>MTQE01001134.1:9549118-9579262 GCA_014337955.1 Aspidoscelis marmoratus | reverse complement strand
GGGCTGCCCTGCCCTCTTCCTCCTGGTGTGAATGTGCCACCCATAACCGAACCCTTCACGGAGCCTAGCTGGATGGCTGGGTAGCTGCTGCTTGCATGGATGGATGAAAACCACCACTGGGCAGCTAGCAATTCTTTCCCCTCCTCTCCCCATTGCCCAGGGCTGGCTGGCTCACTCTGCTACCACTGCCGCCACCTGCACACACAGCCTTAAACATTCACACATCTCCCAGACCCTGCAGCTGCTTTCCTTCCTTTTCCCTTTCTGAAGGTCAGAACTTTTAAAGAGCCAGAATTGCTCAGAACTGCAACATTGTTATCAGGTATGAAGTGGGTGGATTGCTACAGTGTAACTGCTGCTGTAAGGGGTGGAGTTTTACAGTGAAATTACTATCTTTGGAAGCAAGCTATTGGGGGAGGGAAACCCTAAACATGCATTCTCATCCCACTAAAATGGTACCGTTGCCACAGTAAGAAATGTAAAACGTTTCAAATGCAAGTACTGGAATGAGACCTGTTGAAATGAGTGTTTACATTTTCAATGCTTTGGGGCAATTTAACACACGGAAAGCATGTTAAGCCAAACTGACGTGAGGACTGCGAAGATCTAAACTGTTTCAAAACTGTTTTAAGCTTGTAATGGGAACGCGGCAAGATTCTGGCTTAAGAAAGCAAATGAGAGAGATCAGGAGGCAACTGCTAGTGGGGGAGAGTGGGAGGAAAGTATATACAAGAAGGAGGGAGGTGTGAATAAATAGGGAATGAAAAGTGCTGCCAGGCTTTTTCCCCCTGCGGGACTGTGAAGAATGAAGAGTGAGTCCACATTATAAGTTAACAACAGGAACACAAAAAATTTTTGACTTCACTGCTGATTTTTTTTTAAACTGACTTAAATCTGGATTAAATTCCCCAGTGGAGATGCAGCCATAAAGTCTTTAAAGAAGGGAGAAATGTGTAGTTTAGCTGTTTCCAACCTGCTCTTGCTGACTCATAAATCCAGTTACCTTGCTTCCCACAATTTATTTTTTAACATGGGAAATTGTCAACAGATCCTGTTCTGCCTGTAAGGCAGAAACCACCATAGCCAGCTTGGTCATTCTGTCCCAAAGACCTTAGATAATTTTTTAGGTTGCATGTACTGAAACTGGTCCAAGCCTGGAAGTTCCCTGGGCAGACTGACTCATCATATTCAGTGGGAACTATGCATGCAAGAGCTCTGCAGAGCTCACTTTGGATGATCTCAGCAATTAGATGAGGGGTTGGTGGGAAGAAAGTACTGAATATTTTAGATTCAAAATGCCTGGGAAAGAGTCCTGCCAGCCCTTCAAGTTCTTCTCTTGAAAAGCAGCACCAACCTCCCTCCATCTCATCACACACCTGTAGCAGTGCTAGCATGATGAGTGGGCCTGTCCTTTTTCTCCCTCTGTTTTTATCTCCTTGGTGTGCTGTCATCAGCTGCAAAGTCTAGGAGTCTACCAAAAAGTATCTTCTAAGAGGAGCTGCAGTAGTGATGTGCACAATTATTTGTAGGCATTCGAAATCCAATCAAATGTGCCAAATTTTGACATTCGAACTCAAATAGAGTATCCCAAAATTCAAATGTAAACATTTGAATCAAATTTTGTACTTTGGATCTGTTCGTTCAAATTATCCAGACATTTGTATCTTTACTTTTGAATAATTTGAATAATTCGAATGAATGTTTTGGAAAATTCAAAATTAGTTTGAATTTGAAGACATTCTATTCAAATTTGATCGAATTTCTAATGTTTAGAACATTCATGCACATCCCTAGTTCTGAGTGACTGGGTGTGGTGGGGTTTTTCCCACTTACGTGCCATCCTAGGAAGGGGGATGTAATAGCCCTCTTCAACTATCAAATTGTCTCACTGTCATGAGGAAGAAACACATGGCCCATTCTCTACTATCACAGATTGCAGGCCATGGAATAATGAGCTTAGGTTGCAAAAGCAGAGTATGGTTATCTACCAGAAAAAAAAACCTGATTCATAACTTACCAAAAAGAAAAACAAAAAACAAAAAAACTTTTATCCTGGATCCCTCAAGAAGTAGAAGAAGAGTTGGCTTCTCTACACCTCTTCTCTCACTCATTTAAGGGAACTTAAAGTGGCTGATGAAGCTTTCTATTCTTCTTCCCACAATAGACACCCTGTGAATTAGGTGGGGCTTCTGAGAGCTCAGAAGAGACTAGCCCAAGGTCACCCAGCTGGCTTCATGGAGGAGGAGGAAGAACAAGAAGAAGAAGAGTTGGCTTCTCTACACCGCTTTTCTCACCCATTTAAGGGGACTCAAAAGTGGCTGATAAAGCTTTCTGTTCTTCTCCCAACAACAGAACACCCTGTGAAGTAGGTGGGAGAGCTCAGAAGAGAGCTGTGACTAGCCCAAGGTCAGCCAGCTGGCTTTGTGGAGGAAGAAGAAGAGTTGGCTTTTGTATCCCACTTTTATCACCCATTTAAGGGGACTTAAAGTGGCTGACAAAGCTTCTTCTCCCCACAACAGACACCCTGTGAGGTAGGTGGGGCTGTGAGAGCTCAGGGTCACCCAGCTGGCTTTGTGGGGGAGTGCCGAATCAAACCTAGTATTCCCAGATAAGGATCCAGCTCCCTAACCACTAGAGCAAACTGGCTATTTATCCTGGTACCTATCCCAAGATTTGTTTTGCTTCAGAAAAATGGTCTCGCATGCTTTCAGACTGTATTTTTGAAGCAACGTCATCACAAATATAAAATGGCCATGGAGTTAGATTCATATATTCATCCATGAGATGCCCAGCCACCAACCTATTAAATGGACAAAGAGGAATTTGGAAGACTATGTTGCATTTCTCATGCCCCCAAATCTGAGCTTTGTTGTAAAACAGGAAGAGACAGATCCTCACTCTGTACCACAGTAGAATCTTGGACATCAATCATGATGGTGGTGCTCTCTGTGATTTTCTCCACGTTGGTTGTGATGGATGAGAGATCAGGTTCACTCCTGCTAATCGTTCTGCCTGTCTCCATTTGCAGATCACCTAAGAGTGCTTGTTCACTTGTGTCTAGACTGCTACCATCCTGCTCAATTGGACTAGCATCCTTCTCTTTCTCTAATCCAAGATGGTCTTCCAATGATTTGGATTCTTGGGTGGACACAGCAAACTCAGCATCCTTTCCTGGAGTTTCACTGATGCTATGTAAAGAATGAAGAAATAAGTTACTATAACAGGAAATGGCAAAGATCCAGCATGCACAATGATATTTAGTATTTCTATGAGAACCCATAAATCATACAAAACCACCATTGCAGGATGTCATCAACATAGGTTAGTACTGTCATATTACAGCAAGCAGAGAAGTTAGATGTTTAAGCAAAACAAATAGGTTTATATTGAACCTCTATTCAACATGATCAGACCAGACAGGCTTGGTAGAAACTGAAACTAAGACTATTTTTACATTTTTATTTTTCTACAAGCATGAGCTTTGAGAAATACATTTCTTCATGCACATATGTACAGTGCCTCTTAAAAATGTACTTGGTACTTATGGTTTCTAAGACATTTGGAGTTCATGACTGATTCTGAAACTTTTTTTAAAAAAGAATTCTATAGTAATTCTCCAAAATTATCATCTTGGATTTTTTTTTTCAAATTTCCCTTTTAAAAATGCACATCTTGTGAAAGCACAAACAAAGCAAAAACAACCCAGGTGTCGAAACTCCTACCTCATCACCCCACCTCAAAGGCTGGAAATACCTACCAAATGTTAACCACTAATAGGCTGTAGCCCCATGCACTAATGCAATTTTCAGAATTCAATTCAATTCGAATCAAATATCCAAAAATTCAATTCAATTTGAATCTTTAAAATTCAAATTTACCCAAATTCGATTCAAATTTACCCAAATTCGATTCAAATTTACCCAAATTCGATTCAAGTTAAGCAAACTTGACATTATAGACATTCAATTCGAATTCAAATGTCAAAATTTGAACGAATTTGATTGAATTTCAAATGTTTCAAATATTTGTGCACACCCCTAATAGGCTGCCACCAGCCCAATTGGCCACTAGGCAGAAACATTTGCTCCCATTCTCTAATTGGCTAGATTTCCATCCCCTGTCAACTCCTAACATGTCCTGAGAAAATGAGTTGCTGTCAGTCTTCAGATTTTCTGTCTGAAGAAGAAGCAATCCTTCCAAGACCTTGAGGTGAGTAAAAGTGCATGCAGGGGTAAAATCTTTGCTTTTCTTGTCCCAAATCTGACCAGAAAAGATCCCTTTCAGATGTCTAATCACAGCTTCAGAACTTCCCAGTGGAGCCAAATGAAAGTTCACGGAAGGCAATTCCAGTCTGTAAACAATTTTCTGTTCTTTGCAGTATTCCTGAACAAACCCTAGACTTTCCTTTCTCCAAAAGAATCCTCCAACAATTGAGTTCCACTCATTCCAAAGTGGAAAATTCCACACTCATTGGGATTTTCTAAGTGTAAGGATCTGTGTGAGGCCATCGAAGGGACATTGTTTATTTGTTTATTTGTTTGTTTACATTTCTATCCTGCCCCATACCCAACAGATTAAAAACAGAATATACATTAAAGCAAATAGAATAGGATATCATTAATGATTCTGAAGAGACACAGCTATTTGTTCCATCTGAATTATATTGCTGCTTTACACTTTAGTTAGTTTCAGTGAACTATTGCATTTCCTCATCTTTGAGAGCATTCAATGTCCCAACTAATAGCACTCTAGAGAATAGCTGCTAGCTCTGAAAAGGTAGACTGTTCTGCCTCAAGGACCAAAGTAATTTTAACAACCTTGGAATATATGGGCCTTGGACCTAAAGTTGTTCAGCTGGCTCATGTGACAACTTGCACTGACAAAACAATACAATGAGTTTGGGAGGGGGGAATAATATCTAGAAGACCGAAGCAATTATGCTGGGAAAGGGGAGAAGAAATGGTCTTTTAACTGCTTCATATCCTATGTTCTACGTGCCTTCAGATCTGGTGAGGGGAACTTATAATGGGCAAAAATGAACAGGGTGAGTATTAAACTTCTACTGCTATCTACGAGACAACGAAAAACATTTACAATCACTATGCTAAACCAGAAAGGACTGATTATGTGATCTACAACTTCCTTTATTGCACTGCCATTTACTGGTCTGCACAGGGCTGGAATTCTTTAAAAAGAACTAAATCCAGATTCTGGTCATGAAAAAGGAAAAGTGTTTTTTTCTGCCCCCTAACCAAGGAAAGCTGTTGCTTCACTCTTTTCACTGTCCATGGTAAAGCAAAGGATTTGTCCCTGTCAGGGATGTTCACGAATATTCTTTTTTTGCATTCGAATTCGATTCAAATCAAATATCCAAACATTCTATTCGATTTGAGCGTTTAGAATCTGAATGCAACAGAATCTGATTTGAATCCAATATAATTGAAACTGCTCATTCAAATGTTAGATTTGAATCTGAAGATATGAATGTCGACAACATTCATATTAGAAGTTATGAATGTTGACAACATTTGTATGTGTTATACATATCTGTACACATTTTGTACGCATCACGATTTCACCTGTATGCATCCTGTTTTCACCCCACACTATCAGCGCAAGTGCGTACAGATGCGTATGAGATTCATACAGATATGTATGTAATACATATGCTTTGAATCATTCAAACGAACGTTTTGGAACATTCAAAATTTGTTTGAATGTTTAAATTTGAATGTGTAGACGTTCTATTTGAATTTGGTTGTCCACATTTGATTGAATTTGTTCGAATTTTGAATGTTTAGAACATTCATGCTCATCCCTATTCTCTGTTTTGCCCACCTTGCAATGCTTGGGACAGCAAAAAGAAAATGTCCCTCTGTTGCATGTGGCAGTGGAAAAGAGCACCTTTACCATGCATGGGTATGCATGAGGCCCAGGATGTGGCTTTTCTCATGTAGGAAGGAATGGTGACTTTTCCTTATGCTTTGGCACTAATCTCAAACTCGGTTAAGTTCTTCAGCTTCTGCCCCAGGCCAGATGGGAAGAAAGTGAAAGGATAAAATGGCAGCAGACATTCTACTGCTCCACCTAAGACCAGAAGGGAACCCTTGAAGAAATGGCTGACATGTTGGTTCCAGCTCAAAGTAGGATCTAGAATACTAGTATTGCAGTATCATCTTTTATTGTCCTGCTAGACCCTTTACCCATCTTTCCTGATCCTCATTGCTTTCCTTGATGCTTTTGTCCACCCTCAGCACCAAGCAAAGATGACTGCATTTCTGATTTTTGCACCTGCATGCTCAGTGCTTTGTCCGTACTTAATAGGGTGTCCAAAATCCCTGTTTTTGGCATGCAACCTCTTCATAGCAATGCTAATGAACCTAGGAGAGCTCTGTGTTTCATGAACAGCATCCCTTAAAGTAATATATGTATTACTCTAGGGAGAAAAGTTTTAAAAGAAACAAATCACCAAGAAAATATTTATACTGTCTAGACCAGCGGTTCTCAACCTTCCTAATGCCGCGACCCCTTAATGGAGTTCCTCATGTTGTGGAAACCCCCAACCACAGGGGCGGAGCAGCTGGGAGGTGGGAGGGAAGGGTGGTGGGAGACTCACTGTGACCCCTCTGAAAGGGTAGTTCGACCCCCAGGTTGAGAACCACTGGTCTAGACGTTATTTAACAGATTGACACAGGAATTAGGCAAGAGTAAAATCGTTCCTTGTGTAACAGAATGATTTGATTCCCAGAAAAGACTTCTGTTAGTTATGATTAATTGCTGCCCTATGCAAAAATGGGGATTAGGAGAAACACAGAGGCCCAGTCTATCCATCTAAGTCAATCACACTGAAAAAGGGAGGTCCAATCTACCAGTCTATCAACATAAGTCAACCGTACCTTAGAACTACTGAAACCTTTTGAGATTGCATTGAGCAGCGAAGCTGCATTTGACCAGCTGTGCAAAAGCAAACCCAAGCTGTAAAATCTACAGCAAAGTTGTGTTAAAAGTAAACTGCATTATACAAAACTATGTTATATAAGGGAGAACTGTATTAAAAAGAAAAGAGACTTTTTATACAAAAGACAGATTATATTAATGTAAGCGCATTGCCTTAAAATACATTCTGCAAGGGAAACGTTTTGTTCCCTAGATATATCTCCCCCCCCCTGCTGCCATCTTCTGGCTGCACCAGTAGACTTGGCTCTGGTTTCAAGCCCACCTGCCAGCTACTTCACACCTGAACAGTAATTTGCACATTATCCGGTCAATGATAACTGCCATAATTTCTAGGTACCAAAAATGTAAAATAAAATAAAATAAAAGCTATTATCCATCATCTAGTGATGTCAGTAATTACCTTTCTACTTTATGATACACTGTGTAAAGCAATGCATTTTTCTTATAAGTACCCTTGAACTCAAAGGAGGTTATGCTCAGGGAAAGGTACATCATGTTTCAGCAAATATGGCACTCCCTTGTCACCTATGGCCATTTTCCCACCCGCCTGACAGGAATAAACTAGAAATATTTGGTTGCCATCTCAGAGATCATGGCTAGAGGAGGCAGCAGAGAAGTATGTTGTGTGTTACTAACCTTTTCAGCTCCTCCCCAGCCACCTGCTCCTTTTCAATTAAGGCCTCCTTTTCCTCTTCATTTTTCTTTTGCTCCCCATTCTGCGCTCCTTCTGCTGGATTGACACTTTCCGGAGCTGGTTCTTGGCTGGTTGATCTGTTCTCCTTCACTTCGGTCCTCACCCTGCGGTGTCGGCTGCGCCTCTGACTTTGCCTGAGCCGGGCCTTCTCCTCAAAAGTCACACTCCCTCCACCTTCCTGCTCATTCAGATCACAGTTCCCATGGAAAGATTTGTGATGCCACTCTTCCCATTCCCTCTTGGCTCGAGGAGATGTGTTTCTCTGGTCTTCTTTGATACTTGGGCAGGGATTTGAGCCTGTGATGGGTTGTACCAGACCATCTCCACTTGTCTGATCCAACCTGTTCCCATGATCCTCTTCATTTTTTTCAAGGCCAGCACCCTCCAGGAGCTTTCTCCTCCGGAATATGCTGGCGTGAGGGTTAAGCAAAGGAGGCTCATCTTTGTTGATGCCCTCCTGACTGGACATCTGCATGTGACGGCGGAGTTGGCTGGTCCGCTGTTCCCACACAGACATGTGATGCCGCCTTCTCCTCTCCCTCCTGGGAAAGGAAAACAAAGTGGTTCAGTCCATCTGTGCCCTGTCAGAAACACAAGAACACATACCAGTACATACAGCATGCACCAGAGACTATCCAAAACTCTATATAGTGACCTGGTCCCCAGTTTTCCCGACAGAATAAACAAATATGACATAGCAAGTATAGTACTGAGCTGACATTTGGACGACCAGGTTTCACCAACACTGGCCAGTGAAGCCCTTAAGGAACAGTCAGACACAAATTGAAAGCCTCCTTTTACCTCTGTGGACTAGGTGCCAACCTGCAGAAGATAAAAATGAAGTCTGTGGAGATGAAAGGAAGGCTTCCAATTGGACCTTCATCCCTTCCCTACTGCCTTTGCAGTCCTGGCTTCTGCTGGACTTCACTTCCCAATTGGATAGTTTTGAACCAGCTGTTTATTCTCACCCTAACCTATCTCAGAAGGTTATCAAAATGGTAATGGATTGGGGAAAGAATCACACACGTATTTCATATAATACTTGTACAGAGTTATAATATATGTGCAATAAATAAACTTCATGAATAGACAGTTTAGCCAAAGGTATATTCCAGCATATAAGACAACTGCGTGTATAAGAGGACCCCCAACTTTTCCAGTTAAAATATAGAGTTTGGGATATACTTGCCGTATAAGAAGAAGACCCCTGGCATATAAGACGACCCCCAACTTTTGAGAAGATTTTTCTGGGTTAAAAAGTACTCTTATATGCCAGAATATACTGTATTTCTGAGGACAGTCAGTGTAAAGAGATTATAGTGCTGGATGGGGGATCAGGCAGGTTGAGCTTCACATCTCAGTTCAGCCATGATGCAACTGAGATGAACCAAAGCCAACCACTGCTTGTTGTTCTACCATGTCTCACAAGGCTTCAAATCCCCATTCAGCTACAATGCAAATGAGATGAACCTGAGCCAATCACTGATTGTTGTTCTAACTTGTGAGACAAGAATATATACATTTGTCAGCCCCTTAAAATCAAGTTAACTGAGGGGATTTTAAAGAACCAGGCCCACTTGTGCAAACAGAAATCACATTTTTCTTTGGGCACAAGTCCCAAATGACAGGAGGATGAACACACACAAAAATGAGACATATATTCACAAAGACATGAAGTGGATTTTCGTTGCAAGCTGCTGTTTTCCCAAAGTATCACTTAAACATGTGACAATGGCCTATTACACAAAAATTTTTTAAAATGTATTTATAATTAATCATTTGAAAAATAATTACAGACTGTGGCATGAGAAGCCTTGCCCATTCTATCAGGCAAGACGAACCCATACTTGACGCAGAGGATGGGAGTAATCAATTTATGGACGGGCAATGAGCCTTAGAGATTACAGGTAGTGACTACAAAAGGGAAGATATGGACGCATGTATTCTTGAAGCTACTTAGGGACTAAGCGCTCAGGGGAAGACTCTGGAAGCAAATTTACTCAAGGTGTGATGAGGCAGGTTGGTGGAAGCCACAGGAACATGGAACTCTAGACTTTTTCGGCTGTTGCAGTGGAATGGGCCATGAAAGACTTCATGGCTGCAAAAATGGCCGGTTGCTCCACTGCAGTGTTAGCAAAGGGCGTTCCATGGATGCCCAAACCAGCACAGAAGAATGCTTGGAAAGTGAAAACTGGCCCCACTCTCCCCATCACATTCTTCCAGTGGTCCATGACAGAGTGTGGATGGTAGGGATGTGGACGAATGGTTTTTTGGCATTTGATCCAAAATGAATTGAATGTTTGAAAATCCGTATTTGTAAAATAGATCGCATTCGAATGTGGTAAAATTCTATTCGATACAGATCCATTCATACGTATTTGTTCGAACATTCGATAAGTATCTGATACAAACAGATTCATATCTGATACAAATAGAAACTTATCTGATATGAACAGATACATATTTGATTCAAATAGATACGTATCTGATGTGTTTCCCCAGCTCAATGAATGTCCGAACTATTTGTACAAATGTCTGGAAACATTCACATTAGTTCAAATGTTAGCATATGAATATTTTAACCTTCGATTCGAGTTTGAATGTCCAAATTCGGCCAAATTTCAAATGTTATGAATATTCATGCGCATCCCTAGTGGATGGCAGATGTATGTGAGCATCTGACATCTGTGTCCTATGGGTGCACACTTGCAGCTTTCTGAAGCTTGTTTAATCACAACCTCGATATGGTTAGATAGCAGAAGTCCTGTCTTGACAATTCAACAGCTCCTCTTCTGTCACATCTTGTTATTCTTCTGTACATTAATGCCGAGTTTCAAACCAGAATTATTTGGGAATGAGCTCTCAGGGCAGAAATGTAACTTCCTCTTGAGGAAACATGTTGTAGCTCAAACTACTAGATAAATTGTGATGTAGCACCCCCAAGGCCACAGAGAACAATATGCATCCTCAGAACGTAATGTCCTTCAAGTTTCAGAGCCATTTATCTTGATGAGATATTACAAAAAAGTACTCGAACTTCAGATAATAAAACATCTTCCACCTTGAGAATTATAACCTCTAACATTAACTGTTCTGAGATGTAGCTAACTCAGTTTGCAAAATATTGTAAAAACTGCACGCAAAACACTACAAACAGAAATATCAATACAGGCATACATATGCACACATACTACTTGGCACATGTTAGCAAACAACAAACACACAGATGTACTTACACACAGACACACAACCATACAGACTTCTTATTCTGTGTACACACATATATATCTAGAAAATAGCTACAGACACACACACAAACACACAGAGACACACAAACACCTGTCAGTTACAAAAGTGCTCCAACCAGTTTAGAGGTACGCACCATTTCAACAGAACCACACAATGCAAAGACACACACACTGAACATGTACCGATTATTGATGCATACTTGAAAAACCCCCAACAGATCTTTCACATACACACATATAATCTCTCACTATGAGCCTTCACATGCACACATACAGATTGCTGGACCGTGGTTCCCACATCGACATGTGGTGTCGCCTCCTTCTGTCTCTTCTAGGGAAGAAAAATGAATGGGTTCAGTCTGTGACAATATTCTTTGATCTTTGCACTCTGGTACACATGATTCTCCACGCGCACAGTCAGAGAATCACACTTGTGGGAAAATATATGCATAGAGATCGTTTATAATCCACTTCTTCCACAGAAATAATGATTCATAAATTAACAATAGAAAAAGTCTAGGGAATAAGCATTTCTGTACAGCTGAAAAATTACTTTTATATATTAGACATCAAAGAACAGTTCTGTACTCTACTGCAAAAGGAAAGAGGATTGCATGTGCAAATGGCCATAAATTTTTAGGGGAGCATCCTCTGTTGAAACCCAAGCATTGCAGGATAAGGATCGAAAGACTTCCCAGAGAGCAAGGGTCAATGATACCTTTACCTGCCCTCCAGATCTGATCAGGTACAAGGAGTGAACACTTTGCTGGGAGGGTAGCTTAAAAGTGGTGGAAGACAGGTGCAGAATTTAAAAGCACAGGAATAATATTTTAGCACTCTGGCATAATTCCTGGAAGCATAAACGTTACCTTAAAGCTGTGTAAATATCATTTAATCCCCTTCTATTTTTTTTCCTTTCTGCTAATTAGCAACATGAGAAAAGCAGTAGAAATAGCAGTATGTTCAGCAGTAGGTGCTTCAGAAAATTCCAAGTCTTCTTGGAACCTTATCAGTGGTGTTTCAAGGTGACACAAGTCAACTCAACCTATTCTGAAAAATAGCTGTCAGTAACTCCAGTTGGTCTTCGCACTGAAATGTAAAGTCAGCCAGGTAAATGGGTCCCATGTTAGTATGGAGCTCGGAAAAGCCCAACTGGCCTACAGCCTCAACCAGAGATCACTTACTTATTCCGCATTATTTGGATAATCTGGCATAAAGCACATCCAGGCACATTTTATTCTGGATTATCTTTGTTTTATTCTGGATTATCCAATAATGTGGAGTACGTGATGTCTGGAATCATGCTATGGAATCTTCCACCATTGAAAGCAAAGTTGTGGAAGATATAAGGGGCAGGGACACAAAAAGGAGCCTTTTCTGTGATGTCCCCAGATTCTGGAATCGACTCCCTCTGGAGGTTCCAAAGATGCCTGCATTGCATGCTCTTTTGCCCAGGCCTTTGATGTTCAGTTTCCCCTAGGGGCAGTCCAGCTGGAGAGGTTTATATTTTAAAAAAATGTTTGAAGAATATTTTAATGAATTATTATTGTTGTTGTCGTTGTTGTGATCTATCCTAGGACCTTTGGTGAAGGACAGGATAGAAATTCTTGAATAAAAAAATTAATAAGATATGCAGGTTTTTTGGTATACAATCTTATAGAAAAATGAAAGTAAAAACAAAAAGGTAGTTGGGTCTAATTAGGGGTGTGCATGAATGCAGTTTTCAAATTCAATTTGTAACAAATTGAATATTTGAAAATTCAAATGTATCCAAATAATGAAAAACGAATGTCTGGACATTCTATTCTATATGAATACATTCGTATGTATTCGTATGAAAAATTCAGACATTTGTACCTCTATGTACCTGTACGTGTCCCATACGCATCTCTACGCATCACATTTTCATCCCATACGTATTTGTAAGGACACCTATAGATATGCACAAGATGTGTACATATCTGTACACATACGAATGTCTGAATTATTCGTACAAATAATTCAAAATATTCATATTCGTTTAAATTTGGAAATTTGAACGCCCAGACATTCGATTCGTATGCAAATGTCTGAATTCGTATGAGTAACAAATATTTTGAATATTTGTGCAATGTGGTTGCTACAGCATGGCAGCTTCATTCCACACCATGCTGTGGAATTTGGAAACACATGGGAGGAAATGAGTCACGCTATCTATGACAAGAACGGTTGTTGCCAAAGTTTGGAAAGATTCCCTAACATTGTTATATAAGAACTATGGGTGATGCATTTTTTTTAAAAAAGGAACTTTCCAAACTGTTTCTTTCTGTGCCAGCTTTGAACACGTGTAATTTTAATACAGTATTTTTACAAGGGCGGGATATCATGGGATGGAACGACTGAGAGCAGAAGGCACAACATTTATTCCTGAAAAGTAAGAATGAGGCCTTAGATGTTCAAGTTAAGAGGCGCAAAGAACCAATACTCCTGAATAGTGAAAACATGGGTATATTTTGCATCTGTTGGTGTGGTACAGATTGACAGAAATTCGTGTACTATATATGAGATGCCCTTCCTCCTGAGAAACGAGTTCTGTAACATATGCATAGAAACTGCTTTTTTTTTTTTCTTAACAAAATGTGGCGGAAGCAAGAACTTCACTCCCCAGGACTATATTGCTCAGAGCTTTTCCGGTGGTGGCCCCCAAATTCTGGAATAGCATCCCTTTTGAGGTTTGCCAGGCACCTCCATTATATTTTCTTGGCACCTGAGGCCTATTCGCACTTAGGCCTCTGGTATGCAATTAGAACTCTGCTTAAAACATATTTATTCACCTTTGGCATGTATTCACCTTTGGGTGTTGTCCTGCCAAGGAGGGACGGTGAATGGGAGGATTATATTTTAAATATGCTTTAGTGTTTTAGTCTAGTGGTTAGGGAGCTGGTCTCTTATCTGAGAATAATGAATTTGATTCTGCACTCCTCCACAAAGGCAGCTGGGTGACCTTGGGCTAGTCACAGCTCTCTTCTGAGCTCTCACAGCCCCACCCACCTCACAGGGTGTTCTGTTGTGGGGAGAAGAGTAGAAAAGGTTTGTCAGCTGCTTTGAGTCCCCTTAAATGGGTGAGAAAAGCAGGGTAGAAAAGCCAACTCTTCCTCTTCTTCTTCTGCACTGCTGTGACCCACCCTGAGACCTTTTGGGGAAGGGCGGAACATAAATTCTTAAATAAAATAAAATAAAAGTTTGTACAAAGAAAGGATTCATGAAAAGTTTCAAAACCTTGTTCTCTGCAATTTTCAAAATGAAACTGTGACAGAGAACTACATTTTAAGACTATTTCCGAAACTACCACTTTAACACATCCTATTAACTAGAGGGAACACTTCTGGGGGAAATCACATATATCTCAAACTGTAGGGAAGCTTCTTCCCTCTTCTTGTCGTTTTCGTACATTTAGCCTCTACCTTTGCACATTTTTGACACCATTTATATACTGCAGTACAGATCATCCCATATTAATGACATCTTTCATGAAATTCATCTGCTCTGTGAATACCAACAGACATCCATCTCCTGCATACAAGGCATTAAATCCATTTGCACACAAACCACTTAACCAAAAAACAATGCCCCCCTTCTATACAAGATATATGGGAACTCCTGAGAGTTCAAGGTCTTTGCATATCACATTATTGCGGTTTATATACACCCACACCCAGAGTTACATATGCCAGTATGCACATGTTCATAGATCTTTCTGTATATATTTGCCGTATTTTTCTTGGTGTATTCCACAAATCAAGATTTGCACTTTCTTTCCTCTCTGCTGAGCGATGGCTAATACTATGTTATGTTTAAACTCTTGCTGCTCCTAGTATAATGAAACTGCTTCTATTCACTATCATTCTTCAGATATCATTTTGTGTCAGAAAGAGGGCTTTTGAATACATGAATGCTGTTACTCTTTGTTCTGCACCTAGTTCCAAAGGAATAGCTCAACTTGAGATAAATGAAGACTATTTAAGAATATCTAATGCAATTAACAGTATCTTTCAATCCACTTTAATGTTATCTACTTTGATGAAACAAGACCCTGTTGGACTAGTTAACCATTTCAGTATCCTTGGTCTACATGAAATCTCTGGCCAAAATTCTAAAGACTTATCACCATTATGCATACAACACGCTGCTTCACTTCTAACTTGCTCTTGCTAACCCTAAGGCATTTCTGGGATGGGTGAGAACAAATTAACTCTGATTAAACAGAAGTGCTGTTGACTAAGACCCTGTTTGCACTTAACTCAAGGTATGATATAACAATAAACAATAACAATGTAACTTAAAAGGGCAGATGGCCCAGCCCAGACAGTCCAGATCATCATGGCTACCACCATGTCGATATCTGGTTCGCACTGGGACTTTGCCATGGTAAGTGACTGCAGTTGTGCTGTTCCCTCACCCCTCACAGTGCTTACTTCTGGAAGAGGGTGCAAACGCTGTGACCAGGTGCTCACCACCTCCTCCTGGTGGGCAAGCTATTGATGATCCGGGCAGCTGGGAGGAACTCCTACATGCTCTGGGACGGTGACGGTGGCAGTGTGGTGTGTGGATGGGCCTCCCATGGAGTGGCTGGAACCACTCCTGGAAAGTGAGTGCAAACAGGCCCTATGACGGCTACTCATCTGTACAAGATTTGTGACTCATTTTGGATGGGATTTTATGCAGTTCGGGAGGCCAGTGTGATTCGTGTGTGGACAAGTGACTTTTGCCAACTCATTTGACAACAGTGGTTCTATTTGGAAAACAAAACAAAACAGAGCTACCTTCAGTTCACCTCACTAGTAATATTCAGGGTTTCCCAGAACTGTGAGTGGAGCTCCGTGGGAGTCAAAGGACATTCTTAGGAGTTCAGTATCATCCTTTATTTATTGTATACATATGTGATGGAAGTGAATCAATAAAAAAAAGATCAGGGGAAATTACTGAGTGAAAATGGAGAAATCCAGCTCTTACATAGGGCTGTCTAAAGATATTTTGGAAATACCAGCTGATGTAACTTTAAGACAATGCTTGGACATCTGATCCCGTTGTAACAGTTTTACATCAGTTCTATTAGTTACCTTTGGTTTCCAATGCCATCTAAAGGTATCACCTCCCACAACAAATATTAACTGTCTCAGATGTGCATGGGACAGATCCTTTCCATGGCAGTCCTTACATTTATGGATTTCCCTTAGTTTGGAAGATCAAGCAGAATCTTCCTGAAAGATCTGAGGCTTTGCCTGTGGAGCAATGATCACTTTAGGTGAATTTTCTGAAAGCGAACCCTGCCTTTCTCTGAGATGTGAATTCAATGGTCAGGAATGCAAACAAAGTGGGGGAGATGGAGATAGCGGTAACAATAAATGCAGCTGCCAACTCACTCTATTGCAGGCATATTAGGAGCAGACATGGGGCTGACTTCCTTGGCTTTCTGAAGTGCATGTTTCTGATTAAAGGCTTCTTCTTCCTCCTGCTCATCCTAAAAAAGAAGAGAAACATGTGGATTAAGAATTAATACAGGGAAATCTAATTTTCTGCCTGGAATAAATGGGTCCTACTGTATTATAGTAAGGATTTCTAGGTTGTAACCAAAATCTGCAATGTCCCTTTAAATTAATGGCAGAAAAAGGAAGGAAAGGGAAACTAAAAGATTATTTTGTTCACTGGAATTCCCTTCCTTAACTGCTGAGTGATATATCCAAAGCCCTGTTTGCCGATGGATGGACGGACGGACGGACGGACGGACGGACGGACAGACGGGAGGGATTGAGGGAGGGAGGGAGGGAGGGAAGTTCATGAGCTACATTTACACTACAGATATTGACAATGGAACCCCATACAGGTAGATGTGCTATCACTAAGGAGGTGATGCATACCATGGCAACTGTAACACAAAAGGTACACAACACAATGAGGATGAGAGATGTATCAATGGCTACTAGAATGAATGCCTAGGTGCATTTTTTAGGCTGGGGGGGGGAAACGGGGTGCTTCTAAGGCCATTTGCTAGGATTCTAGAGCAGAAATAGGTTTGTCCTTGTCTCTGCTTAGGATGCCCGTGAGCATTTGGCGGGCCACTGTGTGCGACAGGATGCTGGACTGGATGGGCTGTGGCCCAATCCGGCAGGGCTTCTGTTATGTTCTCTTATGTTCTTACGTTCTTATGACATTACATGTACCACACTATTGATTGCCAAGTATAATGGGCAGAACACAGAAGCAGATTTAGTAATATTATTTTGTATTTTTCTAGCTTTAAGCTGGGGAGGTCATGAAGTAAATATATCTGGGGGATTTGGGGAATATACATATTGAAGATGTTTTTCCAGTTGTATTTCAAGAGGTTCTAAATTTTTGACATTCCCACCAGATATTAAAGTAAGTTGAGCATCTTCTCTAGTCATTCACAGTAGTAATATTTATTATTCTGGCTATTTGAAGAGGGTGGTGTACCATCAATATACATGGTTTGTGACTATTTCCTTAATTTGTGTTGATCTGTGCCAGTTCAGCTTAGAGGACAAAAGTGCTTGCCAGGTATTAGATGGGTTTAGGGATGTGCACAAGTATTTGTAACATTCAAAATTTGGCTGAATTCAGCTGAATTCGGACATTCAAATTCATATTGAATGTTGGAACATCTGAAGATTGACACTCAAATTCAAATCAAATGTTTCTAAACATTCGTACGGAGCTTTGTATATGAGATTCATATGCTATTTGTATGCATTTGGATGAGATCCATATGCTATTCATATGAATTTGTATATAGGACCCATACGCTATTCATATTTTCAGATTCAAACCTAACATTCGAATCAATACATTTGAAATGTATTCGATTCGAATAGAATTTTGTTGCATCCGGATTCTAAACATTCAAATTGAATGTTTGGATATTCAATTCGATTTGAATTCAAATGCAAAGAAAACATTCGTGCACATCCCTGATTCATATTGAATACAAATCCTACCATATTCCAAGGGAATATATTCAAACAAATACAAATTTTCTTGCATTCGATTCAATACGAATCAAATAAAAAAAACTTTTGTGCACATCCCTAGATAGGGTGGTTATTCCCAGATCAGATTCCAAGTTCCCCTTGAAACTATCAGAGGAACCTGCTTTTGCTACAGCTCTGTGTAACGTCTGAGATCCTTTCCTAGTTTTGGGTTCTGGGTTGCTGGTAGGTGATTCTGATGTTATCAGGTGAGGATGTTTGCCTATCTACTGAGAAGGTATATACTTTTGGAGTACTGTATTTTCCGGCGTATAAGACGACTGGGCGTATAAGACGACCCCCAACTTTCCAGTTAAAATATAAAGTTTGGGATATACTCGCCATATAAGAAGATGACACCCAGCATATAAGACGACCCCTGACTTTTCTGAAGATTTTCCTGGGTTAAAAAGTAGTCTTATATGCCGGAAAATACAGTAATTCCTTTCATTGAATGATTTTTTTTTCAAAGGAAGCTAAGGGTTGTGATATTGCAATTTTAATTTCTGGAGATTTTAGGTAGTTGGTCATTGTCAGGCCAAACTAGCAAATTAATTTCAGTTGTGTGCACTCCTAACCTTATTTATTCCTATTTTAATTGATTGGCGGAGTCAAAATTGACCTGAATTTGAATTAATCCTCTTTGATGAGGATTATCCTGTTATTCTCATTTCAAGAACTGAAATACGGATCAAATTGCACTTAGTTTCATTAATGAGGAGATAGAGGGGATCAACTTTTTTTTACCAAGTGGACCATGGAAAGTATTGAGTTTACATGATAGGATTATCAGATTTGAGCCTAATATGTGGAATGTTTGAAAATTGTATTATCATCAGCCTTGGGCCTATCACATTCTGCACTATTGTTTGCATTTTATTTGCATTTTTATTCTGCCCTATACCCAAAGGTTTCAGGGTAGATAAAATCAATAGAAACAAAATATATAATAATAATAAAAGTCAGGGCAAATGAGTTTTTATCAACCGTCTGAACATATTAACTGAAGGTTCCTAACACTCCTCAGAGGGAAGATTATTCCACAATGAGCACTGAGAAGGCCCTATCTTGGGTCCCCACCCCTTCAACTACTGTATACAGAAAGGACCTAATTTGCCTCAGCAGTGGTTCTCTGCAGCAGCTGGAAGATATTAGTGCATGAGTGTTGCTGTTGGAGTTTCAAGGAGGAGGAGGAGGAGCAGGGTTGGCTTTTATACCCTGCTTTTCTCACCCATTTAAGGGGACTCAAAGTGGCTGACAAAACTTTTTATTCTTCTCTCCACAACAGAACACGCTGTGGGGAAATGAGAGCTCAGAGGAGAGCTGTGACTAGCCCAAGGTCACCCAGGTGGCTTTGTGGAGGAGTGCAGAATCAAGCCCAGTATTCCCTGATAAGAGTCTGGCTCCTTAACCACTAGACCAAACTGGATATGAAGACTTCCCAACATATCAGTTCCAAATGCACTGAGAAAATGGAAACATGAAAGGGAGTAGGAACAATCTTGCTTTTGCATTCCAGAATCTGCTCATGCTGCGCAGCATATGGAAACCTCTTCAGACCCCAAATCTTCCTCTAAATTGCACTGTCTAGCTTGGATCTGAGATCCTTTTAAAACCAGCTTGTACTTGCTTCAGTATTTATTTATTTTTCTGTAGCATTTAGAGCTATGTCACACACAGAGTAACCATCCATGTGGCACTGTAAAAGAGAATGATCCTGTCCTATCTGCAGACAACGTAGAGGCAACAGTAATTAGTGTATTTATAGCTTACTCCTGACTTGTGTGTTGAGCTGGCTTTTCTATTCTGCTTCATCTCCCATGTATTTGTTGTTTTTATGGCTTATGTGCGTAACATACTGTAGGCCTCTCATCTCCCCTGGGAAGATGCAAGTTTGCCTATTTCAGAGCCAAATTAGATCATTAGATTGATTATTATACCCTGTTTCATCCACATTAACTATGCAGAGTCATAGTTGCATTAGAAGGTCTGTTCAGTGTCCAGGAAATTAAAGTGACTGATGAAGCCATACTGGAAACTGGTAATATGGAAAAAGGATGTTTCCATTTCTACCAACACTGCATTCTGAAAGCAACACTGACCCCGTTGCTTAGCTATCATTGCTGGATGCTAGAAGATAACCACACACCATTTCCTTGTGAAACCTTGTCTTGGCACAATCTCAAATCTTAGCTGTTAGTTAATGACAATTGTACCAGAATTAGACAACAGGGAACTGGAGGGAAATGAACAGCAATGGTCTGTGCTTTCAAAATAATTATAAAGACTATTAAATACAGGGTGTTTTTTTTAAAATCACATTTAAAAGTCAGGCAGTGTGAAGGCCAAATCAGACATGGTGGATATGATGTCATACAATGAAATATTAATTAGCAATTGTGTGAACTGTGTGGTTTTTTTAAAATAAATCTCTGGGGCCCAGCCTCTGAGCATATGGAATTTTATGGTACCCACCCATCAGCAATATAAAAGAAAAGATGATACCTACATAGACAAACTTCTAGGTTAAAAAATGCCCACAGTTTACATATGATCTGGGCTTCTGTTCCTGTGATGTTGTTGCTTTTTTAAAAACTGCTAATAGTATGACAAGAGGGACTTATTCCTCTGAGCATTTTAATGCATGAACCCCAATGGAATGGAAGACGACCTGGAAAAATCTACTATCAGAGTAGAATACTGATGTAATTTGTCAAGCATTAAATTTAGAGAAGTGCAGTCAATGGGGAAAACATTAGGCAAAGAAAGCTTAGAACAGGGACTTCTCTGTATCTGTACCATCCTTTTGGACCTTTAATGTCATGGCCATTTTACATTATTCTGCTGACCTGTTTCACTCTCCCACTCTGTACTGTTTATCTACAGTTACCTACAGTCACCATGCTCTTCCTGTTCTCATGTTTACTATTGTTTTTAAGACAACCAAGGAAATAACTGAGGCACAATATAACTAAAATAATTGGTTTAATTTTTTTTCTTTTAAGAGGGGGTAATATGGTTATAAGCAGGGGTTATTCAAAACAAATGTTAATGTTTTGGAACATTCACATGAATAGTTTGGACATTTGTTTAAACTGGGAATATGTATTGGACATGTATTGGATACGTATCAGATACATATTTATTCATATCGGATATGTATTGGATGCATATGTGTTCATATCAGAGACATATCAGATACATATGTGTTTGTATCGGAGACATATCGGATACCTATGTGTTTATATCGGATACGTATCAGATACATATTCATTCATATCGGTTACGTATCAGATACACATGTGTGCGTATCAGATACATATCAGATACGTATGTGTTCATATCGGAAACGTATCGGATACATATTTGTTCGTATCGGAGACATATGTGTTTGTATCAGAAATGTATTGGATACAGATGCGTTCGTATCTGATACATATCGGATACGTATGTGCTCACATCAGATACGTACTGGATACATATTCATTCATATCGTATATGTATCGGATACAGATGGGTTCATATCAGATACGTATTGGATATGTATTCATTTGTATCGGATATTTGTACAAATCCATACAAATGCATTGGTATCAAATAGAATTAAATATATATTTATATTTTTAATTTATTTATTTTAATATATTTATATTTTTAATTTATATGGTATTAAATATATAACAACAAACATCAAAAACCCATAACATAAACCAAATATACACTTCTGAGGATCGCATAGTCCATACAGTTCAAGCAAGATTTATCCAGTACAGTCTAGAATGGAAAATCTGGAAAGAGCACCAATATTTTTTGTTTCTAGTAATGTAAGGGCTTCCACTCTAAGCTGGCTGGGGCCATGAATGGGAAATAGATATTTACATTTTTCCCTGTGGTTTCTGTCCCATTAGTATAGAATCCTATGCATACCAATATTCACTTCCTGGTCCCCTTTGAATGTGACTGGTCCTGATGTATGTCTTTGAGAAAGGACCCAGCTTGCACTTTTATAGAGTTATTAAATGATGACTTTACAAACTGACAGGCCATATAATTGTTTAGCTGCAAATACGGTAGACCTAGGGCAGTGGTGGCAAACCTATGACACGTGTGTCCCTGGTGACACGCCAAGCCCTTTTGGGTGATACACAGTCTGTCTGGTTTTACCCCAGTGCCTGCCCATGTTGTTGCCATCCAGTACCTTGTAGGCCTCATGCTGCTTCTGGCTTGTGGCCCACAAGATACTGGGAGCACAGATACCGGCATAGGAGTCACGATGGAGTCACATAATCGTGCCACCAGGTCATGCACAGTGTGTCTGTGCTCCCAGCAGCGATGGCTTTACTCAAAAATTTTCCCTCTACATACTTTTGTGAGACCTTATTCTCAGTGTTAAATAATATTAAGACCAAGAAAACAAACTGGCAGATGAAGTTAGTAGTGTTTGCTTGGGCTTGAAATGTATGAAATATTAACCTTCAATTGAAGACTTAGCAAATGAAATTCAGTGACAAGTAATTAATGTAAAGAACTTTTTTGCTTTCAATAAATACATATATCAAAAATATAACTTTTTTTTGCTAGAGATACAAATAGCACAAAATTATGGATATTTCTAGATGGGACACGGCACCAGAGTTAAACTTGGGGGGGGGGAAGGTTGGTGGATTTTGACACAGCGAGGTCAAAAGGGTCACCATTACTGTCCTAGGGCCTCTCCTGGACCACACCAGCATGAATAAGGGAGGCTCCTAGTATATATGCTAGCCAGTCCAGAACCAAACAGACATTAATACAATTACAAGGCTGAAACCTACAAAAAGCATTAAAATTATCGCTAAAATGTCCTTTATTTACCTTTGTCAGTTCCTGTGCATTTGCCAGGTTATCCACAGCAATGGCCAAGAACACATTAAGTAGGGTATCTTAAAACAGTTGAGGATGAACAAAGTGATTCATTAAATCCAGTAGGCAAAGATCATGCATCACCACTGCGCTTTCTGAATGAGGCCGAAGCATTCCCAGTCTTTGGGTTTATAACGTACAAGTAATTGTTGCAAGAGAAAATCATACAGAATTGTAAAGGAATTTTCCTGTCAGTTTTATCTATCTAAGAACTTGCAAAAACCATGATGAATATCACATGTGATCTTACAGTCAGGAAGGGATACTGTTAGTAGGGTACAGGGCCCCACAAGCCACCTTTTTACAAAGCTTGTTAACCATGCAGTGATGAAAAGGACTTCCTGTGCTATTCAAATGCCACTATACTGAGCACACCAGTACTTTTACATTTCCTCGAATGTCTGAAATCATGTCTTGTGCAATTCATGCATTACTAGTGAAAGAAGAGGGTGTAGTATTATTATACCATCCCAGTCACGAAAACGGAGACAGGCCCCATGACTTTTAAAAACAGAAACACTGCAAAAGAGTGGGGAATAGGAAAAGTGGAAGTTGCTAACCCTTGTCTCTTAGACTTAAAAAAAGAAATTGGGCTTCCCTGGTTACTTTCTCATTTCTGGAAGAAAAAAAGCATATTGTTCCCCTTTGCTGAAAAAAAAGTAAGTAAGTAAGTAAGTAAGTAAGTAAGTAAGTAAGTAAGTAAGTAAGTAAGTAAGTAAGGAAGGAAGGAAGGAAGGAAGGAAGGAAGGAAGGAAGGAAGGAAGGAGATTGTACCAGTTAGACAAAAAAGGCTGACACACTGCATCCCTCCTCAACTGAATTTTGATTTTAAGAAAACATTTAGATCCTGAGCACTACATCTCTTGTTTGCTTTGTTATTGACAAAAGAGAAAAACCGGAGACAGTGGGAAAACATTTAGCTGCTCTCTACGGTGCTGAATTATTTAGAATGTTCCATCTGAATCATCATCAAGACAATGTATGTTGTGCATTGGGTACCACTGAGTCGTGATCAACTCCAGGTTGGCTGCATAGGCATATCTATGCTATTTCCTTGGCAGAGATACAGAAGTGGTTTGCTATTGCCTACTTCTGTGGAGAGGCTGAGGATCAATCCAACAACCCTCTGCTTTCCAGGCTGCTTGCATTACCACTGAGCTATGGAAGGATACAATTTCCAAACAGAGTAAGGACGATGAAGTAGATCGAAGACCACATCCCCGAGCTCACACCACCTTGTGAACGGATCCCATTGTACATCACCTCATTCCAGTCTTCGCCTGTCAGAATCTAAACAGACAATTCTCTTAGAACTATTGTATAACAGAAGTGTTTGTTCTAATTATTAATCTGCTAAATCACTGAAACAAACAGGTGTACAAGAAGTGGAAAATAATGCCTTCCTAATCATTGGAGCCCAAAACCCATTTAAATGTTAATTTAATATTTAATAGAAACATACCCTTTGACTATCAAAGGCCTGTAACTGTGACAAAATGGCAGAATTTCCAAGAATGCTTAATTTTGAAAGGATCCACTCTGGACAGAGGTGATGATAAAAAATAAAGCCTGATAGAATACTGAGAATTATTTTACTTTTCACATGGAAGAAAAAGATCATCTAAAAAAGAAGAAATATCACTTTCTGTACTAGGGATGTGCACAAATGCAATTTTTGGATTCAATTCAATTTGAATTGGATATTTGAATGTTCAAATTTGAATGAAGAGAGAAAAAACTAATGTATTCAAGTTAGAACCGATTCACCATTCATATCTATTCATACAAATATCCAATTCGTATTTAAATTTGAATGTCTGAATTCAAATGAATTCCATCAATTTTTGAATGTTTCAGTTATTCTTGCATATCCCTATTCTGTACAAGGAAACCTATATTTTAGAAATAGATTTCAATTAATTGTTTCTTTTTTCCCATGCTGGATTTTTTTAAAGGGAAATTTAGGGTTTTTTTTCTTTTTAAAATACAACAATCACCGATTTGCTCTCAGAATTGATACGTTTCCATGAGACATAATTTAATTATGCCAGTTACTTTGTCTCTGAGAAACTTGGGGAATATCACAAGATAATTTGACAGTATTCTTATTCACTTTTCCTCAAATATTTTTAATTTAAACGAAAAGGAAAAGATGCATCTTGTTGAACTGAAAAACTAGGCCATTTAAAGGTATAGTAAGAGAGTCAATGGAAGCAGTGAGAAAAAGAAAACAGGTGCATAAGAGTCTGTAAGCACAAAACAGAATAAAGAGAAATAAGCAACTGAGGCATTGAGAGCTTTTTTAAAGGAGATACAGAAGTTGATGATATGTGAAGAAACAAGCAGCCACTGCAGAGAACTCAATTGGTACGGAATCTCAGCAATAAAATTAAAATTATCTAACACATGCATATGGAACTGAAAATAAACTAAGTTTCACGAAGCAAGGAGAAAATTGTACAGGCATTATTTCTCCTTACATTAATTGATTGCATTAATGTGACAGTGCACGAATGGGCTTCTTGGCATTCAATTTGTAATGAATCGAATATTAGAAAATTCATATTCATTTGAATAGATCCCCTTCAAATGTGATAGGATTCTATTCAATACCAATGTATTCATACAAATTTGTACAAATATCCAATGCGAATAGATACCCATCCTGGATACAGATTCTGTATATGGATCCTATACGAATTCATACATATTGGGATATGTATCCTATACCGACGCATACGTATTGGATACGTATGGGATATGTATCCTGTACGCTTACATACATATCAATGCATATCCGATACATATCCCCGGTTTAACAAATGTGCGAACTAATCATAGGAATGTTCCAAAACATTTGTATTCGTATGAATGTTAATGTACTAATGTCGTAACATTCGATTCATGTACAAATGTCCTAATTTGTATGAATAACCAATATTATGAATATTCGTGCACATCCCTAGTCATATCCTATCATATGAAAAGATTTCAGGATTTAAAAGACTGCCAGGGTTGACTTACAATGACAACCATGGACAAAAATATTCACAGGATATTTACACAGGAAAGAGATTTGTATAGTATCATGATATCATGATACCGTGCACTATGGCCAGATAACCTTCTAAAGAAACCATTCCCTGCAATGTATTGCCAAGCTAATCCTATTGGCTTCCTAATTATATTCTGTGCTTTTGGCTGTCACGGACAGAGATTAGGAAATACATGGTCCCTGGACATGCTGTGATTTACACTATATGTTATTAAAAGTAAGGGAGAGAACCTGACACTTATTTTGAGAAGTTTTGTGCTTTTTCATAACATTGGTTCTGAATAGGGATGTGCATGAATGCAATTTTCAGCATTAGATTCATAATGAATCAAATTTCCCAACATTTATATTCGTATGAATGCACAATTTTGAATATCTGGACATTTGACACAAATATATTTGTCCATCTTCATTTGAATACTCAATACGTATGCACGTGTATTTGATAATACACATCCTGTACATATCTGTAGGCATTCTGTACATATCCTGTATTCATCCTGTATGTATCCATATGTATCCGTAGGGATACGCACAGGATGCATACGTATCTGTACCATTAAACGACTGTCTAAACTCTTTCCTTGAATGTTCCAAAACATTAACAAAAGTTAATGTACGAATGTCAGGGCATTCGATTCATTTACGAATGTCTGAATCTGTGCAAATCCATACGAATAATGAATATTTATTTATTTATTTATTCACATTTCTATCCCGCCCCATACCCGAAGGTCTCTGGGCGGGTAACAGCAGATTAACCAGCAGATTAAAAACAAGATAAACATTAAAACAAGATACACGATTAAAAACAGAATACAGATTAAAAACACTTTAAATATTCATGCACATCCTTAGTTCTGAATCATAGCTGGATTCCTAAACAGAATAATGACTAAAAGGCAGGGATGTTGGATTTGGTTTCTCCTATTCTGGGTTCCTCACCACAAAGATATACCTGGAACACTGTCATGATGGCTGCTGGAAAAGTGTCGAAGTTTGCAGAAGGTGTTCCATCCATAAAATTGAATCTGAAAAAAAGGTGACATGAAATTAAAAGTTATTATAAATGCCTTTATAATCTACTTCAGAAACTTAAGTCAACCAATCCCTGTTCCTCTTTTTTTCTCCTGCTATTGAAATTTCTCTACTTTTCTAATTAGAAGGGTAGAGATAAAAATATAAAGCCCCACCCTTTGATTAGAAAGGTGGTAAATTTTCTGTAGATTTATATCCCCTTCTTTCTTCTGCTCAAATTCTTCAGTGAGAGGAAATCAGACAAATGAGTATGTAAACTTGCCATTTTCTCTATTCTGTATCTAATATCTGAAGGAACATCTTCTTCCATACCAACCTGCTGGTGTCTTAAAATCTGGAGGGGAGGCCCTCTTGGTTGTGCCACCACCCTTGGCATTAGGATGGGTGGGTACCTGGGAGAGGGCCCTCTCAGTAATGGCCCCCAGGCTGTGGAATAGTCTCCCCCTTGAGGTGGGTCAGGCTGCTTCACTGCATACATTCAGGAAGGCGGTGAAGACATACTTCTTTGCTTTGGCCTTGGCTAAATGTGGTTTCCCTCCACTGCAGACATTATTGTTTTATATTGCTTTATATATGTGGCTCTATTTTAACATGTTTGATTTTAAATGTGGTTACTCACCCTGAGACTTTAGGGTATAGGGCAAAATAGAAATGTAAATATAAACAATAAATAATATTCAAGATATGACCTGAAAAAAAATTGTGCAATTTTGGAGATTCTAAATAAGATATAAGAAAATGAAGGAAGAACCAGGGCTAGAGATAATGAGCAGCAGTTCTCTGAGAACTTTGAAGCCTTTTAGTTCTATCTGCCTATCATTAATACTATCACTATACACCTCTGTTCTCTGTCCTTATCCTTGCTGCCTACACATCATCCTGGCTGCATCTAGGTGGAGCCTAAAACATGCAATTATCCCAGGTATGTTAGTATTGTTAGGATTGTCCCACAAATCTGTGACAATCCCATCATAGACCCAGGATAAGGGGGTGAAATCCTGCAGTATCACTATTCCAGGCAAATCATCTCCCAATCTGACTTTCGCTGAAACAGCAATATGGAGTGTCCTGTATGGACTCTTGTTCCCAGAAACTATCTTCTCAGAAATGGTCATCATGTATGCACAGGTCTGAAACAAGCTGAAAATATCCACCATACATGCATGGATGTGTGTGTGTGTGATTGCATACTTCTGGGTATTTGAAATCTGTATCAGATGTACACAGCACACTATCATGGGAACAAGCATTCATGTCTAGTGGTTAGGGAGCTGGACTCTTTTCTATAAATACCAGGCTTGATTCCACGCTCCTCCACAAAGCTAGCTGGGTGGCTTGGGCTAGTCACAGCTCTCTTCTGAGCTCTCACAGCCCCACCCACCTCACAGGGTGTCTGTTGTGGGGACAAGAACAGAAGGTTTGTAAACCGCTTTGAGTCTCCTTAAATGGTGAGAAAAGTGGGGTAGAAAAGCCAACTCTTCTTCTTTGGCAAGGATGGCAAGAGGAAATGCAGCATTTGAACAAGATCTTGCATTTTCCTCTTGCTAAGTCTCTTTTTTTTAACAGTAAGAAGAAGAAAATTGAAGACAATAAAACTCTTGTAATGGAATGTCACATTTTGTAACTGTGAACCAATTTTAAGCCTCTGCAGCAAACCTGTTGTTACATGAATATGACCAATCCCATTCCTAGCTTCTAAGACTTTTTTTTCAGCTTCCCCTCAATGCACAAAAAAAGATGCAATTGCCTACTCAAACAGAATAAACAAGCAGCTCTATGAATTCCCAAGCTAATGAAAACTAGCAAGCTATCACTCAGTTTTTACAAAACAATCTATCAAATAGGCAACCATTTCAACTGATGCCTTGTCCTGTCATCTACTTACCTGCCACCAAACAGCTGCATTCCAAGCAGAGCAAAGACTACAATGAAGAGGAAAAGGAGGAAGAGCAGGCTGATAATAGACTTCATAGAACTCATCAGTGAGACCACCAAATTCCTCAAGGAAGCCCAATACCTGGAAAATCCAGATGTTACTGTAGCAAACTTCCAAAACCACTGCAAAGCTTTTCAATAGGGGCTGGATTTTGGTAGCCAGAGTCCAACAACATTTGTATGAGAGTGTTGACAGAGAATGTACCATTATTTGAACAATTAATTAGTGGAGGGCAGCAACTAGAATGGATGTTTAGGTAAACCCTCCAAGTTGGAGAGGCAGGAAGAATGCCTCTAAAGTAGGGATGTGAATGAATATTTGTAACATTTAAAATTCAGATGTTCAAACTCGAATTGAAAGTTACGATATTCATATGTTACCATTCAAACAAATACAAATGTTTCCTGACATTCATACAAATTGTTTGGACATTTGTTAAGCTGGGGAAACATCAGATACATATCTGTTCATATCAGATAGGTATCTATTTGTATCAGATACATATCTATTCATATCAGATATGTTTCTATTCGTATCAGATATGTATCTATTTGTATCTGATATGTATCAAATGTTCGTACAAATATGTACAAATAGATACATATTAAATAGAATTTTACCACATTTGAATGTGATCTATTCGTACAAATAGGGATTTTTGAACATTCGATTCATTTCTAATCAAATGCCAAAAAAAAATTGTGAGCATCCCTATTCTAAAGGCCATTAATCAAGAACAGGT
Source organism: Aspidoscelis marmoratus (assembly GCA_014337955.1). Classification (NCBI taxonomy): domain Eukaryota; kingdom Metazoa; phylum Chordata; class Lepidosauria; order Squamata; family Teiidae; genus Aspidoscelis; species Aspidoscelis marmoratus. The sequence goes on along the minus strand of MTQE01001134.1, from coordinate 9,549,665 downwards.
GAAGGTTTTGCTTTCATCTTCTGCTGGAGATTCCCAGAAACTATTGGCTGGCCATTTTCTTATAGGATGCTATACTAGAAGGGCTGTGGCCAGATCCAGCAGCGCTCCTCTTATGTAATTTGTTTTGCATAGTTTAATTTAGTAGCAAAACTAAACAAATAAAGCAGCTTTTATAGTAAAGACTGTAAAATCATGGCAATAAAGTTTTCAGTGAAATAGGAAACTAAGATAAGGAAAACATGCTCAGAGAGAGTTTGAAAAGAAAACAGGGGGAGGTCTTCCTTTGTTTTACTCACTTTGTGATTTTAAATATTCTTAGAAGACGCAGAGCTCGTAAGACACTAATACCAAAAGAAGTCCCTGGTCTGAAGATGGCCCAAACCACTTCAAAGATGCTCCCCACTGTGACCTTAGACAGACACAGAAAGAAGGAGAAAGAATTACATCTACCCTATATTTATTTATTTATTTACATTTCTATCCCGCCCCATACCCAGAAGTCTCTGGGCGGGTAACAACAGATTAAAACAAATTAAAACAGGATACA
>MTQE01001134.1:9498524-9531682 GCA_014337955.1 Aspidoscelis marmoratus | reverse complement strand
GCCCAGCCTGCTGCCTCTTCTCCACTCCTCTCCGGCAAGATGGTTCTCCGGCAAGATGTATGGGATTTGTAAGCTACTTGTATGCATTCGTATATAGGATCTGTATGCATTTGTATGGGATCCATATGGAACATTTATATCTAATATGAATCCTACCATATTCAAAGGGGATCTATTAAAATGAATATGAGTTTTCATGCATTTGATTTGATATGAATCAAATTAGAAAAAAATCGTGCACATCCCTGGTTAGCTAATTCAATTATCTTTAAACTCAGGTTGTCCACCAGTCCTGATTGAATTAGTGTTTTAATTTACCCTTTACAAGTCAACAGCATGCAAGTTTGACTCTGTTTCCGCCTTCCCTGACTCTACACAAACCATATTTTTAAATCTCTAGTGTTGAATGCACTTATAAGAAAGGAGTGATTTCGAGCTACCTCTCATCCAATGAATTGCTTGTTGTTGTTGTTTTAGCAATACAAACAAGGTATAAAAAGCAAACTTGATTGTCTGATTGATGGCTTGCTGACTTGCTTCAGTCTCAAAAGTTGAAACTACTACTTCATTGTCTCTGCTTGAGATGCCCACGGGCAATTGGTGTCACTCTGTGCAATGGGAGGCTGGACTAGATGGGCTGTGGCCTGATCCAGCAGGGCTCCTCTTATGTTCTTACATAAGACAGATGGACCACAAGGCCATTCAAGCCACTCCTTGAAGTCCTGGGTGTGCACTTTTCCTTTCCTCCCACACCAGAACTTGGTGGTGGCTTGAGACCTTGGGGCTGAAGAAATCCATTGCCTCCTCCTGCCTCCTGGAAGCCCCAGATTCTCTGAAGATCTCTGCTTTTTCCTGCCACCTCTAAAGATTTTCATTCATCTTCTACTCTGCCTTGCAGCCTTGCTGAGCTAAATCACTGGGATAGAGGATTTCCCCCTGTTTCTCACTATCTTCTGGGTACACAGCATCCTTGGCTGGGTATCTGCTACAGAACTTAGAATTTCTATTGTGGACACAAGGCATCTGAGTGTTGGCCTGCCCATCCAAGGACTTGTGTCATATCAGAAGGTCTGTGGTGGTGTTCTCTAGAACCTTGGCACTGCCTCTAGACCTCTCAAGCTTTTAGTACCTGCTCTGTGCACATTCAGAGTCCTCCAAGAGCAAGAACCTTCTCCTCCCATCAATATCCATTCTCGCCTGGTGAAGACTATTCCAGAAGAAGTCACTGACGGCCATTACCTCCTAGTTTGTTGTTTTGTCTAGCAAGTATAGTGCTTTGGGGTAGAATGTAGGGTGGGTGCTGGGCAACTTTACCCAGGATCTGGAGCCAAACACTGACTAAGCTGGGAGGAGGGCCTTGGACTACTGGGATACTGGGAGACAGCTGTATAGAACTGTTAGGCACCTTTGTAGTTTTTATACACATGCATACACACCTAGGAGATCAAGATATTCATTGACACAGTGCAGCCCAGCTGTGCTCTTTAAAATCCTCTGAAATAAAACTCTTGACATTATGATGCTACCTTGTGACTTTGAATTGCCTGCTCACTGTACCACTGCCAATTGCCCAGTTACCAGATGACACAGCTGTTGCTGAAACTGCCTTTTTCTTTTTCGTATTTTTAATACTGCTGTTTTGTACCTCTTGCCTCAGAACTCCTTCCTTTCCCTCCATTTCCCTTGGGTAACATACGCCAGCAATCTGCCTCTAAGCTGTTCATTACATCAATATTTAGGCTTTAAGACACCAAAACAACAACTGGAATCAGTAATTCTGTCTAAAAACCAAGATTATTCCCCATTTTCTAACACTACTGGGTGACCTGACTATCCTTTGGATCCTTCTTTTTCCTGAGGCCAATTCATACTAGGCCTCTAGCATATAATTAGCACAGATCTGAGACAGGCCATTTGCATTCTGGGATGGTCGGTTCCACCCAGAAGCGTCCTGTCCTCTCCGAGAGCTGTGCTAATTGCAGGTATGGTGTGGAGCACAAAATCATGCTTCACACCCAGCCCAACGTTAGCTTCGAGTATCCAGAGCTGTCTGGCAGGGAGAGTACTCACACTCTCCCTGCTGGACAGCTCAGGAGGCCTGCCCAGGGCTGCTGCCATTGGCCGCTATCAGCCTACTGACTGGCAGCCTTTTTCCAGGGACATGATGGGGTACCACTGGCTGCAGCCATCCCAATTGGGGGTGGTGGCAGCCTGTGGGGGCCTTCCAGGTGGCCACCCTCACCCAGGGGTGCACGTGCCTCCCAGACCCACATGCCCCACTTACCTGTCTGGATGCCTGGCTTGACCCCGATGCATTCCTGGGCTTGCCAGAAGGTGTGTGCTGTGGCAGATCACTCCCACTCTGATCTGAATGGGGCAGCAGCAGCCAATGGTACCTGAACACGCCCCCAGCCTGGTCTGCCAGTCAGCAGGCTGATAGAGGCCAATGGTGGCAGCTTAGGGTGGGCCACCCCACCCCGTGGGGGCAGCGGTGGTTGGTTAACACTAGGGACAGCAGTGCCATTTGCACCTTGGCTGGTAAGGGACATGTTGATAACACGTGCCTTGCCGGCCAATGCTAGTGCACCCCAGTGTGCCTCAGCCTTAGTGCACTACAGCCATCTTGGTGTAGTGTGAAAAGGCCTCTGATATTCATTAGGTGCCTCCATCTACAATGTTTAGGCACCTGATGAAAATGTCTCTTTCACATTGATCTCCTCTCTGCAATTGCCCTTCCTTTTGCTCTGACCCACTTTCTTAAAAATGAAGTTTTGTGTGTTGATCTTTTTCTACTTTATGTCAATCACTTTGTGATCATTTCTAGCATGTGGTATGGGCATACTGTAAAAAAATGCAAGAGTATGTATATGCATGTGCGTAGTATAGTGGGCGTATATGCATTAATTGGGATAACACAGTCTTTGCCAACCTGGTGCCCCTATAAATGTTTTTAATTAGGACGTCTCCTATCCACCCATGGGAAAGTAAGTGCATGCCATTCTGCTGGTTTCATCCACAATTGCCCAGCCTTTCCACTTTTATGTCTGGCAAGTCATGCTTTCGAACTGCTGAGCCCTGATCACTGGCCTTTCCCCCTATTAATAAATAGCAGAGATGTACTAAATGCAAATCCTTGGGGTCTGGGATCTTTGCTGCCTGATTCTCTGCCATTTTGTCCTCCGTTGTATGCAGACAGAGTTCACGGACATCAAAAAGACAGAAGGCGACAATATGATTTGTTTGCAAAGAGGATGCATTTCTTAGCTCGCTGTTTCCTTCCCAGCAACCTTGGCTGGCCAAGATTTCCAAGGGCAATTTTAACTAGTGTGTGGGGTGCACCAGTGGGAGGACTGAAGCAGGGCTTGCAGGCAGCCTTGGCAAAGGTAAATGAAAAGTGTAGGAGAGTCTTGAAAAGCCACGCATGAAAGATGAAAACCTTGGTACACAGTCCAGGGGATTGAGAACGACACAGCAGATAAACACAGACCTTGTACATAATTCAGAGAGTTGGGCTACTGCCCTCCTCCTGCTGGAACCAAATCTCTTCTCTAGCTCTCCAAAACATGCACTAATAATTCCACTTGTTCACTCTGCACAGGCTTTTAGATGGAAATTTTTTTATTCTTCCACTCTCACATACAGGCTGATGGAGTGGGGGTGTGGATGCATTATTCAAAGGAAATATATTTTGCTGCAGCCTTGCTGCACCATTGCAGGATCCTCCAAAGGTGTGTAAGGGGAAGATGAAAGGAAGAGTGGAAAGGGAGCAGAAGCACAATTGAAGTCCCCTGGTAAATTATCTGGGTTCCTTGGCAACCACAGTGCTCATGAGAAGTACATGACATGAAGCCTACACAGCAATCTGCCTTCTTCCCTATCCCAATTGCAAAATGGACACTCCAGCACAGGAGCCAGCAGGAGAACACAAAATAACCTTGGCAACTAAATGCACATATGCTTTTTTTATTCCCTCCATCTATGAAATTATATCACTGTGATTCCTGCTACAGAACGGCTATTTCGCTTGATCTGCTTTCGCAAAGTGCTATAATCTCTGGTTTGCAAAGAGAAGAAACATCACATTAAGCATCTAACAGCAGGGCCTCAGATACTGGTGCTAAACAGATATAGCTCTCGTATACATAATAGGAATGTTTTAAAAAGAAGTATACACTTTGAATTGGGCCAGGCTGGGTTTTGGTGAGTGTGTGGGTGAGTTAATGAATGCCCAGCACAGGAAAGTGTAGTTATTCATAAGTTAAGGTTACATCCTTTCTTTTCCAAAGGTAGGCCAAACCACCATTCGACAAACCCTAACTGCAGTTAAAGGACAAGGTGTTTTTCCTAACTGTCCCACAGACCTACCCACAAAGGGCCTTGTAATGAGGATGAATACGTGTCTGGAAACTAGGTACATTCTCCACTTGTGAATATTAATTAATAGATCCAGAACTACTGAGGGGAGGGGAACAACAACCGTGCAGTTCATGTTTTTTGAGGGGTAGTTTGTCAGACCACTAAGTTTTTTTTTTAAAAAAATGATCAAGCTGACAGAAAATAAAAATAAAAACCAAAGGAAAAATATAAAGAGAAAGAGAACTTAGGTATGTAAATAAATGATGCTAATAAATAAATAAAGGTGAGCCAGACTGGTTTAGTGGTTAAGGAGCTGGACTCTTATCTGGGAATACCAAGTTTGATTCCGCACTCCTCCATGAAGCCAGCTGCGTGGCCTTGGGCTAGTCACAGCTCTCCTCTGAGCTATCACAGCCCCACCCGCCTCATAGGGTGTCAGTTGTGGGCAGAAGAATATAAAAGCTTTGTCAGTCACCTTGAGTCCCCTTAAATGGGTGAAAAAAGTGGGGTAGAAAAGACAACTCTTTTTCTTCTTCCACCTCCTCCATGAAGCCAGCTGGATGACCTTGGGCTAGTCACGGCTCTCTTTTGAGTTCTCATGGCCCCACTCACCTCACAGGCAGTTCTGTTGTGGGGAGAAGAATAGGAGGGCTGGTAAATCAACCCAAGGGACATCTTGGACCACTCCGTCCTCATCACAGAGGGGTCTAGAAGGAGGCCGTGCCTCTGCTTAAAATGCTCCATTCACACAGGGCTCCATGCAGTATTCTACTTAATCTACCAGACCAGCTGCCTGCATCCATACAACACATGGGCCTTGGGCTGGTATATCATGCCAAGTGTCTTTTTTTTGGGGGGGGCACCAGAAGCAGTGTCAAAAGTGTGCTGCTTCTGGTTGCCAGGATGAAAAAGTCCCATCACAGCCAACCACCTGGCACTTAATGGGGGGGGGGTTGCCAGGAGTGAGCCAGCATGGCATAAGATAGTCCCTGCTGTACAGATAGTCCCTTCTGGCACTTCTGGCCATATTTTATAGACTTTTTGGCATAAAATGTGAATTTTGTACATATTCTTTTCAATGCTTCTGGTACATTTTCGTATAATAATCATTTAAAGTATGTGAAATATAGATTTGTATGTACATTAGGGATGTTCACGAATATTCAAATGCATTTGACATTTGATCAGATTGACTGAATTTTGACATTCGAATTGAATGTCCTTAAATTCAACTTTAAAGATTTGATTTTAATTTTGGATCTATTTGTTTGAATTCTTTGGACATTCGTATGTGTACGGGTTAGTACATGATGTGTACTTGAAGATTCGCATCTTTCACGCATCCATACACATTTGTACGGATCCGTATGGGATATAACGGGTTGCAGGCAGGATAACTATGGGATGCATACATACATGTACAGATGCGTATGGATGTGTACGAACCCAGGGAAGATGCTTATGGGCATCTACAAATGTTGCCAACTTTCGTAAGTGCAAATTTGAATAAAAAATTTCAAATAAATAGATTTGAATTTGCTTGATTCGAATCAAATTTGGTTAAATTCAAATTGTAAGCATTCAAATCAAATTGAATTTTTGACTATTCAATTCTAATCGAATTGCATCCTGAAAATTGCATTCGTGCACCCTAATGTGCATTTGGTGCCTTTGCCTTTCACAAATGAACGGTAAGCAAGTTGAAAAGCAAGTGATTTAAAATCAAGGAGTCTAACTCCAAAGGGAGGCAGGAAAGGAGACTCCAACTGGACTGGCAGCTTTGACCCACACAGGCATGGCTGATTTCTGAGATAAAGGTTCCCGGTAAAGAAAGCCCTCTCTGTGTACCTCTACTAACCGCCCAACCACTTTAAAACAAAAACAAAAACCATCAGCCAGAGTTTTCTCTTTCATTCTAATTACACTATCTGTGGGTGAATGTGGGAGTTAATTAGTCAGAATGCATTCAGGTCAGGCTTTCAGTTAGGTTTATTAACACAGAACTGCAGCCAAGGAAACAAAAGACCCAATAGATCTTCCCTTGGTGATATAATAAGCAGACCTGTTTTGAAAGATCCGTAGCAGAAAGTCTGAAATCAAAGTCTCTTCCTGGCATTTGGGCCAAGGATACAAACTAATTTATAAACTCACATATTTATACGAAAGTCTGGCTGTGAAATTAAGGTGAGGTCATAACTGAGAGCACTAAAGTGGCACTGATACATGTATGTGTTTATCCTAACCAGCACACTGGCAATGTCTGGAATGGAATAAATGAAAGCTACATGCAATCTTTCTGGCCTTTTAAAAGAGCAGGCATAAATCAGACTGTAATTTCCTGCACCCTTTAAAAACAGCTGCATGTGAGGTGTCCAATAGTGGATGGCCACAAAAAGAAAAAGTGGCATGTGATTCCCATGGCATCGTTTCAGAATTTCAAGTGTGTTTTTGGGGCCCCAGAATGTGGCAAAAAGCAACTCTAGAATTTCTTTTCTTTTTCACTGAACGTTTTAATCTTGCTCTCTGAAAAGGTATATGCACAGATGTCTGTTCTATATCCTCTGCAATGAAGACAGATGCAAATAGGTAATGAAGAAATACAGTATTAGCAGAAGAGTGAAAATGAATGTTCTCATTCAACATGATAATGCTAAAGGAGATAGATTTGTAAGTTATGTGGTTCACTTTGGAATTGAAAAAAGGTGTAATGGTAAAAAAAAATCTCTGAGAGGAAGTATTTTGCCTAACCTAATACTGTCTGAAAATTGTTTTCTGGTTAATCTGATTTTTCCCATCAGCCCATCATTAATGGGGGGGGGAATCATCTTGTCAGGCCCCTAGACTTTTCAATAATGAAGCTAATGCAATCCAGGACAAACAGGTGGCTATTTTACAAAGAGATCTAGCCATGGGAGACATACAAGGGAATCAAAGCAGGAGGGCCAGACAAGCTGTGTTCACACCTAAGTTTTAATCCAGCTTCAGTCCACTATCAGAGCAAGAGAACACATCAGTAAATTGACCAGTCATTTTCTTTCCACCTTATCTATCCCCATGATGAATTTTCTGAGTTAGATAATGCCAAAGGAAAACAGCTTCTCACTTTGCTGATGTGTTATCTCACTCTGAAAGTGGACTTAAACCAGATTAAAACTTAAGTGTGAATGGAAGCTTAGTATTTATTTATTTATTATTTATATTTCTATCCTGCCCTATATCCGAAGGTCTCAGGGAGGGTGAAAACCTTTAAAACAGCAATTTACAAATCAGTATATATTAAAACTATAATAAATATCAGGACCAAACCCATACTTCTGGATGATCCCATTTCCACCACGGCACCCATTTGGGACCCAATTGTTTTCTGTAGACCCCATTAATGGGGTCTACAATGGGGTCTTCAGGCAGAAAATCCAGATTAAAGGGAGCCTGTTTCCAAACTTGTGTGGCAATGGGGTCTAGAGGAGGCTTGGGGGAGGGGGCACCCATGGGGGGGAGCCCTAAAACCTAAGCTTCAAAGTCATTTCGAAGTCACTTCGAAGTCTGTGCAAAACAGCTCTGGTGCGTCTTTGAAGTCTGTGCTGATCTTCAAAGTGAACTTCGAAGTTACTCAAAGCCACTTTGGAGATTGCAGCCCCCAAACACCTGGGGTGACAAGCAGACCGCTAATGGGTAGATCCGGATTTCCAAATGGGTGCTCCGGTGTTTCCATGCCAGGGAGGCTAGCACCCATTGCTATTGGGTGCTAGACCACCCATGGAAACACATTGGGTACTTCCCTTAATCTGGATCTACTAAGGATGTACCCATTCCTTAGATCCGGATCTTCTTAGATCCGGATTAAAGGAGCGCAGTGGAAAAACACCCTTGTGCAATATTAAATAATTGTACAAGTATACAATTTGTCTGTTCAGAAGTTACTCCCAGTAAATTTTATTGGACGGTCCATTTCTCTGTAGTGTGTGCTTTAAATTTTCACTGTAAGAAACGACTTTTAACTGCATGATCATTCTGATGGTCTTTTTCTACATTTTTTTTTCAAGCTCTACAGGACCAGAACTAAATGCGGTATTCAAACTGTGGCTGCACTATAGATTTATATAAAGTCATTATTATAGTGGCAGTTTTATTTTCAGCCCACTTCCTAATACTTTTTAGCATTGAATTTGTCATTCCCCCTGCTGTAGAGCACAGACCTTATATTTCCACGGAGCTCTTTCACATTTAGGTGCTTAAAATTAGAGTTATTGGGTGAAGATGTTCTGTCCCAGTTGCCCTGTTACTTTGTAACTCAGATCATATATAATATATATTTCAGAGGCCACATCAACCCAACATGTTCTGCAGTGAAGAACTGCCATTGCATGGGATATGCACAAATGGGATTTTTGGATTCAATTTGTAATGAATCAAATGTTAGAAAAATTGTATTTGTTTGAATAGAACCCCTTCAAATATGGCAGGATTCTGTTCAATGTATTTGCATGAATTTGTATGAGTATCCAATGCGAGTGATATGTATCTGATTTGTACCCAACATGAATGCATACGTATCCGATACATATCCCGTAACATATCCACTCTGAAAGCTTCAAATCCAACTTGAATCCACTTTTGATCTGCTCTTTATCATGCCGAATGCAATCTGGATCCGTTGCACATGTGACTGGTGCAGCCGCTTTCCCACCTCCCCAGTTTAATGAATGTCTGAACTATTTGTACAAATGTCCTAAACATTCATATACGTATGAATGTTAATGTATGAATGTCCTAACATTTGATTTGTGTACGAATGTCCACATTTGGACGAATAACAAATTTTACAAATATTCATGCACATTCCTACCATTTACCTTTCTCCATCATCCTTATATCTCCAATCCTCTGTTTTTTTATTAGGAGATCCTAGATTGCTAAGCCTGATTTATTATTATTACTATTATTATTATTTACTTAACTCTTTGCCCCAAATTCCATCTGCTTTCTTAATTTGTGAATTTTTAGAGGTGGTGTGGAGAAGGTTCATTTTTGAACAAGGCTTTCATTATTTGCCTTTTAATAGCTTTTGTGACTCATACACTAAATCACACACTAATACCTTATCTATGTCACTTAATTCGAAATCATTACTCTTCCCCAGAGACACCATCTTGTAATTCACATTTCTCTCAGCATCCTTCACGTTCTAGTTACAGATAGCCTACACCTAATGTCTAGATGTGCTAGAAATGCCAGCAACAGGTGGCACTGTGGTGAAAATGGCAGCCAGGTCTGCCACAATCTTGGGGCAAATGGCTGTCACAATGTGAATTAAAGATAGTGGAACTATCTTTAATTTTTTGCATATTGCTGAAGATTGGGTCCCTGGTAATACTCCTGCAACATTCCACTGGATTGAACTTCCAAGAGCTTGCTGCATGCACAGACAAAACAGAGGAAAGAAGGCTGGAAGAAGGAGGAGAAGGAGGAGGAGGAGGAAAGGAAGAAGAAGAGTAAGGGGAAGGAGGAGGAGGAGGAGAGTTGGCTTTTCTACCCCACTTTTTTCACCCATTCAAGGGGACTCAAAGTGGCTGACAAAGCTTTCTGTTCTTCTCCCCACAAGACACCCTCTGAGGTAGCTGGGGCTGTGAGCGCTCAGAAGAGAGCTGTGACTAGCCCAAGGCCACCGAGCTTGCTTCATGGAGGAGGAAGAAGAAGAGTTGGCTTTCCTATCCTGCTTTTCTCATCTATTTAAGGGAACTCAAAGAGGCTGACAAAGCTTTTCTATTCTTCTCCCCAACCCAGACACCCAATGTGGTGGGTGGGGCTGTGAGAGCTCAGAAGAGGGCTGTGACTGGCCCAGGGTCACCCAGCTGGCTTCATGAAGGAGGTTGGAATCAAACCCGGTATTCCCAGGTAAGAGTCCAGCTCCCTAACCACTAGACCAAAGTCCTTGAAGTTCACCACTGGGGTGAATCAGCCCATGCCATGGGGAAATGCTGGGATCCCTTAAAGGGACAGCATTTCCACATGAATTCTGGAGGGTCCCTATGCCATTCATTTATTCATTCATTGCAGTACAGCCATTGTCCATTTTATGGTTTAAATAAATACATCATGCACAATTGGTTAGGGATGTCTATAAATGCGATTTTCAGCATTTGATTCATAATGAAACCAATGTTCCAACAATCATATTCGTAAGAATGTGCAATTTCGAATTTCTGGACATTTGATTCAATACGAATGTATTCATGCATGTTTGTTCAAATACTAGATACGTATGGATGTGTCCTCAATGATACTAATCCGTTTTAATCCCATATGTATCCTGTATTCATCCCGTATGTACGGATGCATATCTGTACTGTTAAACAAATGTCCAAACTATTTGTCTGAATGTCCGAAACATTCATATTCATATGAATGTCTGGACATTTGATTTGATTACAAATGTCTGAATTTATGTGAATTCATACAAATAATGAATACTATGAATATTCGTGCATACCCCCACACTTGATGGTTAACTTCTTCCAAGACAAGCAGATATCACACTAGGGCTGTGTCCAGACTTGCATCAAAGTGTCGTGCCTCCCGACGCGCCTCCCAACCCCAGCTCTTCAGAAGGGGAGGAGGAGGCAGACGCACCCCCGCCCACACCGACGTCTGTGCCCCCGACATTGTCAGGGGCAGACGGCACTGGCCCAAGCACTGAGGACCCCGCCTGGGAGGAGCGTACAGACTCCTCCGCAGGTAAAAGCAATGAGGGAACCGCCCTGCCCTGCCCGAAGGCGTTGCACAGGCAGAAACAAATCACGCGCCGCTCATCAAGAATCAGGCACCTGGAGAGTAAAAGGCATGGTGCGGCATTCCCGATTTAAGGAATCAGGTGGCGCCCAGAGCTCATTGCAGACGAAGCTGTGCAACTTCGCTGTGTTACCTGAACTGTGTTTTTACCCTGGACCGATTTGATTTCCCTGACTTCTGGACTGCCTCCCCGATTTGCCAAATTCTGGGCCCTTTGAACTTGGACCATACCCTGACATTGAATTAGCTACACCCCGCAAAGCAGAGCTGCGTACGTGTGTCTGCCTGTGTGCCCTGCCGGCCCGGGACACAACACAAAGGGGCACAGCTTTCTTCCACCTGCAGCAGTGGTTTACCTGCTGTGAAGCCACATCCTGCCACCTGGACTAGAGCAGCCTCCCATAACTTCCTCCTCAGAAGCTGTGAGAATTTGCATTGGTGCATGCACATCACATGGGATGAGGCAGCCAATGGGAGTTGAGCTGCCCTCCTTGTTCTCATTGGCTCTTCTCAACCTTCCATCTAGACTGGCGGGAAGATTTGAAGTTTCTTAATACTGCACTGCAAGTGCCGTTAAATCAGCATTAACATAAATGCACAGTAGCTATTGGATAATGTGTCACCACTATGATCTATCGATCGTCATGTGTTATGCCCCAATAGTGACTGCATATTCCTCCGGACAATCTGAACATGTCTGGGTGGACCTTGATTGAAGGGCGCGAAGTAAAAAGATGCAGTACAAATAGACTTTAACCAAATTTACAACAGTGGTTATTATCCCATAGATAACGTTGGGTTTTGTCGTTCAAAATGTATCTGTGTGCAAACTCCATTTAAGAATTTCCAGAACATAACTGTCAACAAAAAACAACCTTTTATCTCTTAACAGATTTCTTGCTGTATCAGAAGCTCTTTCTGCGTTGGGCCTTATTCTGGATTATATTCCAGAAAAGTAATCTGGCATCCACATGCTGGTGCAGAGCAGACAATGGCAGGCCCAGAGTAGGGACTGTTATAGTTTCCACCAGCAAGCAAGTGGCGGGTGCCTATTCCAGAATATAATCCAGGGTAGGGATGTGCACAAATATTCAAATAATTTGAAATTCGATCCAATTCATTTGAATTTGGATGTTCAAATTCTAACCAAATGTCAATAAATTAGAATTTAAACATTCAAATGAATTTTGAATTTTTGAATCATTCGTATGAATTATTTGGACATTCATATATGTATGGATGCATACACGATGTGTACTTAACTGTATGAATCTTTTCCACATCCATACATATATGTACAGATCCGTATGCAATGAAAACGGGATGCGTATGGATGGATATGGGGACATAAGAATGCTGTCAACATTTGTATTTGCAAATACGAACCAAAAATTTGCACGAATTGATTCAAATGTATTCAGATTGAATCAAATGTGAATACATTTGAATTTGAAACATTCAAATCAATTCAAATTTGGATATTCAATTCAAATTGAATCAAATCCCGAATTGCATTTGTGCACAACCCTAATCCAGAGTAAAGCCCTGTGCAGAAAGGACTACATTTACTCCTTTCAAATCTTGCCTAGCAACTCCTTCCTTCCTTCCTTCCTTCCTTCCTTCCTTCCTTCCTTCCTTCCTTCCTTCCTTCCTTCCTTCCTTCCTTCCTTCCTTCCTTCCTCCCTCCCTCCCTCCCTCCCTCCCTCCCTAATTCCCACAGCAGCAAGGTGGCGTAGGCATGAAAAGTAGCTATGGAACAACAGAAATGCATGAGTATAAGGACCTGGCAGGGGGCTTTGGAGAAAAAGAGACAGCAGGCTATGGCTGCAAATGGAGAACAAGGCATCAGTGGGGAGCTGGGCTATGTTCAGATGAGGGCTTCATCAGGAGGAAGCACACTGTTTCAATCCAAATATTCCATATGCATGATTATTATGTGAGCATCTACAGTTTCTCATATTTTGTGCCAGTTTACTCATAGGAATCCTGCCAAATGGTAACTACAGTAGTGAGTAGCTTGTGATGAATGATTGCATGAAGGGCTTATTTGTCTCCATGATCACTCCAGTCCTTACCTTCCTTTACCTCAGCTATTCTAAACATGTGCCAGGTAAACATATGTTATTTATTGATGTGCTTATTGTTTTCATACATGTAGAAGGCCAGAAACCCATGAAGAATATATTCTTTTTCTCTCTGCCTAAAAACCTTTTTTTTTGGGGGGGAACCTTACTAAGGAGATTAAAGAAATAAACACAGCACAGAGAATTTGTGTAGGATCAGTTATTTATGGGACTCCTGTAGGGGCTTTTTAAAGTCTGGTATAACATAGGTACCCACCTAGCATGTCCTTTTCTCTACATCTTTAATCTCCACATACTTTCCAGAGTAGCTTTGGAGGAGAATGTTAAGGATTGTTCAAAAGGCACATAAGTAACTGTGAAATAAAGATAGTGGAGTCCATCCCCAAAATTAATATTTTTGGGAGTGAAGCAAAGGAAGTCTGGTTTCTGTCCAGTTGTAGCTCATCATGGAAAGGAGTGCCATGATACAGAATATAGGTACGATTGGAGAAAGGATACAAAGAAAAAATTATAAAGGGAGTGTGGTGACTTGCCTAAACCCCCATTTGGGTGCCTCCCCAAGCAATTTAAAGTGTGCTAAAAATCTTCTTTTGCCTCTGAGCGCCCCCATGCCACGGTTTTTAACAAGCTTCCAGCGCTACAAAAGCAGGAAAACCTGTGACAAAATATGTGCCCTTCAAAGAAGTTTCATCATTCTTTTTGGAAGTTGCGGGTTTTCCTCGTAGCATTTACCTTCACACACAGCAGTAACACATTCACACATCTCCCAGAACTGCAGCAGCTTCCCTTGCCTTGCCTTTCTAAAGCACAGAACTTTCAAAGAGCCAGAATTGTGGAGAATTGCAACATTGTTATCAGGCGTGAAGTGTTACCAGGTGTGAAGTGGATGGATTGCAACATTGTTATCAGGCATGAAGTGGGTGTATTTAAAGTCACCACTGCTCTACTGGTGGATTTAGACAGTGATCTGTGAAAGTGCTAAGAGTGAATGAGCAAACGATTGCCCGGCCGATGGCTGCAGCCGGCACTAGAAGCCATTTCGGGGGACGGAGATCTGGGAGATGAACAGAGAACCGATGGCTATTTTTCCTTTGAACAAGAGAGGAGGTGGGGAGAAAAAGATGCAGGGAAAGAAAACACTCTTCCGTGGGGATGGAAGGTGTGTTTTAAATGCGCGTTTTGCTGAGCCTCATGCGGTCGCTTATTCCGGAAGTTCAGGGCACTTTTAAAGTCCACTTGAATAGAGTGACAGTAGAGAGAGACTAGAGAGGCAAATAAGTCTTTTGGGGATGCAGCCTTTGACTCATACTCCGCAGAGCTACACAGCAAAGAAGTGGCCACCTAGCACCACGGTCCAACTGCCTGCAAAAGGTTGGGGTCAACATATGAACTCACCAATACCCACACACACACACACACACACACAGGCATTCTGTTTCAATGGCTTATCACCAAGCCCTCCCTAAAAGCTACACCAGTGCATTCCAACAGTAAATGTTTATTAAATACAATTAAATAGATAGGTAAGTAGAAGCAACAATAAGGTTAGCTCAGAAGTCTTTGCGTTGCTAGAAGGTAGACGTTTCTGTAAGTAAGATAAAGTTCAGCTTCAGTAAGGAGCTCCACTGAAAACAATTAACAAAATAATTCCTATCTTACCTCCTCTCTCTTCTCCTGCCCCGAATGGATCCCCACTACCATTCAGTGTGAAAATTCTCCCCGAATAGCTAAGTCAACCTTGCAGCAAAACTCTAGCTGCTTTCCAGGACCCTGTCTCACTCCTCCCTGAGTTTGACAGATCCTGTTGTGTGCCTGACTGTCTCCAGGAAAGCTGCTAAATCTCCCTCCTCCAAGAGGTGAGATTCCTCCTTCTATCTCCTTCCCTCTGCTCCGAGAATTAGAGGCATAGAAGTCTGGAGGGTTTAACCAACCCCCTCCTTGGTGCCCTCCTTGCTAATGCCACAGGAAAAAGACCCTGAGAGCCCCGGACTGCTCGTTTATAAAACCCGCGATCTGGCTGCTCTGATTGGTGAGTTTTGGTGGTTTCTGCAGCAACACCTCCCCTCCTGTCGCTCAAGCTGCCAAAAAGCCTGGGAAACAAGTCCATGGCTGCAGCTTGCTTCCTGGAATCATCACAGGGGGGCCATACAAGGAAATGGGCAGCTTCAAAGAATTTGAGCACACTTGTATAACCACCACCACTTTGGAATCCATATCTGCATGGGGTATCCCATACTTTACTAGAGGGATTACACTGCTTCCATGAGCCAAGTGGTGCATATATTTAAACCTCATTGCAACACAGCTTTGTGTCGTCCGCTTTGAGTCCTCTTAAATGGGTGAGAATAGTAGAGTAGAAAAGCCAACAATTCTTCCACCTCCTCCACAAAGCCAGCTGGGTAACCTTGGGCTAGTCACAGCTCTCTTCTGAGCTATCACAACTTCACCTACCTCACAGGGTGTTCTCTTGTGGGGAGTAGAATAGAAAGCTTTGTCAGCTGCTTTGAGTCCCTTTAAAAGGGTGAGAAAAGCAAGGTAGCAAAAGCCAACTCTTCTTTTTCTCATCAGCTGTTCAGCAAAAGCAAGGTTCCACATCAGAGAAAATGGGCCTCTCACAGTCATCCTTGTTTAAGGGACCAATAGGAGAGGACTGGAAATGATAGGGGTGATTTATGCAGTCTCTGAGCGCTCTTCTTAGCCAGAGGTAAGTACTCCTTTCTCAAAGTACTGTATCTGATCTAAACTTGCAGTGAGTACCTTAAGTGTCATGCTTATATCAGATGATTTTCTAGAAATAAAATGACTATATGTTTCTTAGGTGAGCCTCAAAGAGAATTATAGATAAGGTGGGAACAGACTGAAATGTCACCATATATGTGTTACCACCAACACAACTTCCCAAAATGGAAATAAGCATCCATGCCAGCAGGGAGTGCAGGTGAGGAAAAGTGTTTTTTTTTTTAATTGATCAGATTTGTTTGTGGAACAGAAGATGCCTAATTAAATAGAGAAAAAAAGATAGGCTGTCAATTTCATAAGGACAGTATAGTTTGGATGCTGCCAAACAACTGAGAATGTAACTTCCACCAATCCTAAATAAAATTGTATCTGGACCTACAAGGTCACATGTTCCATATTCTTTGATGGGAAAACACAGGTTTTCCCCTCCTGCTCTGACCTTTCGATGTCCATACATGTCACATTTCATCTGTTTCTCTGCCAGTACATGTTATGCTCAGTTTTCTTTGGTGGAGCCAGAGAAGCATGGCTTAAACTCAAGGTCACTTCAAAGCAATTGGCAAAAGAACATGTCAGTCAAGTCCCCCCCCCTTTCTCTCTTTGAGGAAAGACATAATTGGTGATATGGTTCTTATTATTTTTCTATGAGGGTTGTGCACAAATGCTTTTTGGGGTTTGATTTGTATTAATTGAATGCAAGAAAATTAATATTCAATTATATAAATCCTCTTCTAATGCAACAGGATTCAAATTCATTTGATACAAATGTTCAATACAAATTTGATTTGAATCCCCTCTATGAATCACATACGTATCCCCTACACAACCCATACGAATCCCCTAGGTCAGTGATAGCCAACCTATGACACGTGTGTCACAGGCAACATGCCAAGCCCTTTTGGGTGACACACATGGTCACCCTGGCACCTGGGCGTGCAGTGCTTGCTTGTTTTTGAAGTGAACAAAATACCAACTTGCAACTGAAGATTTAGCAAAGAAAATTCAGCAACAAAAGTCACTAATGAAAAGAATTATTTGTTTTTGCTTTTAATAAAATACATATATCAAAGATATAACTTTTTTACTAGAGCTACAAATATCAAAATTATGGATATTTCTAGATGTGACGCAGCACCTGAGTTAAGCTAGGTTTTCCTGCGAATTCTGACACACCAAGCTCAAAAGGTTCGCCATCACTGCCCTACATATCCGATACACATTCCCTACGCATCCACTCTGAACACGTCAAACCCAACTTGAATCCACTTTGAATCTGCTCTTAATTCATTCGAATCCACTCTGGATCTGTTGCAGATGTGACTGGCGCAACCGCTTTCCCACCTCCCCAGGTTCACGAATGTAACAAATATTCATATGAATGTTCCGACGCATTTGATTCAGATTTGTGTGTCCATCTTTGAATGTGCCAATATTAGATTCAAATTCAAATGTCCACATTTGGACAAATTTTGAATATTATAAATATTTGTGCACATCCCTATTTTCTACAAGAAACAACTGGAAAGCAAAAGTGTTGACTATTCAGTGAAACATGAAGGATGTCTTAATGTGCAAGAAACTTGAAAGTGGGTTCTTTTGGCTGGCTCACCCTAGTCCCTTCAACAGATGTCCATCACATCTGGGGGATAAGGCAACCTTGTCTCAATATTCTCCCATTAACCCAAGCTGTTATGTAGACTCTAGGGATCCTCCAAGAGTAGGGCTGGAGGACAATCTTATCAATCTGAAGTTCTCCCAAGTCATCCAAGAAGCATTCTGGCTAAAAAGCAAAACAAATATGTGTAGCATAAAAAAAACCCCTATCACTTTGTACAAAGTATGTCCCACTCTATCTTGACACAGAGTGGGACTGATTAAATCAGGTGGAAGAGCACAATATTCTCCCTTTGAACACCCTGGTATCCAAAGATGGAGAAATGAAAAGTGGAGGAAATGGCCATGAGTTTTCGGCCACTCCATTTTCCAACTAATATCTAGTCACCCTTTAAACACAACAAAACAGAACAGCTTGGAGGGCGGAAACAGGAGAAACAGGAGTTCTTATTTTATTGAATACCCCTCGTCAATCACTCTGCAGTTTGAGCTTATGCACAATAATAGATATAATCAGCACCTTTGACTCAAACACTAACTGCACATTTGACCTCATCTTCTATTCTGAAGAAGGCAACAAGTAGTATTCTCAAAGTCACAAACACAACATAAGAAAGTGATAAGGACATTCCTTGCATTTCCCTTTTCATTTGCTGTTTTCAGAACTCCTCAAATCAATTTCCATTTATTAGTGAGCCGGACTTTTATTTGGAAATACCAGGTTCAGTTCCACACTCCCCCACGAAGCCAGCTGGCTGACCTTGGGCTAGTCACAACTCCCTTCTGAATTTTGTCAGCTGCTTTGTGTCACCTTAAATGGATGAGAAAAGCAGGGTAGAAAAGCCAACTCTTCCTCCTCCTCCTCCACAAAGTCAGCTGGGTGACCTTGGGTTAGTTACAGCTCTCTTCTGAGCTCTCACAGCCCCCCCCCCACGGTGTTCTGTTGTGGGGAGAAGAATAGAAAGCTTTGTCAGCCACTTTGAGTCCCCTTGAATGAGTGAGAGAAGCAGAGTAGAAAGCCAACTCCTTCTTCTTCTTTCAAAATAACTCCAAATAATTTTATCTTTTTGTTTTTTATCTCGCTCTCACCATCAACCAAAAGACAAATTCTCCGTGTGTCTTGGTCAGTTCAGGCCTGCTCCCTCTCCCTTTTAGCCACAGAGTTAACAGCAGGCATTAACTCAACCTTTGATCATCGATACCAGTGGTTCTCAACCTGGGGGTCGGGACCCCTTTGGGGGTCGAACTACCCTTTCAGAGGGGTCGCGACGAGTCTCCTGCCACCCTTCCCTCTCACCTCTCAACTTCTCTGCCCCCATGGTTGGGGGTCTCCACAACATCAGGAACTCCATCAAGGGGTCACAGCATTAGGAAGGTTGAGAAGCGCTGATCTATAGTGTAGCCAGCCCCCCACCCCCTGTGTTGTGCTCTTTCCTGCCTGCCTCATTTAATTGTCTGAAAGAAGAACAGAGAGTAAAACAACACTTCATTTCATTTTTTGTTGAACTGAATGCACCCTATAATAGAAGAAGGTGAAAGACACAATGAGTTATGAACTTCTTACAGTACAAACATGTGGGAATCACGCTGCTATGTTCTTGGATGGCTTCCATTCACTCCATTCTCTTGGGTGATTATGTCTTCCATTAGTAAGAAGAAAGTTCCATCTCCACTTAAGGGACACATTGAGAAGCCTAACTTGAAGAACTTCAAGCACCACATTTTTAGTAATGAGATCTGGAGAAAGCAACTCCTCAACAGTTCCACATGAGCCCTGTCCCCATGGAATTTAAAGTGTGCCAGGACACTCCTTTTGCCTCTGAGCGTCCCCATTCCGGGCTTTACAAGGTGCTTAGGGAGCTTAGGAAAGTGAGACACCCGCGATAAAATACGTGCACTTTAAAGAAGAGTTTCAGCGCTCTTTCGGCGATTCGCGGGTTTTGCTCGCTATATCTGCCTTGAGGACGCTCCGTGGCAAAAGGGGCGGGGATTGCTTGCTTGCACACACAGCCAAAAAGCATTCACACATCTGAGAAATGCAGCAGGTTCGCTTCCTTTCCTTTGTAAAAAGAGCCAGAATTGCTCAGAATGGCAACATTGT
This sequence comes from Aspidoscelis marmoratus, assembly GCA_014337955.1. Classification (NCBI taxonomy): domain Eukaryota; kingdom Metazoa; phylum Chordata; class Lepidosauria; order Squamata; family Teiidae; genus Aspidoscelis; species Aspidoscelis marmoratus. Next base: position 9,511,999 of record MTQE01001134.1, on the reverse strand, counting down.
TTTCAAGGGAAGCCTTAAAAGAGAATGAGCGAAGGATCGCGCTCCCGATCCTGCAGCCTTTTCTAACAGAGAACAAAGTGAAAGTAACTGCTGAAAGTGAATGAAAGTGACTAAGAATGAGCGCTCATCTGCTTTGCTAGAGGCAGGAAGCAGTTTCAAGAGACGGAGATCCGGCGATTTTTCCTTTTAACAAGAGAAGGGGTGGCGGGGGGGGGGAATGCCTGGAAAGAGAAAACTGCTACCACGGGGACGGAAAGTCCGTTTAGATCGCGGCTGCCAGGGGAACGCTTATTCTGGAAGTGGAGGGGACTTTTAAAGTCAGCTATAACAGAGTGACTGCAGAGGAATCCGAGAGGGGCTAATAAGTCTTTTGGGGATTCAGCCATGGAGACTGATAAAACGCTTTCACAACCCATGTGCTAGTGTGGAAAATGAAGGGTTTTTTTCAGCTGCCAGTCCCCAGCCTTGAGAAGTGCAGGCTGGAGGGATTCTTGTGGTGTGCCAAAGAGTAGGAATGGTTACGAACACAATTTCCGGGATTCAAGTTGATGCAAATGTTTAAAATTCAAATGTATTCACATGTGATTCAGATCGAATACATTCAAATCCGATTCATACAAATCAATTCATATTTGAAGATACGAATGTCAACAACATTCAAATGTGTCCACATGCATCCATACACATCCCATTTTTATCCCATATGCATCCCATTTTCATCCTGTATGTATCTGTACAAATGTGTAAGGATATGAACAGGATGGATACGGATACATATGTGATGCATATGGATCCATACACATATGGATGTCCAAATAATTTGCACGAATGATTTGAAAGATTCGAAAATTCGTTTGAATGTTAAATTTGAATTTAGAGACATTCAATTCAAGTCTGAATGTCTGCATTCAATTGAATTTTGAATGTTTTGAACATCCGTGCACATCCCTACCAGTCTTGTCCCAGAGCCATGTCCATAGGCTAGCAAAATGTTGTTGGCTCCCAGGGCATATTGGGATTATCCAGTCAGAAATGCTTGGGAAACAGCTTTAAATCAGTCTCCCATTGGAGTGCTCTCTGGTGCAATGCAGCACCACACAAATTACAAAGGCTGCAGAGCTGGAGTGTTTCCTGGAAGACATGATCTCCTGAGGGCCATTCTACCAAGCAAATCCAGAAGGAGCTGGCTGGGCCATAAGAACTGTGTGTGGGCTGCCATAGAGACCGAAGAATTGTCAGAAGCTAAAGAACAATCAACAATGTGAAATCCAAGTTATGTAAAATAAATTCTGGTGTCCTTCTCCACATGTCATTTTTTCTACCCCACTTTTCTCACCCATTTAAGGGGATTCAAAGCAGCTGACAAACCTTCTATTCTTCTCCCCACAACAGCCTCCCTGTGGGGTAGGTGCGGCTGTGAGAGCTCAGAAAGAGAGCTTTGACTAGCCCAAGGCCCCTAGCTGGCTTCATGGAGAAGTGTGAAATAAAACTCAGTGACTCTGAGATATAAGTCTGGCACTCTAACCACAGGACCAAACTTGACCTTAGCAAAAGATTACATAATCACTCATTCAAATAAGGGAGACCGTCTCAGCTGTTCTGTTGTACAGAAAGGGAAATGATGCTGGTCCTTATATATATACATTGGTGAATAGTGTAAAGTTTAGTTTCAGAGTCTGTTCACGTGGTCGTAACAACCCAGTCAGAAACACACAGAGATCTGGAACATCACGAGGTGAAATGATTTGCAAAATATATGAGCATCCGTTGTACAAGTGCAACACAAATTAGAATCAGTAAACACTATGACCAAATGCAAAAACATTTTTCATGTATCACGCCTACGAGTGAATCATTAAAATTCCTGTTAACAGATGGGATTAAGAATATAACAACTTTAAATACCTATATACAACTTTTCACCAATCAGTAAGGAAAACCAGTAAGTCCCAATTCATCATAAATTCCATTTGATCTGGGTTTCGACTCAGAACTGCATGATGCTTCCATTCAAGACAATCAGATCTAAGAATTTCCAAGATGGCTAGAAGGAGGAGGAGGAGAGAGTTGGCTTTCCTACACCGCTTTTCTCACCCATTTAAAGGGACTCAAAGCAGCTAACAACAGGACACCGTGTAAGGTAGGGGGAGGCTGTGAGAGTTCAGAACAGAGCTGTGACTAACCCAAGGTTACCCAGCTGGCTTCATGCAGGAGTGCAGAATCAAACCCAGTATTCCCAGATAAGAGTCCAGATCCCTAACCACTAGGCTAAACTAGCTAGACCAAACTGGGGGGAAACCACTAGACCAAACTGGGAGGGGGAAGAAATGGTCATATTAACATTTGATGCTATGGATTTTTCAACAGGCTGCCCCAAGAGATCTGAAAAGTCAACCTCTAAATCTCATGAAATAAGTAAACGATGATCACATGTCACAGAAGAGTAATGGAAATATGAGGTGTGAGCTCCGAGAATTCATCTCTTTGTGTCTTTTGACTATAGGAGCATAAGCTTCTACCAGTGGACCAGCATGGCCCTGTTCTGGAACCATGAGAGGTATGCAGACAGCGTACTTCAAATGTTTGGGATTACCAGGAAGTAGTACACCATAACTGAAAAGCACTCACTAAAGGCCCTGAAGCTAGCAACACTTGTTCCTAACCCTTGAAGTATGGGGTGCAGCCTGTACCTCAGATGGTGCAGATGCTGCTTCTTGTGGTCCAGTTCTGTGGGCTGGGCTATTTCAAACCCACTGATACAGATTAAAGGTAGGCCAGTCCAGAAAGGGCCAAAAATATAACAGGGTCCTGAATACCTCTCCCCCTTATAAGAGTACAAAAATGTTCAAGAGAGGATGTTCTGATATATATTTCAAAAAGACCAAATGCCCATTCATTGTATTTTATAAGACTTAATAAAGGCAGTGGGAAATCCTTGGAAAATAATCAAGAGTCGATTTTATTTAACTACTCTCCCAAAATTTATGAAATGCTACTCCTAGAATTACAGTCTAATAATGACTCATAAAGAGCGGTGGGGTACTTCCCTGCAACACTGTATAATTAAGAAATGCTTTGCTGGATCAGACTTCTGGCTCACCTAATGCAGCAGCCAATTCTTTCATGAAAGCCCACATGCAGGGCCTAAGTATAAACCTTGCTCTGCTCCCTCTCTCAGATGCCATAGAAACAAACTGCCTCAATATGCCAGAGGATTAAGTCATGAATCCATTAGCGCTAGTAGTTCACTGGTAGCCTTGTTTGCGGAGAACTGGCCCAACCCCTCCTTGAAGCTTTAAAGCTGGTGACCAGGGATATGCATATATGTTTTTTGTGTTTGATTCGAATAAAATTCAATGCAAGGAAATTCACATTCATTTGAATAGAGCCCCTTCAAATGGGGTAGGATTTGAATTTGGTTCAAATGTTCTTTGAATGCTATTTGAATCCAATTTGAATCCCTGCTTCCAGTGGTGCCTACGAATCCCCTACAAATCTGCTCTGAACGCATCAAATCCACTCTGAATGCACTTTGACTCCACCCTGGATACGCTGCAGATGTGACTGGGCAGGCGATTTCCTGCCTCCCCAGGTTCACAGATGTAACAGAGCTTTGTGCAAATGTATAGAAACCTTTGATTCACATTTGAACATCAATCTTTGAATGTACCAACATTCTATTCGAATTTGAACCTCCAAATTTTAACAAATGGTATGAATTTCAAGTGTGACATATATTTTTGCACATTCCTATAGGTGACTAACACACCACACTTTGTGGTATCAAATGCCTATGCTTCATGTCCGTGTATGTACAAGATCTTTTTGTCAGTCTCTTCAAATCCGTGTCTAGTGGATTAGGTGCCATGAGACACTCGACTGAAGGTGACATTTGCTCAATCATAGACACCGGAGAACTTTTGTTGGTAAAATTTGAGCTTCACAAACAACACCTAATCAATTAAAAGGACCACAGCAACAGTTGAATGCTTGAAGAAGAAAAATAGGAAGAGAGTCAGAAAGTCACAGAGATAAAACCTATACGTTTCCCTCTCCAGCGCATCTCCACGGGTATGTTTAACACAAAAGATGGAACATTTTCTAAAGAAACCAAAAGGCCCCATACTACAGTTCTTCTTGAATGCAGAACCTCAGTAGAAATTGGGCACTGTTTGCTTCAATAAGTGCTGTGCCCCTCAGAGCATAAACGAGGGCTGTTTAATTCCCTTTCAGTCCACTTTCAGAATGGGAAAACAGATCTATAAAGTTTTTCCAGCTGGGACAAAAAAACCGCCTTCATGCACATCAAACAAAGAATCTGGGATATCGCCACCCAGGATTTAACTGCAAGAGCAAATACCACCTGCTCCCCCTTGTATATAGGCCTAAATTATGGATATCAATTAAATATGCCACCATATTAAAAAAAAAAACCTTACACATAAAAAGATATAGAATTGGTTTTGCAAAGTCCCAACTGAATGTCCTGCCCTCAAATCTACTGGAGGGTAGATGCCAACTTGTCCCCATTACCCATAGAAACTGCCCATGCGGAAGTGGCGACATGGAAACAGTGGAGCTTGTTCTCCTTTTCTGCAGACTGTACAAAACTGCCTGACAAGACCTGGTGAACCCCAGGCTGAATTTATACCCAGAAGATCCACCTTGGAATATATCAAATTGCTGTTAAGTGACACTATCCCTGGCATAACTTTAGCTGCAGCAAAGTTTCTGGCCATAGCTGTTAAAATAAGGGAGAAATCAGGAAACCAAACCTTGTAATCGAGCGAACTGATCTGAGTTACTCATTCTTGATCGCACGTTTTTAAATTTATGTATGCATATTGTGATTTTAAATAATTTTTTCTTTTTGTAAATATTTGTATCTTTTAACATTTGATATATCCGGTCTGAGACCGTATAAATAAACTATTCTACAAAGTTGCAAGATGTTTCCTTTTGGCATTGTGTTACTCAGAAAATCCATCTAACGGTTAGATAATGTGGAAAGGAAATGATTGGTTCGTTTGCTGTTGTGTTCTTCCATTTTGAAAGTGAATTAAAACTTAGGTGCGAACACAGCCTATCTGGAAGCTCATCATACCTCTTCCCACTGGCAGGCCTGGTGTCTTTGGGATGGCAGAGAAGGACCTTTCTGCACTCAGCCTTATCCTAGAATATATTTCAGAATAGGGGTCTGCTGTCCACATGCTAGTGCAGTTTGTGGCAGGCCCTACCTGGGGTCTGATCCTGCTCTAGCATACATACAGCAAGTGCCTGTCCCTGAATATTAAGGGCCAAATTTGGTTCTAGCAATCCCCTCTGTCGGATAATCCAGCCTGATTTTTATGGACACAACAGAATATGACAAGAGATGGAAACAGAATTCATAAATATATATATGAAATAGTTGGCCTGATTGCTAGAAATGCGCAGGGAATCAGCCAATAAAAGATTTATTTTCCTGTGCAGCCCAAACTCTGAGACCTCACACAGAGAGACTATATATATTTCTATATTCCTTTTTGTTCTAACTCACTTTGGATTCTGCAGACATATTCATGTCTAAGTTTCTGACACCCACTTCGAAGCACCACAAATTACAACTCTTAGAAAAGAGAGAATAGTATGTAACCAAACCTGGGCCTGGAGCCTATTATTTTGGCTGTGAGTATATGGGATGGTAGCTCTGCCAAAGCAAATACCAGCTGGCATAGAAGCTCCAAAATATTTCCCATTGCAGCTTCATATATTACAGCGAAGGAGAAAGTCAATTTTCCTTTGGCAAGTACTTGGGGAAGATACCTCATCTTTCATAATAATTGCTCTCTGAGCTCATTCACATATTGCCTGGTCTCGACCCTCCTAAATTATTCTACTGATGAGGCTGGAGAAGAACCATCCCAAAATTAGAAGAGGGTCTTTAAATGTTCTCATTCTCCTTAGGACACATAGGGTGTTTTCCCACTAGCACTAAGTACGGATTAGGGACCCATTAAGGACCCATTAGGCTCAGAGAAGGAAGACCCCATTTCCACTACAGATCCCATAAGAGCCACATTTTTTCTACCTGTTCTAGGGAAATCCGGATCATATGGGTCCTCCAGGACCTATAATCCAGATTCCCTGTAGAACTCATTAAAGGGGTCTACAATGGGGTCTTCAGGCATCAAATCTGGATTATAGGGAGCCTGTTTCCACCACAATCAGGCAATGGGGTCTAGGGTTGGCTCAGGGGGACACCCATGGGGGGCACCCCCAAACCCAAAGATTCAAAGCCTGTGCACATTCTCCAAAGCTAGCTCTGAAGTTGGCTACGACAAATAGCACAGGCTTTGAAGAGGACCAGAGAACTCCACAGGAAAAGAGGCCAATGGAGGAAGGAGGTGACCAATTCTGCCAGTACTCCCCAGCCAAGCGAAGTAGGGCTCCGGAGATTGTGGAGTTTGTCATAAGCTCTGGAGATTCTCCAAAGCAATTAGCTGCAAAATTTGAAGATTCTCCAGAGCTGCTCTGGAGGATCTTCAAAGAATCTCCAGAGCATCTACTGAGATTGCACCCCATGTCCCCCCAAAAACATGGGGTGACAGGCAGGCCCCGTGTGGGTTCATCCAGATTTACCACATGGGCGCTCCGATGTTTCTACTGCATGCAGGCTAGCAACCCATTGCTACTGGGTGCTAGACCACCCGTAGAAGCACATTGGATACTTCCCTTGATCCACATCTGCTAGATCCAGATTAGTTGAAGGACCCATGCCCTAGATCCAGATCATCTTAGATCTGGATTAAGAGAGGTCAGTGGAAAAAAACCCATTGGCTGTGTTCAGACATCAAGTTCCCAGCATTGGCCCCTCCCTCCCAACTGCCTCCAGACGGGCCATGAAGGAACAATCTTGCCTTGGGAGAGGAAGAGAAAAGAAAGCTGGGCGAGCACCTTCCATCAAGCTCCCAGCATTGGCCCCTCCCTCCCAACTGCCTCCAGGCGGGCCATGAAGGAACCATCTTGCCTTGGGAGAGGAAGAGAGAAGGAAGCTGGGCGAGCACCTTCCATCAAGCTCCCAGCATTGGCCCCTCCCTCCCAACTGCCTCCAGACGGGCCATGAAGGAACCATCTTGCCTGTGGGGAATGGAGGAGGAAAATAAAATAAAAGTTTTTACCTTTGCAAGGACTCTGCTGCCGCCAGAGCACCCCTGTTCCCTCCCACACCATTTTCCTTTTGTATCTTGTCTCTTTAGATTGTAAGCCTGAGGGCAGGGACCTGTCTAAGATTAATATAATATTGTAACCCGCCCTGAGACCTTCGGGTATAGGGCGGGATAGAAATACAAACAAAATAAATAATAAATAAAAGGGGTACCTCAGAGACTCTCACCTCAGAGGCGCTTTTTGTGTGCATGTCTGATCACAGCCATAGTAAGTAAATTTTAGCAAGAGCGGTTTGCAATAGAATGGATCTCTCCTAGGGATGTGCACAAATGTTCTAAACCAGGGTTTCCCAAACTATGGGTCGTGACCCACTGGTGGGTCATGAGTGAATATTGAGTGGGCCCTGCCTGTAGAATTAAGTAATAAAAAAATTGTATTAAAACTTTGTTATTTGAAAAGTCCTTTATTCATATTGGTAACGGTTAAATTTCCTAGAGGTGGGTCCCGTGTTGGTAAACTTATATTAGATGGGTCGTAGCCCAGACAACTTTGGGAACCACTGTTCTAAACATTTCAAATTTGATCACATTCAATTGAATGTGGATATTCAAATGTGAATAGAATGTATTCATGTTCAAATTTAAACATTCAAATGAATTCTGAATGTTCCAAAACAATCGTTTGAATGATTTGAAACATTCAAAATTATAGATACATGTGTATTACATATGTATCTGTATGAAACTCATACGTATCTGTATGCATTTTTGCTTATAATACAGGACGAAAACGGGAATGCATATGGGATAATACAGAATGCATACGAAATGCACACAGATACGTATAACACATATGAATGTTGTCAGCATCCAAATATCTTTGAATTTGAATGAAAAAAAAAGTTTGCCAACCTTCGTATCTTCAGATTCAAATCTAATATTTGAACAAATCATTTCTAATGCATCCGATTTGAATCAGATTTGTTACATTCGGATTCTGAACATTCGAATTGAATGGAATGTTTTGACATTCAATTCGACTTGAATTCAAATGCAAAAATAACATTTGTGCACATCTGTAATCTCTCTAAGACCTTGGCAGTCAGTAGACTAATCAGTTTCTGTTAGTGCCCTTTCCAATTTTCCTGTTTAAAAATCTTGGGCTCTGACAGACAAGGCAAGCCACCCAAAATGTTATTTATCCACCAATCAGCTATCTGCTCTATAATCTACAGTCAATAATGCAGCTGCCAGGGAACGACTTGCCCCAAACACATCATTTAAAAATGCCACTGAATAGGAAGCCAATATGCTTAAGAAATTCATTAGACAAAACAGATGGCTTAGGGAAGGAGATATTTAAAAAGGACAGGGTGGTAGACTTAGAAACAACAAAAGAGAGATAAATTTTAAAAGGATGGACCTACACATGGTGGACCGTGGAAAGCAGGAACCTAGCTGGGGCAAAAACTGGCAGCCAAGAAATCAAGGCTATATTTACAGATAGGAAAGGAAGTAGCTAAAAAGTGCCTTAAAGGTTGAATTGTGTGACATATGTGTTCACAACCCACCTCTAATCCACCTTTCCTTGGCCAGAATGTTCATGAAAGTGGAGAAAGGCAGTCTGGCATGCAAACCATCTCACCTGAGAACCATCTAAGCTGCTGTGAGCTGCTTTCATGACTGCATATGAACACAACCTAGACTGGTGATCACAGTCACCATCTTCATTTTAAAATTTCTTTACTCTGTTTCAGCTAATAACTAAGATGCTGCAATCATCCCCAGACAAGTGTAAGATCATGAAAGAATGGTGAGAACAAGACCTTTCTCCTGCCCTCTATCAGCAGTGGAGAAGAAATGAATTCATTTGCAGTGAATAAAGCTTACATCAGTAGCTCTAGACTAGAGATGTGCACAAATATTCAAAAATCAGACATTTGAATTTGAATTGGATTTTTGAAAATCCGGATTTTCAGATTCAGATTCGAATATGGATTTTCAAAAATCTGATACGGATTTTTGAAGGATTCGACTGAATTTGTCTCCGTATATCACATCCGAATATTGGGTCTATTTGCGCTTATAATACAGGATGCAAATGGGACACAAATGAAATGCAAATGCGAAAAAAAAAAACCGGGATGCAGACGGATTTGAAATTCGGATATGAATGTCCCCGACACTCGTATCATTCATTGGATTTTTGAAAATACAGACCCGGATAATCTGGACTCGGATGAGATTTTTGAATATACAGATTTTTGAATTTTGATTCAAATTGAATATTCGATCTGAATCGGATTTGAAAGCAAAAAGTGCATTCATGCACATCCCTACTCTAGACTCCTTAGCTGCAGATTCCGTAGGCTGCTTTGACATGATGTATCAGAGTCTTGTGATTTAGAACATGCAGCTGGTGCAGAACGCAGCTGCTAAACTGCTGACAGGAACATCTGGCTGGATGCTCATCACACATGTCTTAAAAGAGTTGCACTGACTGCTGAGTCACTACCGAGCCCAATTCAAGGTGTGAACTCTGACTTATAAGGCCCTAAATGGCTTGGGCCCCAAATATCTAAAGGAATGCCTTCTCCCATATGAACCTGCCCGTACCCTTACGTTGTAAAGTGGAGGCCCTCCTGGTTGTCCCACCACCTTCAGTGGTAAAAGAGTTGGGCACCCAGGAGAGGCCCTTCTCAGTGATGGCCCCCAGACTATGGAACAGTCTCCCTCTTGAGGTATGTCAGGCCCCTTCACTGTATACATTTAGGAGGGCAGTGAAGACACACTTCTTTGCCCTGGCCTTTGGTTAAATGGGAATATACTGTCTCCTCCTACTTTACAGACACTGTTGTAATATATATAGTTGTTTTAATTTATGTCTGATTTTAAATATTGTTACCTGCCCTGAGACATTTGGGTATAGGGCAGGATACAAACAAACAAATAACGTGGTATAATCTGGATCTCTTATTCACCTTAACTGCCCATTTTCATGGTCCAACTAGATAACTACTTATTATTTATTTTATTTATTTATCAATTGTTTATTTTATTACCTTACCATTTCTGCTGCAGTTACTGAAATCAGTTGTTCTCTGCATATCCGTATTTGCATGCATACTTATTACCAGTGGCCGTCTTTAGATTGGGGCTACAGAGGAAGGGCAAAACTCTTGCTGGAAGTTTCCAGAACTCTGTTTTGATCCATTGGTAAAAATGAGGCTTTTGAGCAGTTTTGCCCTCCCACCAACAAATGTGACAAGCAGGACTCTGCTGCCCACGATATCTGGCAAGTATATCACAGTTTTCAAAAGGGCTACATCTGCACTTACAAGGTGAGGCATCCTATAATGTGTCTTTTGCTCCTGAGTCTCTACTTGCAGCAGCGAATAGTGCCCTGTGGCAATCATGCCACCATATTTCCAGGCAGAATCTTTGAGAGCTGCGCCATTTTATGAAGGAGTAATTTTGCTCTCTTCAATGGAGGTGCAACAGTGCTCCACTTGTAAGAAAGCCTCCTCACTATGGATGTATACAAATGTTTGGGTTTTTTTTTGTATTTGATTCATATCTAATTGAACGCAAGAAAATTCATATTCGTTTGAATAGATCTCCTTCAAATGTGATAGGATTCGTATTCAATACAAATGTTCAGTCCCATACAAATCCCATACGAATGCATATAAATCCTATATACAAATGCATATGAATAGCATATGGATCCCATACAAATGCATACAAATAGCATATGGATCCTATATACAAATGCATACGAATAGCGCAAGGACCCCATATAAATGCATACAAATAGCATACAGATCCTATATAGGAATGCATATGAATAGCATAAGGATCCCATATAAATGCATACAAATAGCATACAGATCCTATATACAAATGCATACAAATAACATATGGCTCCTATATACAAATGCATACGAATAGCACAAGGATCCCATACAAATGCATACAAATAGCATACAGGTCCTATAAACAAATGCATACAGATAGTGCAAGGATCCCATACAAATGCATTTAAATAGCATACAGATCCTATATAGGAATGCATACGATTAGCATAAGGATCCCATACAAATACCATGCAAATACCATGCAAATCCCATATACGAATCCCATGCGAAGCTTCATAAGAATTTATCAAAACATTCAATTCGAATTTGAATGTCAATCTTCGAATGTGCTGACATTCAATTCAAATTTAAATGCCCAAATTTGGCCTAATTTTGAATGTTATGCATATCCATGCCCATCCCTACTCCTCACTCAAGATGGAGATCAGGAGATGTACAACTGGGTAGTTTCTCCCAATCTGAGTCTGACTCTAAATACACTGGATGGTTAGGAAGCAATTTTCATCACAAGTTTGACCTCTGACTCCTTTGTTTATTCCAAGATCTAGTTTTACTAATTTAGAAATAAATGGACATACTGTCCTGGTGAGGTACGTAAAAGGCACCTGTGTGGGAGAGCAGAATGGCCAAGGTGTTCACTCAAAACACACACACAAGAAGGCAAAATTTACTGTGCTTCTTTCAAGAGACAGGTGAAGGTGAGTTCAGCTTCACCTGTTCTTTTGCCGGCAGCTTGATATCTCTTATTTTGTGTGCATCCTCTTTTTTGAGTTATTTCTTCTGAGGGAACTTTGATATGTGTAAAGTTGTTGCAGGATACTTCACAAGTTAGATGTCCCAGCACTTGCACATGGCACTCAAAGCCTACTCGGAACAAAAGGTTAAAAATGACACAAATAAAGACGACAGAAAAAAAAAATGTTCCCCCAACGCACAGATCTGACACATATTCGCAACATGCAATTATGTAAACTTTTGCAGGCCTGTGGTGTATGCACTCAGAGCACATGTTGATTTCTCTCATTATCCACCTCAGCCACAATACTGCAACTGGCATAAAGCCCTGTGAGGCAAGAGGAGTAAGGCCGTGGAGAAGTTTGCTTTTCATTCTACACCCCCACTACAATTCTAATTGCAGCATGGAAGAGGTGTGATTATGAAGAATAAAAGGCAATGTTCTTTCACAAGAAAAATGTCTCGCTCCTGTGAGAGCCCAGCGGTAGCCTTTCTTGCCCAGAAGGAGTTCTGAAGAATTGGTATGTCTGCTCCTTGAAGGAAGTGAAGTTTATTAGTCAGGCTGACACTATATACACTTATAATAGAGCGTGGGCATATGTGTATGTGTATGTAGGCATGCATATGTGTTTAAAAGAGAAAAGATGTAAATGTTCTTCTGAGGCTTTATTTGAGACCCCAGACAATTCAATGATCTTTAATTTCACCCCCAGGAGATGTTATTTCCCACTGTTGCCATTAAATGGCTTTCCTACCCCATCTGTGATGTCGGGTTCAGAGCAAAGATTGTTGTGCATTCATGAATGAAAGGCAAAGAAAAAGACGTCAGGAGAAGGGGAGATAAATGAAAAGGTGCTGAGCTGAGGATGAAACTAGAAGAAAGGACAGGAGTCAAAGATAAAAGGAAAGTAAGCAAGCTTTCTATAACCTGTCCCCTGGACCGATAAAATGATTCAGGGCATGTCTCCAACTGGTCATTAGACCAGACCAAGCAGCTGCCTAGTACACTTCATCCACTTTGCACTGGCCCCATTGTGGTCCAGAACCATCTCAAGAAATCAATATTTCAGATTGGCTGAAGATTTGTTTGAGGTCAACAACCTGTCCCAGGTCACCTTGTTCTGGTCCAGCCTTTAGTGCTTCCACACCTGGTCCAAAACAAGGAAAACATTGTAGCCCCATCTTCAGAGCTTATGTGAGCTTTCGAGATCCTTTTTGAAATCCTGATATAGAGGTAGGCATGCTGAGCAAACCTGGAAGTGACTCTGGAGATCTTGCAATCTCTGAAGCCAATGTTGAGTATCGTGAGCACAAAAATGGCATTTATTATATGAAGTGCCTAAAGTCTTTCCCTCCTCCTTGACTGAATGAATGGAAAATGACCTGCTAGCTCTGTTGCTAGCAGCAGGAGGAAAAAAGCTCCCCTTGAAGCTATCTTCCAAAATGTAGCTACTCCCTCCTTGGATTTTTATTTGTCTAGACGGAATCAGAAGGATTGAACTTGCAGTGTTTTATAGCTGCTCCAAGGTAGAGCAGGATAGAAAACTCTGAGGGCGCCCTTACAGTATTGAGCATAATGCTGCTGGGTGCCTCTTTCGGAGGGTGAATTTGCCTGCTGTGGTGGGTGTGGTGAAGGAACAGGAAGAAACCATCAGAACATGAAGACTCTTCTCATCAACATGAGTATCTTGTTTCTAGTGAGCCAAAAAAAAAA
>MTQE01001134.1:9468831-9494108 GCA_014337955.1 Aspidoscelis marmoratus | reverse complement strand
TGGATACTTAATGGGTACTTCTAGTGACAGTGGAAAAACACCCTATGTTTCAAGTTTGTAGTGTGGGTGGAAGGTCTGGAGCATCTTCCTCTATCCTCCACCCCCTTGGCAGTCCTAGAATCCTCTGTAGGGAATAGAGATGTCACAATGGTTCCCCCATTTCCCTTACCACTGGAATTTGAAATGGTCTGAAACATTGGAACAGTCCATGGTTTTGAGTTTTGTTTCAACTTGAAACTAAACACAAAATCTCATCTATGCACACATCTAGTTTATGTATTAATACAGAAACTGCTGGTTTTGCTAAATAAAAAGTTATGAGGAATAAATTATTTTCTTGCTAATCTATAGTCTTATCCGAGCAAGAAGTGAAAAAACTTAACTATGAACTTAACTTTTAACTATTATATCCAGTTTGCTAGATCAGGGGTATCCATAGATCCCATAGCTATTGAAAACAAAATTAAAGGCTGTGATGGGAGCCAGAAGAGCTCACTTAATCAGGATCTAGGGAGATGCGGACCATCTGTCCTCCTACACACAAGGGCATTATTGAAACAGCATGCGGAGCCTTAGAGCACAGATGGCTCATCCTTCTTCCCTTTTCCTGAAATCTCTCTTGACTTTTTATCTCTGTCCTCTACAGTCTTGATATTCCAATCATGTGGCCCAAGAAGCCATAAGAAGATCTATATCTTTACACAAAGGAAGTACTCTTCAAAAAATCCCCTTGACATTTCACATGTTCCCAAACATGAACAAGTTCAGATTTCTGCCTTGAATACTCTGGGCTGGGTGTTCTCTGTCGGATCTAAACCTCTTACATAATCCCTAGTGCACAACTTTCCCTTGATCTTACTTTCTGTCTTATTCTGGATTACATCCCTGAATGGGGATTTGCCATCCACATGCTAATAAAGATTATGGCAGATCCAAAGAAAAGCCTTCTGTAATCTGCACCAGCATGTAGATGCTAAGTTGCTATTCTGGAATATCCATGTTTTATTCCAGAATATCCAAATACAGTGGTATAAGTAACTGATGGCTGGATACAATCTCCTTCCTTCCTTCCTTCCTTCCTTCCTTCCTTCCTTCCTTCCTTCCTTCCTTCCTTCCTTCCTTCCTTCCTTCCTTCCTTCCTTCCTTCCTTCCTTCCTTCCTTCCTTCCTTCCTTCCTTCCTTCCTTCCTTCCTTCCTTCCTTCCTTCCTTCCTTCCTTCCTTCCTTCCTTTGGGGGGGGAGCAGGATGCTTCTAAGGTCATTTGCTGGGATCTGAGAGCAGGAAAATGTTTGTCTTTGTCTCTGCTTGAGATGCGCAAGAGCATTTGGTGGGCCACCGTGTGTGATGGGACGCTGGACTAGATAGGCTGTGGGCTGATCCAGCAGGGCTTCTCTTATGTTCTTAAGTGCTGAAGAAGAAGTACATTTCCTAGCTCCTAGGAAAGAATAGTAAAGACACAATAGCACCCCTGAGCTCTAGCTCTGATGCAGATGATATGAGGCTGTGTTCAGCATTATTTGGAGCAACATTTTGCAGATTCTTTTTGGATTAAAACCAAAAAAAGGAAATTGATGTGTGCTGTAGTACGTGTCAGCTTTTCATAACTGAACGCAAGCCAAGGAATCAAGTTGGCATACCTCATCTCTCAATTTTTAGTGTCAAGATAGTGTCCACAAAGCAGAATTAGTATCAATCCTCTTGCTTTTAGAAGCTTCAAGACCATTTTCTTTATTTCTTAATGCTTTCAGTCAGCAGGTATGTTCTTACAGCAGTAAACCTGAATCTCTAAGAAGTCAGAATTCCACTTTAAAGAGTGTGTCTGTGAGAGAGAGGGGGGAAGGAAGGAAGGAAGGAAGGAAGGAAGGAAGGAAGGGAGGGAGGAAGGGAGGGAGGAAGGAAGGAAGGAAGGAAGGAAGGAAGGAAGGAAGGAAGGAAGGAAGGAAGGAAGGAAGGAAGGAAGGAAGGAACACAAGAACACAAGAACACAAGAACACAAGAACACAAGAACATAAGAGAAGCCCTGCGGGATCAGGCCACAGCCCATCTAGCCCAGCGTCCCATCACACATGGTGGCCCACCAAATGCTCTTGGGCATCTCAAGCAGAGACAAGGACAAACATTGTCTCAAGCAGAGACAAGTCCCGTCACACACAGTAGCTCACCAAATGCTCATGGGCATCTCAAGCACAGACAAGGATGAACCTTTTCCTGCTCTCAGATCTCAGCAAATGGCCTTAGAAGCATCCTGCTTGTCCCCCTCCCCCACCAGCCTGAAAGATGTACCTAGGCATTCATTCTAGTATCCACTGATACATCTGTCATCCATAAATTTGTCTAAACCCTACCTTGAAGCGATCTAGACTGGTAGCTGTCACCACCTTTTCCGGAAGCAAATTCCATAAACCGATGACCCTCTGGGTGAAGAAAATACTTCCTCTTGTCTGATCTGACTCTCCTACCCATCAGCTTCATAAACTGCCCCCTAGTTCTAGTGCTGTGTGACAGAGAAAAGAAAATTGCTCTATCCACCTTTTCTATACCATGCATGATTTTATATACTTCAATCAGGCCTCCTCTTAAACACCATCTCTCCAGACTGAAGACGCCTAGATGTTGCAGCCTGGGTTCGTAAGGGAGGTGTTCCAGACCTTTAATCATTCTGGTTGCTCTTCTCTGCACCTTCTCTATTTCCACAATATCCTTTTTGAGGTGTGGTGACCAGAATTGTACACAATATTCCAAATGTGGCCTCAACATAGATTTATAAAGAGGCATAATGACACTTGCTGACTTATTTTCTGACATAACGTGAGGGGCCTCAGAAACATCTTGAAGAGACACTGTGCAGCCCTCATGTTCCCAATCCTTCTCTAATCCACTTTTTCTAGTACAGAATATTTAGTGGAGGGGAGAGGGGCAGACTGGTGTGTGAACAATTCCACCTCAAAGCTGTCTCTATGTGTCTGATCACAGCCTGGGTCTTCTCAGATCTCTGAGAAATGGGAGTGTTGCCATGTCTCATGTTTTCACGTTTCTCGGGGCTACTCCTGTACCTTCCCATCACCCTTCTTTCACTAAAAGGAAAAGTAGCCTTGCTTGATTAAAGCATTCATTCAGGGGGGAAATGCTGAAGTTTGCACTCCTAGTAGTAGGTATCCAGACGTCCAAGAGAGTCTTCAGATTGTAACTTTAAAATGCAATGGTTTTTTTGTCCACACAAAAGCAGCTAGTTTTTATCATTTTGGTAATAGGAAAGAAACAGGATTTCTGTACAGTTTCTTGTTAAATTTCAAGCCAGCATCAGATGCTGGCTGAATATCTCACTAACAAGTCATATTCTGGCGTATAGACTCTCCAGTATTACAGCTTGATGGCTAAGCAGTATAGGAACCAGGTCTGTTTGCGCACGTTCTAGTGAGGAAAGGCAAAAGGTGAGGATCGCGGGGGAGATCTGGAGGGATAGAAAGCAGGAAGAAATGGCAGGAAGGGAACTAAAAGGCGAGGGCCACAGTGGCTATCTGGAAGGCAGGCAGGAGGGGGCAGAGCAGGCAAAAGACAAGGATTGCAGGGGTGATCTGGAAGGCAGGCAGGAAGACAGGAGGGGCATATCAACACGAAATGGCAGGGAAGGTGGCAAAAGGCAAAGATCACAGAGGTGATCAGGAAGGAAGGAGGGATAGATGTGCAGGCAGGCAGACTTTTACACAGGAACTGATAATGGAGCTTTGCACTGGATCATTACAGCGGATCAGTGCGAAATGGCAGGGATCAGGATGGAGGTAAAAAGGTGTGGATGGCAATCAGGAAGAAAGGAGGGAGGGAGGAGGGGCAATCAGGCAGGCAGGCTTTTACACAGGAGCCAACACACTTCACAACACCAGGACAGAAGCTGCCAAAGTCTTTCGTGATCACTGGCAGAGAGTAAAATCTGATTTAGTAAAATCAGGCACTTTCACTCACTCCCCACTATATGATCTGATCTCTTGTTACACTTTTAGGTACTGCAGGCTCTGTTCATTCTTGACCTCCTTCCCTCCACAGCCCCTTTCAGCCAGCTCAATCTCCTTAGCATGTAATGGCGGAGAGAGCCCAGGGAAGAGGGGACTAGGCAGAGGAAATCATGGCTTATCATTGGCAGGGAAACTGAGGTGAATCCCCCTAAAGCATGGTTCCCTCTCCTCCAAAACCACTTGTGTTCCCATTTTGCTAAATAGTGCGGAGTATTTCTAAATCCAGCAGCAAGACCCCTTTTAATCCGAATAGGAATACTTCGTGTTTCGAGACCTTTAATCTGCAGAAATGGCGGATTCTTTGCAAAACTGCTGGAACAGGGAGAACTTGAGCTGACTTGAAGACTGATTATATTCTGTGTCAGAATGAGCCCCATTTGTGTATTTCACCAGTGCAAAATACCTGGGACTACATAAACACCACCAGTGCAGATGCACGGCTGTCTTTTACCCCACCCAGCCCTCGCACATGTACAGTGGCCACAGGAAAAAAAAATGGTGGCTCCAGCAACAAGGTGGGTTGTTTGTGGGACCTCAGAATGGTGCATCCTTAGCCAGCTTAGTGATTGCAGCATTGGTTCAGTATGAGCCAGGCCATATCTCTAAAACAAGAGCCTGCAATGAATTAAGAATCCTTTGTTCAAAGGAAAAGTGAAAGCACCTCCATAAATCACTGATGTATGAGAACATGTGGAACATAATTACCCGTTAGATCAAGTGCCAATAACATCATGAGGCTCACACAACTCAAGAAGAAAAACAGCAGTTTCTCATTTAGGAATAAATAAACATAGGTTCAAATTTTGCAACAAGCTGGCCCTGTTGTTATGAATCAAGTAGATCTTTCAGCTTGCAGAGAGAATGGAACATGCCTGACGTTTTGTTGGTGCCTGGGCAGCTACTTTCTTTGTGGTACTTCTGCTTAAACACTCTGCTTACCCTGCCTTCAGCTTCTGTTCCTGTATACACAGGATTCGGGATGGTCCTTGAGCGAATCTAAGACCCTTGGAACAAAGCGACAGTTTAAAAGCACGCGCTTACTATGTCCGAAGGTTTTCCTTTGTTGATCTCCTTTGTAGATATGAAAGGGGTTGGGTGAGGAGGGGGCAGGGATGTACAGTTTGGTTTAGTGGTTAAGGAGCCCTCCTACATGAAGTCAGTTGGGTTACCTTGGGCTAGCCACAGCTCTCCTCTGAGCTCTCACAGCCTCAACTTCCTCACAGGGTGTTTGTTGTGGGGAGAAGAATAGGAAGCTTTGTCATGTGTTTTGAGTCCCCTTAAATGGGTGAAAAAAGTGGGGTAGAAAAGCCAACTCGTTTTCTTCCTCCATGAAGCCAGTTGGGTGACCGTGGGCTAGTCCAGCTCTCCTCTGAGCTCTCACAGCCCCACTCACCTCACAGAGTATTTGTTGTATCCACTGATATACTTGCCCTCGGTGAATTAAGAGAAGCTTTGCTGGAACAGGCCACAACCCATGTAGACCAGCATTCTGTCTCCAGTGGCCCGGCCCACCAATAGCTTCTGTAAGCCAGTTTGGTCTAGTGGTTAGGGAGCCGGACTCTTATCTGTGAGTACTGGGCTCAATTCTGCCCTCCCCCATGAAACCAGCTGGGTGACTTTGGGCTAGTCACAGCTCTCTTCTGAGCTCTCACAGCCCCACCTACCTCACAGGGTGTCTGTTGTGGGGAGAAGAATAGAAAGCTTTGCCAGCCGCTTTGAGTCCCCTTAAATGGGATAGAAAAGCCAACTCTTCTTCTTCTACATGAATATTTGCACAAATTCTGACATTCGTATAAAGATTGAATGTTAGGACATTCATACACTGATATTCACGTTCATACAAATGGGAAAGTGGCTGTGCCAATCACATCTGCAATGGATCCAGAGTGTATTAGGCATGGTTTGAGAGCTGATTCAAAGTTGATTCCAGGTGGATTTGACACTTTCAGAGCGGATATGTTACAGGGTAGATATCGAATATGTATCTGATACATATCAGAAATATGGATATTGGATATCCGTACAAACAGATTTGTATCAAATAGAATCCTACCGCATTTGAAGCGGATCTATTCCAATGAATACGAATTTTCTTACATTTGATTCAATAAGAATTGAATGAAAAGAAAAAAAAACCTTTCATGCACATCCCAAGGGAGGTTCTTGAGCCAATCCCAGCCTCCAACAGGTGCTACCCAATCAGGATCCTGAAAAAGTGGCCCAGCAGCAACAAATGGGAGATATGCAAGACAATGCCAGAACTGACCAGTAAGAGAAGCAGCAGGGTATGAAGCTTTTAATCTGTTTATTGTTTAAACTGTGTGACATGGGGTTTTGTCTGTCTACAGATGAACCGTCTCCAGAAAATGAAACCCCCCAAAATCCTCAGTATGATCACAGCCTCGGGAACTCCATATCTTGAGTTGGCTACTCCTCATGAGCTAAATTAACACACGCACACAGCCATCACAGCCAAAGCAATATGTTATCTCCTCTAACTGAGAAGGCTCTCCATACTTTCAGTAAAGATTATTCAAGGTCTCATAGAAGAAAAACAAGATTTATTGTTTCTGCTTTTTAAATGATTATTTTCCTTGCCTAATCTGTCATGAATTATTCACACTGACTCAAGCTAGTAACATGAAACTATTTATAAGGGCTCAAGACGTTCAAAGGGAAGGAACCACAGCAGTGTAAAACATTCAGATACAGGCAATTGAATATGGATGTCCCTCTGAACAGAATTGCTTCAATTACAGAAAATGTTCGGCCAATACTGTAGTGGTGGAATCCAAAGCTTATTTATATTAGGATTCCTAAACACAGAGTTTGCATCCCTTCATAGCCTTATAACAAGCCATATATTTTCATATGGTTTGGCTTTGTCCTTCTATGCAACAGCTTTGGACTGAGATGCATGAACAAATAAGGCAAACGTTTGAAATAAACATCCTATTGCCACCAAATATTTACTTATTGCATGACTTTACTGAACTAAATTTGGATATAAATGCACAAACAAGATCGCGTTATTTGATAGCAGCAGCTCAACAGATATTGGTGAAAAATTGGAAGTACGTTGATAATCTAACAATGAGGGAGTGGCAAAATGAATTATGGAAAATTATGATAAATGAATTTATCATATGTAAACATCATCAAATTGAAGAGAACACCACTAATGCGCATTTTTGCCAAATATGGGAACCATCTATAAAAAGATTGTTAGCACAAATGAATACATCTATCCCAGAAAAGAATTTTCTATTAAAGTGGCTGTACGCCTAGATCAGTGATGGCAAACCTTTCGAGTTCGGTGTGTCAAAATTTGCAAGAATTAACTCAGGTGCTGTGTCACATCCAGAAATATCCATAATTTTGTAATATTTGTAGCTCTAATAAAAAAGATATTTTTGATATATGTATTTCATTAAAAGCAGAAACAAATAATTCCTTACATTAGTGACTTTTGTTGCTGAATTTCGTTTGCTAAATCTTCAGTTGCAAGTTGGTATTTTGTACACTTCAAGAACAAGCAAGCACTACACACCCAGGTGCCAGGGTGACCATGTGTGTCACCCAAAAGGGCTTGGCATGTCACCTGTGACACACATGTCATAGGTTGGCCATCACTGGCCTAGACAGTAGCCACAATTAAGGCAACTGAACTGGTCTATCACAGGGGAGGAGGAAAGAGATGAATCAGAACATTCTCAGCTTCCGCGTGTCAAAGCAGTTACTCCGGCATTTTCAATTTAGAAGTTGAAAGAGGCCACTTCTATAGCTCATTTCCATAAGTTACCATAGCAACTGGAATTTTTAAAGTTTATTTCCCTTCCCTCAGTCAGAATTACCTCTCATATTCCAAAATATGTGCACCCGTACATATACTGTACACAAATTTCAGGCACAAGAGCATTCACAGCATCTCTCCAGATTTCGCTCACATTAAGGAAGCATAAAACACAGTCCTGTTTTGCACAGATTAAGCTGTTAAGTTTCCACTACAGGGATCCTGTTTTTCTCAGTCTGTTAGGGGCGGTTCTTCACAAATAAACAGTTACTTTTTGGCCTCTTACTTAGAATATATTTTATCCATGTTTGGCTGCCAGTTAGTAATAGGGATGTGCACAAATATTAAAAAAAAATCAAAGTTTGATCAAATTTGTTTGAGTTTGGACATTTAAATTCAAACTGAATGTCCATAAATTCAAATTTACACATTTGAACAAATTTTGAATCTTTTGAATCATTCATATGAATTATTTGGACATTCGTATGTGTCTTGATATGATTGTACACATCTTATTTGTATCTGTACGCATTTGTACAGATACGTACAGGGCACAAACAGGATGCATATTCAATAAAAATGGGATGCGTACGAATGCATATGGATGTGGACAGATGAGTATGGACACATACAAATGTTGTCAACATTTGTATCTTCAAATACGTACGAATAGGTACAAATGTATTTGAATTGAATCGAATGTGAATACATTCAAATTTCAAACATTCAAACTGATTCGACTCTGAATGCCAAAAACTGCATTCGTGCACACCCCTAGTTAGTAATATACACTAGTTATAAGAACATAACATAAGAGAAGGCTTGCTGGTACAGGCCACAGCCCATCTAGTCCAGCATCCTTTCTCAAACAGTGGTCCATCAATGGCTTTTGGACATTCTTAATCAGAAGTCAATGGCCTTTAGAGGCATCCTGCCTGTCTCTCCAACCTGGAGGAAATACCTAGGCATTTATTCTAGTATCCACTGATATACTTGCCCTCAATGAATTAAGAGAAGCTTTGCTGGAACAGGCCACAACCCATGTAGACCAGCATCCTCTCTCCAGTGGCCCGGCCCACTGATTGCTTCTGTAAGCCAGTTTGGTTTAGTGGTTAGGGAGCCAGACTCTTATCTGGGAGTACCGGGCTCAATTCTGTCCTCCCCCATGAAACCAGCTGGGTGACCTTGGGCTAGTCACAGCTCTCTTCTGAGCTCTCACAGCCCCACCTACCTCACAGGGTGTCTGTCGTGGGGAGATGAATAGAAAAGCTTTGTCAGCTGCTTTGAGTCCCCTTAAATGGGTGAGAAAAGCGGGGTAGAAAAGCCAGCTCTTCTTCTTCTGGGCATTCTCAAGGAGATAAAGGCAAAACCTTCACTTGCTCTCAGTTCCTTGGAAATGCCCTTTAGAAACATCTTGCCTATCCTCTTCAACTATTTTCTTATTAATTGGTGAAAAGTAAAAATCGTCCCCAAAGAGACCCACAAACTCTGCAACACTGGTTTTGAACTCTTCTTTGTAATATTAGCCTTTTCTTTCAAAGACGTAATGGAAAGAAGGAACAAAAGGGAGGAAAAGGCTTCATGAAATGGAGTTAGTCAGAATTATTATTATTTTAAAATCAGAGTAAACACAAGAAAACTGATAAAGGATTTACTGTTCATTCTCATTTGATAAAAACACAAGATCACATCTTCCCCAAAGCAAAGAACTGTCCTTTTTGGTGCCTAGGGAATATAAACACATTAAATCCTTTTAGACCATGACTAGAGGGATACAGGGTTGCTCCATTTACCCCTCGCCGAATCTAGAAGAAAGGATGAATGACTCATAAACCAGTATACGCAAATTAGCATTTGCATATGCTAAGTTATACGAACAGATGGGGAATTAGAAGAATTACTCAGTTACATAAAACACATTATATAGGTCCACTGCCAGTGAATTATCGCCGAAAAACTATGCAGTTATTAGATAGCCAACTTGCAAATTCCTTCCAACAGTTCTTGATCTTTAATTCCAGCAGGGAACTATTATTTCCTTTTTTTTCCTCCAAACCTAGTTGTTTCTCTTGTAAAGTAGGACAGAACCCCTTAAAAGGTTACACATTGTAGTCTGAAGTGATTCTCACACAGAAAGAACTAGCACCTTCTCCAGGATGTGATGTCTAGTGTGCTGCATCATCACCTCACTCCAAGTTTCACACAACAGCCTCGCTGGCTTGGGAAGACGGACAAATTAGCTCTTTGATGATGTCACATACTGCATAATCAATATCACAGTGAAGAGGAGGAGGATAGGAAACACAATAATAATATGCTCTGTTCTTTTGGCACCTGTCAGTCATTGGTAGGAATACAATCTTATATTGCTCTTGGCTTTATTCCAAGAGTTCCTTGTGCTTCCTGAAAGAGAAGCAGTTTGGAAACAGAACAAGCCAAGGATAGTGAAAGAAAACTGGGGCAATTCCAGTAAGGAAACTGGAAGCAACCAAATACTCAACAAAATACAAAGAGCTTTAATGAACCAGTTTTCCAAAGAATTTGAAGTAGGAATGTTGCACAAAACCACTTGCTGATTTCTAAAGCCATATATTGGCCCCTTAACTGCATTTCAAACTAATGATTAGTCAGGAGCCCATCACAAGAGTTTAACTGAAATGCAAATGATTTAAGGCCCTGTTCCCATTTGTTGCACTGTGAGATTTTTTGGCTGAACCACTGCAAACATCCTGGTGACAAAGAGCTGTACCCTTATATCCTGTTCAGGCACTTAATCTTTTCTTTGAAGCAGCAATAAACAGAATTCTTAGCTTTTACAATGAATGCTGATGAGGGGTCCTGATTCTGGGTGTTGACTGCTATGAAATACTCAACATTTGCATCTTATAGGGAGAATCAAGAGTTGCTACAAGAATTCCTTCCTTCCCTCCCTCTCTCCCTTCTTCCTTCCTTCCTTCCCGCCTTCCTCCCCCTCCCTCCCTCCTCCCCTCCTTCCTTCCTTCTCTCCTCCTCACCCCCTCCCTCCCTCCCTTCTTTCCTTCCTTCCTTCCTTTCTTCCTTCCAACCATCTGGATGGTTTCCAACAGTTTTTGGCCAGTTCATTGAAGTCAGAATTCACAACGCCTATTATCACTGATGACAGTGTGCCTGCCCTTGCTGGTGATAGGTGCAAGTATGACTTTGAATGCCATGTGCTGGAAAATTGTGGACAAAGCAAGCCGTGAGCTCACATCCTGCTAGTAGTGTCCTTCCTTGTACAGCTGGCTGGCCACTGTGAGAAAAGTGTCATAGAGGAATCATTTAGGAGATCTGATTATCTTATAGTTAATCAACCCAGAAAAGCATGAGATAGGGAAAAAAAATGAAGGAAAACAATGCAGCCATCTCAGGCATGCGTACTCAGAAGCAAATCCCCAAAATGCTCACCTACGCAAGCAATGTTCCCAATATTCTCTCCACACCAAGAATTCACATTTCATTAGTGTAGATCCAGTTAGGAGTGTGCACAAATATTCGAAGGCATTCAAAATTCAATCGAATTTGCCCAGATTTTACATTTGAATTCGAATTGAATGCCCATAAATTCAAATTTAAAAATCTGAGCAAATTTCAAATATCGGATTTATTCGTTCAAATTATCCAGACATTCACATGTGTTCAGGTTCATAAACGATGCGTACTTGCAGATCCTCATCTTTCCCACATCCATACACATTTGTATGAAGAAAGGAAGGACCTAGAGAGAGAAGGAAGGAAGGAAGGAAGGAAGGAAGGAAGGAAGGAAGGAAGGAAGGAAGGAAGGAAGGAAGGAAGGAAGGAAGGAAAGCTGCTTCTCATCCTATGCCACACTAGTGAAGTTATGGTCTACACAGCAAAATTAGTTTAATGATGCTACTGCTGCTGTTAGAAGTAATCTTTTTCTACGAATTTGTATTCCAGGCTTCAGCTGATAAACAAAGCATTGCTTTTAAAATTTGCTTATGGTGTAGTTCAGAATGAATGAAAGGATTTACAGTATCTTCAGGCAAAGCATCTGAATAAATTTCAAACAAATCATGAGACTTTTGAAGGGAATAATAAAATATCCAGAGAAAATGCTGCTGTATTTTACTTTTGGTGAAATTCAGAGTGAACGTGAACTTGTGAAGGTTACTACACAGATGACTCCAAGCAAGCAATGCTGAAGAAAACCAATATATAAACAATTTCTCTGAGGAATTCCCCATTTCCCTAATAAGACACTCTAAGCTTTGCAGTCCTCCACTGACCTTTTTTATAACCAGAAAGAGCCCTAGATAAAGGAGGATCCATGAGCCAAAAATGTGCTCCATATATAGCTCTGTCCAAATATTTAGATTTTTGGATGTTTAACAGTAGCTGTAACTAAGAACATTTGCTCTTGAAATATGGAGAGTCTGCATTCTCCAAATTATGTAGCCCCCTTTTGTCACCCTGACTAGACAGCACGCCTGCGCAGAACGCCTCCTGAGGACAAGGGCTGCCAGTAGCAGCCCCAGACACTCAGGAGCCGCGCAGGACGCAAGCGTGCTGCATCCTGGGCACCAACCCTCAGAATCGGGGCGACGCTGACGAGGTATGGAGGGGATTCGCCGCGCTCCCCCCAGGGTGGGTTAGGGTGGGCTTTAGGGAAGCTCGCCCTGGCTCCAGAAGTGGCGATCCGCCGCTTCTGCGGTGAGGGCGAGCCGAAAGGTAGGAGTCCCTGTCTAGCCATGCTTGGCTCCGACGAGCCAAGCACGGCAAGCCGGGGGAGGGCCCTGGGTAGGCACACTTGCGTCGTGCGGATGCATCCTAAGTGGACGTGTTTTCACGGCGCAAGACCACATAATATGTGGTGTGCCAAAAACACCCATTTAGCACACTTTAAGCACGGATAGGTGCGGACGCACCTACTGGAAGTGTGCTAAATAGACCCCGCAAATGCGGATGCACCGCCGAAAACTGCTTTCAAAGCGGTGTTGCTGTGCAGACACACCTCACCAGAAGTGTGCCACACAGCAACGCGTGTGCGGATTAGCCGCGGCAAAAGTGTGCTAAATGGGTGTTAAAGGGCCTGTGTGGAAACACCCTGTGTATCTATAAAAGTGATGCTTTTTCTTAAAGAGGTGACTGAAAAGAAGGCCTCTCTGATCACTCCCATAGTGGAATTAATCTACAAGGCTTTAGGCCGCTTGGCTCTTGCCTGAACCAACTTAGCTCATCTTTCTCAGGATGCCATCTTTGGGCAATGGATTTATCATTTCATAAACTCATGTACTTACTGGAGTTACCAAAGGGCTTGATATGCAGAAAAGATTTTACTTGGAATCAGAAGAATAACTAAAGCTGTCACCTGAATTAACGAAAACTTAAAAGCTTAATTTTAATCTTGGCAAAACCGATCTACATATAAATATAGCAATATATCTCCATGTTTTTGCAAACGTGCACACCTAGCTCTACAAGAAGAATCTTAAAAGTCATTCCCTTCTAAAGTCTAGCCACCAAGGGCATGGAAAGCAAAAAAGTTAAAAACCCAAAGCAATAAAGATGTAAAAGAACAAATCTATAAAATATGATTAAAACATCACAGTCTTATCAGAGACGTCCAAACTGTCTCCAAGGGTAGCACAATATTCTGCATAGATTACAGATGTAACCATGGCTGGCACTGTGCTATCAAATGTTAAAATTTTAACCTTTCAAAATGAAATATTTATTCTTCATCAATTTGTAGAACCATTTTAACCTACCCGATATATTGATTGAACATAGAAATCCTAGAAATCAGTAAAATATAGAAAAAGAAAATTTCTGTGTCTATGTGGCTTGATATACCATTGAGTATATCAATATTCCCATTAGGGATGTGCACGAATGTTCTAAACATTAGAAATTTGATTGCATTTGATCGAATGTGGACATTCAAATGCAAACAGAATGCCTTCACATTCAAATTTAAATTTTGTTTGAATCGTTCAAACCATTTGAATGTACAGATATGTATGCATTACATATGTATCTGTATGAATCTCATAGATATCTGTATGCATTTGCACTGATAGTATGGGATGAAAATGGGAATAAAACGGGATATGTACGAAATTTATATAGATACATGTAACACATATGAATGTTGTCGACATTCATATCTTCAGATTCGAATCTAACATTCAAACAAATAGATGTGAATGTATTGGATTCGAATCAGATTTTGTTGCGTTCGGATTCTAAACATTTGAATCGAGTATAATGTTTAGTTATTTGATTTGACTCAAATTTGAATGCAAAAAAAAGATTCGTGCACAACCCTAGTTCCCATGCTCTTGAATTTTTTCGCTTTTGCAATAAAATTGAAAGATAATGTGATTTGCACATCCAAAGCACAGTTTTGCACGAGTCAGTGACATTCTTCTTCTAAGCCAGAGAGAATGGTTGTGACTCATCTAGGGATACAATGGGAAGCTTTCTCTGAGAGTAGATAATTCTGCTGCATCTTATCCTTGAAAGTGATAGATTGAATCTTTTACCCAAAATAAAATGAATGCTGTCCTTGAGCCGAGTCTGACTTGAAGGAGATGAGGAAGAAAATGAAATCACAGAGGCTTCCTCCAGACACCAGATGAACTGTATCTGGGCATCATCTCGGCACTATATAAAGAATGCTAGACATACCCTAGGCACTCCCAATTTAGCGCTGATTGCAATGTGCAGAAAGTGCTTCGAAACAGAGATGCGCACAAGTGTTTGTCTGACATTCTATTCGAATCAAATTGAAGACCTGAAAATCCAATTCAACTCAAATCTTTTAAATTCAAACTTAAGATTAAATTCATATTTACCAAATTCGAATCTATTCGTTCAAATTATTTATTCGAATTTACACTTACAAATGTCGACAACATTCGTATGTGCACGTACGCATCTTCCCCACACCTGTACACGTCCATATGCATCCTGTAGTTATCCCATATGCAACCTGTTTTCGTCACGTACGGATCCGTACAAATGCGTGTGGATGTGGGAAAGATACGGATCTTCAAGTACACATTGTGTACAAACCCGTACACATACGACTGTCCAGATAATTTGAACTAATAGATCCAAAGTTCAAAATTTGATTTGAATGTTTACATTCGAATTTCAGGACATTCTATTCAAGTTCGGATGTTAAAATTCAGCACATTCAATTGGATTTTGAATGCCTATGAATATTTTTGCACATCTCTACTTTGAAATTCTAATGTGAGAAATCCTGCAATGAAACCAGGCTTTTAATAATAGATCTGCTTAACCTCCTATTTGGCCAGGAGTGTATGTGATCAGCCTGAGTACATGAAAAGCAACAAGATGAAGCAGGTTGGGCCCTAGGTTGAATTCCAGGAGCCCCACTGAGCAAAGTTCTTGCATCTAGCAGGGTATGGCAGGAGGCAATGGTTAGATCCCTCATTGCCTCCTGGCATCTGGAGGTAGCCAGAGACACATTAGGTAGCTTTCAGTATGAATGGATGGTCTCCACACACAAAACTCTTTTAATCATTCAGTCGATAACTTCCCACAGGCATTCTAGCTTTTGTATGAAACTACATAAGAATATCTAATGCAAATTTTTGGAATTACTCATTTGGTGACTGAAGAGATTTTAAATTTCCCAAATGACATGTTACATCCCCTGCTTTCTTGCCTTGCTTTGTTTCACAAAGTCCAGGTAGGAGCTATAGCATAATGTTTTTGTGACCACTAGATTTTTTCAGTTTCTATTCAACAGGTCCTTGTAATACATAAGATCTTTTGCAGGATGTCTGTTCTGCTTGGGATCCCATTAGAGTCCAATGATCAGTTTTATCATCATAGTTATTTACCTACCAAGCTTTGATTTTCCATCTTGTTTTTGGAATGTCTTGGACCCAACTTTTTCTATTTGTTATTTTTCTTTTTGTTGTTGAATTCATCATCAACATTATCAAGGATAGTAGACCTGGCTGGTAGAATAACTCTTGGCAATGAGGGTCAATTGTCCAAGTGTCCAGTTGCCCAAGCTGAGCCAGAAGAGTTGTGATGCACACATTGATTTATGGTGTGTAGATGAGTTGTTCTATTATTGGTGCCTTCCCTTAGTTCTGTATTGATATTTATGACTATTGATATTTGTGCTTAATCAGTTTTCACCTTATATTGGTTTTAAGTAGCCTGTGTATATTTTTCTGATATGGTCAATTCTGACTAATTAATAAATAAATTTTTACTAGTAATAATAGTAATGGTGGTGGTGGTGGTGATGGTGATGATGATGATGATGTACCTATTTTTTTGAAGATGCCAGTTGGCTATAAGAAAGGGAGGGCAGCACGATTTGAATGTTACCTTTCCTGCCACATGTTGTCCGAACTAGAGGTTGCTGCAGCCTAAAATTTTAGTTCCTTGAGAATTTTGATAGCGTTGCACCTCTCCCATTTACTTCAGGAGACTCCTGGATTTTATAGTCCCCTCTTAAGTTACATGTATCCAAAAACCCTTAAGATTTCAATGTGTAGCACTCATGTGGACAAAGCACCTCAATTTAATGATTTTCACCTTCTAACTAGGCAACTAACAATTTTTCAGTAACCACAGTCTCTGTGACTGTTCCAGTACTGTGGGAATCCACTTTCCTTGTCCCACATGCAACAGGAATTAGGACACTTTCACACCTGGATTTAGTAAGGAACAGGAAGCGATCTACCGACTTCCCTTTTTCATGCTAGAAGTACACTAGGGCCCTGATCACACAAGTCTAAGACAGGATGGCCTATTCATTAATTCAAATTGAGGTTGTACCAGTGCTCGTCACACATGATCATTTTAGGTCATTCCGGCCTTGGGCTGCATTGCTCACAACTTTCTCCCGATTGAGCTGAGTCTCCTCCATGGAGTTCTTGGCGCTCCACCCCTTTTTGCTACATCAAATCTATCTCATTTCTGATTGGATGGTGTTCATGTCACTCAAGGGAGGCGAGGGTGTGTGCTTGTGGTTCTTTTTAAAGCCTGCTCTCCCACTTCCTCACTCCCTTCCTTTTGTATGTGCTTTTCTTCTCCGTGTGATTAATTTTTAAAATGATAATAATAAATTTGCATAAAAACGCTTGATAGAGGAATCATACATATAAACTGAGGAGAGAAGGGGAGGTGTATCACAAACACTGCAGGTGCTAACTGGCCGAAGGAAAGACTGGACCCCACCAGCCACGGCACAGTTCATTCTCCTTTAGCCCATCCCTACGCTGACACTTTGAGGCATTGAAGATGGCCTGGAATGTCAGGATGGGCTGAGTCCTTGTCAGTCCTCTAAAAACAAGACTAGAAGTTACATCAGTCTAACAGGGGTAGGCCGGCTTGGAAAACAACTTAAATAAAAATAAAGTAACAAGACCTAAGATGACTTAAGGTCAACCTAAAACACTTGTGTGACCATGGCCTAGGAGGACTAGGACGCAAAACAACCCTCTAGTCCATTTCATCAGTAGACCTCAAATTTCAAGGTCTATCAGTATACAGTGGTCTGTGGTCCAGTATACCATTCCGGACCTATAGAGCAGCTCCTGCTCCTGTACCAGCTCCAAAGCTGGTTTGAGCTTTGGGGCCAACCTGGGGGGTGGCATGGAACAGAATGTCCTAATGCCAACAGCCTGGATCTGCACCAGGAACCCAGGCTGGGGACAGATTGGTTATCCCAGTAGAGGGCAGCTGTTAAAATGGCTCAGCAGAGAAAGAAATTGACACCTTCTGGTGATGATTACTGTAATGTGCATGTGAAACATTTTTAATACTGAAACCATTGTATAAATGCTCAGTGTTATTAATATTACACAAATTATTTGCAATATGGCATAGGCCCAGGCAAGCTGTGACTCATCAGTGGTTCCTGCTCCCACCTTTCCTTCCTCCTACCAAGCTTAGTTTTGTCCGTGGAGCTTGAATTACAAGATCATGGGAGTTGTCTGATACAATCAACTGGAGCGGATGCTAACAAAAAGCACTGCTTGAGCAAACTTCTGAGTGCCTTAACAACTAGAAACTAGAGATGTGCACAAATATTTATAACATTTGTTATTTGTTTGAATTTGTGTGAATTCGGACATTCATACATGAATCAAATGTTACAAATCAAATGTTTCCAGACATCCGTATGAATAGTTTGGACATTCATTAGACTGGGGG
Organism: Aspidoscelis marmoratus; assembly: GCA_014337955.1. Taxonomy (NCBI): domain Eukaryota; kingdom Metazoa; phylum Chordata; class Lepidosauria; order Squamata; family Teiidae; genus Aspidoscelis; species Aspidoscelis marmoratus. Next base: position 9,476,111 of record MTQE01001134.1, on the reverse strand, counting down.
TGTGGAAAAACGGAGCACCACTCGCATCTGCAATGGATCCAGATTGCATTTGAAATGGATCGATAGCAGATAAAAAGTGGATTCAGGTCAGATTTGACATTTTCAGAGTGCAAATATGTTACGGATAAATAATGGATAAATGTTTGTTCGTATCAGATATGTATTCGTTCATATCATGTAGTAACCACAAAAGCTGCCCAGTTTCCCCCGCCCTGGCCTCACTTTCAGCCCCTCTCAGCACAAATCTCAAGAGTAAAAGGAAGCCAGAAATTTTCCTTTCCATGGACTGTGTTTCAGTGATCCTGCACATAACTGTCAATACCTGGCTATCCAGTTCTTTTCCTCTACTCTGCCATGGATCTCTTGAGTAATACTTAGGAATGGGCAAGTAAAAGGAAAAAAATCACATACACATATGTATGCACACACATTCAAAGTTCAGATCCCACCATCCCTCACTTCAGGCCAAAGGATAGCAAGTATTCCATTTCGCTTTCTTTTGAAGCCGAGAATGAAGAGCTTCGAGTAGCAAGAAGAGATCAATAAGGTCACAATTCAAGGTCTGTCTACATTGCCCCAGCAGGAGCCACCTGGGGTCAGAAAGCTTCACTGAAGCACCTTCCCTGGGGTACCATCAAGTATTTCCTGAGCTCTTTTTATACTCTGAGAGCCCACCTCTATTTTACTCATCCAGACATCTCCAAATTAATTTTCTCTGCATTCACCCTTCGGGTGCTTCCGCACATGCCATTTTAAATCGGGATATAGTACATCAGGATTTACTAAAACCGGTTTAGAATAGAGGGGGGTTTCCTAAATCTGGTTTAGAATAGATGCGGATGTACTAAATCCAGTTTCTGTGGATCGGGTTTTGCTACATCTGTTTCCCGGTAAATCCGCATCCATTAGATGTGGATCTGCCCACACCCCTTCCGTCCGCACGGGCGGGGAAGGACGGCTTCCAAGGAACAGATTCTGCCTGGGATGTGCGGACGCGCAAGCACAGATACCCGGGCGGCTGCTCCTGGGACTTTGTGATTGGAGCATCCAGCCATCAGTCACCGCCGCTTTCCGGCCGTGCACAGCTGTGGTGGGACGGGCTGCCAACCAGCGGCGTGTCCGCAATCACGTGTTGGCTGGGCGGTGAGCCGGCATTGCCAGGTGCCCCCGAGTGGGCCCTTCCCGTTGGGCCGAGCTGTCCCTGCAGTGACTAGCTGGGTCCCATGCTCGGCTCTGGACCCCGGCCGCTGTGAGCGGCGGGGAGCCCCGGCTAGGCCCGCCGGGGTGGCCACACACCTTAGTACACAAGCGCCCCTCACTCTGCCTTCTCAATATGGCTGCTCCATGCCGTGCCGCCCCACTCAACATGGCGACTTCCTGTCCCACCCCATGTGTTCTCTCTCCCATCCATGTGCAGCCGCATGCTGTGTTAATCCAGTTCTAGAGCAGAAACACCCATTAAGACCGCTTTGAATGTGGTGTTCCGTTAAACCCCATTAAGCACACATTAGAGACGTGCCTCCCCGGAAGTGTGCTAAACAGGTCCGCCTGTGCGGACACGGTTTTCCAAATGTGTGCTTAATGGGTGTCATGTGCGGATATGCCTCACCGGAAGTGCACCAAATAGACCCGCCTGTGCGGACGCAGTTTTCGAAATGTGTGCTTAATGGGTGTTATGTGCGGACGCGCCTCACCGGAAGTGTGCTAAATAGGTACGTGTGTGCAGATGCGGGTTTCCCAATGTGTGCTTAATGGGTGTTAAAAGGCCTGTGCAGAAGCACCCTTCTTGGTTTCCATATTCCCACCTACTTCTTTCTTCCTAGGCATCAATGCAAATATGAAAGAACTTAACCCCATACAGTCTCCTGAGAACCACAGTGGAAACGCAAGGCAGAAAGTGAATATAAGCATGTACAACAGTCCATGGCCAATGTAGGAAATTAAGAAAAATATCATATCCATGGGAAACTCTTTAAGCAGAGTATTATTACAGAACTGGTAGTGAAACTGATTAATACCTCATTTACTCCTGGTGAATTTAGAGAGGTTTCTTTCTTTCTTCCCTAAAGAAAGCATTTTTCACACTAGATGCACCAAGCTGAGACATTGATACTCTGCTGACTGATCCCCAGACATTAATAACATAGATGTATGAATGCCTCTGTGTGACCTAAGCATGCATTGGATGTTACCCAAGGAACATTTCAGCCATCCTTTAAGCTGTTTGGCTCTAGAATTACCCACTTGTTTATGTTGACTCTTAAAATCTTCCTTAGAGATGTTCCCAACATTTCATTAATATTTGGTGGTATGACATATAGTAGGGCCTGGATGAGGCTAATTAAATTCTCTAAGGCCAAATAGAGTTTAAATGCTCAAACACCACAATCATTATCATAATGGAAATAAACTGCAGCATCTTGGGTTTGCAAGATCCTGCCTTCCCTTTTTTTCTCAAGCATACACCTGTGAGGAAATCAGGAACTTTCATTTCCATTTTTGAACAGCTGTAGTGAAACTTTGAACAACATGAACCATCCAATCAATGCCAGGCTGGGGTTCACTTAAAAAACATAACGTCAGCAAATCAGACATTGAAATTGACACTTCCAAACCTTTCCCCGCTTGTCCTCTTGAGAGTTCGTGAGGTTAAGACTGGCTACAGGCAATTCATTCCATGATAAACTAATATTTATCATGGAATCCAATTGCAATCAGAGTAGAACATTTTAATACATGTTGTTCAGGATCCATTCAGTTGCAGGATATTCCCTCCACCAGTTTGGTCTAGCGGTTAGGGAGCCGGACTCTTATCTGGGAATACCAGATTCAATTCCGACCTCCCCCATGAAGCCAGCTGCGTGACCTTGGGCTAGTCACAGCTCTCACAGCCCCACCTACCTCACAGGGTGTTCAGTTGTGGGAAGAAGAAAAGAAAGCTTTGTCAGTTGCTTTCAGTCCCCTTAAATGGGTGAGAAAAGTGGGGTAGAAAAGCCAACCCTCCCTCCCTCCCTCCCTCCCTCCCTCCCTCCCTTCCTTCCTAGAAGGTGGGTGAGAGTCCCAACTGATTTTCTGCCAAAGTCTTTCTGTCACCTCATTCTCTTTCTCTTCTCAGTTTGCCTTTTCCTCCCCCTCATTCTCTTTCTACCTTCACCCTCTTCCTGCTTCAGAAGGTAGATAACAGGAGTGAAGAGACAACATCTCTAAGACCAGATGATGACATAGCAAGCTGGAGGGGAAGATCAGGGAGATACTGGGGTCTGCATCCACATTTCTTTCTCTCCTTCACCATCACAACCAATGCCATAAACCACAAAACAAGGCTCCCTGTTCTGCTGACTCCCTTGAAGGGGCTCTGAATGCCCTGGGGAGGCTCCCTTCCCCCCACCTCTTCAAGTCTCAGTCAGGAGGAATGTTTCATGCCTTGAATGTGACTCACTCTCATCATTCTCTCCCTCTCTCTCTTGGGTAATCTAGGAGCAAGCCAGGCTTGCTACATCCACCACTGAGATGGATTCCTAGTAGATACATCCACAGTACATCCTTTGTTTTTTAAAAAGGCTTATCTTGCACAACAGCATTAGATGTCAGGATCACAAGCGTAACATAGGGTTTTTTCCCCACTCACCTCCCTTAATCTGGATCTAAGCTGATCGAGATCTAAGGAATGGGTCCTACAACTAATCCGGATTTAGTAGATCCAGATCTAAGGAGGTACCCGGTGTGTCTCCATGGGTGGTGTAGCACACAATAGCAATGGTTGCTAGGCAAGCTTGTAGTGGAAATGCTGGAGCACCCATGTGGCGAATCCAAATCTACCCACGTAGGGCCTGCCCCTCACCCCATTTTTGGGGGGGGGCATCATGGTGTGTGTGTGTGCGAACTCCATAGATGCTCTGGAGATTCTTCAAAGGTAATCTTAGAAGACTGAGGCAAATTGCTCCAGAGATTCTCCAGAGCTTTGGACAAAGCTCCGTAGAAATGGCATTGCTCTCTCAGGTCATCTTTGAAGCCTGTGCCATTCTCTGGTGTTTCCTTCAGAGCCATCTTTGGAGATTATGCACAAGCTTCAGAGCTTTGGGGCACCCCTCCATGGGTGCCCACCCTAGAGCTCATCCCTAGACCCCACTGCTCGATCGCGGTGGAAACACACTCCGTATAATCCAGATTGGATGCCTGAAGACCCCATTGTAGACCCCTTTAATGTGGTCTACAGGAAAGCTGAATGATGGGTCCTGAAGGACCCATTTAATCTGGATTTCCCTAGAACAGGTGGACACAAATCTGGCTCTAATGGGGTCTGCAGTGGAAATGGGGTCTTCCTGCTCTGAGCCTAATGCGTTCTAAACGGGTCACTAATGGGTACTTAATGGGTACTTAGTCCTAGTGGAAAAAAACCATAGACTTTACAATCATACAAAATTTGCAGGGCCAGCTGGCAGCCATGAAGTAGCAGTGAAGAGCAGCAGGATCATAGAGAGTTGAGATGTGCATGAATGGTTTTTTGGTATCTGATACATATTGGATATTCGTATGAATTTGTATGAATACATTCATATTGAATAGAATCCTGCCACATTCAAAGGGGATCTATTCAAATGTATATGAATTTTCTAACATTCGATTCATTACAAAATTCATATTCATTTGAATAGATCCCCTTCTAATGTGGTAGGATTTTATTCAATACCAATGTATTTATACAAATTCATACAAATATCCGATATGTATTGGATACGAACAAATACGTATCCAATACAAACAAATACGTATCCAATACGTATCGAATATATATCCTGCAACAAGTCTGCGCTCCGAAAGCACCAAATACGACCTGAATCCACTTTTAATCCACTCTCAGTCCATGTCAAATGCAATCCGGATCTGCTGCAGTTGCGTGGCGCAGCTGCTTTTGCACCTCCCCTGCTTAATGAATGTCCGAGCTATTTCTATGAATGTCCAAAACATTTGTATCCATACGAATGTTAATGTATGAATGTCCTAACATTTGGTTCGTGTAAGAATGTTACAAAGGATGAATTCCCATTACAAGCTTAAAATGGTTTCAAAATGGTTTCGATCCTCGCAGTCCCCACGTCAGGTTGGCTTAACACGCTTTCCACATGTTAAATCACCCCAAAGCATTGTAAATGTTAACACTCGTTTCAACAGATCTCACTCCGGTTCGTGCATTTGAAATGTTTTACATTTCTTACTGTGGGAACGGTGCAGTTTTAGTGGGATGAGAATGCATGTTTAGGGTTTCCCTCCCCCAATAGCTTGCTTCCAAAGATAGTGATTTGTAAAATCCACCCCTTACAGCAGCCGCTACACTGTAGCAATCTACCCACTTCACACCTGATAACAATGTTGCAATTCTGTGCAATTCTGAAAGTTCTGACCTTTAGAAAGGGAAAAGAAAGGAAAGCAGCTGCAGGTTCTGGGAGATGTGTGAATGTTTAAGGTGAAGGTGGCTTGAGTTGCCACTGCTGCTGTGTGCCCTGGGCAATGGGGAGAGGAGGGGAAAGAATCGCTGGCTGCCCGGTGTCGTTTTTCATCCATCCAGGCAAGCGGCAGCCACCCAGCCACCCAGCAAGGCTCCGTGAAGGGGTCCGTTATGGATGGCGCGTTCATGCCAGGAGGAAGAGGGCAGGGCAGCCCCGAAAAGCGGCTTTTAGAAAGTAGCCACGTGAGTCCCCCCTTGAGTCACGTATGCCACGTACGATCCTCAGAATCCAGACTGAACGCGATTAAGTTGAAAGTAATGGGATCAGGCAAATTCGCGTTTGCATCTGGTTCTATTATTTCAGTTTAGGGAAACCATATTAAGCTTGTAACGGGAATGCGGCCAAATAATCATGCAGATCTCTAGTAGAGATGCCAGACATGCAGGATAGAGCATCTACCAACCAAACCCTCTTCATGTTGTTTTGCTAATGCTGAATTTCTGCTCAGTACAACCCTAATTATGATTACAAATGGCTTACGCTTAAAAAAAAATGGATAGTTGCAGCATATATAGAAATATGTTATGTATGTATGTATGTATATATATATTCAAACAGTGGCACTGAGTCTTCACAGAAATTTGCAAACACTGGCAAATGGGGGCCAGAGATCAGCACTGCTAATTCTCAATCGTGTTGTTCTTTAGAAACCTTGAGATAAGAGGGGGTGGGCAGAGTCAGATTTATTTGGGTTTGCTTTTCTCTTTTCTTTCTCTTTCAGCACTCAAAGCTCCTGACAGCATTTCCAAACAGGCCTGGGTATCCACATGGCCCATTGCCATGGAGACGAGAAGCTCTGCGTATTTTTAAGCCTCCACGGATGGTTCACATTAAACTCCTGTTTCCTCAGGGGGAAAAAAATCAAAAGGTTGCATTGCTGCCATCTATGTACAAACACGCACAAGCAGGGTTAGTCTAATCCATTAAATTTAAATTCAGCAAAGCAATCTCACTCTGTACTGATATGTGTAGGATGAGGCAGAAGGAGAACTGAGATTAGCTATCTGGGGGTGTTTTTCCACTAGCACTAAGTACCCATTGAAGCACCCATTAAGGACCCATTAGGCTCAGAGCAGGATGACCCTATTTCCACTACAGACTTCATTAGAGCCACATTTGTTTCCAAAAGAGGTCAGGAAATTCAGATCATATGGGTCCTTCAGGACCTTTAAGCCAGATTTCCTGTAGATTCCATTAAAGGGGTCTACAATGGGGTCTTCAGCCATCAAATCCAGATTATAGGGAGCCTGTTTCCTCTACAATTGGGCAATAGGGTCTAAAGGAGGCTCGGGGAGGCACCCATGGAGATTGCACCCCTGTCCCTCAAAACACTTGGGGTGACAGGCAGACCCCTTGTGGGTAGAGCTGGATTTGCACATGGGTGCTCCAGCATTTCCACAGCAGGCAGGGTAGCACCCATTGTTATTGGGTGCTAGACCACCCATGGAAATGCATTCGGTACTTATCTTAATCCAGATCTATTAGATCTGGATTAAGGGAAGTACCCATTCCTTAGATCCAGATCTTCTTAGATCCGGATTAAAGAAGCTCAGTGGAACCCCCTCCCCCCTTGATGTGCTTCCAGATGCAACTTAAAAACTCCTGTTTTCCTGGGGTTATACTGGGATTGCCACACATACCCCATGGCAATTCCAATAAATTCTTGGGGTTAGGGCACTCAAAAAGTGCAATAAAGGTATAATAAAAAATCCAGCTCTGAACCTGGGTTTTAAGAACATAAGAACATAAGAGAAGCCTTGCTGGATCAGGCCA
>MTQE01001134.1:9454460-9468396 GCA_014337955.1 Aspidoscelis marmoratus | reverse complement strand
CCTCTGGAGCTCTTGGCAATCTCTTTCAGATTTTACTACCCTAAATAGTAGGGTATTTTCTGTCCTGTTGGATTGGTTACCTTGTCTCTAATTTCCTTGTGGAATTGCTGCACTTACAAAAAACCTAGAAGTAGAAAGGGTGTGGGGGAAAAAACCCAAAGAGAGATGTCAGGACTCCTCCTACATCCAGGTACTTTTGTAAGAACAGTAAGTCTGCAAGGAAATGAATGGCAAGGTAAAAGCTTGGATGTACCTCAGGATTTTCTCCTGTCATTTGGTAAGAGTGGCAAGAGGCAACTGAACAATCTAAACGAGATCCCAAAATATCTTCTCACTATCTAGAGGCACCCTGAGCCTGTCCCACCTAAGTGATTCTTACTTCTTACGAGATGGTAATTCAAGACTACCAGTGCACTTTTTGGAAGCTGTGGGTTTTTCTAGTAGCTTTGAGCATGGAGACACTCCTGGGGAATTGGGGGTGGGGATTGCCGGTTGTGGTCCCATCTTTCCTCTTCTTTTTTTCCAGCCTTCTCCCTCATTTTCTCTCCAAATAAAATCATCTCTCTCTCAATCTCTCTTTTTGCCTCTCATCCACAGCCAGTATTCAAGATCTATACTGAATTGCTTGCTCCCGCAATTCGCACGAGCACTGGCTGCGGCCGCTGCAGCCTGTCTGCCTTGCTGGCAGGGGAGACATTTCTGCGGACAAAGATCTTGTGGAAGCAATTCATTATGTTATTCACAAGATCTCTGAAAAAAGCACCCTGGCTCTGCCACCGCTGCCGCCTGCACACACAGCCTTAAACATTCACACATCTCCCAGAACTGCAGCACCTTTCCCTTTCTAAAGGTCAGAACTTTTAAAGAGCCAGAATTGTGCAGAATTGCAACATGGTTATCAGGTGTGACGTGGGTGGATTGCTACTTTGAAACCGCTGCTGTACAGGGTGGATTTTTACAGTTAAATCACTATCATTGGAAGCAAGCTCTGGATCCCAAAGTGATAAATGTTTGGGATCCAGAGCCAGACGGATAGAGAACTTGTGAATTCCGATGGTTGTGGCCGCGCAGATCGCAGTCCCTCCCCATTCCCGCCGGCACCCTATCAACCAGAGAGGGGGTGGGGAGAAAAAGATGCCGGCAAAGAAAACACGCTTCCATGGGGACGGAAGGTGTGTTTTAAATGCGCACTTTACTGAGCCCCATAGAGACGCTTATTTCGGAACTGAACACGCATTTTTAAAGTCTGCTGCAATAGAGGGACAATAGAGAGACAAAAAAGTACCATGGGGAGTCTTAATGTTGCTAGGAGGAACAAGTCCTGTAAGCTGAATAAAGTTCAGTTCTCAAATAAAGATTCACTGAAGGCAAAATAAAAACAACCCCTGCCTCCAGCTCCCTTTGACTTTAATGGCAATTCCTGACATCATTCAGTGTGAAGATTCCTCCTACAATAAAGAATAAACTCCAGCAGTAAAATCTTAACTGCCAACCAGGACCCCGTCTCATTCTTCCCTGAGCCTGACAGTCCCTGCTGTGTGCCTGTCTTTAGGAACACTGCTGAATCTCCCTCCTCAGAGAGGCAAGATTCCTCCTCCTATCTCCTTCCCTCTGCCCTGAGAGTAAGAAGCCTAGGAGTTTGGAGACTTTAAGCAAAACTCCTCCAGGATCCCATTCAAGCTGAAACTGCAGGAAGAAAAACCCTGAGAGACCCGGACCACTGGCTTTTATACAGTGAGATCTGGCTGCTCCGATTGGCACAATTTTGGCGCCTTTTCGGGAGCTCCTCCCCTCCTGTCAATCAAGTCTCAAAATGCCCAGGAAATAAACCCGTGGCTGCAGCTAGCTCCGTGAATCCGTCACACTGATCATCGCTTGGAATTTTTATACTAGACAGAATTCATTTTGGCACATTGGAACCTACACTGAGTGCATAGTTTTAAATTTGAATTTTAAGGTGTTTTTAAGTGTGCATCTTGTTTTATTTGTATTTCAGTTTAATTTGTATCTGTTCTTAATTTGTATCTTGTTTTAATCTATTTTAACCTATTTTTACCCGCCCAGAGGCCTTCGGGTATGGGGCGGGATAGAAATGTAAATAAATAAATAAATAAATAAATAAATAAATAAATAAATAAATAAATAAATAATACACTGGAGAATAAACTCCCTTTTGAAAAACACAAACTATTGCAAAATCTTCCTTTAGCTCTTAACCTCTCCATTCTGCACGTCTCCATATCAGTATTAAAATGCTCCCCCTCTTCTGCTGAACTTATACAAAGTGGTACACTCTGACCAAAATACCAAAAGATATCTAAAAATGTGCCATTTCTGCATTGCAAAATATTGGCAGGTTGTAATGCTTAACAGAAGACAGTTGGAAAATATCTTGTTTGGCTCTGTCTAGAATTTTGAGTTCATCTCTTCATTACCCATCAGGAAACCTTTTTGCCTATTATGTCTAACCATTATCTGTATGCTAATGGATTATCTGCTGAGTTACTTAGTGACCTGCAATAACCTGTACATGTTACATTTGTTGCCCTGGTAGCCTCCAAGATTCATCCTCCACAGCCCAGAAATCCACATGGCATCCATGGCATCCCAGCATCCCTTTCATTAAGCTGAGGAAACCAATCCAGAACATTCCTCCTCCCAATCATACTGAGGCAACCATACTGGACTGTACATTCTCCCTGCGGTTGAACAGGTGGTGGAACATCCAGACACACAGTGTGCAGATGCTGTTCCAACTTCTCTTATCATGGCCCAGCTCTTTGAGCTTGGGTCCTTCTGAGAAAAGCCAGTTTTCAGCATCGGTAAATAAACACGGGATCTTGCCACAGAGACAGCATGCAGACTCAGAATCTGACCAAGAAAGCTTTTCCCAAAATGAGAAGCTCGACAAAGCCCCAGAAGTCCCTCAATGAAAGATGGGAGACAAGGTCACTATGTGGTCTCCCAGATCTCCTGGTCTTTTGAAACAGAAGACTGAACTGAGTTAACACTATTTGAAGGGCCTCTATTTGATGTCAAAGCAATACAGGCCACCATTCCAAAAATAAATTTTAAAAATTTATGACAACACATACCTTAATGGATATTATTTACACCACAAACAGTATTTTATAATGTCACCCTGTGCAAGACAATTCCACTGAACACCACATGCCTCACTGCCAAGAAAGGGGAGGAAAAAGAATGCACTTTTAGGCTGTATTCATATCTGAAACAACCTGTGTTGAATTGCACTAAATCACACATTGTTTCAGAGAGAATGTTTCCAACATGGGAAATTCAGTAATAAAAACAGAGAAATCAAGATTATGTTTTTGAGAATGTCATGCAAATGGTGCTAAAGGTTTGTGTAAATCCTTCAGGATAGGCATTCTCTTAATCTTTGAATTCCTCTTTGTTTTCTGCAGTAATTTAAGGTCACCTCCAAGTCAAAATTGACTTCTAGTGGGCCGGTGGGCATCTCCTCATGCAGAATTTCTGGCAAGAATCTAGAAGTGATTTACCACTGTCTCCTGCTGGGTTTCTTTTATCATTTCCCAGTCTAAATAAAAGTCCTGAGACTTCTTAGTAGTCTTCCATCCATATATTAACTAGACTTGGGCCTTCTTAGCTTTTTGAGATGAACCAACATCAGCCACATGCTGCTATTGGCTGATAGTTTCCCCCCAATAATAGAGGCTCTTTCTTGCAATGGATGTAGACTAGGCAAGTCCTCAAGCTGGTCCATTACTATAGAATGGTTCCCAGCTGAAGCAATCCAGCTTTCCTGGACTTAAAGTTCCTGGCATTGTTGCTCCCAGGGGACCCATTTCAGCAGCAAAATTTCATACGCTGCCAAAATAGGAGACCCTGCTAAACTGGTCCATGGAGTTATGCAGACCTTTTTTAAAAGGTCTGCTGCTGACTAGGTCTAGCCAACCATTTTGGATTACCTAGGCAGGCTACCTTCCAGACAATGTAGATGTAGCACGCTAGCAGGGGATGCGACTTCTCTGTCACACAGCAGAATACAGAGAGGGAGGCCGAGAAGGAGTCTAGACCGCATGCTATATAGATACTGAGTTCTGAATAGGGGTGTGCATGAATATTTGAAGGTATTTGAAATTCGATCAAACCTGTCTGGATTTCGACATTTGAATTCGAATTGAAAGTCCACAAATTCAAATTTAAGGTCACCTCCATGTCAAAATTGGCTTCTAGTGGGCCGGTGGGCATCCCCTCGTGCAGAATTTCTGGCAGGAATCTAGAAGTGATTTCAAATTTTGGATCTATTTCTTCAAATTATGTAGACATTCTTATGTGTACATCTTTGTACACAATGCGTACTTGCAGATACACATTTTTCCCGCATCAGTACGCATTTGCACAAATCTGTACTGAACAATAACAGGTTGCATACAGATGTGTACGGATATGAACAGGATGTGAAATATTGCGTACGGGCACATACAAATGTTGCCGACATTTGTGGGTGCAAATCTGAATCGAAAATTAAAATGAATAGATTCGAATTTGCTTAATTTGAATCGAATTAGAATAAATTCAAAGTTTAAAGATTCAAATTGAATTGAATTGAAATAGAATCCCAAAAAATTGCATTCTGCACACCCCTATTTCTGAAGAAATTATTTAAGGGGGTTTCTAGTAACATCATCCTGATAACAATAAAGGCTCAGTAATGGATGAACAAAAGAAACCAAGCTCTCAGACTAGTAGCTGGTCAATTTTTTTTCTCTGAAATCTCATCTAGTCAAAGTAGTCTCTATCTTACCCAGAAAGCACTCCGAGGACAAGGTTCAGAACGAAGAAAGATCCAATGATGATGAGGGGGATAAAATACAGCCAGTTCCAAGTGGCTCCTAAGGCATCATTGGTCTGAAAGAAAAAAACAAAAACCAGGCAGAGTTATAATGCATTCAGCCATGGTGTAATAAACGAACGGCCTGTTATTATAGCTCAGTGCCCTGCTATTTTTAATTGCAATGTTTGTTAGCAATACCTGCTGATTTCTACTTGCTCATTCATGCAGCAATCAGAGAAGCACCCAAAGTCAAATAGTTCACAGACCATTCCACTTATGAATCAGGGAGCCGGGGCAAAGGGCATATGCACAAAAAGTGGCTCTCAGACTTGGGAGTCCATGTGCAATGAGACACGTTTAATTTAAATTGCAAACATCTCAGCTACTAAAATGTAGTTGTTTATACTAGCCATTTTAAGGTGCCACACCTGTATCTATCAAGCTCAAGAACACATAGCATGTTCGTACCATGGAGAATCCTTATAGCACTGTGGCCCTTTCTGCACTGGCCCTTATTTTGGATTATATCCCAAAATAGGGACCCGCCATTCACATGCTGGTGCATACTACAGAAGGCTTTACCCTAGATTACCATAGTTTGCACTAGCATAATCTGGAATAAAGCCAAATGCAGAAATGCCCTTTTGTGCCCATGACCAGTTGTGTTTTTCCAACCATTAGGTTTTTTCCTATTGCAAGGTCATACGTAGGCCACTCTGGCTGGACCATTCAACAGTAGCGGCCTGCCACTCTCCATACCCACAAAGTTCCATTTTTCATCCTACTGAAAATTCAAAGGAGCCAAACAGAAGACAAAGAGGATGCTTGGAGCCCAAGAAAGAAGTTGTCAAGCAAGAAAACTGACAGCTTAAAAGGTTTCCAGCAAGATCGCTTGAGACTATAATATCATTATTTACTGCCTTTTACTAAGCTCCTGCCCTCTCCCCACTCCCATGCTCCTTTGCAGATGCCATTTGTCCTCCTGGCAGGGAGTCTGACCATGATGTTGGCCAACACAGTGATGCAGCAGAACGTGACTGTCTGAGGGACGCAGCATCAATCTTCTCAGAATAAATGGTTCTTCTTCTTCTTCCTTTGCTTTCCCTACGACTAATTAAATCCTCATCTTTGTCTGACTCATCAGTACAACATTTTCAAATGGCCCCAAAGAGGAGGTGTATTTGAGCCTTGGGGAAAAAAAGAATTGCCAAAGGCAAATGGAGCAGTTTCATTAGAGGTAGCTAGAACCCTCTGGGTGTGGCATTATTTATGAATATACCTTGTTATATTCCCATCACTCCAATTGCACAGAGCCATGTATCTGGTTAATACCAAGCAGGAAGCCAATCCAAATGTGGGCTTCCTAGTTTTTCCTCCTATGAGAGCAAAGCTATCAGTTGGCATGAAAATCAGGAGGAGGAATAGAAGAGGAAAAGATTGGAATGTGACTGTCCACCCAGGCTGCGTTCTGACACAAAATATAGTCTGCCTTAAATTTGGCTGGAGCCCTCCCAGTTCCGACACTGTGCAATGGATCCCCCATTTTTATGGACTGAAGGTCCCAAAACGTGGAGATTCCCTATTCACATTATAACAGGATTCACTACTGGATCTACAAATAATCCTCTTTATTTAGCAATGGGAACACATCTGGGTTTTTTTATGGAGGAGCCTTGCTTTGGGGGTGTTCTCTTCAGTTCCCCCTGAGCCAATGATAAGCATGATTTCCCCTCTCTTCCCCTGGTTGTCTGTTGGGGGAGACATGGGAGAGTTGTAACATTTGCAATGAGATTAGTGTAACAATCATCCCTCCCTCCTTCCATTCATGCCTTTTGCCTTCATCCCTGGGATTTTGCGCTGCAGCACAATTGTTGGCTCGTAAGCCTCTGTTTCCATCATCCTTCCTTCCCCTGAACAAGACAAAAGTCTCCTCACTGCTTGGTGGTGCTTTGTTTTGCTTTGCTTCATGCTCTCACCCTCTACCTCACTCTCATCTCTCCCCCCACTTCGATTTGTGCTAATCAAACAGCTGGTGAGCATTAAAAAGTTAATAAAAATAATTGATGGTGTCAGGGAGGTGAGAGACTTGAGCGAAGGTAAAACAGGAGCCAGTTTGGTCTAGTGGTTAGGGAGCCAGACTCTTATCTGGGAATACCGGGTTCAATTCCCCCTCCCCCATGAAGCCAGCTGGGTGACCTTGGGCTAGTCACAGCTCTTTTCTGAGCTCTCACAGCCCCACCTTCTTCACAGGGTGTTCTGTTGTGGGGAGAAGAACAGAAAAGCTTTGTCAGCCGCTTTGAGTCCCCTTAAATGGGTGAGAAAAGTGAGATAGAAAAGCCAACTCTTCTTCTTCTGCTGCTGCTCTGCAAGGGAACACTCACCCTGATGATGTCAGGGTATGAGGAGGAGGAGGGAGGGGTGAGGGGTGAGGGTTTCTCCCGCCAGTTCTCATTATAAGTTAGTGATGGGAATACCAAAAAACTGACCTTACTGCTGATTAAATAAATCTGGATTAAAACCCAGATTAAAATGCCCAGTTGGAACTTGGCCCCAGACAAACCTAAAATGTAGCGCAGAGTGTTTCCAGTCTTGTGATGGTTTTTAATTGCATATTCCTGTTTCCATTCTGCTAGTTATTTGAGTGGCTTCATTTTCTTAATGCCTTTCTGCACTTGCTGGTATTTTGCACCAGCAAGTGTATTAAAGTGATGCCCATCCCCAGATCAAGTTATCACATTTGCAAGACAATATATTACAGCTAGGGAAGCTATCAGTCAGAGGGAGGTATGACTTGATCATTCCAGTTGTGAGGGGGAAGTCTGCTTGAAGGATCAGCCAATAGGAGGAGAGAATAAGCCCAGGGAAGATATAAAAGGGCACAACTGAAGAATGTCAGTGTTCTGTAACTGGGGCTTATCTTAGGGAAAAGATAGTCAGCACAGATCTGGGTCCTGTGGAAATCTAGGAAAGAGATTAGGCAGGGTCCTGAGTTAGTGAATGAGTCAATGTGAAGTAGGGAAAACTGTTTGTGCTGTGTTAAACTCAGTAAAACAAAGTATTGTGAATTAATAAAGAAATGTTAAAATGAAGCGTTTAACCTATAAATGAAAGTAGACTGTTTTCAATACAAGCTTTGAGAGGCTGAAGAGAGAGGTTTAAAGGCCTACTGTTAAAGGGCACAGTGTGGCTGGGTAGTTTTAGACCTCTACAGCCCTGTTCCCAAACAGTTAGGGAGCTGTGAAAGGGAAGGCATGCTACTAGAGTAAGGTAGAGGAGTGGATGCCCGGCCTGGCTTCACAGGGGTGTATGTGCCTTCTGCTTGGGAGGACACACCCATCACTAGTACATTCCATCCACACAAGATGGAGCCTGGTCCAGATCATGAGGTTCATGATCTCGATCGCCAGTAGCATTCTACTAGTGTACTAACAGGGACAATCTGGAAAATGGAAGCATGCAAAAAGCACACACCTTATTGCATGACTGAAATGGGTCCCTCAGAAGCTCCAAGACCAGGAATTTTAGATCCTGGTCATCTGTAGTTGTGAAGACTGGCTTTCAAGTGCACATGAACTTCGGGGGGGGGGGAGTTCCATTGACCTCCCTTAATCTGGATCTAATAGGATCAGGACCTAAGGAATGGGTCCTTCAACTAATCCGGATCTAGTAGATCTGGATTAAGGGAAGTATACAATGTGTTTCACGGGTGGTCTAGCACCCAATAGCAATGGGTGCTAAGTTGCTCTCAGTGGATTAAATCCATGCATTTAATCTGAATTGACCCACATGGAGCCTGCCTGTCACCCCAGGTTTCTGGAGTGATCTGCCGCAAACTTTGAAGATTCTCCGGAGTCTTTGACACATGTCCATAGGGTTGGGATTGCTCTCACATGCACCCATAGGGAGGTGCCCCCAAACCCAAAGCTTTGAAGCCTGTGCTATTCTTCGGAGCTGACTTCAGAGATTATGGACAGGCTTCAAAGCTTTGGGTTTTGGGGCACCTCCCCATGGGTGTACCCTCTTAGCCCCCCCTAGACCCCCTTTTCCAATTTTGATGAAAAAATGTGGCTCTAATGGGGTATGTAGTGGAAATGGGGTCTTCCAGCTCTGAGCCTAATGGGTCCTTAATGTGTCCCAAATGGGTACTTAATGGGTACTTCATGCTTGTGGGAAAACACCCCAGGGCTACCATGGAGGCTGATCAGGAACATACCATCAATGTTCAGGTGGACGGATTGCAGGATCCACATCAGTAGGAAGGATCTTTCGTGGTGAGTGCAGAAAGACCCTTAGACCACTGTTGCACTGGGTTCTTCTCCACAAACACTATAAAAACTCTGTGATACTGCAGATTGAGCGAGATGTTTAAAGGACCCTTTCATGAAATTCAAGCTCTTTCTGCCCCCCCCCCCACTTTGGAACAATCATGTCCACTGGACCAGGTCCAACAGAGTGGTGGAGCAAGATGATTGGACCTCCTGCCAAATCTCCCATTTACTTCATCTTCTTGGATTCCAGAGCAGAACCATTTGGGTCTGCTGCCCCAGTAACCTTCTCGAGAAGTTAGCTGCTATTGTCTTCATTTGTCCTACTTTATGCAGTCCTTGCAAAGTTAAAATGCCACTCTTCCTTTTCAGGGTAAGATTAGGATGCAAATGTAATAAATATCCCAAACCATATATTTCATCTGCATGTCAGTTCTGTAAAGCACATTTTCACACTGTCACTTGTGTTGTTTCTTGCTTTTCTCCTGATAATCTTGTCATGGAACTGTGAAATATAAAGCAGGTTGAGAGAATCATCATGACGGCCAGTGGAAGTGACAAAGAGGTGGCTGCACCTCCCAAGAAAGTGGTCCTGATTACCAGCAATTGGAGGGCCAATGCAGCAGCAATAAATCCTTTCATGATAATCCTGCCTACCAACCTTCTAATATTAATTAGCATTATATTAGTTTTATTGTTTTTATTGAATGTTGTTATTCACCCTGGGACTTTTGGGTGAAGGATGGGATTTAAATACTGTACTTGATGATGGATGGATGGATGGATGGATGGATG
Source organism: Aspidoscelis marmoratus (assembly GCA_014337955.1). NCBI lineage: Eukaryota > Metazoa > Chordata > Lepidosauria > Squamata > Teiidae > Aspidoscelis > Aspidoscelis marmoratus. The sequence goes on along the minus strand of MTQE01001134.1, from coordinate 9,458,514 downwards.
GATGGATGGATGGATGGATGGATGGATGGATGGATGGATGGATGGATGGATGGATGGATGGATGGATGGATGGATGGATGGATGGATGGATGGATGGATGGATGGATGGATGGATGGATGGATGGATGGATGGATGGATGGATGGATGGATGGATAAGTGTCAGTACTCAATTGAATGGTGTGCTTTATCTGGAATCCAGCTCAGAACTCTAAGGACTGTTACTGCCTGCTAGTGTTAACTATGTTTTTATTTCTGATTATTTACAATGCCAAGGGCCAATTTGATCTAGTGGTTAGGGAGCCAGACTCTTATCTGGAAATACCAGCTTTGATTACACCCTCCCCCATGATTACACCAACCCCAGTTGGGTGACCTTGGGCTAGTCACAGCTCTCTTCTGAGCTCTTACAGCCCCACCTAACTCGCAGGGTGTTTTGTTTTGGGAGGAAGAATAGAAAGCTTCGTCAGCCACTTTGAGTCACCTTAAATGGGTGATAAAAGCAGGGTAGAAAAACCAGTGCTGCTGCTGCTGCTGCTGCTGCTGCTGCTGCTGCTGCTGCTGCTGCTGCTGCTGCTGCTGCTGCTGCTGCTGCTGCTGCTGCTGCTGCTGCTGCTGCTGCTGCTGCTGCTGCTGCTTCTTCTTCTTCTTCTTCTTCTTCTTCTTCTTCTTCTTCTTCTTCTTCTTCTTCTTCTTCTTCTTCTTCTTCTTCTTCTTCTTCTTCTTCTTCTTCTTCTTCTTCTTCTTCTTCTTCTTCTTCTTCTTCTTCTTCTTCTTCTTCTTCTTCTTCTTCCATTCTTCTAACAATTGCTAATTGAAAGAAGGGTGGCCAAACCATCCATGTGCATATGTGAAAGTCAGGCCTCATACATTCTCCTCTATCCTATCATGAGCCTGCCATGAATTTTACTCCCAAACCTGAGCAATAGACAGCTTTCAGTTTCTTATTCCTTCTACCGATCGATTCTGCACCGCCTTCACATGCAAACATTTATGTTACTGCTTTGCTACTAACAACTTTACTTTAAAGAATTATTTACTTGATATTAATAACATAATTAAAACAAACAGGGCTCCACACCTCACATTTGACATTCACAATCTTAAATGAAGTTTGACATTTAAAACCAGTGGCTGAATATGGGAGATGAGTCACAACCAGGAAATGATCTGTTTCCTTTTAATTTTTTAAATTTACCGTCCTTTTCTGTGATGCAACAAAGTCTGATTTCATAACCTTGGAATTCTGAGAAAGCCTAACTTTAAATAAGTCTGATGCACTGCAGAAACCACTGTGTGCATGAATTATGCTCTTAACGTAAATATTCCGTGTGGCGACTCAGCCCAACCCCTTCCTTCTTGCCCTCCACAGATCAGCACAGAAAGGGCGCAAGCTGCCAAGCACCATGGTCTAACTGCCAGCTATGGGGGTGTCAATATATCAACCAGACTATACACCCCACTGGCGTCCTGCAAACAGACTCCCCTTTAATGCAGCACATAAACACTAGTGTGAACCAACCATTTAACGTTTATTAATACGAATAAATAAAATGTAGAAGCAAAGTAATGGTTAGCTCAAATGTCCTTGAGTTGCTTGAAAAGATTGCACCTGTTAATAAAGAAAAGATGAAGTTCCCAGTAAGAAGCTTCACTGAATGCAAGCAGTCTAATGTAAGTTCCAATTAAGCTCTGCCTGTGCTTTAGATTTCTGCAGTAGATTCCCTCTACCATACAGTGTGATGATTCTCCCTAACAGTAGAGCTCACCTTATGGCAATGCAATCTGCCTCGAAGTTCCCTGTTTTACTCTGGGTCTGAGTAAACAGTTCTCCTGCATGCTCACCCTGGACCCTTTCTGCACTGGGCCTTATTTTGGATTAGATCCTGGAATAGGGACATGCCATCTGCATGCTGGTTCAGATTGCGGTGGGTCCCAGGTGGGACCTGTCATTATCTGCCTCTTCATGTGGATGGCATGTCACTATTCCAAGATATAATCTGGAACAAGGCTAAGTGCAGAAAGGTCTCAGCAGTAAGTACACACCATGATCTTCCTCTGCCCTAGAGGCAAGACCTCCCTTCTATCCCTGTCCCTCTGTCCCAAGAGTCGAAGGCCTAGAAGTCCCGAGGGTGCTACAAACCCTCTCCCTGATCCCTCTCCTGCACAAGCCTCATGAGGAGAGATGCTGAGAATGCCGGGCTGCTGCCTTAAATAGTCTGAGATCCGGCTGTTCCCATTGGTCGATTCTGGAGGGTTTCCTCACTGCTCCACCTCTCCTGTCAATCAGGCTGCTGAAAAGCCCATGAAACGAGTGTGCAGCTGAAGCCTGGCCATTAGAACGTCACATTCCACACAATCACATTGGGCACATTCAAGCTTCCTTTGATAAAATGTTAAGTGATGGCCAACAAGCCTCATATGGAATTTGTCCTGGTTTCACTAATCTTCATCCCAAAATGGAATTACAATTAGGAAGTGCATGAATATTAGTAACATTCATTATTCAGATGGATTTGGAAATTTGTACACAAATCAAATGTTATGACATTCATGCATTAACATTCATATGAATACAAATGTTTTGGAGATTTGTATAAATAGTTCAGACATTTGTAGGAATAGTTTAGACATTCATTAAACTAGGGGGAAGGGAACATGGCCGAGAGTGGATTAAAAGTGGATTCAAGTCAGATCTGACCCTTTCAGAGTGGATATGTTATGGGATATGTATTGCATACATATCGGATACATATGGGATACGTATGTGTATGTGACGGATATCTGTATGAACTCATATGAATACATTCGTATCTAATAGAATACTACCACATTTGAAGGGGATCTAGTCAAATGAATACAAATTTTCTAACATTCAGTTCATTACAGATAGATTGTTGAAAAACCCATTCATGCATATCCCTAAACTACAATGTTCACTTTCATCAGATTGGTAAATAAATTTCTGCCTCATATTATTCAGAGAAACGTCCAATGAAAAGCAAAACTTTAGGCTTCAGGAGTGTTGCTCCCCCAGGTGCATTTTTTTCCTTTGGAAAACACCACTTCAAAATGCTAGAAGCACATAAGATGAAGAAGAGTAGATTTGGCTTTTCTACCCTGCTTTTCTCACCCATTTAAGGGGACTCAAAGTGGCTGACAAAGCTTTCTATTCTTCTCCTCACAACAGAACACCCTGTGAGGTGGGTGGGGCTGTAAGAGTTCAGAAAGAGAGCTGTGACTCACCCAAGGTCATCCAGCTGGCTTCAAGGAAGAGGATGGATTCAAACCCAGTATTTCCAGATAAGATTCTGGCTCCCTAACCCTAGACCAAACTGGCTCACAGATCACTTTTCAGACTTCAAAACAGTTTTAACCCAGCAGCTTCTGCAAAGTTTCAGAAAACTCTGGGATAATGCTTTGCTTCTCAACACGAGCAGCACCTACTAGATTCTTATTATTTGATCAATACCGGCGGTAGCACTTTCAGCAGCTTGGGCATTCCTTGCCCGTGAAAATGCCACCTGACATAGCAAAATGCATCTTGTAGTTTTGAGTTCATATTGTGACCGAAACCCTTAAACAATTTCAAAGAATGTGAAACACTTATAACCTGGCTCTAGTGGAGCCGAGATCAAATGTTGCACTTCTTAAATAACAATAGTTCCACTTGAATTTAATCAAGTGCCTTTGCACTCTCTATTGGTCAATTTAGCAATGTGAAAAAGAAGGTAATATAGTCTGAGTACAATCCCCTCAATCTGACAGCTGATCTAAGGCAGCCTTCAGACAGCACCTAAATACTGTATAATAGGAATGGGCACAGATATTCAAAAATTTGAATATCCAATTCAAATCTGTCGAATGTTGACATTCGAACTTGAATCGGATTTTCAAAAATCTGAATTTGCACATACAAACTCCAATCGGATTTTTGAAAATCCAATACGGATTTTTGGATAATTCGAATGTGTAGATTCGTATCCGTTATACACAAATCTGCACAAAAATTATACATATCTTGTGCTTAAAATACAGGATTAAAATGGGATGCAT
>MTQE01001134.1:9437661-9453378 GCA_014337955.1 Aspidoscelis marmoratus | reverse complement strand
TGAAATGGTGGGGGAAACATTGTGCTTGGGAAGGTTGAAGGAAGCAGAAGAAGCATGTCTCTGCACTTCTCTGTCTTAAATCCAGAATAGCCTGACCCAATGATTCAGATGGTGGAAAGGTGTTGGCGCTGTTGGCTCTGATCCCCACACAAGCTTCACAGCCATACCTCCTAGCTTCAGGTGTCTCTGGGAGATGTTTTTTGGAGGTACACCGTGTCATGCTGCTGAAGGGTGCCTCCTGGTAGTCTTGAACAGGGGATCAGGGCCACTTTGGTCTGTTGGTACACCCAATGAAATGCAGAGTGGACTGTGCTGGGTTTCCCATAATAGTGATTACTTACCTCTCTGTGACAGCTGTTTGCATATCTGTTCTGTTCCAAATATGAACAGAACCAGGGCCCCCTCTATGAAATACTAGAACCAGGGGGCAGTCTATGAAGCTGATGGGTAGGAGAGTCAGATCTGACAAAGGGAAATATTTCTTCACCCAGAGGGTCATCGGTTTATGGAATTTGCTGCCAGAAGAGGTGGTGACAGCTACCAGTCTGGATGACTTTAAGGTAGGGTTAGACAAATTTATGGATGACAGAAGTATCAATGGCTACTAGAACGAATGCCTAGGTGCATCTTTCAGGCTGGGGGGGGGACTGGGGTGCTTCTAAGGCCATTTGCTGGGATTCTAGAGCAGGAATAGGTTTGTCCTTGTCTCTGCTTGAGATGCCAAGCTTATTTTGGTCATACTAAAAAACAACTGTTTCACACACACACATCCCAGGGTACTCCAGGAATCCCAGGGTACTCCAGGCAGGAATTCTTCCCACCTCACCACCCTACTGTCTTTGCTGTCTCTCTCCACCTCCCTTTCTTCCCAGTGTCTGCACCACCATCTTGTCTTCCTGGTCACTTGCTCCTGTCTAGGGGGGTGCATGAATATTTGAAGGTATCCGAAATTCAATTGAATTTGGCCGAATTTTGACATTCAAATTTGAATCAAATGTCCATAAATTCAAATTTAAAGATTCTCATGTGCATGGGTTCGTACATGATGTGTACTTGCAGATTCACATCTTTCCTGCATCCGTACATATTTGTACGGATCTGTACGGGACGAAAATGGATTGCATATGGGATAACTACAGGATGTATACGGATGTGTACAGATTTCAAACATGGGTTACTGCACATGGTGAAGGCACTGGAAACTGCATGCACAAATGTAGCACTTTGCTGTAGTCACATTTTCCTAGAAGTGCTAAGCCTCACAGTTCCACTCAACACAAAACCTGCAATAAGAAAACAGTTTCTAGGCAACTGTGCCCTTAGACAGGTATGTTTTCTTGTTTTGTTGCAGAAATTCATTCCATTCTATGCATTACCCTGAAGCTGTGAACCATATCTAGAACACAACAGCATTTGTCGTTGCTACAGAGATTGGTCGCAGATATTAGAACCAGCATAGTTCCATATAGTTTGCACAATGCTGGGAAGACTGGTAGCAATGTGAAACTTGGGGAGGGGGGGGGGTTGTGCATTTGAATATTTTTTAAAAAAAAAAGCAAGCAAGTTAGGCTGTTATAATAACACATTTCTGCTTTCAATGAGCCATTATATGAGGAAAATTCAGGAAGCTATTTCACTTGTACATGCAACATAGCAGAGTTCTGTATAAAGGGTGTATAATTTGTGGAAAGGAGATCTGGCTGATGGTCACACCTTCTCTTTGATCCTTCAGTCTATCTTCAGTCCTACCATGTGCTCATACTTTTTAGTCCTATCTGTTTTATTTGTGGACTTTTCTCCCGTCAGTTGTACTTCCCTGAGTCCTGACTTTTAGAGGTCTCCAGCTGTTACAGAATGTTACTCCATTTTAAAATTTTGGGTGTGATTGGAGAAGAGGACTAAAGGAGTTTCAATCATAATCTAGTGGGTGGATACTGCATGAATTTGCCTTGCCTTTTGCCCAATGTGGAGCCAGAAAAGCACCATAGTACTCCATGTAGCTCAGGGTGATGAAGCAGGAGTGAACATAGATTACAGCACATTACATGGGGCAGCGGTGGTGGCCATCCAGCAGAGTTTTTCCTAAGTGGTAAAAGAACTTTAAAATCAACCCCAAGAGGGGAGTTGCCATCTGGCATCTACTGTGACAGATTTGTAGGACACTTTGAGGACAAAACTGCTCAGATTTGTAGAAGATTGCACATCACAACTGAAAATTGTCTGAAGAGAACCATCTGGTCCAGGTTTGTTTCATTCTTTAATTACTGTGGCCCAAAGATCTGGACAAGCTACTTGCCAGGTTTTGACTTTTTACGTGCTCTCTGGATTCTCGCCTTTCCTGGCTGATAAAAGCTGGCCAACAGGCCATGGTTGGATGGGTGGTGAAAACCTCTTTGAGAGATGAGATTGTCTTGTTGGTTCTTAGAACAGTGTGCCCTCTTCTCAACCTTCTCAAGAAGTCATCTATGGATTCACATAAGCTCAACAAAAACAGCCCAGTGGCTAATATACACTTTCAGGACAATGTATCAGAGAGAGTGGCGGCTGCCTAACTGCAAACATGCTTGGAGGAAGCTGATTAATAGGCTCAGTTTGATCTGGCCCAAGGACCAGTTATGGCACTGGAGCTGTCTTTGTCACCCTGGTTGTTGATCTTCTCTCGAAGAAAGACAGCAGGAGTCTCACCTTGTTGGTTCTCCTGGATCTCTTGGTGACTTCTGATACCACTGACCATAGTATCTGCTTCTACCTTCAAGGCTAACACCACAGTGGTTATCATGGCAACTCATCTGTGGAGGGTCCTCAAGCATCAATCATATCTCTCATACTCTTTAACACCTATATGGAACCACTAGTAGAAAGAATAAGGTGTTTGGGGGTAAGACACCATTGATATGCAGATGACACCCAGCTCTAACCCTCCAGGCCATCAAAATAACAGATGAAATGTTTAACAGGTGCTTGGAGGCAATAATGGGTTGAATGAGGGAACAATAAATTGAAACTGAATCTAGACAAAACAGAGGTAATGTATGTCACAGGGTCTCATGTCCATGAAGAAGGGAAGCACCCTGTTCTTGATGGGTTTGTTCTGTTGTGGAAGGGACAGGAGCAAAACCTGGGGGTGCCTTTGGACTCTGGTGCTACCATTTAAAGTTCAAGTGGAAGCAGGGGCTCAGAGCACCTACTTCCAACTCCAACTTCCAACTCCAGCTGATTAGCCAACTATGGTCCTTTCTGGGCATAGACAGTCTGGCCACCAGAAACTGTGGCCTGTTAACTTCCTGACTGTAATGTGCTCTATATAAGCCTGCCCTTGAACACAATTTGCATGTGGCAGCTGGTACATAATCTAGTTCGATTCCGTCCTCCCCCACACAGTCAGCTGGGGGACCTTGGGCTAGTCACAGCCCTCTTCTGAACACTCACAGCCCCACCCACCTCACAGAGTGTCTGTTGTGAGGAGAAAAATAGAAGCTCCGTCAGCTGCTTTGAGTCTCCTTAAATGGGTGACAAAAGCAGGCTAAAAAAAGCCAACTCTTCTTCTTCTGACTAGCACTGCTGGCTGAATGCACATCACACATCCAGAAAGAACTTTGCTACTGAGCTCAGTTCGAGATATTAACATCACCTTATCACACCCTAAATGGCTTGGGCCCCTAATGTATAAAGTATACATACATACTCTTCCCATACAGATTTGTTCTTGCTCTGCCAGTGAGATCCTCTTGGCAATGCCCCCTTCGCCAACAGCAAAGGGGACAGGGATGTGAGGAATGGTGTTCTCTGTGATGGCCTTCAGATGATGGGACACATCAGACATCCTCACTGTATGTGTTACACATCTGGTGAAGATGTACTTCTTGACCTGGGCCTTTGACTGTGAGAATGGCATGCCCTGTTGCTGTTTCCATCAGTTTTTTTTTAATCTGTATTTATAGGTATTTTATTGCAACTCACCCTGAGACAAACAAATAAATAGAAGTACAAATTTGCCTTTTCCCTCCAAGTAAAATAGCATAGATTGGCCCTTACAGTAATTGTTAGTTTTTAAAAAATAGTGTCTACAATGAAGCCATCTATATTTGATCAGTGTTATGAAGTACAATATTTGATAATGCCTGACATGTAGTAATTGATCTTTCTTTTCTCAGTGACATACAGTTGTATCCACTGTTGTTTTTGATAGATGTCTTGAAATGAAATATAGAATACCTTTTATTAATTGTGTTTGTGGATTCTGCCAACCATATCAATTCAAAGGAAGGTCAATTTTTCATACTTAAAATCCAAATTATTTCAGTTCTGAACTGTGGCCTATAATGCAAATCCCATAGGCTGAGCAGTTGCACATAGCAAATGCCTGATCAGAAGAACTTTTATTTGAAAGAAAATATGCCTAATTGTCCCAACAATAGAGCTGTCCAAAGGAACTGGCCTTGCCAGAATATATTATCCAAGTTTTAAGCTGTTACTGCTTGGTTCTCAAAAGATGCTGAAAAAAGATGTCTTGGACAACTTAATGGAAAGTGTGGCCCATTAAGCCAATCAAAAGAAAATATATCAATTTACCACTTGCTTCTTAAGTCATTATGCGTCCCATGAGGTTTTAGTCATCCAACGTGACTGTGTTCAGCAGCCAATTTTATGTGATTTCTATGGGATTATCACTTAATGCTAATAATTCTCAGAAAAGACGTTTTCATCTGCAGTACTCAAAAAGAAAATCATAAGCACTCACTTAAGGATTATGGTTCTTATTTCACATCTGAGAAAACTGGTAGGAATGTTCAAAGGGACTTACTTCAAGGAAATTCTGAGGCTCATGTGATGGGTACATTTTTCTATCCTTTTTCAGTCACACCCTGAATGGTAAGATACTCTGTTAACCATTTTCAAGGTGGGAAGAGAATCTTTATCAGCCAATATAAAAAGCTTATAACCCCCTTTCTAATAATTCCCCGGATAATCCTTTAGGGCCCCACTAAAAGTTGTATATCTTGGTCTCCGCCCAATCAAGTCAAGATGTGTTTAGGTATGTTAATACTAGGAACAACTGAGATTGATTCAGACACTTGGGATATCAGATTGCTGAAAAATCGCAGCCAGACCTTCTGACTCCAATTAGTGAAGTGTAGATTTAGTTGCAGTAATATAAACCACACTCATGAAAATTACTCATAGGCCATGTCCCCATGCAATGTTGGCATGGTTGTGAGCACGGGATCATCATGGTCCGTCCCCATGGGCTTTGGATTTGGCACACAAAAAGCATACCAAATCCCCCCAAACTGTGCCACAAGCATGCCACATTTGATACCTGTTAAAACAAGACTCGGTTTGAGGAGCTGGCACGCATTGCTCAGTGAGCCAGAAACACACATGGGGACGCTTGTGGGCTAATGGGGAGATGGGGTATGCTTTTTGTCCCTGTCCTGTCTATTGAAGATCACAGCCGCTAACTTTTTAAAAAGCCGATCACAAAGGCATACTGGAGAACGGTTTGGTTTTTTAATATTCTGCCATTTCCACAGAGGCAATTCCAACCCCGTTTCAAGAACGTCAAGGAAGGCTGCATAATGGCTTGATTTCTGTTCCAATTGCAACCCCCGTTTCCCTGATCTGCAAGGTGTTAATAAATACATGCTTGATTTTCAGTTTACAGCTGTTCTCGCTGTCCCTGGTGGAGTGGAGGTAAGCACAACTGCTCAAGTGCCTACTGCCGCTAAACCTCGTAGCAGCTTTAGGAGTTTAAATTTTTTAAAGTTATTTTAATGAATGAAAGTGTATTTTAACTTGTTTCTGTACCTCCCACCCCAGTCCTGGCTGTCTATACAGCTCAGGGAAAGGGGGATGTGGCACAGGGGTGGGCTGACAACAATCCAGCTGCCAATGGGGAGAGAGGAGGCGGAGAGGAGGTGGTGCTACTCCGCCGTACCAGGGTTCAGTATGGTTCTCATGGGGATGCCACCATCCGCACCCAACCCGTAGCTGTCCCACATTGCTGGGAATCTCAGGGGGATACCTGAAATGCATTCCTGGTCCCATGCCCAGCCCATGCATGCCCAAACAGCACCCGAAGTGTGCCAGATGGCTAGCATGGGGACGCAGCCATAAAGTTAAGAAAAGACTTCATGGGCTTTCTGTGTTTACCTTTAGAACAGGCTAGTGAGCCAAATGGGTCAGTTTAGGAGGGGGAACCATTTGGGTGATACACCAAATTGCACTGCCAAAATAGGTTCCCCTAGGACTCTGAGGCCAGGAGCAAAGTTTCTTAGTCTCAGAACCCTCAGTGGAAGCAGTCAACTATTTTGTTTCTGAATATCGGAGTTCTTGCACCTACTTAAAGCTTATGTGAGCTTCCAAGTGGCATGGGTCAACACCAATGTTGAGCCAGAACAGCCATCTGCAGTGTGGACAGCCTTGTTCTAGATCTTGTTACAGGTCAGCCAGACAACTTCATCTTGGAATCACTCCTTGAGTCCCGACAAGTGCAGAAACAGTGCAGTGAGCCAGTTTGGTGTAGTGGTTTGGGAGCCAGACTTTTATCTGGGAATACCAGGTTTGATTCCGCCTTCCTCCATGAAGCCAGCTGGATGAAATTGGGCTGGTCACAGCTGTCTTCTGAGCTCTCAAAGCCCACCCATCTCAGAGGGTTTCTGTTATGGGGAGAAGAATAGGAAGCTTTGTCAGCCGCTTTGAGTCCCATTAAATGGGTGAGAAAAGCGGGCTAGAAAAGCCAACTCTTCTTCTTCTTAATCACAACTTTGATTTCTCAGAAGTTACCCTAGTGATATAATCAATATCTATAGAGTCATAGAGCAAAGGCAGAAGCAAAGGGGAAAGGTGGCCCTACAGCCTGCCTTTACTTCCTATGCTCCTAATGGCCATCCAAATAACAGTGTTCCTGGGTTTCTGAATCAGACATTAGCAATTCCTAGCAGAGTAAATCCTGTCTCTATCCACAGAGATCACATTAAAATATGACCCTCCATGCAAGCCCATTTGTGTTCCTGGTATAGTCTGCAGGGTTTTTTTTATCCCCAATCAGTCTGGATTATCTGTAGCTTGAAAGAGTGTTCCAAGAAGGATAAAGAAGTCCCCAGGTGTTTTGTTTTTAACTGACTGATCACAGCACTTTCCCTTGCTTACAGCACTGTTTAGCTCTTCTGGACCTTAAGTGGGACAATACATACATATCGGATTCTATCAGATACATATCCTATACTAACTCATATGTATCTATACATATCCAATATGTATCCCCAGTTTAATGAATGTTCGAACTATTTTGTACAAATGTTGCAAAACATTTGTATTTGCACAAATGTTAATGTATGAATGTCATAACACTTGATTCGTGTACGAATGTCAGAATTTGTACAAGTTCATACGACTAATAAATGTTACAAATATTCATGAACATACCTACACTGAAGAGGTTCTTGTATGGGCGAAGAACATGAAAGCAGATTCTGAATGCCTTCTAATTTACAAAATAATCAGGCTTTCTCTAACACATATGCATACGCACTTCAACAAAAACTCACTTAAGGTATAGAGGAGGAGGACAGGTCACAGTGGCTGCTTTCTGTTCTTTGTGTTAGAAAAAGCCTAACCCAAAATATAAAATGAAAAAAGGCAGGGATAAAAAGTGGGAGGTGGGACCCCTGCAGAAAGTTCATTCAAATTAAAAGAAGTTTGCTTTCCCTGTAAGTATGCTGCCCTGAGGAACAATCCCTTCACTTCCTCCTCCTCCCCTACAATAGAAGAGAGTTATTTGCCTGGTCATTTAAACTCTGTAGCATCTTGGTCATCTCTGAGTGGTGCCACTTGACCAGCATATTATGTACAGTGCTTATATCACAATAAGTGCCTCTTTCCAACTAAGAAGACTTTAGCGGGCAAAGGGCCAATGAGCAGTTATATATTACTACTTTTGTGTAACTAGTAGGCACCAAATTGTGCTTCTAAGGAAGCTCAAACCTGGTTTTCTCTTTCTGCAACTTACATAGATGGCTACCAAAATGGTTAGTGATCTGGAAACCATGTCCTACGAGGAATGGTTGAAGGATCTAGAAATGTTTAGCCTACAGAAGACAAGACTGAGAGGAGACATGATCATGGTCTTCAAGTCTCTGAAGGGCTGTCACAGTGCAGAGGGATTGTCCTTATTCTCACTTGCACAAGGTGGGAGGACTAGAAACAACGTGATGAAACTTCAAGGGAGTCAATACAGATTAGATATTAGGAAAAACGTCCTGACAGTGAGGGGAATAGGATGCCACGGGAGGTAGTGGGTTATCCTTCACTGGAGGTCTTCAAGCAGAGGCTGGACCTACATCTGTCTGGGAGGGTTTAGGAAATCCTGCATTGAGCAGGGAGTTGGACTTGATGACCCTAGAGGTCCATTCCAACTCTATGATTCTGTGACTCTTTGTGCTCTGAAACCAAACCAAACCAACAACAAATTTAGCATTATCTTAAGATGTGAATATACAACATAATATATGCCTAATAGGGGCGTGACTTATGCAATTTTTGACATTCAATTCTTAGCAAATCAAAGATTTGAAAATCTGAATTCATACAAATAAAAAACCTGAATATCTGGATATTTGAACCGATACAAATGCTTTTGTATAGATTATTTGATATGTATCCAATGCCACGAATCTCACACGCATCCATATGAATCAGTACGCATCAGTATGCATCCCGTTTTCATCCCATATGCATCCCATTTTCATCCCGTACATATCCATATGGATCTGCACAAAATATGTATGGACTCGTACACGATGCGTACAAGATACACACAAGATGCGTATGGACTCGTACACGATATATACAAATGTCCAAATTATTCATACAAATAACTCAAAATATTCATATTCATACAAATACTAAAGTACAAATATCTGGACATTCGATTCCTATATGAATGTCCAAATTCATCCATTGTGCACATGCCTAATGTCTGCCTTAATCCACCTTCAGGTTGTAGCCAGGTGAATCTCTCCATAGCCTCATGCTCAGTATGCTACAGAGTTTCAGCATCTCCTTCTTAATAAAATGGTTTCTCCATTCAGAACCATTTGTCTTTGCACAGTGGTTTTTTCATTCAGAATCTCTCTCTCTCTTTGATTATGTGGACAGCATTAATTTGTCCTCTTGTATTAATGATTGTAGTTCATTGCAGCTATCAATTTCTGATACCCATCCACTCTAAATGGATTGCAGTGAATACATTCTCTTTCTAACACTGCTTAATAAGGAAATTGGTAGCTTTCCTTCACAGAACAAAGCTCGTCAGTTCAGAGGAGGCCAGACTGCTGCTTTACAGACGTTTCAAAACAGCTATGAAAAGTTCATTTTAATGATGACAGAAAAGTTAATACTTGACCTTCAGAGAAAAGCTCAATGTTTTGTAGAAAGGAAGGCATTTCCTCAGAGACGCTTATTTTTCTACACTTTGTGTAGCCCTTTGTAATGTTAAAATAAATGTTTTGAAATAGGTACATAAGAACATAAGAGAAGCCCTGGTAGATCAGGCCACAGCCCATCTAGTCCATCATCCCGTCGCACACAGTGGCCCACCAAATGGCAGAGATAAGGGCAAACCTTCTCCTGGTCTTGAATACCAGGAAATACCCTTAGAAGCATCCTGCTTCCCTCTCCCCAGCCTGAAAGATGTACTTAGGCATCCATTCTAGTAGTCATTGATACATCTGTCATCCATAAATTTGTCTAACCCTACCTTAAAGTCATCTAGACTGGTAGCTGTTACCACTTCTTTTGGCAGCACATTCCATAAGCCGATGACCCTCTGGGTGAAGAAATACTTCCCTTTATTGGATCTGACTCTCCTACCTATCAGCTTCATAGATGCCCCCTGGTTCTAGTGTTGTGTGATAGAGAAAAGAAATTTTCTCTATCCACCTTTTCTATACTATGCATAATTTTATATACTTCAATCAGGTCCCCTCTCAAATGCCGTCTCTCCAGACTGAAGAGGCCTAGACATTCTAGTTCTTGTTTTTAGGGTTGGGTCTGTGCATATGTGAATGTCCAGCACCCAGGGGAGGGGTGGAATAAAGGCTAGACCCAGGTTCTTAGGCCTGTAGGTACAATGAGTGAGAGTCCTGATTAGCAGCATCTTAGATATGCAGTGAAAGTGTTATGTTTGTGAAGTATGGATTGTTATCTATGTTATTCTCTTCTGAAGTGTAAACCAATAAAGAACTGTTAAGTTTGTTTTAAAGAAACTCAGCCTCAATTACTCATTCTAAATAGCAGAGGGAGAACTCCGGAGAAAGGGGAAACTATCTCTTTAAATCTAGTGAAAGGCTTTTTGGAAGCAGCACCATGACGGGCGGCAGGAGGCATTTCCCAACCATTTGTCTCTAAAAGGGAAATAGGAGAAAGTGACCAATGCTGAAGCTGGGGGTTGGTTGTAGGCACAGAGAAACAGCTGTGAGGCTTAAAAGAAATAGAAGCAATTTAGAGGCTGACGGTGCCAGGTTAGGGAGGATCAGTCCTCGAAGGAGGCGGGCGTCACATATTTCTAAAGATCAAAATATCAAATGGAATGTTTGGACACTTGATTCTATTTGAATTCGAATGAAACAAACAAACAAACAAAAAAACCAACATTCATGCACATCCCTAGCCATCATGGACCCACGATTTAGCAAAAATATACTAAGACAGTTCACAGCAAGAGCTCACACTGAGCTCCAGATACTGAGATGTGAATTTAATTTCCATGACTAGATACATTCTGAGCTGATGATCCGTCCCCAAAATGCAGTGCCAATTCAGCAGTACTCTGAATCGCCAGTTTTCTAATCATTATTCACCTTGTGCTAGATTAAAGATCATGTTCTGTGCCTTGAGGCACAGCCTGCTTGTCTTTTCCTTCTCTAGTCCTATTGACAGAGAGCCCCAGTTCACTTCAGTGCAGGTTGTACAGATGAACTTCTGGATAAAGGTTGAGTTTCCTGGGTTGAAGAACACACACCTTCAGCTGCACATTATAGTCTCTTCTCTGAAAAACCTCAAGGGGAGACGTGCACAAAGTTCCCATTCTCTTTGAAATCAAGCATAAAAAATTGGAA
The DNA here is from genome assembly GCA_014337955.1 of Aspidoscelis marmoratus. Classification (NCBI taxonomy): domain Eukaryota; kingdom Metazoa; phylum Chordata; class Lepidosauria; order Squamata; family Teiidae; genus Aspidoscelis; species Aspidoscelis marmoratus. The sequence continues at coordinate 9,442,258 of MTQE01001134.1, read as the reverse complement.
ACATGATACCATTCTTTGAGAGGGGGTAGGAATCTACTGTTTAGAATCAGACATCTATTCGCAATTGGACATAGCAAGTATAGTTAACTCTTCAGCTACAAAGTTTTTAGCTGCCCATAAATTGAATACCCACCTTGAAAACTACCTGACTATCCCACTTCCGCTCCCCCTAAGAAGAACCTTCACAAGGGCAAGGTTTGAACAACTTGGAATTATGATGCAAACAGGGCGCTATTATAATATTCCAAGAGGAGAGAGATTCTGCATTTGGGGCAAACGAATTGTGCAAAACATCAAACATTTTATAATTGACTGTCCAGCATATATTGACCTCCATTCCAGATATCTAGAACCAATACAATATAACATTAGGGCTCACAGTAGAAAGGACCTTTTATCCTTTCTCCTGCAAGGCCAGGAAAGAGCCACCATAATCAAAGTAAGTCTTTTCATTCTGAAAGCTACCAAGAAAAGAGCACACAACCTGAAAGCTAAATTGGGCAAATAAGACTTTGACTGTGAACAGAAGACTGGCTGCTCCCCTTTGTTTTTTTCGCTCCATTTTCATTTGTTTTTATCTGTATTTTGAAATGGTCATAAGACTAGTCAAATAAAATTATCTACTGTTTAGAATCTGTCTCCACTTTTTTGTTGTTTTTATGTTAATTGCTTTTCAACCTCTTGTTACTGTAACAGCTAGATATCTGAATGCTTAGAAATAAAACACAGCAACCAAACAAAGCACAATCCTGTGTGGCCTCTTCCTGCAAATTTATTGGTGCAACATGGTGGTGAAAGCTTCATCAGCTACATTTTCATTTTCCTGTTGAATAAATCATCAACATGTTGATGAACAACAACAAATTGTGTAGCATTGGAGCAGCATTCACCGGCGAGAGAAGATGCAGAAAACTGAAACTGGCGTTTAAAAATTTCCATTTTCAAAGCCTATTCAAATCAGTTTGCTGTTAACGGGCTAGTGAAGGATCTGAACCTGAGACCATCGTTAAGAACACAGTTGCTATCATAAGCTGTGCCAAGTGCTAGTGATATAACTACCATCCCTGGTAACATCTAATATATGAAAATGTGCCATTTGAATTCCTCCCACCCAAAATTTCCCAGCACTATCCCTCAAGCGACAGATGGGAAAATGTGAGTAAGGCCAAGGAATCTCTGAGTGAGCTGATGTCAGAGCTCCCCTGTTCCTTGGCTAGAAATCTGACTGCAACAGTCATATACTGTACTTTGCATAGGAGGTTTGGACTATCTTGCCAAAACCCAGTTGCTTAAAAAAAGAGAGAGAGAAAGAGAGAAATGCTACCAAAGGAGGGCAGAAGGTTGAAATATGCATCTGGCTGAGAGGAACATATGGTTTACCTCAGCTGATTAAATGTTACAGTTTGACAATATAAATCTATTTTTTCTTTAAATATGTCAAGACAATTCAGGATGTAGCCCTTTTTATGTGTATAAAAGACTGCAGCTCTGGGTACCTCCAGAAACCCTTAATATTTTGCAATCCCTGCACAGCTGCTTTCCGTTGTCCGGATGAGATGATCGATACTCGGCAGAATTCACACAGCATGTGAGGGAAACTGAAGTAAAAAGTAAAAGCTGCTGATTAACCAGCATCTTTTTACCTCACTAAGATAATTAAGGAAGGTCCTGCGGCAAATATCACAAAGTACAATCAAATTGAAGCTGTGAGACCTTGTCCATATTGGCACCTACTCTCTGGAATGCTTGCCCCCTTAGATTCATAAGATGTCAATAACAAACCCACTGAAGGTTAGCTAGATTTCACTCTTCCACTCATTGTTTTGAATTAGGTTTTTAATGTAAATTGATTATTTTAACCTGTTTTTACTATAAACTACTTTGATAACTGTGTGTCTGTGACTCAATAATAGTATTAGGGATGTGCACAGATAATCAAAACATTCAAAATTCAATTGAATTTGAATTTGGACATTCGAGTTTGAACTGAATGTCTATAAATTCAAAAAACATTCGAATGAATTTTGAATTTTCAAATCATTCATATGAATTATTCGGACATTTGTATGTGTATGGGATGTGTACAGATGTGTACAGATGCGTACGGGCACATAGAAATGTTGTCAACATTCGTGTTTGCAAATAAGGATCAAAAATTTACACAAATAGATTTGAATCGAATCAAATGGGAATACATTCAAATTTTAAATATTCAAATTTATTCAAATGTTCAGATATTCAATTCAAACTGAATCGAATCCCAAAAATTGCATTCGTGCACACCCCTACAATCTATAAATATTTTCAATAAATGAATAAACAGAATGCAAAGGTTCTACACCAATCCCAAGAGCTTCCTTCCCCCTGTTCCACTCAAGACATCTCCCTGGCCCTTTGTCATCAACTCTCCTTCTCCTGTCCTGTCCTTATGGGCAGCTGCTATTCCTGCTACTGCACAGCAATGGAAGAGAAAAGGAGGCAAACATTTTGGAGAATGGAAACGTTTTGGAGAATGGTGTGGAGCATGGAGCTGGCTATGTGGGATAATAATCAGGCTCATGTTTGCTCTAAGGCAAGCAGGGACCATGTTCACTCACCTCTACTAATTCCTGCCCATTACTGAGTTCCCACAACTTTCCCAACCCATGGAATTCAATGCAGTTGAAAAATCTCCTGTCTGAACTTTCTATTCCCAAGTCAGACAGTCTGTGAACAAGACTCATCTTTCTTAATCTTGTTTCCTGTCCACTCCTGTCCTCCTTTTTAAAAATTTCAAATGCCTACTTCCCTAGCTTCTCTGAACAAGCATGGATTCAATTACGACATGAAAACATTCTTCTTAGATTTCCAGCTATAGTCCCAGAGGACAGTTCTAGAAAAACCAAAGGCCATGCCAGCCTAAGAACAGCAGAAACCTTCCTCCACTTCAAAGAGCTACTGTTTGAAAAGAAGGAAAACAACATGCAATTCTTCCTTTTTATATCCAGAATGCAGAGGCAGAAAGGCATCGGGCAAAAAAAAAAAGAAAAAGAAAAAGAAAGAAAAAAAGAAAAAGAAAAGAAAAGAAAGCAAAAAGCAATGTCAAGGTAATGAAACACTTCTTTTAATTTTGTGTATCTCAATGTTATCAATTTAACAGGTCTGTTATTTAGGTTTTGCTCCTCTTGCCCTTTTAGTAATTTACCACTGGTTGATGTGGGGTCTTTTCCCACCGTCACTAGAAGTACCCATTAAGTACCCATTAATAGAAAAACAGCCATAATCAAAATTTGTGCCTAGAACTTATTAGTTATCTGAGTGTCCCATTTTGCACTAATCAAAGCAAATCTTCTATGGATTTTCTCCAAATTGAGACTGCAGACAAAGCATATTTTTTGAGTTGACTTGTACAGATGTCCATCCTTATCTTTTCCTATGCATGGCTCTGGTATTTCCCATCAGAATAGGGCTGTGCGTGAATGAAATTTTTGGGATTAGATTCAATTTGAATCAAATATCTGAAAATTTCATTTGATTTGAATCTTTAAAATTCCAATTAAACCAAATTCAGTTTGTATTAAGCAGGCTTATAGCTATGATGCTAAGTGATTCAGAAGCTATATGCTTCCTGCACCTGCTTTTATATTTGCTAAGATATAAGAAACTATATCCTTGTATTCACATTAGAAGCAAGCTGTATATCTGCTTTATTTCTCATATGCATGCAACTTGTATTTTACATTTATGTAGTTCTTACTTGCACTCACAAAGAATAAAGTGTCTTCTGTTTGGAATGCAATCACGTCTCTACAACCTCTGCTTATGGTTCCAGTGTTCTGATCACGTTCCACTGTGCAGCCTGTCAAGTGCGTCTCTGCTATCTTATCTTATCAATAGATGTCAACACACTTTGCCTTAGCAAATATATATCCCCATTCAATACCAACCTGCTCAGTTCAAATATTAAAATATGTTAACTAGAGTTGCACAAACTTTGATTTGGTTTAGCAAATTTGAGGAAATAGTTCATATTCACAGACATTCACACTGAAATGAAAATTCAGTTTTTCACATATCCAAAACATCAGTTGAAATGCACTAGTCTCCTTGGTTTTCTGTGGCTTTGGTGATGAAAAGGGCTTTTTTAAATGGGGGGAAAAAACTAGTATTTTTCTTTACAAAAAAAAAGTGCAGAAACAAATGCCAACAAATGGTTTTTGATTAAAAGATTTGACAGTGAAATGAATTAATGAGTTCTCACTTTCGTGGAGAAATGAATATACAATATTCAATAATCTTAACCTGTTACTGCTATGACCTTACTCATAACAAGTAATTTTCTTTTGGTAGATTTATGTTTAATATAAAATATAAGACTCTAGACTTCTGATTGGCATTTTGGGACCTGCTAGGCATTATTTCAAGTTTCACTCAGATGATCTGTTGTGATACATTTAATTACTCATGGATCACAAGGTTTTATAACTTCAATATGACTCACATATTCTAAGCAAAGATATATACATATACATACATACATACATATATGTATATATATGTATAAGCAAAGATACAGATAGATAGATAGATAGATAGATAGATAGATAGATAGATAGAT
>MTQE01001134.1:9385567-9400166 GCA_014337955.1 Aspidoscelis marmoratus | reverse complement strand
GCCACTTCGGAGATTGCACCCCCTGTCACCCCAAACACCTGGGGTGACAGACAGACCCCTCGTGGGTAGATCCGGTGTTTCCACGGCAGGGAAGCTAGCACCCATTGCTATTGGGTGCTAGACCACCCATGGTAATACACTGGGTACTTCCCTTAATCCGGATCTACTAGATTTCCTTTTTCCATCTCTAAGTCTTATTTTTCACTGTGTGATTAGGTAATCAAGAAGTATAAATCAATCAAACAATAAACAAACAAATAAATAAAATGCATATGGACTACATTAAAATGTGTTTTTTTCTATGGGGTCGTGCATTCAGTGTTGAATAAGACCTCCTTCCAGCTGCAATTCCAGTGTTTTATTCTATAATATTCCAAGTATGTTTTGTGGGGAGCATCTTTCAGGGAGATAAATGGGATACACTGCTTTGCCATCTTGCTCCCAGCTGTGCCCTTCCCTCCTCCAACTGCCATCACAAGGCTGTGAAACATCTTGACTGACAGGAGCAGAAGAGAAGAAGCAGGTTGAGGAGGTCTGCAACCTTGCTCACAAAAGTGCCTCCTCCCTCTTCCAACTGCTCCCATCATAAGATGGCAAAGAGACTATGGCAGCCGATCCACCAGTTGAGAAATCGTCTGGTCCTGAGGCCGAGCAGGGTGGGGCTGAGTAGATGCCGGCTGACCATCTCTACCATCATCCGGTTTGTCATCAATGAAGAGAAAATTCAAAGTAAAGAGAATAGGAAAATTCCAGCAATATGAAATGAATAGAAGAATTGGAACTGAAGACCTCAAGTGCTTGCTTTTTGCTGTTCCCTGTTCCCTCCCACACCATTTTCCTTTTGTTTCTTGTCTCTTTAGATTGTAAGCCTGAGAGCAGGGACCTGTCTAAGAGTAATATAATATTGTAACCCACACTGAGGCCTTCAGGCACAGGGTGGGATAGAAATGCAAATAAATAAAAATGATTTTGAAGTGTGGAAGCATTATCATGAATTGAAGGAAGGCCACTGAGAGGCTAAAACTTTCTCCACCAAGCATTACCTCAGGTTAACTAATGCAGAAAGGTATTGTGACATTTTTTTGTGCCACGGGCTTGTTTCCTGGGCTTTTGTAGTAACATGATTGACAGGTGGGGCGGAGACATGTTAGAAATCACCAAAATGCACCAATGGGAGCAGCCGATCTCAGGATATTTAAGTCAGCAGCCCAGCACTCTCGGGGTCTCTTTTCATGTGGATTAGCAAGAGAAGGATCACGGAGGGTTTGGCTTAACTCTCCGGACTTCTAGACCTGCAACTCTCGAACCAGAGGGAAGGGGATAGATGGGGGTCTTGCCTCTGAGGCAGAGGGAGGCTGGACACATAGGAGAAGCTGCTTGCTTGGGGCTAGAGCAGAATGGGAGACCTCTTGGAAGATTAACATCACCACAAGGTGGATTCTACTGTTTAGGGAGATTTTTCACACTGAATGGTAGTGGGAATCCATTCAGGGCCAGGAGGAATGAGTGGAGCTTGAAGCAGGGGGTATTTATGTTATTTGCTTTCAGTGGAACCTCTTGCTGAGAATTGAACTTTATTTTTACTTCAGCTATTCTTTCAAGCAACTCAAGGACTATTGAGCTTATCTATATTTTGCTTCTACTATTTATTTATATTAATAAACATTTAGTGCTTGTTACACACTAGAGTTCATGTGCTGCTTTAAAGGGGAAGTCTGTTCATAGACTGATAAAGCAGGATGCCTGTGGGGTATAGTGTTCAGTTTATATACTGACATCACCCCACTGCAGGCAGTTGGGCTGTGGTGCTTGGCAGCCATTTCCTTTCTGCGTACCTCTGTGGAGGCCGAGACAGGAGGGGTTGAGCCAAGTCCCCACAGGCATTTTAGAGTGTTCCTTGTCTATATAAATGCTATGCTATTGTCTATATTATGACTCATTTGTCTCTCAGTTCCTGTCCCCCAAAAGCTCATCTCTGAAACGAAATCTTTTTATTTTAAATTTCTGTGAAATTTCTTTGTCACTAGTACCAAGCGATTCTTCAGACTGATTTCCTTTGCAACAAAATGTCTAGATAATGCCTTTTGGTACTACCTTCTTTTTTCAGGGCCCGGCTTCAAGCTGACATGTTCCACAATAATAATATTATATCAGTCTATTATTAGTGGAATTTATCTGCAGCTGAGTCAAATTCACTAATCTTCCATGGCAATTCTACCACCACTTCCTCAAATAATTTTGAACCTATAAGCAATTATTTTCCTCCTCGCTTCCTTGTGAAGATAAACCAAAATACGGCTTGGTCCGGCAACAGCTAGTCCAGCATTATTATATCAAAATGGTTCTGGTTTCCAACCAGTATAATGTTTTAGAGGCATCCTGAGCGGGAGAGGTTGTGTTCCTGAGGGGAAAAAAAATTCTGATTGCACACACAAACAACACTGTGTTCTGGAAAAGAGAAAAAGAAACATAGAGGGGGAGGAATGAAGCTCCTCCAAAATGACAAGAAACCCTCTTCCCAGAATAACTCATAATACTTAAATTCCCTATGAAAATCAACAACATAATATGTCCAATTCATCGGCTGAGAATAGAGATGGCTAACTGAAGAAGTAATTATGGGCATGCCCCATGAGAAACAAACAAAAGCTCTAAAATAGCTCTATATCAAGGTTTTAATATATGCTACATCAAACAGCTAAGAAATAAATAACAGCTTTGGAAATATCTTGCCTACAAATTTAAGATAATTGAAGCATTATTGCCTCCCTTTCAGTATCATTTAGAAAGATTTGTTCCCAAGGAATGTGTCTCACAATTTTTATTAAATAAGGTATAAAATACCATTATTTTCCTACATTTAACCATTTATCCATAAACTCCTAGGTGATGTTTGGTGCACCTTTTAGGAAGACAGAGAAGATCCCCAAATACAAACAGCAAGCAACTGTCACTGTATTATATTTCTCAGCTTATTCAAATAGTAAATAGCAGCTACTGGGTGAGGAGAAAACATGAGGATTGTTTTTATTAGAAAAACAGTTAAAATCTATGTTTGTGTTTGTTTGTGTTTATGTTCTATTGCAACAAAACAGAAAGAGAAAAAACACAAAAACAAGGTACAGGACAATATCACTAAAGAGGAAAAGAAAGTTATTCGGAAGTTATTTTAGGAGTCACCAAAAAGGATCTAAAGTTAGTGCTTGGTGTTCTGCTGGGAAAAACTTTCTTCCAAAATCTGGAAACCACTAAAAAGGATCTGTTTCTAGTAGCAGCTGTGTGGATTCCACAGGGAAATGGAGACATTAGGAAAATTTCCACAGCTTAGCTTAGCTGGTGGGGCAGATTATACAGGAGGCTTTTCATATTCTATGGTACCACCAATGGTGGGCTATCACCATTAATGAATGTGTCAGGTACAAACACAGCATAATGGGTGGTCAACTCCCTAACTTATCTTCCTCTGATATGTGGTCCTCTGCCCCCTGATATCTGCCTTACTCACACTTCCCAACAATTATATTCCAGATGTGCAAGTTCTCAAGCTATTAGCAAGTTGACTGATATTCTAGTTCTACGTTCTTCCATGTTCTGCCCTTGTTCTATTCATGTTGAGCTTCTTGATACGACCATTTTATATCTTGTGCCTTAGACAATTTGGCTGCTGAGGGTTTATTATTTATCACAGTTTGCTTCTTTATGATTATTATGTACATGTTTACGGGTTTTCTTCAATTAAAAAACAATAAAAAGCCATGAGAGAAATAGTTATGTAACATGTAGTTTGGCTACAAAATGTTTCTATCTCAAGTTGGGTGAATATGTTCCAGAAGGAGGCCAAGATTTGTACCTTGCTCAATTCAAGTCTTTTCCAGTTAACGTGATCTACCATAAAAATATGCACTGGGTCTGCACAATACTTATAAATATTGCTAAAAAGCATCATTTCATGAAATATGGTGCAACTGAGAACAAAGACAACATGAAATCTATTGCAGGGAGTCTAGAGCAGATGAAGGATTTGCTTTCTCTTCTGCTTGAAAATGCTCAGAAGCAATTGGTGGGCCACTGTGTGAGGCAGGATGGTAGACCAGATGAGCTAGGGTCTGATCCAGCAAGGCTTCACATATTTTCTATGTACTTTTTAACAGAATCACTATATCATAACCTGACACTCATATTCTCAAATGCCCCCATAATGTTCTGAAATGCACAGTCTGTTATATTAGTCTTTTAAAATATGAACAGTTTGAAGAAATTCTCAGGTCCACGCCTCACAATGCCTTCATGTCTCTTCCCTCACCCCAGCACAAATTCTTCTCATGTTATATTTCAAAACTCTTCAGGGACAAGGGAGTCTCAACCTCTGGGGAAAAACAACAACACAACATACCAGGACTAAACTACTCAGATAGGGCAATTAGATATTTGCCATACTGACTTCAACTGAAGCAGTTTCCAAACAGAATTTCTGTATTCAAGCCCTCTTTGGCTATCATTTGAACCTCCTACAGTTTTTAATTATATGACACACTAGATTGCAGTGGAAACTTATATCAGGTAGGCACCCAGCCAAAAGTTAGGCACATGCAAGCCTTTATTTTTAATGGAATTATAGCACAATGAACTAGAATATGCTGTTATAAGAAGCCATTATTCTAGGACGATACTAGACCAGCAAGTGTACTAGGACCCTCCCTTAGACTAGAATGCCAAATTTTTGGCATTCAATTTGATTCAAATTGATTAGAATGTTTAAAATTTGAATGTATTCACATTTGGTTGAATTCAAATACATTCATGTCTATTTGTATGAATATTCAATTAGTTTTCAAAGATACTAATGTCAAAAACATTTGTATGTGGCTGTACGCATCCATACGCATCCCATTTTATCACGTATGCATCCCGTCTTTGTCCTGTACGTATCTGTACAAATGTGTATGGATACAAATAAGATGCATACAGATACATACACATGGGGATGTCTGAATAATTCATACAAATGATTTGAAAGATTCAAAGTTCATTTGCATGTTTAAATCCGAATGTATAGATATTTAATTTGAATTTGAATGTCCCAATTCGAATGAATTCAATTGAATTTTGAATGTTTGGATATTCATGCACATCCCTACCTTAGACTATACCAGTGTGTGAAAGAGAGGCTCCTAGTATGCTTGCTGCCAACATAGGGTGTTTTTCCACTGTCAGAAAGTACCAAGATTTGCACCCATTAAGGACCCATTTGGGTTTGAGCTGGATGATCCCATGTCCACCATGGACCCATTTGGGACCGGATTGTTTTGACTGCTGCTGGGGAAATCCGGATCAAATGGGTACTTTCTGGCCTTTAATCCAGATTTTCTGTAGACCCCATAATGGGTCTACAACTGGGTCTTCAGGAAGAAAATCTGGATTAAAGGGAGCCTGTTTCGACACTTGTGTGGCAACGGGGTCTAGAGGACGCTAGGGGGAGGGGGCACCCATGGGGGGGAGCCCCAAAACCTAAGCTTCGAAGTCATTTCTAAGTCATTTCAAAGTCACTTCGAAGTCTGTGCAAAATAGCTCCAGAGCGTCTTTGAAGTCTGTGCTGATCTTCAGAGTGAACTTCAAAGTGACTCCAAAGTCACTTTGAAGTTCACTTCAAAGATCAGCACAGACTTCTGTGGAGCTGTTTTGCACAGAGTTTGAAATGACTTTGAAGCCACTTTGGAGATTGCACCCCCTGTCCCCCCAAACACCTGGGGTGACAAGCAGATTCCTCATGGGTAGATCCAGATTTCCAAATGGTTGCTCCGGTGTTTCCTCGGCAGGGAGGCTAGCACCCATTGCTATTGGGTGCTAGACCACCCATGGAAACACATTGGGTACTTCCCTTAATCCGGATCTACTAGATCCGGATTAAGGAATGTACCCATTCCTTAGATCCGGATCTTCTTAGATCCGGATTAAAGGAAGGCAGTGGAAAAACACCCATAGTATGCTGGCAGTGTGATATATATGAATCACACTGAGTTAGTAGTAATCAATCAATCAAATCAATTTCTTGATTAGTCTGAGGGTTGTATCAAAAAGTGTGAGCAGTAAAGATGTGTACAAACAAATTTAATGCTTCAGTTTGAATCTAACTAGCTACCCTTGGTTTGGATTTGCTTCAAACCTTTTCTTTAAAAATCTATAGGACAGTTAGTTTGTTGCAAACCATAAGACCCCCTCAGTTTGCTATAAACCACAAGCTGGCAAAAACAGTTTGGCACATCTCTAGTTAGTAGTCATCTTCCTAAAAACTCAAGTTTTGTCCTTCTGGTGCTTTCCACAATCCATAAAACCTCACTGCATTATGTTATAGGGTTGCTCAAACAGGCAGTATTAGAAGTGCAAAATCTAAGCCAATTTCATGTGACTGAAGGTAATTCATGGTTTGCAGTGGCTGAAAAATGAAGTTTGGGAATAGATCACCAAAGTCATTTCATTTCAATTGGTATATCTCTGTAATTGTCCATCTTTTCCAATTTATCATCCTTTAATCTTATTTACGTAGTACTACAGTGCCAATCAACAACATTTGTTTAATTCTTTTCCAGCATAATCAGAGGAGTTATGAACCAGTTATTTATCAGTTTGAATTTGAACAACCAGAGCTATGTTGCAATTCCACCTAGGGGTGTGAACAAATGCAATTTCCAACTTTCAATCCAATTTTAATCAAATATTCAAATATCAACATTCATACAAATAAAGACAAATGAATGTATGGACATTCAAACCGATATAATTACATTCATATCTATCTATATGAATATTCGATGCATATCCAATGATACGAATCTCGTATGCATCCATACACATCCATATACATCCCGTTTTCATCCCGTACATATCTGTACAGAAGCGTATGGATACGTTTGCAATGCTTATAGATACATATGTGATGCGAATGTCCGAATTATTCATACAAATAACTCAGAATATTCATATTTGTATGAATACTAAGGCTGCATTCCCATGGGCTCCATTTATTTCGGTGTTGAATCAGCTCATCCCCAATATGCATTGTAGTTCGAATTAACACATCCCCATGCAATTGAGGAGAGTGAAGGTTCAAGCCGAATCCACCTGTCCCCATGCAATCCGTGGTAAAGCCCTGCATTGGTAAACTGCATCCTTTTCTCTCCCCCCCCCCTCTCCCCTGATAGGAAGCTCAATTGATGTCACCATACCCTCTCCCACCTGCTGCAGCAATGACAGGGGAAATCCTTCCAGGTTGCACCTCCAAAAAACAACACACAGCCTAGATAAGATAAAAAATTATAAAAGGGGGGCATAATAGGATACGGATGTCCAAATTTGTTAAGATAACAAATATTTTGAATATTCGTGCACATCCCTAATCCCACCAGTTCTGGCCTGCACAAAAATTACATTTTTGTTGATGTTTCAATGGACCACAACAGCTAATCTAGCCATTTCCACAATACATGGACTGTTCCAACCCACATAACATGGGCCAGTGAGTGAAGCAGTCTAGCTTTAACTCACTCCAAGGGCTATCACAGCCCAGCCCTGGCAGCTGGGACAACCCCTTCTAGTTTGAAAAATGGACCCCGGCCCATTTGTGGACTCTGCCAAAGGACTAGGATAGAGCATTAGTTTGGCATGCTATCCCAGTCCATTCATCCAGTGCAGACAAACCATAACTAGGAGCTAAGCCTCCTCCATTCCACATTAGTGTACAGAAAGCAGACCTTTAGACACACAGAGACCATTCTAGAATATAAATAAGTGCAGAAAATGCCCTGGTTATGCCTTTTTTATAGTCCATACAATTTTCTTATAGCCACATAGGAGATGATGTATTGATTCCTGGGTTGCCACTGGGAATGAGAGGAGAGGAGAAAGCCTACCTGTATTGCTAGTTAATAATTGGGTTGGGTCTGAAGCAACATTTTTAGAATACTTCTCAAAGGGCTCATAAGCTTATATGCTGACCCAGAGGTGATAGTTTTAAGATCTATATTCTTGTTAGTTCTAATCCAAGGATGTACAGAGAGAAATTTAGCAGTATGTTGCACCTGCAAGGTTGGATTTTGGGTAACTGTTTTATTGACTTCAAGGCCAGGGTACATAGTACATGTGGCTTATCTGCATTCATTATACTCTGGATCTTATTCCTTTTCTTGCATTTTACTTGAACATCAGATATTAGGCCCTTATTTTTAATTTTTTTTGTTCAGTGTTCATTGTCTTATCTAGTGCCGGATAGGGATCTGCATAAGTGGTTTTCTCGGCATTTGTTTCATAATGAATTGAATGTTGGAAAATTTGTATTCATTCAGTTGTATCCCCTTCAAATGTGGTAGGATTCTATTCAAATATGAATGTATTCGCACAAATTCATACAAATAGCCAATACAAAGGCATATGTACTGGATACGTATTGGATATGTATCCGATATAAACGCATACATATTGGATATGTATCTGACACAAACGCATACGTATCCAATACATATCCCCAGTTTAACGAATGTCCAAACTATTTGTATGAATGTTAATGCACTAATGTTGTAACATGTGATTTGTGTATGAATGTCTGAATTTGTCTGAATTCATCCGAATTTGTCCGAATAATGGATGTTATGAATATTCATGCACATCCCTAGTGCCAGACATTCATATTGTCAATTTTTCCTTCCATACTGTCGTAGTATTGACCATGTGGTGGATTGTTATGCCATTTGTTTCATTAGTTTGTCAGCTGCTGTTTTTGAATGTTTTAGATCCATCAATCCTTTCCTGATGACAACTTTTAGCACCTCTTCTTCACTTTTTTTTGAAGTAATCCACTGGTCCTCTTTTTTCTTCCGCTGCTTGCTTTCACTTTTGGCAAATGCAACCTGCCTACATCACTTTGCGGATGCAATGCATCATTATTGCCCCTGATACTCTGTTTCTTACAAGTGCATCTAACTCAGTTTGACTCCAATCATCCACTTCATCACTTTGCCAAATGACAGATACATTCCATATGTTAATGGCTTCTATATGAGGTATCTGCAAATGTCTGGCTGAAGGCTGTTCTGGACTCACCTCTTTGTAGTCCAAACCTGTGTGTCTAGTTTAGCCCAACCCTTTGACTTTGACCACACGAAGGGTGGTCTGAAACTGCACCATCTGCATGACAGCACTGGTCCAGACCCGGACCCTGTAGTATGCACAAGCTTTGGGTTAGGCTCTGAGTGCTCTGAAACCATTGGAGAATCCACTTTGGCATTATGCTTTGGTGTGCTGGCAAAACAGGAACCTTCACAGTGTTAATTTTTTTTATCTTCACAGTGTTAAAATATTTGCATTGTGAAAAAAGGCTTTTATTTTTAAGACACAAAACTGCCACCTTCCAGAAAAAAGAATCAACATATATCAAAATGAAATAAGAGACAAGGAGAGTGAAGAAAATGCAAAGATGAATTTGAAACGATGTGGAACAAAAGATCAGAATTACAGAGCATAAGGAATTTGCTTAGCAGTATATCATATTTCAGGACATAAGCCAGCCATAAAGTGTTGCAAATGACGAGACTGTCAGTGTAAGGATCTGTTCACATGTTAAATAGCATCCATGAAATTGTTTGAGGATTATTCTGGGGGAAGGCAGAGTCCCACAGGAAGCAGGTTCACGTGGAAGAACAATGTGCATGAAATAGGGGTGTGCAGAAATGCAATTTTCAACATTTGGTTCAATTTGAATTGAATATTCAAATGTCTGAATTAGTATGAACAGAGAAAAAACAAATGTTTTTAAATTCGAACTGATTCAAATACATTCATACCTATTCATACAAATATTCAATATGAATTTGATGAAGGAAATGCCGACAACATTCGTATGTATCCTTACACATCCGTATGCATCCCATTGTTATCCCGTAAATATCCGTATGGATGGGTACAGATACAAATAAGATGCATATGGATATATATGTAATGTGTAAGTATCCGAACACATACAAATCTCCAGATTCTTCAAACAAATTATTTGAAATATTCATATTCATTCAAATATTAAAAAATGAATGACTGGCCATTTGATTCAAATTTGAATGTCCAAATTCAGCTAAATTCAATCAAATAATGGATATTTTGAATATTCCTGCACATTCTTAGCATGAAACACTCCATTTCCACTGCCAAAGTCAAGGCAAGTGATTTGCAGAACACCCCAGGAATTTCCAATTGCCATTGCTTGTGACTTTCTAAACCTCAAAGCAAGCTATGGCCTTATTCACAATTACAGCTGAGAACTATTCGCATAAAACCTTCTTTGCACCAAGAGACAAGTTTTGCAATATAATATAGTATAGGGAACAGCAGGAAGAAACTTTTTCATGGGAATTAGAATTTATTTATTATGGCCACTGACCAGCAAGATATTCAAAGTCATTAATAAAAAAAAAAAGTACAAAAGCATAAAATATAAAATTGTTCCACTGCATATGTTTCAAGGTATAAAACACAATCAGATACACAGCATTACCTGGACTATATCAGGACAAACCAGGCTATAAGCTAGGATTAGAAACAAAGGAATTGGAAGCTTTGGGCTTTCTGCACTTGATGATGTTCCATGCCAGCAAGGGTACAAGGTATAGATGTGCACAAACTTTTTTTTTCATTCAAATTCAAATGCTGACAACATTCATATGTGTTATATGTATCTGTATGCATTTCATATGCATCCCGTTTTATCCCTGTATGCATCCCGTTTTTGTCCCGTACTATCAGCACAAATGTGTACAGATACGTATGAGATTTGTACAGATACGTATGTAATACATTTGTATCTGTACATTTGAGTGTTTCAAATCATTCGAACAAATGTTTCAGAACATTCAAAATTCATTTGAATGTTTAAATTCAAATGTGGAGACCTGCCCGTGCCTTAAGATCGAGTGGTGAGGCCCTCTTGGTTGTCCCACCTCCTTCAATAGTGAGGTTGGTGGGCACCCAGGAGAGAGCCTTCTCTGTGATGGCCCCCCAACTGTGGAATAGCCTTCCCCTTGAGGTGCGTCTTGCCCCTTCCTTATATATATTTAGGAAGGCGGTGAAGACACACCTCTTTACTCTGGCCTTTGGCTGAGCTGCTTATGTTTCCCCCCAGTACAGACACTATTATTTTAAACATATTGTGTATCATTTTATATTTATTGAATCTTTTTAAAAGTCTTTTAATGTATACTTTGTTTAATCTGTTTTAAGATTGTCACCTGCCCAGAGACCTTCGGGTATGGGGCGGGATAGAAATGTAAATAATAAAATAAATAATAAAATAAATAAATTCTATTTGAATTCAAATGTCCACATTCGAATGAATTTCAAATGTTCCAAAACATTTGTTCAAATCTCTAGTTCTTCAAGTCTATAGTTAAATTATTTCTGTAAATATTAAATAGATGGGGGGGCAATGTGTAACCATATTTGATCACCCTGTTTGTGGGGATAAAATTGGATACTAGCCCTGCCAAATTGTATTTAAGGGCTTTCTGTATTTTGAATCTGAGCACCTTGTAGTCCTCTTCAGAGCCTCTTTCGTGTGCACACTGGTGCAACCTAGAGGGGGCCAGGCCACTGCCAGGCCATTCCATCTGCACCAGATGGACAGTAATCCAAATTGGTTCATGACCTAGTTTATCAGTGAACTTTGATTAAACAGGCCCACCAATGTATAGCATGGGCAAGCCCAAATCACAGAGACATGCCGGAGGTACACCTAAATCTTAGACTGTCTGGGAGCATTTGGGTGATGCAGGTGCTTTGCTGGGACACCTGTCATTGCCCAGATGACACTGTTCCAGATTCAAGTCTTGCTGTGATCTGGAGCAGAGAAAATTACATGATCCAGACCTATTGTCCAGAAAGTGCAGAAAGATTGTAATTTTCAGTTTATTCGAATTTGAATGGAATGTTTTGATACAATTGTATGAAGCTTTGTATGGGATCCGTATGCATTCATATGGGATTGAACAGTCGTATTGAATATGAATCCTACCACATTCAAAGGGGATCTATTTGAACAAATGCTAATTTTCTTGGATTTGATTTGAATATGAATTGAATACAAAAAAAATCATGTACAACCCTACCCATAGTGGATCTGCTTTTCCTAAACTCGGCTACCTTCTTTTCTAAGACACTCTTCCTCTAGCCAAATCCACAATTTCATATAGAGATATTTAGCATACTAAGTAGACGTATTGGACTGTATTTTGCTGAGTTAGTTCTAGGACCCTTTTTAAAGCTGTGAATGATGGCTGTTACTTCCCTCAGTCTTCTGGGATGTGAGCTGTAAGGTCAAGTTGAATGTAAAGAGAAGCCAAGACCAGTGTCCGCCACTGGATATTAGATTTAATTAATTTTCCAGGGAATTTTTCTGGTTTCAGCTGGTTAATTAACATTTCAATCTCAGCTGCAGAAACAAGGGGCCAATGAGGAAGTGAGTGTATGGTTATTTATTTATTTAGTTAGTTAGGACCAATAAAAATTTGTCGGGTCTACCTTGGCTTATAGGGTGTGGAAATAATGTTCCTAGATGACTACTGAAATTTAATTAGATGGAAGTGATTAGAGCTGGAAAGCTATGCAGTGGCTCATCAACATTTATTATCATTAACATTTATTATCATTATTTTCAATAACTCAGTGCAGTTGTTGCCATTTTTGTAATAATGCTATTATTCTCCTTTGCCCTAATAGATATTTATAAGCTTGTTAATTTGTTTATTTCTAAGGGAGTCACTGTATGTATGGTTGAGAGGGATTAGTTCGAGAAAGAATAAATTATGTAATTATTTTAAATCACCCCATTATACTATTTTAAATCTTACCATTTTATTATTGCACTGCTAAACTCTGTTTGAAAGCTATTTTTATATGTTGATTTGAAATCTGATATGGAATTTTTATGTATTTATTTTTATATTTTGATTTTGGTCTGTGACTGTAAATAAAATTCCATCAATCAGTTATGTAACTAATTCTTTCTTGGCTGCTAAACTATCAGCAGCAAACCATGGGTGTTTTTCCACCGTGCTCCTTTAATCCGGATCTAAGAAGATCTGGATCTAAGGATTGGGTACTTCCCTTAATCCAGATCTAGGAGATCTGGATTAATAGAAGTACCCAATGGCCGCATCCCCATTACAACCTTATTTCAGTTTCAAACCGTTTTCAATCCTCGCAGACCCCACGTCAGTTTGGCTTCACATGCTTTCCGTGTGTTAAATCGCCCCAAAGCATTGTAAATATTAATCCTCATTTCAACAGGTCTCACTCCAGTTCATGTGCTTGAAACGTTTTACATTTTTTACTGTGGGAACCCTTCCATGTTAAGGGATAAGAGTTTCCCTCCCCCAATAGCTTGCTTCCATAGCAAGTTGTAAAATCCACCCCTCAAAGCAGCAGCCGCTACACTGTAGCAATCCAAGCACTTCACACCTGATAACGATCTGACCTTTTAAAAAAGTGAAAAGAAAGAAATGCAGCTGTAGGTTTGGGGAGATGTGTGAATGCTTAAGGCAAAGGAGGCTTGAGTTGCTGCTGCTGCTGCTTACCCTGAGCAATGAGGAGAGGAGGGGAAAGAATTGCTGGCTGTCCACTGCTGTTTTTCTTCCATCCAGGCAAGCAACAGCCACCCAGCCACCCAGCTAGGCTCTGTGAAGGGGTCCCTTATGGGTGGCATGTTCAAGCCTGGAGGAAGAGGACAGGGCAGCCCCGAAAAGCGGTTTTTAAAAAAGTAGCCACTGGAGTCCCCCCTTGAGTCACGTATGTCCTCAGAATCCGGACTGAACGGAATTCTGGCTGAAAGTACTGAGATCAGGCAAATTCGTGTTTGCATCCGGTTCTGTTATTTCAATTTAGGGAAACTGGATTAAGCTTCTAATGGGGATGTGGCCAATGTGTTTCCATGGGTGGTCTAGTACCCAATAGCAATGGGTGCTAGCCTACCCACTGTGCAAACACTGGAGCACCCATTTGCAAATGATCTGCCTGTCACCCCAGGTGTTTTGGGGGTCAGGGGGTGCAATCTCCAAAGTTGCCTTTGGAGATTAGTGCAGGCTCCAAAGTCCTGCAGAAAACCCCCTTCGGAGCCTTTGCTAATCTCCAAAGGCAACTTCAAAATGACTTCGGAATGACTTCAAAGGGACTTCAGAGTTTTGATTTTGCCCAAATGCAGTGGAAGCAAACTCCCTATAATCCAAATTTTATGGCTGAAGACACCATTCTACATGAAATCCAGATTATAGGTCCTGAAGGACCCATATGATATGGATTTCCCTATCTGTGGTGGAAACAGATGTGTCCCTAATGGGGTCATAAGAACATAAGAACATAAGAGAAGCCTTGCTGGATCAGGCCACAGCCCATCTAGTCCAGCATCCTGTCACACACAGTGGCCCACCAAATGCTCATGGGCATCTCAAGCAGAGACAAGGACAAACCTTCTCCTGCTCTCGAGTCCCAGCAGATGGCCCTAGAAACGCCCCAGTTCCTCCCCCCCGCAGCCTGAAAGATGCACCTAGGCATTTGTTCTAGTAGCCAT
>MTQE01001134.1:9351939-9368516 GCA_014337955.1 Aspidoscelis marmoratus | reverse complement strand
CATACACAATGCATACTTGAAGATCCACATCTTTCCCACATCTGTACGCAATTGTACGGATACGTGTGGGACAAAAATGGGTTGCATATGGGATAACTACAGGATGCATACAGACGTATCCGGATATGTACGGATGCGCGGAAGATGCGTACCTGCACATACAAATGTTGTTGACATTTATATGTGCAGATTCAAATTTTAAAAAATCAAATGAATAGATTCAAATTTGGCAAATACTAATTGAATCTTGTTAAATTCAAATTTTAAAAATTCGAATCGGATTTTCAGATATTTGATTTGATTCGAACAGAATGCAAAAAAGAAATTTGTGCACATCTCAAGTACAGACTCTTAATATTTAATAAGGATCTTGGTCCTGATAGATATAGATTCTAATGTGGATTTAGATGGCCACACACACACCTAGCAAATCCATTCCATCTGCTTAAGACAGAGCATGAGACCTTGTTCAGTATTACTGATAGACACAATTAATCAGTGTACTAGTGGCCCTGGTCCAGAACATGGGGGGGGGGAATTCGGAGTGATTTTATCTTTAAAAGCGAAACCACCACATAACTCTTCTGAAGGTGCGCAGGGGTCTGGAATTTAATTGGATAACAGAAGTCACAAAATGACCCAAGGAGAGTTGCTAAATGGTGGTGGAGAAGCCAGGCAAAATTTTCCCTTCTCAAACACCTGTTAACCTTTCTTGAGCCAGATAGAAGCTACTAGATGTTTGGATGGAAACTATAATATGTCTGTGATTCATTTTCTAAACTGTTTTGAGATTTTTTTAAAAAATAGAAAGTAGCATTTAACATAATAGTGCCCTCCCTCTTTCCTAATTACCTGCCATGTCCTTGGAACTTGAGAGGCCCAAGGCCAATTTCAGGAACTGGTGACTTACATACCACTTTGAGGAATGTTTACAAAAAAGTCATGGGTATGTGATGCTTATTTGGTGCCAACCTAAGTTTAATGGTTTCCTTGATAGTTTACGTAGCTCAAATAGCTTAGCAGTGGCTTACTGAAATGCCTCCATCTGCTATACTTACCATGTTTTGCATGAAGGCTATACACAAATGTCCCAGCAAATCTTTTGTATGTAGATCTGATGAGATGTCTTTGGGATGAGCAACACAGGAAGTCATGAGCAGGATGAGAAGACGAAGACGAAGACGAAGACGAAGAAGAAGAAGAAGAAGAAGAAGAAGAAGAAGAAGAAGAAGAAGAAGAAGAAGAAGAAGAAGAAGAAGAAGAAGAAGAAGAAGAAGAAGAAGAAGAAGAAAGAGAGTTGGCTTTTCTACCCTGCTCTTCTCACCCATTTAAGGGGCCTCAAAGTGGCTGACAAAGCTTTCTGTTCTCTTCCCCACAACTGATACCCTGTGAGGTAGGTGGGGGCTGTGAGAGCTCAGAGCTGTGACTAGCCCAAGGTCATCCAGCTGGCTTCATGAAGGAGGTGGAATCAAACCCGGCATTCCCAGATTAAGAAAACTAGCTCACCCTCTGCACTGTCATGGTTGCACTCCCATGCTTCTGAGAGCAAAAGGGAAAAGTTCCTAGGCTCAGGTCCTCCAAGGGAAGCGTTTTCATAGTGTGCTATTGTACGCCACTGACATGCATCTCCAGTAGTCCAAAACACAGGAGGGATGTGATTTGAAAGGAAGGTTACCTTTTCTACCCTGCTTTTCTCACCCATTTAAAGGGACTCAAAAGCGGCTGACAAAGCTTTCTAGGCAGCAGGTGGGAACTTAGAACATTTACAGAAACCACAGCAAGATTTTAATGTAACCTTGGTTCCCTTATTGGCAAGAAGCCCAAAAGTGTGACACCAGCAACGCAACACTCATCTGGCCCAAGACTTAAGCAACTGCAGTTCTATAGAACTTAAATCCAGGAAGAAGAAATAAACTGTCTTGGGCATCGAAATGGCTTTCCTGGTGTTCTGCCTCTGGAAACTCAGGCAAGAAACACACATAGGATTGCCCCAACTGTGGGCACAGGTCAAAAAAATCTTGCATGACAGTTTTTAGAATAAGCACTTAAATTTCATCTACCTTGCTTCTCTTCCTCCATCATCTGCTTGCCTCTCACTGGCAGATGCTGGCCCGTTTTTGCAGGGCCTTGATGGGACGGCAGGTTTAGCAGGCTAGGCTGCCTTCTCCCATCTATCTGAGCTAAACTCCTGCAACTCATCCCAAGAGTTATTCTTTCAAGCTTATGGAAGGGACAGATGACCAGAGGCTGAAGGATGGGGTAAAGCATTTGTTGATCTTTTACGTTTGTCCCTAGAGTCTCTCAAAAATGTCTCAGGGCCCCCTAAAAGCATATGTCTGCATACACCCTTTCGTATTGTGAACCAGGTCATCCCCCTGTCCCCAGTCATCCACAACACAACTGTGGAAAGAAAGTTAGAACATAAGAACATAAGAGAAGCTCTGCTGGATCAGGCAACAGCCCATCTAGTCCAACATCCCTTCGCACACAGTGGCCCACCATGGGCATCTCAAGCAGAAACAAGGACAACCTTCTCCTGCTCTCAAATCCCAGCAACTGGCCTTAGAAGTTCCCCGGCTACGATGTTGGCAACTGTTAGTGAGGGTTTTGAACACTTTGTGGGCTATTTCTTGTGTCCAGTGGGAAGCCACCTAGCCAGATTATACAATCCAGAGACTGTTTAATTTGGCAGCATGGCTACAGCAGGATCACCAAAAGCAGGAGTAAGTGCTGTAAGCTGTTTAAAGCAGCAGGGCAGCTGTAGAAGTGTAATTCCCTACAGACACAATGCTTGTCCAGCACATGCAATGCCTCAGATTCACAAAGCCCAATGGTAATGGCATTCTATGTGATGCTAGAGGAGACATATAACAAGCTGAGTGAATCTGAGTAAATTTAGCTATGGTGACAAATGGTTACTGATAGACTTACATTTCATGAGTAGGGATGTGCATGAATATTTGTAACATTCGAAATTTGGCCCAGTTTGGACATTCAAGCTCAAATAAAATGATATTCATATGCTAACAGTCAAATGAATATGAATGTTTCCGGATGTTTGTATGAATAGTCCGGACATTTGTTAAACTGGGGGAAAGTATCGGATAGGTATTTATTTGTGTCAGATACAGATCCGTTCGTATCAGACTCGTATTTATTTGTATCAGACATGCATCTATCCATGTCAGATACATATTCATTAGTAACAGATATGCATCGAAAGTTCATGCAAATATGGATGAATAGATTCACATCGAATAGAATTTTAAAACATTTGAATGCCATCTGTTCATACGAATATGGATTTTTGAACATTTGATTCATTTTGAAGCGAATGCTCCCAAAAAACATTCATGCACATTCCTACCATGAGTTTGTCCCAACTTTTTTTTAAAAAAGTGTATCATATTTGTACATAAACAAACCAAAACTGGGGGTGGGTGGGGGAGGAGATCATTAATCCAACGGTGTTAATTTTTTTCCACTGTGAACTTTTTAGAACCCAGTAACAGTACTGTGTTTTTGAATTTTCCTACGTTATTGACTCTTAGCCTCAAGGTGGTATGACAGCTGAGATGGTAGGAGATGATATGTTACTTCTTCCATTTTTTTCATGTGCCTTCTGCCACACTCATTACTGTCAACAGTAAACTGTAGTGAGTTTACAGGAAATATCACCCTTTTTAGAACTGATTCTCCGCCCAATCTCTAGGGCATCCAATCTCTTTTGGTAACTGGATATGTATGTCCAGAAACAAGGAGTGCTATGGCAGATTCCAGGAGGAGGGGTCTGCTTTTATACTCTGTTTTTCTCACCTTTAATGGGACACAACAGGCATCCAGTGAGGTGGGTGGGGCTCTGAGAGCTCAGAAAGAGAGCTGTGACTAGCCCAAGGTCACCCAGCCGGCTTCATGTAGGAGGGCATAATAGGCAAACAATCTACACAAGTCCCCGAAAGAAACAAAACCAAAGTGCAAAATGAAAAATGGACAGGGGGGTTCTGCCAAAGAAAGGAAGCACCTCAATAGAGTAAAATAAATGAAGACAATGTCTACCCCAACCACCTATGTAATAAGGAATATCAAACTGTAAAACAGAAAAGCAATAATAATTTCTAAAAGGGTAACAATACCCCACTAGTTTAAATAAAAATTATAAAAATAATAATATCTCAATGAAATAAAATATAAAATATATAAAAGAGGCCAAACGCGTTTCGACAAAAGTCTTCCTCAGTGGCCTATAATCAATAAAATTGTTAAAATAAACACTGCTCACAATAGTGACTCTGTGGAAGTATCAAATTGAGATATTATTATTTTTATAATTTTTATTTAAACTAGTGGGGTATTGTTACCCTTTTAGAAATTATTATTGCTTTTCCGTTTTACAGTTTGATATTCCTTATTACATAGGTGGTTGGGGTAGACATTGTCTTCATTTATTTTACTCTATTGAGGTGCTTCCTTTCTTTGGCAGAACCCCCCTGTCCATTTTTCAGAGGGCATAATAGAACTGGGAAACCACCAAATAAGTCCAACACTCTAACCATGAGACCAAATTGGTTCACAGTCTGTTGTAGTTACAGTTTGAGAGTCTTACTAAAAAGAAGAAGAAAATGCCAGATTTTAGGATGTGCATGAATTATTCATGCCTTTGGAATCCGGACGAATACGTCCAGATTCCAAGATTCGTGGATGGATTGAATAGGACCCTATTTGAAGGGCCCTATACATCCATGAATTGGATAATCTAGTATCTTTAGAAGCACTGGTAGAAGCTTCTACAGATTCTGGATGGCCCAGGGCCTCCCTCCCCTGGCCTCCCTCTCCCCAAACCTCCCCCCTATGGCCTCCCTGAGGCCCCATTACCTGCTCTGGTGGTGGCCCGCACCTCTTCCAGAGCCCCCTGGAACCACAAACAGGCTTTCTGAGAAAGCCTGTTCATGGTTCCAGGGGGCCCTGGAAGAGGCCCAGGCCACCACTGCAGCTCTCCTACCTGCCTCCCCGGGGCCCACTTACCCTAGAAGAAGGGGTGGGGGCAGCAGCAGTGTGGAGAAGGAAGCAGCGGTGGCAGTGAGGTGCTCAGGTAAGTGAGGGAGGGGTGGAAATGGGGGAAGGGGTAGAAATGGGGGGTGGGGAGGCTTTATTTGTTCCGGGCATGGATATTTTATAGAATATCCATGCTCAGATATGAATAACCCCACATCCGTGTGTGTGTGTGGGGGGGGATTTGTCCAGAGCCAATTTTTTTTCCACATTCTATTCAACTCAAATGGAATGTGGAAAATGGCTCCATTCACACCCCTACTAGATTTATTGTGACGTACAGTTTGCAATAGGCCAGAAACCACTTTGACAGGTTTAAAAAAAACTTTCTGAAGATAGACCAAATAGTAGAAGAAGCAAGGCACTTCGGTGTTTTGCTTTGTTTTTCTTTCTCCTAACCAATCCTATAGCAAGACGAAGAGTGCTTGGCCTCTAAAGAAAAGGCAGAACTGAGCCCTGGTAAATCCTATACACCCATATGGCCTTCATCACTGGTGAAGCCATGGTCTTACAATTTCAGAATACATCATAGTACTTCAGGACCAGAAATGAATCCCCATCTATATTCTTCTGGCTCACTCCTGTTCACTGTTTCACAAGGTTCATGTCCTTTGTCTTGTGCTTAGTGGGGGACTTCACATGAAACCCAGCCTGCAACAAAGAGTTGCAAATACCAAGGAACCACCTGGGGACAAACTCTTAGAGAAACAGAATTCCGGTCTGCAAAGGAAAGATCCCCCTAGAAGAACCAGTCTGTGCTGGTTAACAAAATACCAAATAACAAATGCAAGGGAATGCCTCCCCATTTAGATTTCAGAAACATGGTTACCCAAATCAAAGAGAACCCAAGATATTCTCATGTCTTAGAACTTTATAGTACCATCAATGTCGAAAGAGCGTAATAAGTAAAATATGCTTTTGCTTTTTTAAAAATTATATATGGTCCAAATGTTTGCAGGAGTTTGTTCATTTTACTTCCCCAACATTTGTCTCTGCAGATAACATGGAGATAACTCCCCAGTGATGGCTGATACCCATAGGGACCAACAGCAAAGTGGACAGAAGCAAGCTGAACTGAGGTAGTACAACTTCAAATAGGATGAAAGACTTTGTCAATTGTGCAAGAAACTCATATGAAAAGTTCTATCACCGCACACATGGAGTAATGTTCATATTCACCAAACATAGATTGAAACATACACAAAAGAGAAAGGTTAAGTTATGCACTACTGGATATGGTGCAGTTCTGCACTTATTGATGAACCACCACTGGTTAAGTGGACCAGTTTGGTGTGTGGGGCAGTTTGGTCTAGTGGTTAGGAAGCCGGACTCTTATCTGGGAATACTGGGTTTAATTCTGCCCTAACCCATGAAGTCAGCTGGGTGACCTTGGGCTAGTCACAGCTCTCTTCTGAGCTCTCACAGCCCCACCTACCTCACAGGGTGTTCTGTTGTGGGTAGAAGAATAGAAAGCTTTATCAGGTGCTTTGAGTCTCCTTAAATGGTTGAGAAAAGAGGGGTAGAAAAGCCAACTCTTCTTCTTCTTAAGCTATATGTCATGTACCAAACATTAACAGTTTCAGGGAGGATTTGACAATGGGGAGGGGGGCAAAGCAAGAGGGTCCTTTTCAGACTTGTTGTTTACTTTGTTGTGTTGCAGAACAAGTGCATAGTGTGTAGGGATGCACCAAGCTAGTTGAACAGAAAAGGTTTTAGAGGTCAATAAGTGTTAGGTGTTCTCCCCACAGCCCTGGTTCCCTTCAACTTCACTTGCATACCTGCAAGCAAACCCACGAAGTGGGGAATCCATCCACTTGCTATTAGTGTGTTTGGAAGCATTATAGGGTCCTTCAGAGTGATCAGTAGGACACAAAGGGCTGGGAGCTGAAGGAGGAGGGACTTGTGGCTACCATCAAATAGAGCAGGGGTGGAACGTTGCTGTCTTGCTGTCAATGGGCCAGAGCTAACCTGAGCTAAGCATGGAGGTAGCATGGAGGCTGAAGGAAGGTATGCTGCCTCTCAAAGCATTCAGTTTAACCACAGCCTGGTGCCAGCATTTAGTCCCTCCCTGGCCCTCTAGCAGCAAATCCACCCTCAGCCTCCATACCTCTCCAGCCCATCCTCCTCTCTCCCGGCTCCCCTTGGACGGGCATGGAGATTGAGGACAGATGTGATGTTGGCCCAATGCACAGCGGTGGGGGGGGGAGCAAATTAAATGCTATGGGTAATTCGGAAAGGAATAGAAAATACATCAGAAAGCACGACTGAGCATCTTTATAAATTTATGACCAGAGGGCTGAAACACCTCCCTTGTGAAATCAGGCTGCAACATTTAGGCCTCTTCAGCCTTGAAAGACAGCATTTAAGAAGTGACCTGATTGAAGTAAATATTATCTATCTATCTATCTATCTATCTATCTATCTATCTATCTATCTATCTATCTATCTATCTATCTATCTATCTATCTATCTATCTATCATCCATCCATCCATCCATCCATCCATCCATCCATCCATCCATCCATCCATCCATCCATCCATCCATCCATCCATCCATCCATCCATCCTGTCCTATACCTGGGGGTCTCTGGGCAGGTAACAACATCTAAAATCAACCATCATTTAACATCATCAAAACATTAAAACAATAACAGCATTGGCCAGTGGGAAGAGAAAAGTATCTCCCCATTTAACTGAAGGCCAGGGCAAAGAGGTGTGTCTTTACTGCCTTCCTAAACAGTGAAAGTGATAGACGCACCTCAAGAAGGAGACTATTCCATAGCCTAGAGGCCATGAGCAGGCAAGTTAGGACGAGAGATGTGCATGATTTTTTTTTGACATTCCATTCAAATCTAATTGAATATCTGAAAATCTGATTAGAATCTTTAACATTTGAGTTTAACAAGATTTGATTCGTATTTACCAAATTTGAATCTAGTCGTTTGAATTTTCCATTCGAATTTGCACTCATGAATGTCAACATTCGTATGTGCCCGTATGCATCATTACACATCCTGTACACATCCTGTGAACCCGTAAACGCCTGTATGGATCCTGTAGTTATCCCATATGCAACCCGTTTTCATCCTGTACAGATCCGTACAAATGTGTATGGATGCCAGAAAGATGCGTTATCTGAAACTACACATCATGTACGAACCCATACTCATATGAATGTCTGGATATTTGAAGAAACAGATCCAAAATTTGAAATTCATTCAAATCTTTAAATTTAAATTTATGGACATTAGATTTGAATTTGAATGTCAAAATTTGGACAAATTTGATCAAATTTCAAATACCTCCGAATATTCGTGCACACCCCTACTACTCACTGTACCTTAGATTTATATTCTAAAAAATCTATAAATTCTTTTCTGAGTTTTTCTCTTTGGTATCTTCTAAAGGCAGAATTACTCGCACCAGCCCCGGCCAATAATCAAGCTGACTTAAGGAAAGAAACTCCTACTACAGCAGGTTTCTGCCTGCAAAAAACTGTAATTATGTCAACATAGGCCCACTTAAGCATGAGACTGAATTTACTACAGAAAACACATGCTTAGGGAGACAGGAAGGAAAGGGAGGGAGAGAAAGCAATTTCAAC
Source organism: Aspidoscelis marmoratus (assembly GCA_014337955.1). NCBI lineage: Eukaryota > Metazoa > Chordata > Lepidosauria > Squamata > Teiidae > Aspidoscelis > Aspidoscelis marmoratus. The sequence goes on along the minus strand of MTQE01001134.1, from coordinate 9,359,863 downwards.
CTCAAGGGTAGCTGCCAAGAATTATTTATTGTGTTTGTCTTTTCTCTGAGTTGTTCAAGTGGGAATGATTTCTTCCAACATCTCAAAATTCTATCCAGCAAGCAACCAAGGAAGGTAGGTTAATGATAAGCCTAAAGCCACACAATTATATTTGATGATGAATAGGGGTGTGCATATTTTTTGCATTTGAATCTAAGTCGATTCGAATATTCAAAAATTTGACTTGTTTCAAATTTTTAAAATCCGAATTTTTGAAAATCCGATTCAGATCTGGATTATTCAAATCCGTACATATGAAAGTTTGATCCATATTCAAAAATATGAATGTCAATAACATTCTTATTCATTTTTCAAATTTGCATGCAACCATTTTCATCCCATATGCATCCTGTTTTCATCCCACATTATAAGCGCAAATATGCATAATTTTCAAGCATATTCATATATGATAAATATGGATCTGTTCATTTGAATTATTCAATTATCTATATCGGATTTTCAAAAATCTGAAATTCATCTGAATGTCAAAATTCAAATGTTTTTAAATCCGATTTGAATTTGAATATCGATATTTGATGGATTCAAATTGGGTTTTAGAATATTTGTGCCCATCCCTAATGGTGAATGAAAATCTAAATGCAGGTTTTGCATGTATTAGTTCAGCATTCAAAAAAATAATAATAATGATAGGACCTACAACTTTAAAGTAAGGCATAGCATTGGACGGGATTGATGAAATAGGAAACAAAAGCATGCTGGTGTTGGAAAAGTCATGGAATCTTCTGAGAAGAGGTCCTGGAAACAGTTCAAGGCAACTTGAGCATCTAACGGAGGTAGGTCAGCATCAACCAAAGGTTTGCTTGTTTTCTGATGTCCCGCACAAGGAGACTAAGAGATGAGGGAAGAAGAAAGCCTCTTTCAGTTGCCCTAAACTATCCCAACTACTGACTCATTTCATCTGAAAAATATTTACAATAAGTAGGAAGTTACAGCAAGAAGTGAAATTGGAAATGCAGATTGGATTGAAATAGATAACAAATACTACAAATATTTCATAAGAATGACAGGACTGGAAGAGAGGGCAGGTTGAACTCAATTTGAAGATTGGACATCAATGTACTGTGATATGAAGATGACTGGACTCTGTTATCTGAAAGTGCAGAAGACCTAAGAAAGGATAAAATCTGTACGAATACTCAGTATCAAGAAGACCAAGGTAATACCCAAACTTGCTTGAGGAGTTACTTGTCGATAGTAAAGACCTGGAGGTGGTAGATAGTTTTGTTCTCTTGAGTTCCCAGTTAGACTAAGGATGTATAGCAGTGGTTCTCAACCTGGGGGTCGGGACCCCTTTGGGGGTCGAATTACCCTTTCAGAGGGGTTGTGACGAGCCTCCCACCACCCTTCCCTCCCACCTCCCAGCTACTCCGCCCCCGTGGTTGGGGGTCCCCACAACATGAGGAACTCCATTAAAGGGTCGCAGCATTAGGAAGGTTGAGAACTGCTGATGTATAGTGTCATGAGGAATTAAGGCAAAGCATAATTGTGTGTGGGGGGGGGAAATGATGAAAAGCTCAGGTAAGTTCACGGAAGATAGTAATTTCCCTGACAACAAAAATAAGAATCATTAAAGCAATGGTAGTTCCTGATAGATTGCTATGAAAGCTGGATACTAAGGGTGCATCTCCATGCAAGCCATTTGGCGCTGATTGGGCACTGACTGGGCTCGCATGGGCCAGGTGCGGGTCCGAAAATGCTCCAAGCTTGTACCCATGTCATTCCTGGCAACACAGGCCACATACGGTTTGGGCGTGGATGGAGGCATCCCCATGTGAACCATGACAAACCCTGGCTTGGGGGAGCAGTGCCTTCTCCTCTCTGCCCCCTCTCTCCTCATTGGAAGCCAGATTGATGTCAGCCCACCCCTGTGCCGCATTCTTCCCTCCCTTAGCAACACTGAAAGCATGGAAAAGAAGTTAAAAGAAAGCTTAATAATAATAATAAATGCATAAATAATTTTAAAAGACTGAAAGCCGCTATGAGGTTTAGCGGCAGTTAGGAGCCTGAGCAGTTTTGCGCATATCTGCTCCACCGGGAACCGCAAGAATGCCTGTCAAGTTTAAAAGGCAGAAAATCAAGACTTTATTCATGATTGCCTTGATGATCGGGGAAACAAGGGTTGGAATTGGAACAAAAAATCAAGCCTGCCTTGGCAATCAGGAAATGGGGTTGGAATTACTTTCATGGAAAATGCAAAAAAAATTAAGCCATTAACCAGCCTGCCTTGGCGATTGGCATTTTAAAATGTCAGTGGCTGCGATCTCCATTTTATAATGTCAGCAGCTGCGATCTTCAATGCACAGGGCAGGAACAGCAAGCACACCCCACCTCCCAATGACGTGAGCACCAATCTCCTCCCCATTAGCCCATGATCATCCCCATGTGCATTCCTGGCTCGTTAAGCAATATGTGCCAGACCCCCAAACCATGCCGAGACTTGTTTTTTCAGGTATCAAATTTGGCCCGCCTCTGGTACAGTTTGGGGGGATTTGGCACACTTTTTGTGGGCCAAATCCAAAACACATGGGGACGCCTCTTTCTGATCCCAGGTATGGAACTTACCAAACTTGCATGGGGCCTCAGAAAGACTGAGGAAAAAAGATAGAGATGTCTTTGAAATATGGATTTGGCGAAAGCTGCTAAAAATACCTTGGACTGCAAGAAGAACAAATAGTCCTGGATAAAATAAAATTTGTCATGTTCCTTGGGGAATCAAAGAGACTACTAGAATGATCTTGGAAGAACTATGAGATATTATTAGAGACAATACCAAAATGGTGGGCATTTGTCCATATTGTCAGCAGGAAGAACTGGGAATAATTTGATGTTGATGGCATCTAAGAACAGATGCCTATTGTTTTAAGCATATTACTTATTTTGGCAGGACTGAGATAGGCCCAAGGCATAAGGAGAACACAAGTAGTTGGAATGTAACCACTGAGAGAAACAGAAGTTTGCAATTGTCTGGAAAATTGCAATGCAAAAACAGGAAGTCCTGTGATGTGATGACTGATTCTGGAAGTACTGAGGAACACTTTATATTTTGGTGTCCATCTGATCCCTACACTTATCTTTTAATTTGAAAATCAAAACAAAAACCTTACATTATAAAGTTATCAAAGCAGCAATGCAGGGATGCCCATGATTTTCCCACCATTCACTTTCCAATGAAACAAATGGGATGGAACTTTGCATTTGTGCCAATGTGCTAGGCTTCAAATTTGCTTTGAATTCACTTCAAATCCTTGCAGCCACCGGTCTTGTCTCTGAATCCATTCCAAATCTACTCTAAATACACTCTGAAACTGCTCCAGAGCTTCAAATGAAGACACAAAAGCTTTCACCTTGCATGGGAAGATTAGTCTTCAAATGTAGCCAATATCCAATTCAATTGTGAAGTTCCGAGCCTTCACAATTCATATGAATTGTGAAGACGATGAACACTTTCCACCCATCCCTACAGCAGTGTGTTCCTCTACTCAAGAGACCTTCCATGGACTGAAAGTCTGGAACAGTTCTTTCCCAGCTGATGACTCCTTCTCCTCACTCCCAGTGGAGGTCCGCAGCTTCCTCCTCAGCTCAGCTCTCAGCTCTTAGCCTATCCAGACTGGTGAGAACATTCAAATTTGCTTTATACTGTGGCATGCACATTGCTCCTTCCACAGTAGGTAAATTCAAAGTAGTGGCGGCATAACGCGCTGCCGCTACACAGGATCGGGTGGCAAGTGTGGCATCCCCACCTCAGCTGTGCATTCCGATGAACAGCTTTCTTAAGTCTGGACATAAGTGCTTTTACACTTCTATCTTTTCTCTCTTTAAAAGCTTACTCACTGCAGCTGACTTGACCCGGGCAAAAGGCCTGGGCAAAAGGGTATACAATGTAGGCACCTGGAAAACATCCAGAGGGAGGCTATTGCAGAGGGGGACACCCACAGAAAATACTATCTTGTGTGTCTTTATTCCTTGCGCCTCTGAGAGAGGGAGAAGAGTAGAAGAAAAAGAGTTGGCTTTTCTACCCTGCTTTTCTCACCCATTTAAGGGGACTGACAAAGCTCTCTATTCTTCTCCCTAAACAGAACACCCTGTGAGGTAGGTGGGGCTGTGAGGGCTCAGAAGAGAGCTGTGACTAGCCCAAGGTCACCCAACTGGCTTCATGGGGGAGGGCGGAATCAAACCCAGTACTCCCACATAAGAATCTGGCTACCTAACCACTAGACCACACTGGCTGGGAGGAACTACAACATTCAGAAATCAATACTTTGAAGCTTGCAAATAAGCTCCTGCCTGAGCAGAGATTTGAACCAAAGGTCTTCTTGCTGACTGAATCAGGATTAGTTTTCACAGGTGAAATGCAGGTTCTCCATAGCATCTCACATTATGAGGCAGACAAAAAACTACCCTAGCTCTTCTTCAGGGGGACAGTGGTGTGTTGACTTTCAGGCCTGCTCATTTTTCTCCTACTGAGTCAGAAGAAAAGAACAGTAATTAGAGTCACTGTACAAGGAATTAATATAGTGTCCTATTTCTCAGAGTCAGTGAACGCTATGATTGCACACATGCTTAATAGGCAACTTTCTTGTGTTGATAATTATGCTAATTAGCAACTAATGTTTTTCCATATTTGATCCCACTCAGTGATTGCTAATGATTCCAGTTTCAACGTTTGAGCAATATTGAGCTGCGTATAAAATTAGGTTTTTCAGGGAGGGAGGGGGGAAATCCACTTATCTCACCAAGAAACTAAAAACCAGCATACACACAGCTGTAAAATATTTCACAGAGGGTTACCTGAAGAATTAGACTAAAAATATTAGTTTTGGATGATGTATTTTCAAGGCATTTGTTCCAAGTCTGATTGGCTTCATGGTGGAAATTACTAGAAGAAAAGGTTTTTAATAGCCCATAAATTCTAGCCAATTGGAGCTGTAAAGGGGTCATTCTTGAGCCCTGTCACTATATAAACTCAAAATATTTAGGAAAAAGCCACCTAACTCTGTCAGCTTTCAAACCATATAAATATTTTCATCCCCTTTCTAATACCCTTTGTTTTGTTCTGTTTTTTTAATTCACCTTTTGCATTTGTCGCACTTGCAAAATGCAGCCACCTTTTGGTCCAGCTCAGGACTATAAATAATAAAGTAAGCTGATAATTAGATCATAATCTTGATGTTTATGAAACCATAAAGCTATATGTAACCTCACTCTGCCTGCCCCAAATACACGTTCTGCCATCAATTCCAAGACCTTGAATTTGAAAAGCAACGTATACAGCCTCTGAGATGAACAGAAGTCCTCTGAGAAGACAGGAGAGAGGAGATATAGAAACTAACTGTGCACAAAGAGAAGCAATAACTGATTTATCATGATGCCAAACATCCAACAAAGCAGACAGCAGTGGCAGAACTGATATACTATAAAAGTGAATGGGCACACTTTGCAGTCATTTAGATCCAATGAAGGTTTCATCACAGCACAAAATGGTAAAAGCCTTTTCCCACTCTGGTAAGTCACTGTAGCTCAGTGCCTACAAAAGAGTGGGTCCTGGGTTCACTTCCTATCCTGGGCCTAGCTTTCTTTCATATACTTTCCGAAGAAACTGTATGGAAATGCCTCTGTGCTCACCCAACCTTTGATTTCGACAATACTTCAAATCTGATTCACTGGTGAATAGGGCCTATGAACGCAGGCCCCATTCTATTTGTCTGCAAATGTTGGAATTTGTACGAATCCATACAAATTCCAAATAGCATGAATATTCATGGAATGGAATATTAAGTATAAGTACAAAAGAACATAAAAGGAGCTCTAAATCTAGTCCTGCATCCTGTCTCACACAGTGGCTCATCAACTGTTTCTAGGCATTCTCAAACATTAAACCATGGCAAAATCCTCACCTGTTCTTGACTCCCTGCAAATGGCTTTTAGAGGCATCCTGCCTGTCTCTCCAACTTTAAAGGGGTACCTAGATGGAGGGGCGAATTCTCACAGATCTGCACTTAACGTGGAGATTGATAAGACCCACAAGCCCTCTATGGGGGCTCCTGATTGGGATTAAAGATAAGTGCAGAATGGGTTAAGCTGTACTATCTTCAAACCATATGATTAGTCTGCCCAACTATAAAATAACTCATGTTTGAGTAAACTTGAAAGCAACATGACTTCTTCCAAGCCCTGGTCACGCTTTCACTTCAGACCTTCTTCAGTCCACCTTCTGTTTGCAACACTCCACACCTTTTCATTTATATCCATTTCATTTGTGGAATTTTCACCCTTCAGGAGAGACGGTGTTTAAGAGGGGACCTGACTGAAGTATATAAAATAATGCACAGTATAGAAAAGGTGGATAGAGAAAATTTCTTTTCTCTGTCACACGACACTAGAATCAGGGGGCACTATATGAAGCTTATGGGTAGGAGAGTTGGATCCAACAAGGGGAAGTATTTCTTCACCCAGAGGGTCATCGGCTTATGGAATGTGCTGCCGGAAGAGGTGGTGACAGCTACCAGCCTAGATGGCTTTAAGAAAGGGTTAGACAAATTTATAGACAACAGATGTATCAATGGCTACTAGAATGAATGCCTAGGTACACCTTTCAGGCTGCAGGGGGAGGAACCGGGGCGCTTCTAAGGCCATCTGCTGGGACTTGAGAGCAGGAGAAGGTTTGTCCTTGTCTCTGCTTGAGATGCCCATGAGCATTTGGTGGGCCACTGTGTGTGACAGGACGCTGGTCTAGATGGGCTGTGGCCTGCTCCAGCAGGGCTTCTCTTATGTTCTTATGTCCACAAATAAAACAGATAACACAAATGAAAAGGTGTGAGTGTTGTAATCAGAAGATGGACTGAAGAAGGTTTAACACCATGACTCTGGTTTAATAACACCTGCCTTTCATTTTTTCTTCTAATAATAACTCACCATGTTGAGTCCTGCTTTCTATACTTTTTTACTCAGCAGTTCTGACATTAGACACTTTGTGTATCGTTAACTCCAAGACTTACTTCTGCCCCATGTGATGATTAGCTTCTGCTTTAAACTTCGGTCTCAGACTTTATTTGTATTTGTTAGTCCATAGGATTTAGGTTGTGACACAAATCTGAAATTAGCATCATAAAGATCCAAACATTCTGGCTCTATGTATGAAATTGTGGGTGTTAATTCTATATGTTTACCTAACATGGAGATGAGCTGCCAGGGGTACAACTTTATAAAAAGATAGTAAGTGGAAGAAAGAAAACCATCTTAAACAATCTGGAAAAAAACCCAAAACCCACCACTATTGTATTAGCCAACTGACAGAAATTATAAATGTCACACCAACTCCCTAACGCAAATACAGCCATCTGGTTCTTAATGTATTCTCTATATTAAGCACTATCGTGTCACAGGCAAACATTGCTAAGAAACCTAATAACCTAATTAAACTTGGTAAAATTTAGCTTAACCCTCACTCCGCTCCACCCAGAATGGTACAAATACTGGAAAATAGTGCAGGGAAAAACTTCTCTGAAAACTTACAGGATATTTGATGGGATTCACTTATATAGGTGTTCTTTAAAATTCACCAAAGCTTTGGTCATATTTCATATTTTCAAATCAAGGGGGTGCAGGAGCACAGCACAAATGCCTTGGTTGCCCTGGCATGGACTTTCTCTAAAAGTCCTAAAGTGAGAAAGACCCATGCCCATACACTGAAATTCTACAAAGCAAGCAGATGAGAAGAAGACTGGGCCAGAGCATAAGAGAGGAAAATGAGACCATCTTATGTAGAGATAGACTCATAGGGTGCATCCCCATGGGGCTGCCTGATGTGCTGTGGTTTTGGGGCAGCCTTAATGCGAATTAAGATTCACATTAAGGAGTCCCCATG
>MTQE01001134.1:9332506-9350812 GCA_014337955.1 Aspidoscelis marmoratus | reverse complement strand
AGTAGAGTGACAGTGGAGAAGTAAATAAGTCTTTTGGGGACTCAGCCAGAGAGATTTGAGCAAGGAGCTAATTAATATGAACCTCTTTCCAAGGCTCGGAGCTGCCTGTTACCTCCAGCCTAGGAAAGAGGTGCATATTAATTAGCTTCTTGCTGGGAGGCTGACTTATCAGAGCTCATAGGCTTTGGGAAGCAAATTGGCTGCCTGTTACCTCAGAGCCTTGGAAAGAGATGCATATTAATTAGCTCCTTGCTCCCATCTCTTTTAATCATTAGCAGAGCTCTGCTTGTTTGCATGACAGCTGCTATAACACCCTGACAGTTGCTCAGCTGATTGCAGGGCAGCTGTCAGGCCTACCTGGGTGATTAAATGCTCAGGTGAGGGGGGTCAGTTGTCATTGCAGCATTACCAGCAGGGACAGCAAAACCCTGCCCGCTAATGCTGCGATTGTAGCCCAGGAGTGTCCCCATGCCCCCAGGATAACCTATTCTTGTCCCGTAATTCGGGGTGAGAACAGTTATCAAGTGGGGTTTTTTCCCTTCGATTTGGAGGATTTTGTTCCTCATTTAACCTGAATTAGGGCTTTGCATGGGGACACTTGCGAGGTGGACTCTTGCCCACATAGAATCATAGAGTTGGAAGGGACCTCTAGGGCCATTGAGTCCAACCCCCTGCTCAATGAAGGATTTCCTAAACCATCCCAGACAGATATAGGACCAGCCTCTGCTTGAAGACCTCCAGTGAAGGAGAAGTCATCACCTTCCATGGCAACCTATTCCACTGACTGATTGTCCTCACTGTCAGGAAGTTTTTCCAAATTTCTAATCTGTATCAACTCCCTTGAAGTTTCATACTGTTGTTTCTAGTCCTCCATCTTGTGCAAGTGAGAATAGGGGCAGTCCTTTTGTACTGTTCAAACTGGTTTGGGTTTGAATTGAACAGAGGTGTTTGAGAAGTTTGAGTTTAAATCAAACACACAGTTCAAAAACAGAGTATTAATTTGCATTTGAACCAAATAAAAGGGTGTCCTAACAAACCTAACAAACACACCCTGTTCAATTATGGTTCAAAAAGGTATTCAAATCAAAGTGAACACACTACTGTTTCAAGAAAAAGGAAAAAGAGTTCAGAATCAAACCAAAGCAGTCCCTGGTTTGAAAAACAAGTTCAGAATGGAACTGAACCAGGAATTGGAAGGTATTAGATTTGAAGTCTGTGGACATCTTTAATAATATGCTATTAAAATTAAGGCATTGCCCTGACATAAAGACAGCACAGAGAGCAGTGCAAACTAATCCATTAGTTCCCCTACTACCCTGTTATTATTGCTGCCTGCTTCCAGTGTCTCTCCATTCTGAAACCATTCACAAGCACAAGCTGTTGAGATAAGATATCAGTTATAGAGGTCAAGGCACGTTGTGTAAAAGAGTCACAATGGACAAGTTCCATCTCAAGGAAAAGCAGCTTTGAAAGAGGATAATTTGGAGCTGAAAAAACTACAAACATATATTTTGAAACCCCAACATGAAAGATGGGAAGGGAGAATTAGCCCGAGGGGCAGTTCAGGGCTGGAAAAAGATTAAGAATCTCTATCCTTTCCAATACAGGGTTTTTTATTTCCTGTTCTGATAACTGCTTTTGCATGAAAAGAGGATTTTCCCCTGCTTTACCCCCTCCTCTTCTTTTTCACATAGGCACAGACATTCTTAAGCAAAATCAATCAGCTAAATATTGCCAGCTTGAGAGCTCAGGAGCAGCTTTAAGTACACCGGTAACTGTGAATAAGAAATGCAAAAGGCTGATAGTCCAAGCAATAACAAAGAAGATAAAAAGGGAATTGTTATCAACATGTGCACCTGGATTGCTTATAGAGTGATCTAGGGCAGGTCATTGCTGCCCTTCACATCCTTTATTCTGATATTTTCAACGCCCGTGTAACAAGAGCCAGATCTGTAGTGGATTAAATTATTATACTGTATTTAGAGGTATGTGTGCATTTTGCATTGACAGTTTTAATACACACCCTCACACATGCACACATATGTGTACGCCATAAGCTCACTTTTTAACTGTGGGTGCATCCATACTCGTTAATACTGCTCAGCAGAATGTGCAGTCACTGCTATCAGGGCGTCACACAAGATGATCGCTAGATACTGGCGATGCATTAGCTACTGCGTATTTACGTTAATGCTGATTTAACAGCATTTGCAGCGCAGTGTTAAGGAACTTCAAATCTTCCCGCCAGTTTGGACGGAATGGCGAGAAAAGCCGATGAGAACAGGGAAGGCGGCTCAACTCCGATTGGCTGCCTCATCCCATGTGACTGCGCATGCCGACTCAAGCTCTCACAGCTTCTGGTAAGGAAGCTACGGGACGCTGCTCTGGTCCAGACGCCCGGTCATTGCTTCGCAGTGGGCAAGCTGCTATTTTTCTCTTAACTGCAGATTTATTCCGCTAGTCTGTGTTTTTTAATTATTATTATTTTGATATTATTGTAACCTGCGACCATAGGGTATGGGGTTGGACAGAAATACAATAAATAAATAAATAAATCCTTAACTTCATTCATCTTTATCCTTCAAAAGAGGAAAATAAGTACTTACCCACTCAGGACCACAATGAAATCCATTACATTCCATCCATTTCGCAAATATGAGCCCTTGTGGAAAACGAATCCCAGAGCTACTATCTTAATGCCAGCTTCAAAGCAAAAAATCCCAATGAAATAAGGTTCTGTCTTCTCCTGCAGGAAGGCAGCAAATGAATAGGTCAGAAAAAGGAATAACTAAGAGCTGGAATAAATTTTGGGAAGTATCGATTGATTTTGTGTATAGTTTCTATACATAGGTCAGAAACACGATAAATCAAATTAAATCTCCCTCCGAACGCAGCTTTAACTGTCAGCGAATTGAAAACAGACTGCAGTGCTAACCCACAGACGTATTGTACCGAAGTTCATAAAAGTTAGTCATGGGTGTTTTTCCACTGGCCGCAAGTACCCATTTTAGCACCCATTAAGGACCCATTTGGCTGAGGGCCAGATGACCCCATTTCCACTACGGACCCCATTAGGGACACATCTGTTTCCACCACAACTAGGGAAATCCATATCATATGGTCCTTCAGGACCTATAATCTGGATTTCATATAGACCCCATTAAAAGGGTCTACAATGGGGTCTTCAGCCATCAAATCCGGATCATAGGGAGCCTGTTTCCACTGCAATTGGGCAATGGGGTCTAGAGGAGGATCGGGGAAGGGGGCACCCATGGGGGATGTCCCAAAATCAAAACTCCGAAGTCCCTCCGATGTCATTCTGAAATTGCCTTTGAAGATTAGCAAAGACTCCAAAGGAGTTTTTCTGCAGAGCCTGTGCTAATCTCCAAAGGCAATTTCAGAATGACTTTGGAGGGACTTCGGAGCCTTTGCTAATCTCTGAAGGCAACTTCAGAGATTCCACCCCCTGTCCCCCAAAACACCTGGGGTGACAGGCAGACCCCTTGTGGGTAGATCTGGATTTGCAAATGAGTGCTCATATGTTTCCACAGCAGGCAGGCTAGCACCCATTGCTATTGGGTGCAAGACCACCCATGGAAACACATTGGGTACTTCCCTTAATCCGGATCTACTACATTCGGATTAAGGGAAGTACCCATTCCTTAGATCCAGTTCTTCTTAGATCCGGATTAAAGGAGCACGGTGGGAAAACACCACATATCTAACTAAGGGTGCCTCCAGGCGGCAGCCTAAAATACAGATAGAAAGCAATAACATGGAGTATTGCTTTCCACCATGACAGCACTGGCCTTAGTCCCGTCTTTCCACATATTAGTCACTTACAGTCTGAGCAACCTGGTTTCTGTCACATTCCCAGATGTGCACGTGACTGCCACCATGCATGCACAGTCAGCTGTTTCAGCCTCCATGTATGTGTGCTGGATGGAGCTCTGATTGCTGCTCCATCCAGAAATGTAAATTTGTTGCTAAAAAGTGCTATTGCTCAAAGGCCTGGCATTACCCTAGCACCTAGGGTCTTTGTGTAGACTTCTGCTTCTGTTTCTAAGCTTGAACCTGGATGCCAGTGATAAGGGTGCCATGCCTCGTGCCATCAGCCCCTCCTCCTGTGAGGATGAGATATGCTAGCCAAGCTGAGACAAGCTTCCCTGCCAGCCAGGGTGAGGAAGCAGTGCCTCAAGAGTCAAACTTAAACAGTGATCTTGTCTCCCAAGTTGGAGACAGCTCCAGTGAAGATGCTGAGCCACGGCCTTCACAGAGCTTTCTCTGGTAACAGCAAGAACACCTAAGATGCTCCCAGCGTCTGCAACTCAAGTGGCAGGTTGCACCAAAAGGGGTGCGCCTCTCATAGCTCTACTTAAGAGCCGCTCAGACCAAACAGGAGCTGTTGCAGACAATGCTCGTAAATCTGCACCTCCCGGACCTCGTGACCCTTGCTTCTTAAATCATTACTGACCCTCTGGTACTTCGACTCTGGCTTTCCCTGGCTTTACTTAACTCTTTAACCTCCAACGGACTTTGAAACTTGACTGCTTGCTACTGCTGCCCTGAGCACCTGTCTCTGTGTTTGCTTCTTTTATGTTGCTGGCCCAGGACATGACAAAGACCCCCGTTTAGGCCGTAGCATAGTATAAGCCAACGTCTTTGATTATCAGCTCAATAAAGGAACACTTCTGTGCTATACCGCTGTGTGATTTCTATGGGTGGGAAAATCCTGACAAAGACCTATTTCCAGAACAAAAGGAGAGTCTAGGTGAACACAAGAAGAATTGACTTCTTGTCTTCACCTAGAGAGAAGCCTTGTGACATTATGCACTGGTGCCATATCTTGAAGCAGTACTGTTCATCAGATGTCTTAAAATGGCCCAGACATGTTTTCTAACAGATGCTTAAAAATACATCACACCATAGCAGAGGGGCTGGAGATGAGACATGCCCTGATATCTTTGATGTGGGCAAAGGTACGAGTCCAATACACTCCTCAAAGGAGGGCACTTAATTCTAGGCTAAAAGAGGGAGAGAGGAAGAGGAAGCTGAAGATGCCCTTGTACCATTTATGCACTGAACATTTTGAGGTGGAGGGATCCGTGACAGAGACATTTTGAGAATGGCAGAAGTAGGCTTCATAAAAACAATTCGCAGCATCCTTCAAAATGCTGGCGCATGTCATAGGCACCACCCACAGTGTAGCTTGGATCTAACTTGAGCAAAATAGCTGTAACTAGATGGCCTCAAACTTTAGTTTAGAAAAAAATATATTTTATAACTACAGAACATTTGATCAGTCCTTCTGTTCAGCTTCACTCTTTGAGATTACTGAAATGGCATTTACATGCTCCATCTGAAAACATTCCTATATGAGCAAGTTCCATCTGTGTGAGGAGCAGACAGTTAGAAGTGAAACCCTCTCAGCACTCAATTTTTGTTATGTTGTGATTGTACCTACCCATTCTTTACTGCTACTTTTTTTCAACATACCAGTGCTCATTTTAGTGGCCGCATATTCACTTTCTGAGCTCCTGTCATACTTTTTAGGAAAACACAAAGGCTGTTTTTCTCATCATTCTGATTATTTTTGCAAGTCCTTTGCAATGCTGTCAAGAGCTCTCAAAATATTTTACCTGCACATCCAGTGAGTTCATTTCAATTTCACTTTGTTTGGTTCCAAACTTCATAATTCACTAATTCACTAGCCCCAGCCCTTCACAAAGATTAAGTTACCAATACCAAGTAAGCAAAGTCAACATTTTACTATTCATATTGTGGTTTCCTGCCCATAGGAGACAACAAAATGGTCTTTTAGCTTGAGATAAATCATTATGCTCTTGGAATCATGTACATTGCCCAAAGAGTTATTAGGCATCTGGTAAATAGTGTAAATAAAAAACAAACAGGAACAAATATAAGAGTACCTTCTACTAAGTAAGTGGCCAGAGCCAATGTTCCATACATCCAGTGGGGAGACTACCAACTTAGGAGGCTCCAATTGTAATAAGTATCTGTGGTTTATGGAAACATAAGCTTCAGCCTTTGCTACAAAACTTCAAGGGATAGTGCTAAATCATTGAAGTCTCTACATTGGGGATGTGCATGATTATTGGAAGACATTTGAAATTCGGTCAAATGTGTCTGAATTACGACATTCAAATTTGAATCGGACATCCATAAATTCAAATTTAAACATCTGAATGAATTTCAAATTTTGAATCTATTCATTCAAAGTATTTGGACATTTGTATGTGTACTGGTTCGTACATGATATGTACTTGCAGGTGTGAATGTTGTTGACACTCGTAAGTGCAAATTCCAATTGAAAACTTGAACGAATAGATTCAAATTTGCTTAATTCAAATCAAATTTGGTTAAACTCAAATTTTAAAGATTCTAATTGAATCGAATTTTTGGATGTCGAATTCGAATCAAATCGCATCCTGAAAATTGCATTCGTGCACACTCCTACTCTAGATTGTTTCTGAACACTTCTGCTGAGGTACAGGTATCACAACATATACATACCCATGAGATTAAAGCATGCAGTGATCCCGTTTTTACTGAACTAGTATCTCAAAAGTGGACAAAAGAAAGAAACAGTTTAAGAAAAAACAGAATCAACTTACTAATCTCCGGGACATAGGTGTCTTATCATCCTCAGGGAGATGCTGTTCCAGGGCCAGAACGATGCAGTTTGCAATAATCGTTGCCAGAATCATGTATTCAAAAGGAGTGCAGGTTAAGTTAAGGAATACAGAGAGGATAACAAAAGTGGAACAAAACTGAGGGTTCTTGACCACAATCCAATCATAAAAGTAAACTTACTGCACCCATGACCAACCAGTGGACATTCACTGTCATACAGAAGAAAGGCAAGCCTGTGTAGACTGGTGGAGCATTCTAATGAAACATTTTACAAATGATGATGATGATGATGATGATGAAGGATTGATAGATAGATAGTTAGACAGAAAGGAAGAAAGAAAGAAAGAAAGAAAGAAAGAAAGAAAGAAAGAAAGAAAGAAAGAAAGAAAGAAAGAAAGAAAGAAAGAAAGAAAGAAAGAAAGAAAGAAAGAGAAAGGAACCCAGTGTATTGACCACTGGTTTTCTACATCATCATCAACAAAACTAGTAGTAACAACTCAAGTTTCAAAATCTTTATGACTGTAATCAGACATGCTAAAATGTGCACCTCTGGAGTGCTTTTGAGGCTCAAGGAACAGACAAATCATCCACCCACCCATCATCCATCCATCCATCCATCCATCCATCATCTTACACCTACCATGTCCCAAAGACTCTGCTTATCCATTCCTTTTTCAGATGCAAAATAATCACCTTTGAGTCAATTTGTGCAGTTTGGTTCTAAAAAGAAAAGAAGTTACAGGCTCCTATAGGTAATCCCAGCCTGCTATGGCCACCAACCAGTCAGATCCATAGAAAATTGGGCAGACAGTGGCCAATGAATGGCAACCAACGATGAGGAAAGAAGAAAGGGTAAGCCTCCTCTTTTTAAAATTGTGTGAAGTGTTTTTTTCCCCTTTGCATTCACAAAATGGTTGCTCAAAACACCACCACCACCCAGTGATTACAGCTTAAGAATGTCCTAACTCACACCTAACTCATACATCTTGTTCACAAGATTGTTGAGAAGAGGTAGATGGAGCACAGAAATGCTGCAGGTACACGAGAGAAGAGTTAGAAAAATATGCAAATGTTGATCAAAGAGCATTTGGATTACACTTCACTTTTTAAAATGGATGGGAAAGGTGTACAATCTCCTTCTGTGTTGGCCTCCAGGACAACTTTGTCAACCTCCCTAGGCAATTCAGTAACATAAAACAATAATTGATGCAGAGCTGGCTCATTGCCACCCGAAGAACAGCCCTTGTCGGCAGCTGTGTTCATCCCATGCTGATGCTATACGAGGCATTCTTTGTGCTCCGGACTAAGTGCTTCAACATGGTCTCTGAAAAGGCTAATCTGTCACCTTCCACTCTTGTTTCCTGAGGGTGGGCAGGAGGGGGAAAAGTGCTTTAGAAAGCTGCAAAATGTGATTATTATTGTTGTTATTAATATTACCTGCTGCAGAGTTCCACTTCCCAACCAACTGCGTAGGAGGAGATTGACTTTAAAGTGGCAGCTTGAGTTCCCAAGGTCATTAATGCAAGGATGAACCAATTTCTTAAAACAATTCAACTTTTCATTTCAAATGTGGAAGGTTTTGACCTGCTTCAGTTCTCCTCTCCTTTCTATACTCTGATTTATCACTCATTCCAAATACCTGATTATTATTATTATTTGCTAGAATTCCCCCCACACCGTTTTAGCAACCCTCAAGGCCAGAGCAGTTCAAATCTGTTGCTTGAGGTAAAATGGATAAAGTTCATAAAGTTACTCCCCTAGCACCACATCAGATGTATATCAGACGTTTATCCTGCAGAAGAGAAGACTGAGAGGAGACATGATAGTGGTCTTCAAGTATCTGAAGGGCTGTCACAGTGCAGAGGGGTTGTCCCTATTCTCACTTGCACAAG
The DNA here is from genome assembly GCA_014337955.1 of Aspidoscelis marmoratus. Lineage (NCBI taxonomy): Eukaryota > Metazoa > Chordata > Lepidosauria > Squamata > Teiidae > Aspidoscelis > Aspidoscelis marmoratus. Next base: position 9,342,266 of record MTQE01001134.1, on the reverse strand, counting down.
ATGAGAGGACTAGAAATAATGGTATGAAATTTCAAGAGAGTCAATACAGATTAGATATTAGGAAAAACTTCCTGACAGCGAGGGCGATCAGTCAATGCAATAGGACGCCACGGGAGGTAGTGAGCTGTCCTTCACTGGAGGTCTTCAAGCAGAGGATGGACCTACATCTGTCTGGGATGGTTTAGGAAATCCTGCATTGAGCTAGGGGGTCGGACATGATGGCCCTAGAGGTCCCTTCCAACTCTATGACTCTATGATATGCCAGATCTGACCACAGAGATGTTGTTCTTCAAAAGGATTCATGAGGTTCTTCTGTCAGGGTCTCAGATTAAGCCCATGCATAGCAATTACAGCCCCATCCAGATCCAATTAATATACTCCTTGGGCTAAATCACAAAATGGACACTGAACAGAGGCTGGTGTCTGGAATACAACAAGGAGACAAAGAAAGAGGAGTAAGCTGCTAATATTTGGAACAAACTCCCTTTGTAGGTCTTCCAGCACCTGCTCAGTACATACCATCTTCACTCAAGCTTTTGATGTTTAGCTCTCTCTAACTATTGCCCTGCCAGGGAGGGAGAATGTGAAGATTATATTTTAATGTATTCTTTATACTGTTTTATGGTTTTCGTCATTTTTTATTGTTGCAAGCCTACCTAGAACCTTGGGGTGAAGAGTGGGATATAAAACTCAAATAAATACATAAATAGAAGCACATTCACTCTACATGAGATCTTCCCAGCTTGCTTAGTTACATGTAAGAATAATTAATATGCATTAATCATGCATTATTTAGTTGCATCATATATGGCTGTGCACAGCCTTGCTGTAGCTAAACTTTATTTTTAGAAGCAAGTTTGCTTAAAAGATTTTAAACAAAACCATATACAGTCTAATTCAAGTTGAACCTCAGAAAGATGAGGTATATTTCCTGAGGCTGAATCTAGACGTTGCTTATTTATCCTGCTATATTTCAATATTCCAGAATAAAGCATGGATATGCCAAAATATCTGTGCTTTAATCTGGAATATCCAAATATAGTAGAATAAGCAACCAATGTGTGGATGCAACCTCAGCCACATTTCATGCTGAAAAGGCTTTCCCACCATGGGTGGGAAAGTACCCATTTTTGCACCCATTTAGGACCCATTTGGGTGTGAGCTGGATGACCCCATTTCCACTACAGCACCCATTTGGGACCCGATTGTTTCCACTGCCATTGGGGAAATCCGGATCTAATGGGTACATTTTGGCCTTTAATCCAGAATTTCTGTAGACCCCATTAAAGGGGTCTACAATGGGGTACTCTCCCAGAAAATCCGGATTAAAGGGAGCCTGTTTCCATTGGAAACAGGCAATGGGGTCCAAAGGAGGCTAGGGGGAGGGGATGCACCTTTGGGACCCCCCCCAACATTGGCTTCAAAGTCACTTCAAAGTCACTTTGAAGTTGACTTCACATTCACTTCGGAGTGACTTCGAAATCACTTCGAAGTTGCTTTGAAGACTGCACCCCCCTGCCCCCCAAAACACCTGGGGTAATGGACCGACACCTTGTGGGTCGATCCGGATTCCCCAGATGGGTGCAAAGCTGTTTTGACAGCAGGGGTGTTAGCACCCATTCCTAATGGGTGCTACACCTCCTGTGGAAACACATTGGGTGCTTCCCTTAATCCGGATCTACTAGATCCGGATTAAGAAATGTACCCATTCCTTATATCCGGATCTTCTTAGATCTAGATCTAAGGGCTGCAGTGGAAAAGCACCCATCATTTACAGTGATGCTAAGCTGCTTAATGATAATGTAAACTGGCAATGACCAAGGTGTTGTTTGAAGTGACACTACCAAAAATAAGAGGATGGTTAAAGCTTTCAACTGTCTGAGCCTCACTAAAAGCAGAATACTGTCTATATTCCCAGACCAAAGACTTTAAATTGGTTCAGAAGGAAGTGTGCTTGCATCTTGCCAAGAGATCATTCTCAGGAGTTCTGGTGGAAGCTAAAGGTCAAGTGGTATGAATAAAACCAATATTATGTTTATACTGAAGATCAATCCCAAAGGAAAAAAATCAGTCAAGGAGAATTTGCTTCATTTAATTAAGGAAGGAATCAGAGGGTTTGGACGTGGAGCTTGAAGAACCTACTCAAAAGCAAAGTAAGAACAAATGCATCATACTAATGTGATTTCAATTAAATGTCCTCAATTTGTGAGCTTCAGTGTGGAAAAAAACCAAAAACAACTTGGTACTTAAAAGATACAAGTACCGTATTTTGCTTGCCATAACACAAAGACTAAAATACAAAAAAAAAATTATTTTGCCACATTACAGAAGATGTTAATCTTTCTTGTAATTCATGGATGATCATTAACTTGGCCATTCCTGACCTACAACAGTATATCAAACTCCACAACATGGTTCCCTAGGCTTTTTTTTTTTTAAAAAAGCTAATATGTAAGCAATATGGTTCTTTAACTAATCTTCAATAAATAATGACATATACTGTCCATTTATATTCAAATTGGAGAGGACCTCCAGATGGTCCTGAACTATTGTTCCCATCATTCCATGCCAGGTAATGGACTGGAGTCTATGGGTGTTTTTCCACCACGCTCCTTTGATCCAGGTCTAAGAAGATCCGGATCTAAGGAATGGGTACATTCCTTAATCCAGATCTAGTAGATCTGGATTAAGGGAAGTACCCAATGTGTTTCCTTGGGTGGTCTAGCACCCAATAGCAATGGGTGCTAGCCTCCATGCCGCGGAAACACCGGAGCACTCATTTGGAAATCCAGATCTACCCAGGAGGGGTCTGCTTGTCACCCCAAGTGTTTGTTTGGGGGGACAGGGGGTGCAGTCTCCGAAGTGGCTTCGAAGTCATTTCAAAGTCATTTTGAAGTCACTTCGAAGTCATTTCGAAGTCACTTTAAAGTCTGTGCAAAACAGCTCCACTGAAGTCTGTTCTGATATTCGGAGTGAACTTCGAAGTGACTCCGGAGCTGTTTTGCACAGACTTCGAAGTGACTTCAAAATGACTTCAAAATGACTTTGAAGCTTAGGTTTTGGAGCTCCCCCCCCCCATGGGTGCCGCCTCTCTCTAGCCTCCTCTAGACCCCATTGCCACACAAGCGTGGAAACAGGCTCCCTTTAATCTGGATTTTCTGCCTGAAAACCCCATTGTATACCCCATTAATGGGGTGTACAGAAAATCTGGATTAAAGGCCAGAAAGTACCCATTTGATCCAGATTTCCCCAGCAGCAGTTGAAACAATCGGGTCCCAAATGGGTGCCGTTGTGGAAATGGGATCATCCGGCTCACACCCAAATGAGTTCTTAATGGGTGCAAAAATGGGTACTTTCTGACAGTGGAAAAACACCCTATTATTGACATACAGAGTGGTGGGATTTGTAGTGAATATCCAAAACATTCAAAATTCTATCCAATTCAATCAAATTCAGATATTCAAAATTCAAGTAGAATGTCTATACATTTGAATTTAAACATTCAAATGATTTTTGAATCTTTTGAATCATTCATACACATTATTCAGACATTTGCATGTGTATGGATATGTACACATTACATATGTATTCATACGCATCTTATTTGTACAACAATGTATACAGATATGTACGGGATGCGTGCAGGATAAAAACGGGATGCGTACGGTTGTTGACATCCATATCCTCAAACATGAATTGAACATTTGTACGAATAGATTTGAAAGTATTAGAATTGAATCAAATGTGAATACATTTGAATTTTAAACTTTCAAATCAATTCAAATGTTTGGATTTTCTATTTGCTGTGCAGTCTGAAGTTGAGCACAGCTAATACAGGAAAAGTAAGCATGTCACGAATGAGAATCAGCCATTAGTTCAGATGATGGCAAGGGGTCCAAATATTTTGAGGAAAGTTACGGAAATCTGATTGGTTGTCCTTTAGCCTCCCTTCAGAGGACTATATTAGGCCCTATATTGTTTTTTAGGGCAAAGTTGAAAGAGAGGCAAGAACAAATACAATTGCAAATGGCTGTCAGTGAAGATAGAGCACGTTTGTATGGCAAGTGCATACACTAAAAAAAGGAAGTTTTTAAAAAAGCAGAGGTGGTTGTACTTGCATGCTAGAACCTTAACCCACAGTAAAGGGCAGGAATGCACTTCCAAAATGCATTTTCTGGCATGTAGCATGGATTAGAGATGGAATGAGAACACTAGTAACCACATGCTACCACTTCTAAAAGCCTTGCTGAAATAATCTGCCAAATTTCTCCATTCATCCTGGGAGAGTCCTGGGCCAGATCAAATTTTTTGTACCCCCACATACTGAACAAAAATTCCAAAAGAGGAAGAAGAGTGGGTGGGGGGGGGAGCAAAACCAGACTACAGCCTATTTAGGATTTTTGTTTTGTTATTTACCCTTCTCTATTTCCAAAAAAACCTGCAAACAATTAACACTGATTTAGAACAGGGAAATGAGTTGATGCTGCTGTTCCTGTATGACAAGTCCCCTGGGTAAGAGATGCATTTGCCTAGCTAGAAGTGAAGGTAGAGCTGACAAAGCTCCATTCAATATTGTTTTTCTCACAAATAAATGTTTCCTTCCTTCCTTCCTTCCTTCCTTCCTTCCTTCCTTCCTTCCTTCCTTCCTTCCTTCCTTCCTTCCTTCCTTCCTTCCTTCCTTCCTTCCTGTCTTTCTTAAGAAAAACTTAGATATCCATTGCCAACTAATCATGAGCATACTTACCAAGTGCCAATGTGAAGCCAAAATGGCATGATCCAATTATAAAGAGTATGCTCTACTAGGCGTCAGTAGATTTTAGGCTATAAATAAATTTATAAAGAAGATTCAAAAGCAGATGAAAACAAAACTGTACAGCTGTAGAATGTAACTGAGAGCTGGGTCAGAAGGACAGGAGGTTCCTCCAGATGCAAGGCAAAACTCGTGATCCAATTGTACTACAATGGAAAGGACATACTTGTTACTCTCTGTCATATTATTTTCTGCCTTGTTACAACTGTAGTATTTGTGTATTATATATATATATATCATACACAAATACCAATGAATAACCATAGTTGTTGTATACACTGGATAGTTGTGAGAAGGGGAGAAAATTGTGAATATTTGGAGTAAGGTAGAGATGTCTCTTTTCAGTATTTTATGGTGCACAACTCAAGGATACCAGATAGATATGTGATGCTGTTATGCTAAGATAAGGATAACACTGATGAGGAGAGAGTAGGGAGTAAGCCTGAACTATAACTGAGAAAGGTTTTGGAAGAAAGTTCCTTTTGCAATTATAAGCTGACCCTATTAAGGATACTTTTTGCATCAAATAATTCCTTTATTTCTGCCCTGGAACTGGCAGAGTATCATGGCATCTGGTAAGCAGCATATGTGATTGGACCAAGAGGTGCTACCAGAAATAGCCAAGCATGCAAAAACAACAAAAGAAGGCATGCAGGGAGTTTTCCAGCTTCCAGTAATCCCTCTCAGGCCATTCTCATATGCTGCTCACCCAATACATAGATAAAGTGAGTGTTGTAGCTTACATCTGGTGAGAAATGTTATGAGGCAATGTGTTATAGATTCCACAATTGTCTCTTGCCATCTAGAGGAAGCCACCATCTTGGAATATGGTGCAGGTGGCCGATTACACAAAAACTGCAAATTGTATGTTTTATTAAGACTTCATTCACATCCAAATTTTAATCCAGTATCAGTCCTTTTTCATAGTGAGAAATCACATCAGGAAAGTGTCAAGCTGTTTCTGTCCAGTATTATCTAATTCAGAAATCCACCATTGGGATAGATAAAATGGAAAGAAGATAACTATTCACTTTGCTGATGTGTTCTCTTACTCTGAAAATGGGCTGAATTGATTAAAATTAAGGTGTGAACATAGCCTATATATATCTGTATGATAATTTGAATGTATTGTAAGTTTAATATGTATTCACAATGTAAAGGAAGAGGTCAAATATGATTAATGGGTAGAGCCAATTGTGGAAGATACAACACATTTCTGGACAGCCATTTATACAATCATATAAGGGACGTTATCTAACTCCTTTCCTAATGAATGCCAACTCATTAACATCAACGCTAAAGTACACAAACTGCTTCAAGGCCAAGATCAACATATAATGACCAGACTAGCATTATATATCCTGAAAGTTAGCAGTGACTGAGCTTTTCTTGATTATGTGGGGGTTGATTGCCATGGAGATGAGCTTATATAATGATTTTAATATAAAGATTCTAGGAAATGACTTTTTGATACTTTATATTCTTACTGTATATTACTAATATGGTCAAATGACTTTAAATTTGAAGAGGAAGGTAACAGATGATATGATAAGTTAAAACCTAAAGATATCCTTGGCTCCTAAAGTCAATATATGACGGAAGGAAGGAATGGTAAAAGCTGAGTGACATTTGACATTAGTTGGTTAAAAGTGATGGAATCATCCTATTGTGAGATTATAGCTTCTGAAAGTGGGTCTAAATATACACAGATTTTCAGCTAAGAGTGGTAAACCACCAGGTATTAAATAAGAAGTGTTCCAATGATTACAGGTGAAAGGATGGGCAAGGATGATAGACACAATAACAAAATAGCATACTATGCAAAAAAAGAGAGTTCAGAAAGACACTGACTAAAAAAAAAAAAAAAAACCCACAGATTTTGTAACTGTTTGAACAGCTAAGGCAGCCATAAGGGCCAAAGAAATAGGCCCTGGTCACACAAGTCTAAGACAGGACAGCCTATTCATTAATTCGATCTGAGGTCATACTAGTGCTGGTCACACCTATATCGTTATAGGTTGTCCTCAGGCTGCATTGGTCACACCTTTGTCAGAGATCAACCTGAGCCTCCTCTTGGCTCTCCATGACCTTTTCCTGCATCAAATCTATCTCCTTTCTGATTGGATGCTGTTCTGCCACTCAAGGGAGGTGAGGTGTGTGTTTGCAGTTCTTTTTAAAGTCTGCTCCCCCACCTCCATGCCCCCCTTTTTTATGTGCTTTTCTTCACTGTGCAATTATTTTTTAAAAAAAAATTGTGTAAAAATGCTAGATAGAGGAATCATACACATAAACTGAGGAGAGAAGGGGAGGAGCCTCACAAATTCCACATGTGCTGATTGGCCGAAGGAAAGACTGGGCTCCAGCCACCACAGCACAGCTCGGCCTCCTTTAGCCTGTCCCCCTGCTCACACTTGAGAAAGCAAAGATGTCCTGAGATGCCAGGATGGGCTGAATCCTTGTCAGTCCTGGAAAAAGGAGGACTATGGGTAAGACAGTCTAGCAAAGATAGTGTGGCTTGGAAAAAGAATTAAATTCGAAATAATGTGAGTAACATGACCTGAGGACAATCTGAGGTTGACCTAAACTACTTGTGTGACCGGGGCCCTATAGGAACATTTGTTAAGGTCCACTGGAGGCAGTAATCCTGCCACCTGAGATCAGCATGTGCTTGGGGCTGACGAATTAAGCTAGATGTACGATCAATTTTTTTGTATTTTTTCTTTCCTATGTACTTCAAAAGTTCTTCTTCTTCTTCTTTAGATACGAAGCTCATCATTAGTATCCCACAGAGCTACCTATGGGGAACTATGAGGTATTTCAAATATCCCTATTGTTCCCAATGGCAAGAACTCTCAAAATATTTTGAGGGTCCCCCCTTCACTGAAACAATGGTTTCAGCCTGTCTTTGAACCAATTACCCATTTAATGGCCACATTCAAATGACAAAGTGAGTTGTAAACTATGGCTTACCATGATCATCTATCCCCACCTGTTTGCCACAGCTAGGACTGTCACACAGGGAGGGGATCAAAGAGAAAATTAGTGGGATAAACCACAAGTGTCTTAGCTCTTACATTCAGGGTCAGATTAGTTTACACTGTGCTTTAAATAACAAAAAGATTCCATTTAATGCATGATACAACCTATGCGTCAGCAAAGCAGTTGGCAATTCCCTGTACAGTACAGAAGTCAAAAGCTACTTATTCATGTGCCATTTTGGTTCAAGTCTCTTTCGCCCTCCTCCTAGGTGTTTTTAATTAGATGAAACTGAAAGTCCTCAAAGCCTAATTAACATAAAAGCCTTCCAGTAATTAGGGCCTATACTTTGGCCTACTACAGCTATCCATTCACAATTGTTAGAGAAATGATTTTTAAAAGGTGAGGTTGAAGTTATGGACTGAGAGCAAAAAAGGAACAGTCTCAACTCTCCAGTAATCTTAATGTTCAAAAGATCATCAGACCTCTGACTACAATCCTAATATAGTCCAGATGATTACCCTTGATCTAAGAAAATAATGTGGTAACAACAATCTCTTGAGTTTAGCAAGAAATGGGATACTTTAGGCTCATTGTCTCTGTCATCCTGGCACAGCGCAAATGAGCCAGTCCTCAATGCTTGTTTGAGTGTTGTGTTACAGAAGTTGTCATGCCTCGTGTCCTGAGCACCTCAACAGATGAGGAGGCCGTCATACATGCCAGCCCAAATGAGAGAGCCTACCCTGCCAGCCAAAGCAAGGGAGGCATGGCTCAGGAGCCAAATGTGGAAACTGATGCTGGGTCCCAAGATGGAGACAGTTCATACTCAGATGTCGACCAATGTTCAGAGCAGATTTCTCTCAGACAAGAACGAGAACACCTGAGACGTTCAGCATGTCCATATGCTAAACACTTGAGCTGCCAGTGGTGCGGCTCATGGAGTCCTACGTAGTAAATGCCCAACTCTGCAAATGCTGTTGCAGACAAAGAATCTTCCTCCCAACCTCGGCTCAAGTAATTCCTTTGTTCCTGAACTTTGACTGGCTTTACCACTACAAAGAATCTCTGGTAATCTGACCCTGGCGTTCCTGACATCATGTTAACTCTTTATCCTCCAAGAACTCTGAAACCTAAACTGGCTGCTTGCTGTTGCTAGCCCAGCATGTGCGCATGTGTGTGTGCTTGCTGACCAGCACCTGCTTGGGACACAGCAGAAGTTGTATATCTTTGTGCACAAAATGGATTTACAGTCTAAAGTTATCCTTTGGTTCATTTTCTTGCTTACAGTGCCCCTACAATCCTGTGTGAGTGAAAGTCTCCTTTAGTGAGGAACAAGTAGCAATTTGCACATGTCTTAGATGACATTCCTTATAATGATTGTTTAAATAACAAGGAGGTGTGTTTTACTAGACCCAGGTTTGTAGCTCTAAATTTTGCAAAGTTTGGGCTCTGACAAGTCAAACTGAAGTGGGACTAAAGCAATCACACAGACATTGCTAAAAATGGAAAGATTCATTACCCAGGAGGAGGAGGAGGTGAATTTGAAGCTGTAAGAACAGACATAAAAGGCCTAAATTTGTTTATCCCATCTTCGTCTAGGAATGTGTACCCCTTCCTCATATGGTGTTAAATAACACCAAGAATGACTCTTTTAGTCACATGGGGTGGAGAACTCCATAAACACAGAGGAGGGAAATGTAGCCAATCACAGCTTGGGAACGAATGCTGCTGGTGAATGACCAATCACAGGAAGCCAGGCAGACAAGTGGACAATCACTGGCAAGCAGTCATCAGGAAGATATTGCCAGACTTGGAAGTGAACAAAGAGCAGTGTCAGAGAAAATGAGGTAGGCTTATTCTTTTAACTGCTTTAATGCCTTTTATCTCTCTGTGTGTATCTAAAGAAGGGATCTTTTTTCTTAAATGAACACAATGCAATAACCTTCAACTTAAATACAGGGAGTAAGTTCTTAA
>MTQE01001134.1:9297386-9322715 GCA_014337955.1 Aspidoscelis marmoratus | reverse complement strand
CATTTAAAAACAGACATTTAAAAAATTATATCAGCCCTAAAACCAGAAACCAGAAAGTTTAAAAATGCAGCTTTAAAAAACAGAACAAAAATAGTTAAAAACAGCAGTGACTTTCAATGGGGGAAGTATGGGGGACATTTAACCAAAGTCCTGCGTAAAGAGGAACGTTTTCACTGCCTTTCTAAATAGAAACAAAGAAGGGGCCTGACACACCCTGAGGGGGAGAACATTCCATAGCCTGGGGGCCACTACTGAGAAGGCCCTCTCCTGGGTGCCCACCCGCCTAGCTACTGAAGGCGGAGGAATCACCAGAAGGGCCTCCTCTCCAGATCTTAAATTCATTCATTGGGGTAAAAACTCTACCCTTACAGTTATTATGTTTGTCAACTTTATTCAGAACCTTTTTGTTTTGCTGTCTCAAGCTATTAGTGGGGTTCTATATCAGGGAATGTTGTTTGTTTGTTCTGAGTTAATGACCATTTTGTGCTGAAAGAATCCTTATTTGAAATACATTCAAATCTATTCATATGAATTTTCAATTCGTATTTGAAGATACGAATGTCAACATTAGTATCTTCAGATACGAATTGAAAATTCGTATAATAGATTCAAATGTATTTGAATCGAATGTGAATACATTCAAATTTTAAACATTCAAATCAATTCAAATCTTTGGATTTTCAATTCGAATCTAATTGAATCTTGAAAATTGCATTCATTTGATCAGCAATCCACTTGTATCTGGTGGCTCATCAACTGCCATCCTGGATCAATCCAAACCCTAGTGGACTGCTCAGAGGCAGAGGCAGAAGAGCTGGTTTCCTTAGAACTTGTTGTATTTTTCTGGTATTCAGAAAAAAAAAAAGATAGACATAATCCTTTTAAAAATAATTCAAGCCTACGACCACTGTATCTTGTAGCAATGAGTTAATAATGTGCTACATGGGGGGGGGGGGATCTCCTCCTTTTGTCAGTTCTGGTTCTACTGCCAGTCAGTTTCATTGGAGAACAACGAATTATTAGGAAATAAGGACTCTTTTAGCACAAAATGGTCATTAACTGAGAACACGCTCAGAACAATAGATCAAATAATAATCCAAAATGCTCTCAGATTTCTAATTGTCTCCCTATCAACCTTCAATCTACCATTATGCTTGAAAAAATTAGTTCTTTCTGAAATCTTTTTCTCTAAAGAGCACCATCCTACACACTTGCATTTTCATTGGTTAATAGAGAATTTCACTTCCAAACCCCATGCAATCAAAGGTCCTTTTATGTGCATATATTACATAATGATAACCTGCATTTGATGGATAGATTTGAATATATGTCCAATGAAAACAGACACCAAGTCTCACTGCAACCATTTGCTGAGAAAACCACATGTTCAGACAGGATGAACTTTAATCTGCATTTCCTAATACACCATAAAATCACATTTGTCTTTGTTTAAGTAAGGATTTGGTCAATAAGGCAGTAGATTGTCTGATCAGTGCATCTGATACGTCACAGGTTCATTCAGATTGTGTTTGCACAGTTCTTTTTTTAAACAGCACTGAGATGGCTTAAAGGCCGTTTCTTCACATACCTCATTTAATTCAGATTGAGGAGATCCGGAACTTTGGGATCTGGTCCTTGGGGAATCCAGTCCAAGTAGTTCTGCATCATGGTGAGGAATTTAGCACCCAATGGCAATTGGTGCAAAACAAGGCAGCTGGGTGGACACTGTAGCACCCACCCCGAGGCTCTGGTTAGGCCCGATTAGGCCTGAGCAGGGAGGTCTGCTGGTGGTGCAGTGTGATTGGCTTGCATAGCCATCAATCAGGGGTCACTTCCTGTTACAGTGGGCATGGCGGAGGGACATGGCTTTGTAGCTGCCTAAGGAGCTGCTATGCAACTTGTGCTCAGCTTCCTAGACCACTACAGAGGACATACAGGCCTATGTAGTGTGTATGTTGAGGGCTGGAGCTGGAGCCATCCTGCTGCAAATGGTGGCCTCTAGGCCTGCCCCAGAACCCCACTGGACCAACAATAGGGGAAGACCAGACTGAAGACATGATTAAAGAGATCTACCACTTATCTGGATTTAAGAGCCCAAAGACCCCATTAAATCTGGAATTTGAAGGCACTTGTGCAGACAGCACATTCCAAATGGGGTCCTCATGGGGTCGTCAGTGCGGAAGGCATGTGGCAGATCCGTACCAAATGCATTCCTATTGGGTTCCTAATGGGGTCTTCAGGACCTGCGTGAAAATGGCCAGAGATTGCTTATAGGTGGTTCACATATGCCAGTCTACCCCTTCCCAGTCCCATGAACATTCAAGACTAGAAAAAGTGGAATAGAGATTGGATGGAAACCCAAGGGCCGCAGGTTGCTGTCTCTAAGCTACTTCTGAGCTCCTTTTGCTGCTTCTTGTGAATGTAGCCTAAGGATGCATTCAAATGAAGGGTTCTTTTTGTTTTTTATTTTTATTTTTTGAACAGCTTAAAAGTGGCTTACAGTTGGTACCATGCAGCAGCTCCTACTCCCACCTCAGTTCCAATCTAAACTGAAGGCCGGAAAAAGCATTTCCAATTTTTTGGCCTTTAATATGGATTAGAGGTTGGATCAGAATGGTAGCTGCCACATGCTTCCACATCTAAGCCTCCTTTGCATGGTTTTTTCTCCTTTAGAAGAATAAGAAGAGTTGGCTTTTCTACCCCACTTTTCTTGCCCATTTAAGGGGACTCAAAGTGGCTGACAAAGCTTTCTGTTCTCCCCACACCCTGTGAGGTAGGTGGGGCTGTGAGAGCTCAGAAGAGAGCTGTGATTAGCACAAGGTCATCCAGCTGGCTTCATGAGGGAGGGCGGAATCGAACCCAGTGTTCCCAGATAAGAGTCCAGCTCCTTAACCACTAGACCAAACTGGCTCACAGATACAGGCAATATATATCTATATATACACCTAATTTTATGGATATCCTATGGATAAATTTCCAGCTCTTCATTTATGACAAAAAAAGTGGATCCCCTCCCCCTGACTTACCAGGGTTTTTTTTTAAGAACTTTGGTTGCCATGGCAGTTGGATGCAACTTGGCATTTCCATGGCAACAACTACTGACTCTGTTTCAATTCACCATCTGACAGAGAGATTCTCTCTCCCCCTCCTTGTTCAGCTGTCAAAAGGCAGAGAGAGAAAGGGAGAGACAGTATACCTGCTCCCAAGGAGAGCTTAAAATCCAGTGAATGAGAAACAAATAAAGCAGCTTTTGTGCAGTTAAAAGACCTAAGAAGGTAAAAAGACCAGTAAAACTTGACTAATTTGCCTTTTGCTTCTGACTGTATTATTATTATTATCATTATTATTTGCACAAATAATTAAAAACTCTCAACATGATTTAAATGCTCATCCAAGTCAGCTGGGTATAGTAACTGTACATGTTTCCTTCAATGCTAAGTTAGGCTTCAGTCCACTTTCAGAGAATACAAAGTGCAAAAGGACAGGCTGTTTTCCTTCAGTGTTAAATAACTCAGAAAATTCACCTTTGGGATACATAATGTGGAAAGAAAATTACTGGGCACTTTGCTGACGTGTTCTCTCGCTCTGAAATTGGAGCGGATCTGGACTAAACCTTAGGTGTGACCATAGCCTTATACTCTGTTTTGATGAAACCCGATTCACAGTTCTCTCCTCCAAGACCCTTGGAGGAAAAAAAAGGGAAAGAGGTAAATGGAATGATATAACTCCCAGAAAAAACAGAAAATCTAGTTATTATGATTCTTGGCCTCCCATGTCTAGAAGAAGAAGAAGAAGAGTTGGCTTTTCTATCCCGCTTTTCTCACTCATTTAAAGGGACTCAAAGCAGCTGACAAAGCTTTCTGTTCTTCTCCCCACAACAGATACCCTGTGAGGTAGGTGGGGCTGTGAACGCTCAGAAAAGAGCTGTGACTAGCCCAAGGTCACCCAGCTGGTTTCATGGAGGAAGGTGGAATCAAACTCGGTATTCCCAGATAAGAATCCGGTTGCCTAACCACTAGACCAAACATTTTGCTCTAGTAAGTCTAACTTTAATCACAGGAATGTCATAAGTCTTCATACTGCCCACTAGGGAACACAGAAACAGTGAATGAAAGGACAAATCATTCACTTCCCCATTTTTCTTCCCAATGAGATCTTTAAGCCCTCAGTGTGAAACACAATACTTTGTAGAACCACGGAAGCCAGCCAGCTGTTCCTTGAAAGATAGCAGCACAGTTGACCATCCTGGTTAACTGGAAGTACTTCTCACACCTCGTTCCAAATCCAAAATGAAGATTTCAGCCCATCAGTAGCTCTGAATGCATAATTTTGGCAAACAGTCAATGCATAAGTCACTAGAGCAAACAGTATTCTTAATCTCTGCCCAGCCTTCATAAGGCCAGAACATTGGTTTCTGGCCTCTCCTTGTGGTCAAATATGATTAATAGAAGATGAATTGGGCAGATATTGATGGGTTGCTCTTCCATTCTCCTAGCCTAACTAAATTGTAACTTTCCAAGCAACCATTTAAATGAAATCAAAGCAGGAGGCCTGGCCAAAGACTGCTGCTTGGCTGACAGAAAAATACAGCATTGATAAGAAGACAGGAGGTCGACCCCGTCTCTGGATTTGTAGGAGATTTTTAGTCAGGCTTTAATAGATTATTTGTTTTAAGCTGCTCAAGATGCACTCATACCATGACAGGAACAGAAATAAGTCGAGAATGTTGTTAGTCAGGTCAACAGGAAAAAAGTGCGACTCAGTTTAAATGTCACTGTATCTGACTTTCAGACTGTCAATGTCCAGGGATTGACTTGATGCCAAGGAAAGAAAAACAAAAGTCCAAAACCCAAAACCCACTGTTTCATATTTCCAACCTATTTATCACCCTCTATTTACACTGGAAAGCAAAGCGGCACAGGCTGCTGGTATAATTACACATTTATTCAGAAGATATACAGAACTGATTCACCACTTCCTGGTTATTTTTATCTTTATTACCTAGTCAACTGGATTTGGACAAAGCAATCCAAGCCTTCCTCCATATCTACAATAGGGATGTGCATGAATATTTGTAAGGCATTCGAAATCCGATCAAATATGCCGAATTTTGACATTCAAAATTGAATGTCCCAAAATTCAAATGCAAACATTCCAATCGAATTTTAAATTTCAGATCAAATTATCCGGACATTCGTATGTGTTTGGGTTCATACACGATGCGTACTTGATGATCCACATCTTTCCTGCATACGTATGTGATGAAATGGGGTTGCATATAGGACAACTATGGGATGCATACGGACACATACGGATGCATATGGATGTGGGGAAGATGCATACGTGCATGTAGGAATGTTGTCGACATTCGTATGTGCAGATTCGAATGAAAAATTCAAATGAATAGATTTGAATTTGGCAAATATGAATCGAATCTTGTTAAATTCGAACTTAAAAGATTTGAATCAAATTGGATTTTCAGGTATTTGATTCAATTCAAATAGAATGTCATAAAAACATTACTGCACATCTCTAATCTACAATTCATGGCTCATTTTCTTCTGCCTATGGACTTTTATGCATGGAAGTGCCTGTGATCGGATTCAGTGGGTCTGGAATAGCCACGCCTGTTGATTCCAGCCATAGAAAGGCATGGGCTAGATCAGTATCATCTGCCTGATGGTGCTGAAACAAACTGGCTTACTTCACAGCCTTCTAGCATGCATGAGCTTCAAGGCTGGACTGCAATGGCTCTGAGGAAAAGCAACAAATGTTCCTAGCCTGAGAGGTCCTAGAGGATGCATTTCAGCAGTGCAGTATGACACGCCACTGAAATGCATCCCCTGATAGTCCAGAACATGGGAGGCATGACTTCTGCACATCTTCCACGCTCTGAATCAGGACCTTTTGTACACGAGTAGACACGTCTAATCATGTCTATGGGTGTTTCTGAACAGGGCCTCCACAGTCTGGACCACAGTTTATCTAATGCAGATGGAGCATGCCAGCGGGCGGCATGGCCTCACAGATCTGCGTTAACTTTTATATCTATGAGACGCAGAAGCTTACCATATGGCACTTGATGCACTAAAGATAACTGCAGAAAGCACCTTTGTAAGAGGAGATTTATATGTTTAGAAGAATCAAAAGGCAAAAGATTTCCCCCCTCAAACAATCCCCCGACTGCCAGAAACAATTTCCTTGATAAGATGCTTTTTGCAACCTAGTATCTCCAAACATTCCCCCCACCCCTTCAAAAAAAAAGCTTGTCTGGAAGAAAAGGTCACCTTACATCATCTCTTGTACTTGCTTCCTATTAGGGGTGTGCATGAAGCCTTCCCCAGATGGAGAATTCTGTGTTCAGAACCGGAAGTACTGGTTTAGCCTCTAAAGAAGATGTAAATAGGCCCACAGGTGCCACCACGGCCTCCACAAATGTAAGGGAGACCACCAGAATGGAATGGGAGGCCATGGTGGCAACTCAGGGCCCATTTCAGTGCTCTTCATGGGCCAAATCAGCACCTCCAGGGACTGCACAAAACAGTGGGAGCTGCACCCACAGAACTATTGGAAGGCATGTGGTAGTGGCATGACAAAAGCTAAGCGGGGTGACATGAGGCCGTGGGGTGGGATGGGAGGCCAGAGATGGGGGGTACAGGAGGCCACATTCAATTCAAATAGCATGAGTGTGCACATCCCTACCATCTATCTGTGTGGAGGGAAAGTCTTTTTCCACATCAAGAAATGTATAATAAGTGACACTGCCTGGGAGAAGGCCTTTTCAGCGATGGCCCCTAGGCTATGGAATAGTCTCCCCTTTGAGAAGCGTGAGGCTCTTTCACTGTACAGTATATGTTAGGAAGGCCGTGAGGAAGCACTTCTTTCCCCCTGGCCTTTGGCTAAATGGGAATATGTGGTCTCTTCCCACTTTACAGACACTGTTACTGTTTTAATATATACTGTTGTTGTTTTAATGCGTGTCTGATTTTAAATGTTGTTACCCACTCTGAGATCTTCAGGTATAGGGCGGGATAGAAATACAAATAATAAATAAATAAATTGCAGAAACTGTCGAAACTGGCCCTGCCACAGCTAGTGTCTTTGACAATAGCAGGCCCCTTCCAAAGAAAAGTTAAAATCTCCCTTTTACAAAGGCATGACTTGAAATGGTTTTGGGATTCAGACTTAGATGCCTCAAAAGGATGTTGACACAGCATCTCAAAACTTTGTCAAGATCTGGTTAAAAGATGCTGAAACGGATTGCACCAGTGTACAATTACAAAACAGAAAATAAGTAGGCTTTGCCACATTATCTGATAATAGTATGCAATTACAGTGCCTTCTCATTAGAGGAGCATTGATAGACTGTCCCAAGGCATCCCACTCTTTGCTTTGGCTCAAATGAAACGACAGGCAGATACTCTTGTATGCAGGAGTCTAAGGTGCTTCAATTCCAAACATCTGGATGTAGTGTAACATCAGAGCAGATCTTTCCTCTTTACACTGGAACTTCTAGTATTGGGCCTTAATCACAGGCAGGACAGTGGAGAGAGGATCCGTTCTCAAGATTTCTTTCTGACTGGCCTAGACATCATTATTTTTCAATCAAACCAGAGGACAATTCACACTTGGCCCTTTAGTTCACAATAATTTAACATCAGGGCGGGTGCATCTGTATTTGCAGGAGGCTTTATAACCTAGAAATGTCTCCTGTCTTATCAGACATTAACCTATCGTCAACTAGCAGTGGTGCACAAAATGGTGGACCACATGCAACCCAACCTTACCTAAAAGCTTACCTGTTGCACCCAGTCTGTGACCATTCACACCGTTTCCAGTGCAAGGAGTCATCTGAGGTGCCACACAAGCATGCTGCCACCTCAGATGACCCCAAATGCGACTGTGCATGCACAGAGCATCACCATGGCAACAGCAATGGTGCATGCACAGTCATGTCAGGCTCCAGACAGAAGACTGTGGCACCTTGCTGGTCCTTGGACACACGCCCAGACACGGGTAAGTCTCCAGACACATGAGGCTCAGTGCAATGTGTACTACTGCATGCTAGTACATGTTAGTCTGTCATACACTTTTCCCATCCTGCAGACACTGCAGAAAAGTTCTGTGACTCATTGTTTAGAGGCACCAAAGTCTGCCTGTCAACACAGCATCCCACCCTGTGATGCCACGTGGAGGGACTTTGATCCCCCTCCAAGGCACAAAGAACATTGGTGTGCAAAAAGTAGCTGGGCCCTTATCCCAGCAAAGTATGCCAGATTTCTGCACAGGCCTTCTGCATCTGGGCCTGGAAGGTAAGGGGGGCTCTCCAAGTGAATGTGTGACACTTTTAGAACAGCAGCATTGGGGATAACATTGCAACCATATAAAGTACGTTGAGAAGCCCAATCCAGAACTGCAGCCATCACCAAGGTGACTAGGGATGTGTACGAATATTTGTAGGCATTCAAGATCAATTGAATGTGCCAAATTTCGACATCCAAACTCGAATAAAATGTCCTGAAATTTGAATGTAAACATTTGAATCGAATTTCAAACTTTGGATCTATTCATTCAAATTATCTGGACATTCGTATGTGTATGGGTTCGTACATGATGCGTACTTGAAGATCCGCATCTTTCACGCATCGGTAGATGTTTGTAAATGGGGTGCATACGGGATAACTATGGGATTCATATGGATGGGTATGGATGGGTACGGATGTGGGGAAGATGCATACAGGCACATACAAATGTTGCCGACATTCGTATGTGCAGATTTGAATAAAAAATTCAAATGGATAGATTCGAATCTGGTAAATTTGAATCAAATCTTGTTAAATTTTAATTTAAAAGATCCGAATCAAATTCAATTTTTGGGTATTTAATTTGATTCGAATAGATGGAAAAAAAACCATTTGTGTACATCTCTAGTGGAGACACACTCTGATGCAGCACCTTTCTCCTTGGTGGAGGAAAGGCCACCCCTACTACCATCAGTACACAAAGAACTCAAGGTGTTTTACTCTACTTCCTGGGAGAGTTTTGCACTGACCCAATGACTATAGCACTTCAAGGCGTGAGGAGGCTACTTTTCCTATCTCATGTTTCTTATCTCACCCAAGCATGCAGCTACCATTGTCTGTACTTTTCCAATTGATAGTCAGATGGAGGGGAGCATCAGAGGGACCTTCAACCCACACTGATTTCTGTAATGTCTGAATGGCTGCAATGCAGCAGCATTCACCTACTCTTTCAGGGCACAATCAAGCCCCTTGAAGTAGGCTGAGAAAAGGGCTCGTTTGTTAATTAAAGCATGCTCTTTCAGAGGTTTAAAAGTACTTTACCCCTTTGGAATGTCAGCCCAGATCTCAAAAAAGGGTCTGTCTTCCCACATATACATCTTTCCCAACCCCCTCCTCCCAAAGACTGAAAATTAAGGAAAATTCAACCTACAGTGAAAAAGAGCTTCAGGCAAATCTTGTCATTCAGAGCATACAATCTTCTAATGATTTGGGTAGGTACAAGTCAAATCGCCTGAGTCATCTGCTCAGGATCCTCCCTTCCTCTTCTTCAGAGAACTTGACAAGATGACTCCTCCTGGGAAAATGATAGCAAATGGCCTTTCTCCAGCACGTGGGCGGATGCTCCTGAGATACCTTCGATTTAATTCAGATGATAACTTTATCCCTTTTGGGAGCTCAAGGTGATTTTGGTCTTAAGATTAAGAGACAAGTCCTCTAAGGAGGTCCAATATACAGATACAGAGGCTACATTCACACCTAAGTTTTAATCCAGCTTCAAGTCACTTTGGGAGATACTACATCAGCAAAGTCAAAAGCTGTTTTCTTATAATAGGGGTGTGCCCAAATTCAATTTTTGGGATTCGGTTCAATTTGAATCGAAAATCCAAAAATTCAAATTGATTCAAATCTTTAAAATTGGAATTAAACCAAATTTGATCGAATTAAGCAAATTCTAATCTGTTTGAATTTTTGATCTGAATTTGCACTTACAAATGTTGACGTCGTTCGCATGTGCCTGTATGCATCATTATGCATCCCATACACATCCATACACGTCAGTATGCATCCCATAGTTATCCCGTATGCAACCCATTTTTGTCCCTTTGAATTTGAATTTAAGGACACTCAGCTCGCATTCGCATGTCAAAATTCAGCCAGATTAGATCGAATTTTGAATACCTTCAAATATTTGTGACACCCCTATCTTACAATACTATTTAACTCAGAAAATGTTCTTTTGGGTTAGATAATACGGAAAGAAAATTACCAGTCACCTGGTTGTGGTGTTCCCTCATTCTAAAGGTGGACTGAAGCTGGATTAAAACTTAGGTGTGAACAGAATTGCCACAGTATAATAAGGGGTCCAGCATTCATTTCAAAGCTTGATTCCTCTCAAGCATTGTGCTCCCCAGGGATGGAATGATGTCCTTGGAAAAAAACAGGCAGCAGAGAGTAACATCTGCTGAGGAAAAAGACGTTTACACCCAGCATTTGGATCCTCAGGGGGGCTTCCATCATCATTAGATCACAAGGACCTTTTGGAGGCTGATGTCAAAGAGAATGAGGCCAGAGTGCTCTAACTATATTGTGGGGGGACCATGACTCTTTGGGTGGACTGTACTCATGCCATTTTAAGGGAAACAAACGACAACCAGAAGGCTTTGACTTTACCTTACAATCTTCTCCACCCTAACCACTACTTTGGCATTCAAACTATTCCTTAGAGTTTGTTTTTGGGAATAGGCCTATTTGGACTCTCTTATGTTCTTCAGAAACATGGTTGGGGAGCCAGACTCTTATCTGGGAATACCAGGTTCGATTCCGCCCTCCCCCACAAAGCCAGCTCGGTGACCTTGGGCTAGTCACAAGTCTCTTCTGAGTTCTCACAGCCTCACCTACCTCACAGGGTGTTCTGTTGTGGGGAGAAGAACAGAAAAGCTTTGTCAGCCACTTTGAGTCCCCTTAAATGCATGAGAAAAGCAGGGTAGAAAAGCCAACTCCTCTTCTTCTTCTTCTTTTGTCAGCATCTCCAAGAACCATCCCTCTCCAGCTCACTTTTGAAACTCCTTTATATGTTAATAGATTTAAAAACAAACAAACAAACAGGGACTTTTGTCACCAGCCATTGAAAGACTGAACAAACTGCTATGAGAGGTGGAGGGAATTCTTCATGAACATTTGAGTGGATTTGACTCACCCAAAGGGCTGTCACAGTGCAGAGGGATTGTCCCTATTCTCACTTGCACAAGATGGGAGGACTAGAAACGGTGGTATGAAACTTCAAGGGAGTCAATACAGGTTAGATATTAGGAAAAACTTCTTGATCAGACAGTGAAATAGGGTGCCACCCTTCACTAGAGGTCTTCAAGCAGAGACTGGACCTACATCTGTCTGGGATGGTTTAGGAAATCCTGCACTGAGCAGGGGGTTGGACTCAATGGCCCTAGAGGTCTCAACTCTATGATTCTATGATTCTAGGTCTCCTTTTTTCCTGCCTTCATAGCTCTGGTTCCAGATAGCTGATGGAGGGGGAAGTAGGAAGGAAGGTGTTCCAAATCTCTATATCCAGAAGACCCCAACCTAATGAACACATAGATTCCCATATTGTATCTCTTCCTGTTCATCACATGAAGAAGATACACAATGATAAAGAAGCCTTTCTCAATCATTGGTCTCTCCTGGATGCTGGACACAGTTCATCTACTTTGATTTTTCAGGAGATTTTGACAAAGACTATGTCTCCAGGCAGCAGTAGGCAATGGAAGGATCTAAAGATCCCACAATTGACTATTGCCACTCATGCCAGAGGTGGAAGACAATCATGGGACTTCCACATGTAGCAATCTAGAAGCCAATCAAGCGCCTATTCACTTCTGAGTAGCTACAAATGGTACTACAATGTAATGCACCAGCAGACACTATAAAAACATCACTGTTAGGAGAAACATGGCACGGTTGCTATCCCAGTACTGTATTGAGAATACTGCAATTATGTTTGGCATTCCCAGTATAGTCTCAGGAGAACTTAGGGTTTTAGCCAGCATCTGGAGGCATCCCAAGAAACCGTTCATAGATCTCAATGAACGTCACAGAACCTCATAGATTCTGGTCTCCTTACCTGGTACAAGGCTGAAGAAATAGATAGGACAAATGGTCTCAGCAGCACACCTGATTCTGAGATTCCTCCAAAATGTGAGTCAAGGGATAGCCAGAGAGCAACCTGATTTAACATAATAGGAATCTGGCCTTCCTTACGCCTATTTCTAGTTAAAAGAGTGATTTTTTTTTTTTTTTTTGCATGCTGCATTGCAGTTTCCAGCTTTGCCTTGGTTGTCAGATCTTGCCCAAGTCTTGAACTAGTTAATACACCCCTGTACTCTCATTTTGGAGAAGGCTTTCCAGAATTTCAGTTTGGCTGTGAGTCAAAGTAGTAAACAGCTATTGAACTATTCATCATAGAGAAAGCTTACTTCCCATCTTGCTTACAGAGGAGAATCTTCATAGATGGAAAATCTTTCTGGGTGTACTGAAATGGCATTATTGTATAGCAGCAAGTATCAAAAGAAATAGAGGGCTATCAATTCTGGATCCTAACTGTTGTTCATGTTGCCATGCTATAGTGGCCATCAATGGAAGAAAAGAAGGAGAAGCAGAAGCAGAGGAAGAGGAAGGAGGAGAAGGAGAAGGAGAGGGAGAAGGAGAGGGAGAGGGAGAGGAAGAGGAAGAAGGAGAGGAAGGAGAAGAGGAAGAGAAAGAAGAAGAGTTGGCTTTTCTACCCCACTTTTCTCACCCATTTAAGGGTACTCAAAGTGGCTGACAAAGCTTCTCCCCAAAACAGACACCCTGTGAGGTAGGTGGGGCTGTGGGAGCTCAGAAAGAGAGCTGTGACTAGCCCAGGGTCACCCAGCTGGCTTCATGGAGGAGGGTGGAATTGAACCCAGTATTCCCAGATAAAGAGTCCAGCTCCTTAACCACTAGACCAAACTGATTCTGACACCCTAGAGAACATGGTGATGCATGGAAACAGTAACACATTGGACAGGAACTATAGGCTCAGATGCTAGAATATACTTCCCCCTGGTAGTAGGAGGAAAAGAGAAATCAGAACCTAGTAATACAACACATGCATTGCTGTTAGATTCAAGGAGAAAGGAGGAGGAGTTGGTTTTACACCCCACTTTTCTCACTCTTTAAGTGGACCCAAATCATCTGGCAAAGCTTCCCATTCTTCTCCCCGCAACAGTCACCCTATGAGGTAGGTGGGGCTATGAGAGCTCAGAAAGAAAGCTGTGGCTAGCCCAAGGTCACCCAGCTGGCTTTGTGGAGTAGTGCAGAATCGAATTGGGAGGTCACCAGATAAGAACCCAACATTCTAACCAGAAGACCAAGGAATTTGTTCAATATAGGCCGAGCTTGGTTAGTTTGACCACAGATAGTTCTACCGTGAGACAAGAAAGCTAAGATAGATTTTGAAGTGTCATTAACATTTCCAGGACAGGAGTCAAATATTTGATTGATGGGTCAGAGCTCACAATGATACTGTCCTACAAAGGCACTATTGAATGATGCAGAACACCAAGTGCCACACAGGAAATTAGTGAGAGGCATTGATTGGATTTTCTTCATCGGGTACCTAAAAGTTTTAAGCCAAACCTGGTATGCGGATCCTGGTGCAGCAAAGCTGGTAGGGATTAAAATAATAGCTTTCACCATAAGGTGCAGAAAATGGATTGCTATTAATAACACAGAAAAGTAACAAATCCTTTCAATTATATACAAACTGAAGATGACTAATACCTTGGCAAATTCTTGGTGTTTAAATACATTAAGCTAATAAATGGTCTGTAACCAAAAAAAGAGTTGCATGGGTGATTTTTTGGCAGAAAAATATCCTGTATGTGTATGTCGGAATAGACACTTTAAGAAAGGGTCCAAGAACAGTTTTGAAATTATTCCCATTTCTATTAATCATATAGAAAATGGCATTGATATTTTTCTCCCTGCTTAACTTCTGCCTGCATGCCAGTTCTGAGCACGTACAGAGAATCTTCCTGAAACAACTTTAAAGTTGATTAACTCCAACATCCTGTTTCAAACAGTGACTGACTACATACTTCCCGGAAGCTCAGCATCAGGGCAAGAAGGTCTGAATCCTTCCCCTTTGGACTCTCCTCCTTGCATCAGAAAGAAACACCTTATGTAGTTACCACAGCTAAGCCATTTCCCTCTTATGGAGTCACTGCACTTGATATTTTTTCTTCTCAGTGGTATGATTGTGTTGGTCATAATTTAGAGTACTTGCTGCATGGATTAGGGGTGCAATTTTTGACACTGAATTCATAACAAATTGAATATTCAAAAATTTGAATTTGTACAAATAAACCCCCCCAAATATCTGGACATTTAAACCAATATGAATACATTTGTATCTATTCATTGGAATATTCAATACGTATTCAATGATACAAATCTTGTATGCATCCGTATGCATTCTGTATGCATCCCATACGTATCTGAATGTCTGAATTATTTGTACAAATAACTCAAAATGTTCATATCTGTATGAATACTAAAGTGCAAATGTCTGAACATTCAGTTCGTATACGAATGCACATTGGGGCCAAGAATCCAAATTATGTCTATAAACTGATGGGGTCTGAGCTTCCTGCAACACACCAGGAAAGGGATCTCGGGGTTTTGGTGGACAGTTCATTGAAGGTGTCAACCCAGTGTGCAGCAGCAGTGAAAAAACCAAATTCAATGCTGGGAATAATTAGGAAGGGAATAGAAAATAAGTCAGCAAGTGTCATTTTGCCCCTTTATAAATCTATGGTGAGGCCACATTTGGAATATTGTGTACAATTCTGGTCACCACACCTCAAAAAAGATATTGTGGAACTAGAGAAGTTGCAGAGAAGGGCAACCAGAATGATTAATGGGCTGGAGCACCTCCCTTACAAAACCAGGCTGCAACGTCTAGGCCTCTTCAGTCTGGAGAGACGGCATTTAAGAGGGGACCGGATTGAAGTATATAAGATTATGCATGGTATAGGAAAGGTGGATAATTTCTTTTCTCTACCACACAATACTAGAACTAGGGGACACTCTATGAACCTGATGGGTAGGAGAGTCAGATCCGACAAAGGGAAGTATTTCTTCACCCAGAGGGTCATCAGTTTATGGAATTTGCTGCTGGAAGAAGTGACAGCTACCAGTCTAGATGGCTTTAAGGTAGGGTTAGACAAATTTATGGATGACAGATGTATCAATGGCTACTAGAACAAATGCCTAGGTGCATCTTTCAGGCTGGTGGGGGGGATCTGGGTTGCTTGTAAGGCCATTTGCTGGGATTCTAGAGCAGGAATAGGTTTGTCCTTGTCTCTGCTTGAGATGCCCATGAACATTTGGTGGGCCACTGTGTGCGACAGGATGCTGGACTAGATGGGCTGTGGCCTGATCCAGCAGGGCTTCTCTTATGTTCTTATGAATGTCCAAATCTGTATGAATAACAAATATTTCGAATATTCATGCACATCCCTAGAATGGATATAAAGTATCTATAACAGGTTGCATTCACAAACATGGGTTCATTATAAATTAAAGTATCCATGAAATCACACAATTAAGAACTTACAAACATAATTAGCAAGCACGTATTTTGGCAATTTTATTTTGCCCAGGCATTCCACATGTGTCTCAAATATTATATTAGTAGTGCCCTATCCTCAAACAGTATGTATCAGGCAATGTTTTCAATGCAAGCTCCATTAACTAAGTAAGACTTGTACAAGAGGAGACTTGTGCAAGTCTTGCTCATCTTATGGGACCTCTTTAGTAGAGACTACAACAGATAGCATGTGCCAGATGCAAATCAGCAAAACCATAGTGTTTAAGCTACCATAAGATCTACAGTTAATGCAACAGAGGAGCTGCTTTGATTGGTTACTTCCTTGTTCCCATTGACAGTGGTTCATGCTAAGGACAAAGAAGCCCAAGTCAAGGTACAAAGAAAATGGTGGTGGGAGCAGTCAGAATGGATATGGTCTACCAGCTGCCATTTGATCACTTTGGGATGCTGTATAGGGATTGTGCTATATGCTAGTGCACAGTTAGAATTGGGAAGTGACAAGGTTCTAGCTTTTCTGAGACTGCAACCAGTTGAATTTTGGCCCTTATGGGAAAGAACCGTTCCTTATTACATTTCCAAAAAACGTTTTGTAAAAGTATACATTTTAATATGTGTGTCCCTTCCTTAAACAAAGAGAATAAGGAATGAATGTCCATGTATGTGAGCAGACTGAATGCAAGGAGCGATAACTATTATGCGGGTCCCAAATCAGTGAAGACAGGACAGTGGGATAACCAAAAGTCTCACTTGCATCTGCCCAAACCAGACTTCTGTCCAACACACATTGTGACCCAATTCGGGTGAAAAAAAAGAAACACGCTCTGTCATGCTGCTGCCTTGCCAACAGTTGTAATCTGCCACAGAACTGTGAAATACTATAAGGCCCATAAAGGACAATGGTCTATTAATCCTTAGCATCATTGGGCACTATAATATTAACACAAGCATCAGTACATGAATCCAGACTTTGGTAGTTTCCGGTAACCAAGGACCCTCTAAGAGAATAACTAGATCAAAAGGTACAGAAAACAGCATCTTCAAGCTATGAAAATGGTACTGGGTGCTCTTCACCAATTTGCCTGACGAAGCTTGGAAACTTGAGCACTCATTAGCAAAGCTTTTTGAGATAAATCTCAGCTGAGGGTCAACTGTTTTTGCATGGGGAGGGGAGATTGGGCTTCATGAAGTTCCTAGAATGAACAGCATGTAGAACTGCACCATTTCCAGTTTCCGTAATTTTTAGTACTTCTATCTTCAGCTTTATTTCTGACCTGGCTTCTTTTGCTATGGCATATAGAGACAGCGAAAAATAAGTGACTGGCCTATATTGTTTTGAAAATAAGGGGTAGGATGGCTCTTCACCAATTACTTAAAGAGCCAAGCATAGCCCCAGGGCCTGTTTATCCTAATATGCAGCATGCATCATTTGGGCATATATATATTGTTCTGTTGGTTGTGTAAAGAATAATACAACTGTTCCCTGGGCCAAAAAAATATCCTGATCTTTTGATATTTTTGAATAACATATCCTGCATTATTTTGCTTTCTGGATAGAAAAAGACAGCAAATTACATTGGCAAAGTGGGAAGATACATCGCTGTGATGAAGGCATGGGCACCAACATTTCTACGAAAGTCAGTTTCTAGATTTTGGAGCCACGTTTTTAAATGGAACTAAATACCAGGTGACCCCATTATGAAAACAAAACTAGTTCTCATGGAGTTTTCTAGTATAGAAGAAGAAGAAGAGTTGGCTTTTCTACCCCGCTTTTCTCACCCATTTAAGGGGACTCAAAGTGGCTGAAAAAGCTTTTCTATTCTTCTCCCAACAACAGAACACCCTGTGAGGAGAGCTCAGAAGAGAGCTGTGACTAGCCCAAGGTCACCCAGCTGTCTTTATGGGGGAGAGTGGAATTGAACCCAGTATTTCCAGATAAGAGTCTGGCTCCCTAACCACTAGACTGAACTAGCCCACAAACCACCGTAGAAAGAAGGGCCAAATTCAGTCTTGTTCCAAAAATGCAGTCAGCCCCAGAAATGTTCCAAGGTATAATATACTTTTTGCCTTTTTGTATGCACAGTTAGCTGTTTTTGAGGAAGGAGCGAAGAAACCAACTCCTGCATTTGGAGTCAAATGAGGCATCCATAGAATCTGCCCTTTGCCTTTGCCACCGGTTGAACTAGTCCCTGCTAACAGGGAAACTCACAAAAAGAGAATGCACACTGGCAGGATTCGGTACCTACCAGCCTATCACACTCCTTATCGCATACAGGCCCTTCTCACCATCGAGCAGAAATGGAACACTGGAGTCACAGGATCAAAAACTACATTCACGGATCTGGGTGGGGCTGTCCGGGACACTGACAACAGCAGCAGAGATCTGGTGCAGCACACATCAGACTTAGATCGGATCACACGCCCTTTCGCTCTCAATGTTAACCTGGAATTGTTTTCCAATTCCCCACTCATAGTTAGTAATTC
This sequence comes from Aspidoscelis marmoratus, assembly GCA_014337955.1. Lineage (NCBI taxonomy): Eukaryota > Metazoa > Chordata > Lepidosauria > Squamata > Teiidae > Aspidoscelis > Aspidoscelis marmoratus. Next base: position 9,304,583 of record MTQE01001134.1, on the reverse strand, counting down.
AAACAAGAGAATCAGGACTCTGTTCGCAAAGGTACATCAAAATGGTGAGAAATGTCTAATTCTGTAACAATGGCTAACCACTTATGGCATGCAGGGTGGAATATAGATATAAGAATGTAAAGGAGTAGTGCAGTGTTGCAAAATCTTGAGCAAACCGCAAACAGAAATGCCCGGGAGCTGTCTATGGTTCTGAACGGAGGTTGCTCTTCAGAACACCGGGCTGAAGGCCTCTTCTTGAGTTCTTCCTCTAGTGCTGACTGAAATCTCGGTATTGTTTAGCCTGCCCAGTTCGGTTAGGAGATAGAGGTGTACAATCTCCTCCTCGACAGGGGACAACCCCCTCAGCTGGCAGCATGGGTGTGCCAAGCACCGTGAAAAGAGCTGTTTGTCAGAACAGCTAGAATAGGAATCAGCAACACAAAAGCCTAGCAGGAAGAAACGGTGGGCGTGGGTGGGCTGAGGTAGTTAAAGCACTTAACCTATGCATCAGCATCTTGTGCTTTGGTTTTTTTAAAAAAGAGGACAGGGATTTGATTAGTTCACAGCAATAGAGCAGATAACACTTATTCAAGGGTATATGTGCAGTTTCAGGCAGATGGGTTCTTAGGGGCCTTACTCTGGCTCAAGTTATTATGAGCCTAGTTTCCTAACTCTTTGGTGTCTATTTGGTGACAAAATAGGGCCTGTTCTCTTTGAACAGGAACAGTATAAGTGTTCTTGGTAAACTGTGGATTGATACATGGAAATATCAAGACAACAAAATTGTCCCCGTGTCTCATTGCACATTAGCACTGTTATAAAAGAATCCTGTTGAAAATAAGTCACCCTAAAAACTGCTGCATGGCATATTGGTATTAATATGTGTGTAAAGGTGTCATTTGTCCACATAGCCCATGCATGGTTAACCAATATCCCTTCAAATGTTATTGTCTGGCTACTGACCATGCTGACTGGAAGAGGGGAAAAAATTATGCATGCTGTTTGTTTTTGACATTTTATTCTATTTGGTTAACCATAGTCTTCTACATGGGATTCCGGTTCATTGCTCAAGATATAGAAAGGGAAATGTATTTCATTTTAAGAAGCACTGCAAAAAAATTTAATGCTTACAACTTCAGTTAGCAACAAGGCAATTCTTACTGTTGGGCCAGCTACTATTGATGTGAGTGAACCTACTTCTTGGCCAGTTATGGGGTCTATCTATACACCCATAAGCCTTCCACGGTACCAAGATAGTCCTTTCAAAAGAACTGCAATGCCTTCCTCTCATGTAGGCAGAATTATGCTGAAATCTTTCACAGAGGCAGAGAGTAATTAAGTATAAGTCAGCCTCAGGGAAGTCTTCCAGACACATGAAGAGTTTCTGATAATATGAGGAATTTGACATTAGGAAGAACTGATAATTAAATAGGAGCTCAAGTTTTCCTTTCTCCGGTCATTATTTTGCCATCAGGACATGTCCCAAGATACTAGAGAGCTTGTGTACTTCAGATCTGGCTGGATCTGTTGCATTCTTTTCCAGATCCATGCAGCCCGCCAGCAAGCTGGGCTGTGGCTGTCTTAAGACAGTCAAATGAGCCAGTCTACTGCAGACCAACTCATGCACAGAGCTCAAGCGAGGTGAAGAGAAATACAGGTTTCAACAATGAGGAAACTAGAAATAAGAACAGATCTAGGAGTAGGAATGGAAAGGGAGCATGGCTCATGCGGGGACTTGGTCTTAGTCTGTGTGACCCAGCTACATGATAGAACGGAAGATAAAGAGCTTACCTTTGCCTACGTTGCTAGCTGAACCAGTAGTAGTAATGAAATGGCATGGGGTGGGGTGGGGAAACAGCTGTGTGGAACAGAGAGAAAAGGATATGGCCAATCGATCAGCTTCTTGGCATATTTCCTGACAATGTTATCTTCTCCAAAGATGAAGAGAGATCTGTTGACTGTGAAGCAGTTTTGTCGAACAGGTATGGGGTTGTACAACGCCATAGTCCTGGCCCTTTGGGCTTTGGTTTGTTTATACGCTCCTGGGGTCCCTCCTGAAGAAGCAGGAGCTCCTTGGCGGTTCCTGCCCTGTTCGGTGGCTCCATCTCCAGATCCCAGCCTGCCAGCCATCGCCTCACCAAAGCGAGCCATCCTGGAAGGAAATGAAAGAGGTGATCCAGTCAAGACCCCCTCCTTTCCACGAAGTAGAAAGAAGTAGAAAGGTGTACGTTATGGGGGCGGTGTTCCGAGAAAACACCCCGTTTTCTCTCTCTCCCTCTCGATGATGCCTTCAAAGCCACACATGTGACTCCTCCATGCCTCTGGAAGCAAAGCTTAGTAACAGAGCATTCAGTCCTTTCAACAGAAAATACAAGGCATTGTAACCCTGCAACAACATCCCCTCAAAAATGAAATGAAATGAAATGAAAAAAAAAATCAGCCAACAAAGCAAGCAAAAGCCATGGTGCAATTGTCAGATTTTTCTCAAAGCTGGTTCTGTCCCTTTTTACATGGAGCTCTCTGCACTGAGGCTGGGATTTAAATCAGATGCATCTTCCTTCTCCTCTTCCTGGCTTTGTTTCGACCAAAAAAATAAAAAGAGAGAGAGAGAGAAACAGAGAAAGAAAGAAAGGTGCTCCTTTACTCCACCTCCTTGCTTGGACCTCTACAAAGGATCCAGTCTCCAGCTACTCAGGGTGGCTGTCAAAATCAGAAAGGAAAGGGGCTGCAATCCAAGCTTTCCCATCTGCCCATCGGGAAAGGAGGGGGGACCTGCCATTGGGTGAGCGTGTAAGAGGAGAGGTGGAGAAACAGGTTGCAGCCCACTCCAGTCTAGCTACAGAGCAAAGTGTTTAACTTCATCGCAATCGGCTCCATCTTTCTCTTTGTAATGAGAAAGCTTCTCTCGTTTTCTTTTTTTTTTCCCATAAGGAGTGGGGGAAGAAGCATCAATCTCCCCCTCCCACACACGTACCTTTCGCAAGAGAACTAATACAATCACACTGTGTTGTGGAGGGAAGGAGGCGGAGTGCTAACAATGGGTTTGACTAAGCTTCTGTGCCCGCAACCTTTAGGAATGATTGATGCGCTACCTCTTTCTCCCCCTCTCTCTCTCTCACACACACACATACATGCACGCACAATGCACACACATATACTACATCTTCGGTTTAGCAACCAGTTTAGTTTTTTTTCCCCCAAGAGAGCATCAGAAATGAGGAGAGAGGGTGTGCAGTGAACAAAAGCATTGCCTTGGAACTTTTGTTGGTGCGAGCAGTGAGGCACACAGGTTACTTCGCAGTTTCCTTTTAGGTGGTTTTCTGGGAGGGCAGAGATGCTTCCCTAATTCTTGTTGGCACATCAGAGCTCCTCATTTAATATAGAAACGTGCAAAGGGACAGTAGACCACACCCGCAGGTATCCATGCTCTGGTAACCTCTAGATTGGACTATTCTAATGCACTCTACATGTGGCTGCCCTTGAAGACAGTTTGGAAGCTGCAGCTAGTACAGAATGCAGCTGCTAGGCTGCTGACTGGGGACAGCTAGCCGACTGCACATCACACTGGTCTTAAAAGGGTTGTACTGATTTGACTTATAAGGCCCTAAATGACTTGGGCTCCAAATATCTAAACAAACGCCTTCTCCCATATCAACCTGCCCGTGCCTTAAGATCTGGAGGGGAGGCCCTCCTGGTTGTCCCATCACCCTCAGCAGCAAAACGGGTGGGCACCTGGGAGAGGGCCTTTTCAATGATGGCCCCCAGGCTATGGAATAGTCTCCCCCTTAAGGTGTGCCAGGCTCCTTCACTGCATATGTTCAGGAAGGCAGTGAAGACGCACCCCTTTGCTCTGGCCTTCAGGTAAATGGCGACACATTCTCCCTTCCCACTTGCAGACACTGTTGTTTTAATATATGCTCTTATTGGTTTAATATATTTGATTTTAAATGTTGTTGTCCGCCCCGAGACCTTTGGGTATAATATATACATACATATATAAATAACATTCAGCAGTGGGATTTGAAAGAGGAAACATCCAACCCCTCCTAGAAAGTTTCTCAGACACCATGCATCTTATTTTCTTTTCTTCCTGGGCGATTTCATGAAGTATGATGTGCCATGTTGCCAGGCCAGATGTATATTTGTGGGCAACCTGCTTTCAAGGGGGCAGGAAGCCACCCTGTAGGTTGTTCTCACAGGTTAGAAAGGCAATCTGGGTAAGGAAATGGCCCTTCAAAAGTTTGTATGTCTTATCTCTTTCTTTTTGAAGGAAGTGATAGCTGAAAAGAATACAGGATTGGAATTGATACAGCAGCCCTTCCAAAAGTGTCAGTTCAGCCCTTATAGGGAGAGTTTACATCTATGTGCCAGTTCCCTTGCTTTTTTGCCTAAACCTCTTTGAACAAGGTTGTTATTAGATACCTCAAACAAAATCACCAGCATGCTCATTTGAACGGGATCATATTTAGCATGATGGTGTGTAGGCTGACACATGCATTTCCATGACCGATTCATATTGAAAATATTATTTGATATTTCAACTTTATCCAAATTTAATTCAAACCCTGCCCTAACACTTTACAGGTAACACTTTTGGATGTTATGTATGTACAGTCTGATATGCAATTACATTTATGTGTTTCTTCCTGGTTCCATTCAGGTACAGAAGGAGGAGGAGGAGTTGGCTTTTCTAGCCCCTTTTCTCACCCATTTAAGAGGACTCAAAGCAGCTGACAAATCTTCCAGTCTTCTCCCAATAACAGACCCTCTGTGAGGTAGGTGGGGCTGTGAGAGGTCAGAAGAGAGCTATGTCTAGCCCAAGGTCACCCAGCTGGCTTCATGGAGGAGGGCAGAATCAAACCCAGTATTCCCAGATAAGAGTCCAGCTCCTACACCAAACTGGCTTACACACCAAACTGGCTCACAGACTTCAGAAAAGCAGTACGCATACAAGTTCACACAGTGTGAACAGGCAAAGACTATTGGCTCATTGGGGCCTTTCAGTGGTGTGCCCCTGGTCATCAGAACCACTGGGTCCCATATTTCTGTGCTAGGACACCCTTGAGGAACAAGGCTGCATGGAATTTGGTAGTATGATTGGGCTGGGACAGGTTTCCAAATACAGAACACTTGTGCAATCCTGTCTAAATAGTTGAATCTAGCAAAACAAACATTTGCCTTCAACAAGCATGACCTCTTAAAGACAAGGCAAACCTTCATTGCAAATTTCTGTAACCTTGTCACCCCTTATCACCACTATGCATGTCGTTCAGTTGTCCACCTTTTCTGAATGCAATGAATGAGTAGCAGTGGATCTCACCATGTAGGTGTACTTCCTGACAAGGTTGAGATAGAGAGAGCGAAGGCTCTTTCCCAAATCATAGGGAGGGGAGAGCTAGATCAGAACCATCTGCCTGGACAGCACTAATTGGGAGCAACCCACCTAAAGTGATGCAGTGCAAGATTCACAGCCACTGCCCCCGAATGATTAGGAGTGAAAGATCCTAGCCATGGGGTATGTGGGAGGGTGATTTTTGGTAGCATGCCCTTGAATGACGGTAGCCAGTGCTTCCAGACTGTGGACCCCTTAGGCCAGATTGTAGACCACATATATATTGGGTCTACATTAGATCTAAATCCAAGGCTTCTTGATCTGGATCTAGCTCCATCTCATGCAGATGGAGCTAGCTAAATGGGGGGGGGGTGGAGACCTCCTCAATCCGACTGATGTGCAGATGAGGATGCCCCACATCCAGATCAGAGGCCCTGTTCACATTCCTCAATATTTTGGGTAAAGTGCTGGACAGAGTGGTGGCTACCCAGCTGTAGACCTGAGCCATTTTAATCTGGTTTCCAGTGGCCATACAGCACTGAATCTGAATCCAGAGAGTTGCTTTTACAGGCGTGGATACTAATATATAAAACCCTAAATGTTTATACCACGATATATGAAGAAACACCTTCTTTCTTATAGCCCTGCTCAGTTTCAAGGAGTGGTGGCATATGATAAGAGTCTTTTTGGTGGTGGTCCCTAAGTTTTTGAGTGGGCTCCAAGTAAAGATACAATAGGTGTTGTCAACATAATATGATGTTTAGCTTTCTCCGAGTGCTGCCCAGAAGGGTGGGAGAGAGATTATTGTGACAACTGCAGACCTGCCAGGAATAAATCCGGCTCACACAAATATTGATACAACAGCTCAAGCTGACAGTTCAGCCTATTCCTGACAGCATTTCTTCAGTCAGATTCCTCAATTGAATACAGTTCAAAACCACAGCTAAACCACTGGGATGGTTCTCCACTATTTACATGGTGAATACAACTTTGACTCACACTTCAACCAATGAGAATGTTTCCCTCTACAGCTTATCTAGTCACCCAGTGGAATCTACTCTTCCCCCCTAAATGTATCAATTCTCTTAAGTGGAACCACCAACAACTCACAAAATATAGAAAATATATTTCAGACTTGGGGTCTTTTTCCACTGTCACTAGAAGTACCCATTAATGGGTAAAAATGCCATTATGTACCCATTAATGGGTACTTAATGGGTACTTTTAGTGATAGTGGAAAAACACCCTAGAAGTCCTATATGAAAGTCCTATTTACAAACCTTAAAACACCACATGTATATAGTTTAGTAATTATATAGTATAGTTTAATAACTGTATAGACTAGGTATGCTACAAGGCAAGCCCAATACAGAGATACTACATGACAAGTTTTCAATAAATAACTACATCCATCAACACAAGGATTGTGTTGAACATGGCCATTCAAATTCGAATAGAATGTCTACACATTTGAATTTAAACATTCAAACAAATTTTGAACGTTCTAAAACATTCATTTGAAAGATTCGAAGCATTCAAATGTATGAATCTCATATGTACCTGTACACATTTGTGCTGATAGTATGTGAAAAAAATGGGATGCATATGGGATAAAATGGGCTGCATACAAAATGCGTACAGATACGTATAACACATATGAATGTTGTCGACATTCGTATCTTAAGAGCATAAGAGAAGCCCTGCTGGATCAGGCCACAGCCCATCAAGTCCAGCGTCCCGTCGCACATGGTGGCCCACCAATTGCCCATGGGCATCTCAAGCAGAGACAAGGACAAACTTTTTCCTGCTCTTTAATCCCAGCAAACAGCCTTAGAAGCATCCTGCTTGTCCCCCCAGCCTGAACGATGTACTTAGGCATCCATTCT
>MTQE01001134.1:9269551-9295363 GCA_014337955.1 Aspidoscelis marmoratus | reverse complement strand
TATAACACATACAAATGTTGTCAACATTCGTATCTTCAGATTCAAATCTAGCATTTGAATGAATAGATTCAAATGCATTTGATTCAAACTGGAATTTGTTGCATACGGATTCTAAACATTTGAACTGAATGGAATGTTTGTATATTCGATTCGACTCAAATTATGCACATCCCTAATAGAAAGTAATATTTCTTCTAGCAATACAGTATAGTCCAGCCCTTCACATAAGATCTGGGGCCCTGGTAAAGGGCAGTATAGATGAATTATGGATAACTAAATGAATAAATACCAATTATGAGGTCCTGAAGTCTTCATATGCTAAAACCTTACACTAGCAACCTATCCAGGTCAGCAAGGAATGTCATGATTGATTACAAAAGCTTGGCCTTTTGCTGCCATGTTCTGAATAATCTGAATTCCCAAATTCCCTTTATTCATCAGCCCCATATATAAACATTATAACAGTCCAAATGGCAGATGAAACAATTTTGGCTAAAGTACACATTTTTGCAAACAATTTTCACCATATAATGTATTTTGATGTTTTCTTTGATAGATACTGTTTTGTATGCATGTTTCTCTAAGATAGGCCTGCTTTTAAACATATTTTTGTTAGAAAACTGCATCATAAAATTCTGAAATGTGTGAACAGACACTTCAATTTGCATAATGTTCTGTGAAATGCAAATTCTGCAAATTTGCATTTATCAGCAAACCAAATGAATTTTGCTCTCTTCTTTAAAAGAGATAGTGCAGGACAGTTAAGCATGTAATCTCGTCTAATAACTACTTAAGACAATAAGAAATGTTAGTGGAAGACTGAATACTTACTTAAGGATTTTTACTAATCTAAGACTCGCTTTCTTTAACACTGGGCATGTCCCCATGCACATTTGGTCTGGTACCAAAATTGGGTTCAGCAAGGGGTGTCCCCATGCATATTTTATTTGGTCCAATTTCAAGTATGCTTCGTGTACAAACCTGTACACATATGAATGTCTGGATAATCCCGAATAGATCCGAAATTTGAAACTCGATTTGATTGTTTACGTTGAAATTTTGGGACATTCTATTCGAATTCAAGTGTTGAAATCCAGCACATTCAATAGGATTTCAAATGCCTGCGAATATTCATGCACATCCATAATGTCTACATTGTCATTCTCATACCTATCTTAACACCTTTTTTCTTTTAAGCCTCCTCCTCAGCTGCCTAGTCCTCAATTCCCAGTTAAAGCCAAATTGCTATATCCTACACAGAGCAGGATAATATCACTAGACTGCACCACTTCCAGGGTGTGATGAGCAGACCCGGTTAACCGATTGCTCTTAGATCCATCAATAAAACTCCCCATAAACAAACAATGAAACCAACACACAAGACACAGCTGGTTGTTTCCTTATGTGCTAGATTCCTGTCTGCTGGGATTTTATTTTATAAGCTTCAGCAAAGCATTCTCTCAGCTAAAGTCTAAAGAGGAACAGCCCAGGGACACTGAAATATTTGTATCTGCTAGGGGGTTCAAATAGGTTCATATGCACTTATTACTTTCCCATTCCCCTTTGGTATTATTAACCATTGCCAAAATTAGACTATAAACTCTTGAGGGCTGAAGGACTTCTGATCTAACTCACAAAATGCAGAGTATTCAGAAGATATACTATGTTAACAGACTTGCCCGTAATCTGAAGGAGTACCCATTGGGATATTTTTAGAATTTGCAATGTAAGGTGAGAATGGCAATAATCATTCTGAGGAAGCAATGGGCTTTTTATCACAAGAGACTCATAGAATCATAGAGCTGGAAGGGACCTCTTGGCCCACCGAGTCCAACCCCCTGCTCAATGCAGGATTTCCTAAACTATCCCAGACAGATGTAGGTCCAGCCTCTGCTTGAAGACCTCCAGTGAAGGAGAACTCACTACCTCCCATGGCACCTTATTCCACTGACTGATCACCCTCACTGTAAGGAGGTTTTCCCCCTATTGTCTAATCTCTATTGGCTCCCTTGAAGTTTCATACCATTGTTTGTAGTCCTCCCATCTTGCGCAAGTGAGAATAGGGACAATCCCTCTGCACTGTGACAGCCATTCAGATACTTGAAGACCATGATCATGTCTCCACTCGGTCTTCTCTTCTGTAGGCTAAGCATTCCTAGATCATCCTAGACTCATCTGTGTCCTAGGATGCTTTCAGACAGCATAATTTTAATTGCTTTGGGCAAGAATGAAAAAGTCTATTTGGTCTCCCAAAAAACTCTTCTTGCCATAGTTCTGTAACCTACCTGCTTCTCTAATAGAGACTTTCCTGGGCATTGTATGTAATATGGAATTTTTTAAGCAACAAGGGGTTACACGTGACTATGAAGCTTTCAGCCTCACTGTGGAGAACTCAGTTCCTTCTAAATACCCTCTCAGAAAACACCTAATAATGTTTTGACACTCTCAAGAAAAGCAGCTCACCTGGAGCCATGTAAACAATGCAAACTGTAGGCACAGCTACCTCACACACCTGCACACAGATCGTGTGACTTACCACCAGGGGGCTCCAAGCACTGGTAGCCACCTAGGAAGGTGATTGAACAGGGCCAATCAATGAGAGGGACCTGCTTCCTGTGCAAGTGTTGCTATAAAGAGGTTGATGGAACGAACACTTGCTGAGCAGTGGGACATTGCCCCCCCCCAAAAAAAACCACAGAGGAAATGCATGATCTAAGGAAAAGACACAGATGTAGATAGCATTTGCATATGCTCGTTTAGAAATAATGACAGCAGTTCCTTTTGGAAAATAGACAAAACTGAGGCCAGGTAATCCTAGGTCCACCTCCAGTTTGGAGATACAGGCAGAATACTTCTCAAGGCCATTTGCAGGGAGCTGAGGAGGAGGAGGAGAAAGAGGAGGAGCTGGCTTTTCTACCTTGCTTTTCTCACCCATTTAAGGGGACTCAAAGCAGCTGACAAACCTTCTGTTCTTCTCCCCAGAACAAACACCCAGTGAGGTAGGTGGGACTATGAAAACTCAGAAGAGAGCTGTGACTTGCCCAAGGTCACCCAACTGGCTTCACGGGGGAGGACAGAATCAAACCCAGTATTCCCAGTTAAGAGTCTGGCTACTTAACCACTAGACCAAATTGGTTCACTTGTTGAGAGCAAGTGAAGGTTTTGCCTTTGCCTTCTGCTTGAGGGGCCCATCAGCAATTGATGGCCCACAGTGTAAGACAGCCTGCTGGACTAGATGGGTTGTGCCCTGATCTAGCAGAGCTCTTCTTATGAAGTAACAGCCAAATAAGCAAGCCAAATTAAGTCAAAAGAATACAAGTCTTTATGCTGTTATATTTTGCCTCTTCTGTATCCTAGTTGGGTAAGCAGATGTTATTTATTATTTAAATACTGCAATGCCTCTTTCTCCACTTTAGAGGCTGCAAAGCAGATCACCAAGCAACATGTCATCCAAAACACTAAATCATAGAGTAGCCCTAACAACCAATTAACACAGCCATAAAAGAAACTGCAGATAAGCAAAAACAGCAAAACAGTCCCACACACAGAGCAATAAAAATTAGCAATCAAAAGCAGCAACAGCAAAAATGTAGCAGACCAACTCTTGACAGCTCTGCTGAATAGCTGTTTTATGTTTGTTCTGACATAAAGTTGCTCTAAAGGCATCCCTCATATAATTTGGCATCTTATCTAAATATATTAACAAATAGCCAACACAAGATTACCTTTGCTGAAGCCAGATGGAGTGTACTGGCTACACAAATGACACTTGGAAGACATGAAAGCATTCCATCTAATTTAAGAATCTGCCTATGTAGACAGGAACCCAAGTCTATTAGAGATGCTATTTTGAGATGCTCCTTATACCTTGGGCTCCAAGATGAACTCATCTACCCTCTCACTAAACATCTTTTGGGACAATCCAGTGGTAATGTTCTAAAATACCTACTAGAAGATGCAAACTCTTCAGCAACTTCTGCACTGGTCAGGTTTCTTGCATCGGCCATCAAAATGAGAAGCTAGATTTGAAATGTTAAACCATAATTTATTGTTTGTTTCTGTTTTAATTCTGTATTTTATGGGTCCATGTTGATTGCAGATAAATATGTTTTTAAGGGCAAAGAAGTGAATTCTCTGTTCCCAATTATAAAAAGTCCTTTCCATGATTGCCATTCAGTGAGCCCAAGAAAGTGAGATTTTATAGCAGATTTCGAGGGTGTCATGAGACACCCTTAAAAACTTGCAGGTACTGAGCTGCCACTGGTCATGTGACTGGTCATGTGACAATCAATCGCCACCATGTGGCAGCACAGCTGCAAGGAAAGTGCAATAAACAAGCTGCTGATGTATCAGCAGCTTTTTACTTTGCACTTTCCCTCTTTTGCTGCCAGGATATGGTAGAGTACTGATAGCCCCGTCTGAATTAAGAGACACAGCTCCACAGAGGCTCCACCTTCCTTGTGCATAAGAACATACAAACATAAGAGGACCCCTGCTGGGTCCGGCCACAGCCCATCAAGTCCAGCATCCTGTCACACACAGTAGCCCACCAATGGCCCATGGGCATCTCAAATATAGGCAAGGGCAAACCTTCTCCTACTCTTGAATTCCAGAAAATGGCCTCAGAAGCAGCCTGCTTGTCCCCCAGCCTAAAAGATGTACCCAGGCATCCATTTGAGTAGCCATTAATACATCTGTTGTCCATAAATTTGTCTAACCATTCCTTGAAGCCGTCTAGGCTGGTTGCTGTTACCACCTCTTTTGACAGCAAATTCCATCAACCGATGAGAGGAAATGACTTTGAATTATTAAGAGAGTCTGGAGAAAGCATTAGGCAGACATCTATGGAACATCTATGCTTCTGTAGTTCTCAAGTCTACAGGTTATGCTATTGAAAATCACAGTGTTTAAATTATAGTGTAGATCCAGATGATCTTGTGAAAACCTAAGTTCACAAGTGTTCACAACTTTGGCAACTGGTAGTTACGCTTAACAGTTATTTAAAAAATCCACACTATAGTTTATTCTAGAACAGTGATGGCGAACTTTTGAGCTTGGTGTGTCAAGATTTGCAAGAAAACCTAGGTTAACTCGGGTGCTGTGTCACATCTAGAAATATCCATAGTTTTGTGGTATTTGTAGTTGTAGTAAAAAAGTTATATTTTTGATATATGTATTTTATTAAAACCAAAAACAAATTATTCTTTACGTTAGTTACTTTTGTTGCTGAAGAAGAAGAAGAAGAGGAGGAGGAGGAGGAGGAGGAGGAGGAGTTGGCTTTTCTACCCACTTTTCTCACCCTTTTAAGGGGACTCAAATCAGCTCACAAAGCTTTCTTTTCTTCTCCCCACAACAGAACCCTCTAGGAGGTAGGTGAGGCTGTGAGAGGTCAGAAGAGAGCTGTGACTAACCCAGGGTCACCCAACTGGCTTTGTGGGGGAGGAAGGAATCGAACCCGGTATTCCCAGATAAGAGTCCAGCTCCCTAACCACTAGACCAAACTGGCTCTAGGTTTCCATTGTACCTGATCAGACTCTAATTGACTGCACAGGCACATTTTTGCAGTTGGAAAAGATAAAAAATGGGTTGCTGTTGTGTACATCCAGGGGAAAACATGGTGATCTAACCTACAACCCTCTCCTTACCAGCACATTGCTCCCTGAGCTGAATTAAACAAAAGTTTCAACAGCTGTAATATAAAAGTCTCATTTTGCTCCCCCATTCTGTTGGAGTGCAGGATATTTGTCAGATTGAGCTACATTGTGCTGACTACTCAAACCATTCAAAATTTGATCAAATTCAGTTGAATTTGGACATTCGAATTTGAACAGAATGTCTATACATTCAAATTTAACATTCGATCGAATGTTCAAATCTTTCTAATCGTTTGTACACATTATTTGGACATTTGTATGTATATGGATACCTACAAATTACATACGCATCTATATGGTGTGATCTGTGTCATATTTTAATATTTAATATTTTATCTGTTTTTTGCATTTGCTTATTGTTTTGTTCCTTGTTTTAGTGTAAACTATTTTATCTTACCTTAGATTGTACGCCATTAATGTTATTTCATGTACAGCACTGAGTACACGAACAGTGTTTTATAAATAAACTATAATAATAATAATAATACACATCTTATTCGTATCCGTACACATTTGTACAGATACATATGGGATGAATACAGGATGCATACGTGATAAAAACAGGATGTATACGAATGTATATAGGTACATACGGATGCGTATGGACACATACAGATGTCGTCGACATTCGTATCTTCAAATATGAATTGAATATCTGTATGAATAGATACGAATGTATTCAAATCAATTCAAATTTGAATACATTCATTTTTTCTCTGTTTGTTCACATTTGAACATTCAAATATTTTATTCAAATTGAATCCAGAAATTGCACTCGTGCACGCCCCGACTGACTACTTACAAGCAATCCATGGTTGGAGCAAGTTATGGCACCATTTTTCACATGCAGACACAGCATTCTACAAAGAGGTGTAAACAACCCACAGGCCAGACAGGCATTCCAGCGGGTCTGCTGGGCCAGTTTACCCATCCAGAAAGGATACAGCCAAAATGTTCAGAGTGGGAAATCGAACTGCCGTATTGAAGACGCTTAAAATGCCCGGTCTTGGGGATCGTAAGCAGTTTTAGCATAGCTGCCTTTATTCTTTTTGCACAATTGTGTTGTTTTGAAACATATAGAACAATTCATATTGACCTAAGCATCGGCTTACCACTTTTGCCATGCCTGAGGGCATATCTATGTTTTGAGGGCATGCTGGGAGTGGCGCCAGGACGTATTTTCAATCTTACAATTATTGAGCTGCAATGAGTTAGTTATAATGTTGTGAATATTGAAAACTACATGTTTTCCTTCTTTGCTTTTGTTAGGAATGATGGATTGTATAGTTTGAACGTATATTGGATTTGTAATATTTCACTTTATGAGCAAGCATGCTTTATTTCTGAAATGCTGTTAGTTAGTTACTGTATAATTGTGAAAGCTTAATTGTAAATTTCCTTGAGCTTAAATGAAAAAGTGGTTTGTAAATTAAAATTTTAATCTCAACCATGCAAGACAGTGGCAAATGGATGATGTCTAAAGGAAGCCATTAAGTGTGAACTGCTCCCGTTTCTTTTTCACACTCAGGTGCTGCTGCCACAATCCTTGACTTCCCTCAAGCTGTGGACATGAAAATCTTCTCCAAAGTTTGACTAGGAGCACCTAGTGAACTCCTGGTCAGCAGTGCTTGCATTCTCTTCTGACAGCAGCTGCTCAGTCTCACAAAGTAGGTCAATCACCATGGTAACATCCAGGCGCACACTGGATCTTGCCATGGCTATTGACATGGTGATCCAGCCAGCCTGGTCCTGGCCATCCACACTTCAAGTGCTGGTGGTCCAGCTGGGGATTACAATAGCACATGTAGTGTGGATGGTTCATTCTGTACTTCATCTTAGCCTTACTGGAACAGTATTATTATATCATTTTTGTGAATTAAGTACAAACAAGTTCTCAGACTCTACCAGAAGCATATCATGGATCCCACTGTTGCAAATGAGCTCTTCATTCAGGTAATAAAGAGGCTTTTTTGCAACTACAACACCTACAAGTGCTTGTAAAAATTGTGTTGGCAGAGTTAATGTAACAGCCAAGAAGGAATTCTTAAATGAGAAAAAACATTGTCACATGAAAGGTTACATTTGAACTCCAGAGAAAGAAAGGGGTTTGGGTTAGAAATTACAATATGAAATAATGAAGGATAACAGTTTATGCTATGCATCATTTTATTGTTTGATTTTGGAAATTAATAAAATTAATTTAAAATGCAATGCATTGAGGGGCAAAAAGGTACTGAAGAATGGACACACTTTAGCCATGTCTAAGCTATGTATTTCACCTTCAGACTTCAGGGCTGAGTCCTCCTTAGTCATGTAAAACTGAGGACTCTGGTTAAGACACTCTAACAGGGTAGGCCAGCTTGGAAAATTAATTAAATTAAAACAGTGTGAATAACATGACCTGAAGACAACCTGAGGTGGTCCTAAACTACTTGTGTGACCAGGGCCTAGGAAACCTGGCACCATCTGTCTTGGGCTAGGCTACTCTTGGCCTGGCTTGGTGGACAAGTCCCTAGCTCTTTAAACCACATAGCCAAGCAAAAACTGGTTTTGTGCAAAATGAGGGGGAAGAGATCAGTCCAAACTCTTCAGTACTTTCATTACTTGGAGAACAGCCAAATAGACTCAAATCGGGGCACATGCTTCATCTTATAACTGAATATCTAAAGAAAAGAATTCCAAATCATAGCAACTGTACTTAAAAAAAAGAAAAAGAAAATTAGCAGTAATGTTTGTTCTTCTCACTGCAGCCTCCAAATATCTGTCATCTAGGGATCAGCAGAGGACTTCATGTGGCCGAGTGCCAAAAAACTCCAGTTTGGGAGGGGATGTTAATATTGCTGAGCCATAAGAAAGAGAAAAGAGGCGTGTGTGCTTGCTAACAACCTTTGTGGCAAGCCCCTCTATGCTTGTGGTTGTGGTTCAGGGTTTGTCAATCTAGGCGGCCTCCCAGGTTAGTAAGCACTGAACCAGATGAACTGGCAAACACAGAACTTTTATCTCCTTTTCACAGCTCGGAGAAGTTTGGCACCCTGCAGATTCCCAGAGTCATGTTAAAGAAATATGGCCCTTTCTGGGCCTTATTCCAGATAATATCTCAGAATAGAGACGTGCCATCCACATGCTTGCGCCGACTGCAGGAGGCGCAGGCGTTCACACTTAACTTTGTCACTGCACTATATTGAGTCTAGGAAAAACATGCGTATCAGTCACATGACATTGGTGTCATGTCTTGAGTCCTCTCAGACTCCTCGGAGGAAGGTCCCACTCCTGCCAGCCAAAGCGAGGGAGGCGTGCCTCAGGGGCCAAACTTGGAAACTGCTTCTGTACCCCTAAATGGGGATAGTTCAGACTCAGATGATACACAACGCCCAGAGCTGAGTCCTCTCCAGAGAGAATGACAACAGCTGTGTGGCTTGGCTTGCCCCCAACTCGTGTAAACCCTGATTCTTGACTCCTGACTGACTTCTCAACTTACAACGACTCTCTGGTACCCCGACTCTGGTCCTGTTTGACTCTGCATATTCTATATCCTCAAGAACTCTGGAATCTGACTTGGCATCTTGCTGTCGCTAGCTGGGCGTGTGTGTGCGTGTGTTCTTTGCTGTTACCACCTGCTTTGGCCACGACAATTGTATTCTGTCCCCCCCCCCCAGCCCAGTTAAGCAAGGAGCTGTCACCCATGCTGACTGCATAAACTTTGTGAATTCTATTCCACTTCCAGGACTCTTTTACACTCAAGCTACACGATATTTTACTATCACCAATATGACAACGTGAAGGAGGGGGTTTAATTGTGCATGTTTCCCTGTGCACAAACCTCTGTTCTGACCCAATGATGGATAAGTGCAATCCCGCCTTAATTTTCTGGTCTTGCCCTTGACGGCTTATACTGGCAGCTGGCATGCAGGAAATTCCTCTATTAGAGATACAGTACCTATTTCCATAGTTTTCTAGACCAGAGACTGCAGGAAAGAAAGCTATACAGCAGTAGAATCCACACGGTTCCTTTCAGAGGCGTCCAACAGATTCTCTAGTGAAACGGAGAAAAGCACCAAATGTGATGAGCACCTTCACATCTCAGAGGAACACCTTTTCAGCCTAGAAGAGTTGCTTCTTGTGGCTGTGGCAGAAGTGACAGCTACTAGGGATGCGCATGAATATTCAAAAATTTGAATATTCAATTTGAATCTGACAAATGTCAACATTCAAACTCAAATCGCATTTTCAAAAATCCAAATTTGCACATTCGAACTTGAATATGGATTTTAATAATTCGAGAGTATAGATCCGTATCTGTTGTATACGAATCTGCGCGAAAATTATATGTATCTTGCGCTTAAAGTATGGGATTAAAACAGGAGGCACACAGGATAATCCGGGATGCATACGGAATTTTACAGAATGTGCACAGATATGCATAACAGATAGGAACGTTGTTGATATTCGTATCTTTAAATACGAATCTAACATTCAAACGTACAGATTTGAATGTTGCGGATTCAAATCAGATTTTATGACATTTGGATCTTAAATATCCGAATCAAAGCAGATTTTTTGACATTTGAATCTCCTTGGATAACATTTGTGCACATCCCTACCTGCTATTCCATTTCCTACCATGATGAAGCAAATATTTGTTGTCTTTAAAAGGGGGGGACAAGAAGACAAACTTGCAACAGTGATAGTGAAGCAGTGTACTATAGTGACCAGTGGTAGACCCATCTACTTGGAACGTCTCTGCAAAGGACGAGGGGGAAGCTTGTCTGCTTTGCACGGTTTGTCTGCATTGCAAGACTTCTGAAATGGTCCATATCACATGACAACTCCTGGGGTGCAAAGTTTCTGAAAGGTAGAACAGTGGTACAAGGATAATGCATTCCTGTGGACACTGGAGTATTATTCCATCAGTAATATATAAAGAAGCACAAGAAAAACACAATGAGATAAGAGATGATTGATAACATTCTACGTATATAGAAACCCTCCAAAAGAGTAAACAAACCATGACTATTCAAAAATAAATACTTAAGAACGTAAGAACATAAGAAGAGCCCCGCTGGATCAGGCCACAGCCCATCTAGCCCAGCATTCTGTTGCACACAGTGGCCCACCAAATGCCTATGGGCACCTCAAGCACTGACAAGGGCAAACATTCTCCTGCTCTCGAATCCCAGGAAATGGCCCTTGAAGCATCCTGCCTGTCTCCCCAGCCTGAAAAATGTACTTAGACATCCATTCTAGTAGCCACTGATACATCTGTCATCCATAAACTTGTCTAACACTTCCTTAAAGCCATCTAGGCTGACTGCTGTTACCACCTCTTTCGTCAGCAAATTCCATAAATCGATGACCGATGACTTAAAATGAAAGCCCCCATGGTATATCTGGATCACTATTGTTATGGAAAAGGAGAACACACACACAAACCAAGTCAAAATCAAAACAATTTAACTAAGGGACAGATGCCTCCAAACTTTACAACAAGATTTCACCATCATTATAGGTGTGTGATATACTGTATAGGAAACCAGTGACATAAACTTTATGCAGTGGTCAATACACTGAAAGTATCCTTGTCATTTTGTAATAAAGATCTGGAGCCCATGAGGGGGCAGTTTTTCTGCAAAAAAGCAAAGCAAAAATTAATTGTTTCCTGTAAATCTAAAGCATCTCTAGGGGTGTGTTGTATTTTTACCTTGGCTTTAAAAGTCCTTTCTGAAACTAAGCTGCCATCTACTGGAGGTCTTCAATAAAAACATCAAATGACAGCTCAGTCAACCTGCAACAATCAGGTGATGTAAATGTGTAATATACTCTGGTGCTCTCCAGAAGCTGTACTCATCAGACCCAGCCACCAAGAGAAGGGTACGATGAAAGCAAGGTTTACAGCTTCTGAAGGCACCCCATTGCCAGTTCCAACCTTATCTCGGATTCAAAACGTTTTCAATCCTTGCAGTCCTCATGGCAGTTTAGCTTAACACGCTTTGCCCATGTTAAACCACCCCAAAGCATGGTGAATCTCAATCCTGATTTCAACAGGTCTCACTCTGGATCGTGCGCTTGAAACGTTTTACATTTTTTACTGTGCGGACAGTACCATTTTAAGGGATGAGAATCTATGTTTAGGGTTTCCCTCTCCCAATAGCTTGCTTCCAAAGACAGTGATTTCAGTGTAAAAATCCAACTAACAGGGATCGCTACACTGTAGCGATGGAACCACTTCACACCTTGATGGTTGGAATAACAATGTTGCAATTTTGCGCAATTCTAGCTCTTTGGAGTTCTGACTTTAGAAAGGGAAAGGGAGGAAAGCAGCTGAATGTGAATGTTTAAAGCAAAGGGGCTTTAGTTGTCACTGCTGCTATGTGCCCTGAGCAATGGAGAGAGGAGGGGAAAGAATTGCTGGCTGGCTGCCTGCTGCCATTTTTCCTCCATCCAGGCAAGCGGCAGCCACCCAGCTACCCAGTTAGGCGCGGTGAAGGGGTCCCTTATGGGTGGCGCATCCATGCCAGGAGGAAGAGGGCAGGGCAGCCCCGAAAAGTGGCTTTTTAAAAAGTAGCCACTTGAGTCCCACCTTGAGTCACGTACGCCACGTACGATCCTCAGAATCCAGATTGAACGCGATTAAGTTAAAAGTAATGGGAGCAGACAAATTCGCGTTTGCATCCGGTTCTATTATTTCGGTTTAGGGAAAGCGAAATAAGCTTGCTGTGGGGATTCGCCCAGAGAGTGAGAGTGTGTGTGAGTGTGTGTGTGAGAGAGTGTGTGTGGGAGAGAGAGAGAGTGTGAGTGAGAGTGTGTGTGGGAGAGAGAGTGAGAGTGTGAGTGTGTGTGGGAGAGAGAGTGTGTGTGAGAGAGAGTGAGAGTGTGAGTGTGTGTGAGAGAGAGAGAGTGTGTGAGAGAGTGAGAGTGTGTGTGTTAGAGTGTGTGAGAGAGAGTGTGTGAGAGAGTGTGTGAGTGTGAGAGAGTGAGAGCGTTTGTGAGTGCGTGTGTGTGAGAGTGTGTGTGAGAGAGAGTGTGTGAGAAAGTGTGTGAGAGAGTGTGAAAGTGTGTGTGAGAGAGAGGGGAGTGCGAGTGTGTGAGAGAGTGAGTGTGTGAGAGAGAAAGAGAGAGAGAGAAACAGACAGTGTGTGTGTGCGTGTGTGTGTGTGAGAGAGAGTACTGAAGTTCTCCTAGGCAATTTAGCCCAAGGTAATAGTATGAAATTTCCTATTGGCTGCCTATGCAAAAACTAATCAGGTCTTACCATATTTAACTTTGTTGAGGTTGACAAAGGAACTGCCATCTGCTGTGCTGAGACAGCTGTCTTAATAATCAAGTTTTAAAAATGAAGTTGACTTTGCAGACACCATCTTGGTCAAAAAACACATGTTGTTCTACCCAATTTGCTGCAAGCAAAATATTCTGAGTCACAGTTTTGGACTACTCCCTAGAAAATTCTGCCTGAGACTAAGAAACTGTTTCCTGATTACATATAATATTCTTAGAAGATCTTTCAAGACCTTTTGCACATGGTGCCCTTCTGATCCCATCTAAAAATATTCAGATGAATAGGCAGAAACATGGTGTAAGGACTAGTGGCATGTTTACAAGCACAGGTCTTGCTCAATAACAGCTAATATGGATTCACACAGGAAAAGAATAATCTGCTTAGATTATGAAAAAGAAGCTTTTGATAAATTTACTAAGGCTGCACTCAGATTAGCAGAATAAAATCTGCTGTTATGAGAAAATACACAGCTTACCTGCTGCAAAGCCATGGTGTGCCCTCCAGACTCCAGCAGCCTCCGCGCAGCTTTCTCAGAGAAAGCTGTGATATTTCCATGGCGCATGCAGTGAGGAATGCATCATGTGGGAGGAGGCAGCCAATTGGAGCTGAACTGCAGGCTCTGCTCTCGTTTGCTGTTCTTGCCATTCTGTCCAGACTGGCGGAAACATTTGAATCTACCTGAAACTGCAGAGTGAGTGCTCACCATTCTGCAGGAGGTAAATTCAAAGTAGCAGCGGCATAATGCACCACCATTACGCAGTATTGGGCGTCAGGTGTGACGCCCATGCCCTGACTGCGCATTGCAATGCACAGCATTCTCATGTCTGGACACACCCTAAGAAGTCCTTGGTGAGAGAATTTAACAGCCATGGAATAAAAGAACATGTCCTTTTATGGATAAGCTAAGGAACAAGAAGCAGATACTGAAAGTAAATGTGCGTCAAACAAGTCTTATCCCCCCATTCCACAGCTCTCTACTGGGACTGGCGTTCTTAGTGACCTGTGAAATAGTTGAGACTTTAGAAAAAATCCAATTGTACAGAGCAGCAGAAACAAAAAGAGATGGTAAAGAGCTACAAAAGATAGTTGACACATTGGGGAAATGAGCATAAAAAGAATAGATGGTGTTTAGTGTGAGCAAATGTAAAGTGATGCATACTGGAACAAGCAGCCTAGACTCACATACACATATGGAGATTATAACTGGTAGTAACTGACTTGGGGTGACATCTAAATTACTTTAAAATTCCATTTTAGGTCAGGAATATGACATACTCCATGCTCTATGCTGGTATGAGCCTTTGCTGCAGAGGTAACAAACTGAATTCACATGTTCAAGTTCACCTGGTCACCCAGCTAGCTTCATGGGGGAGGGCAGAATTGAACCTGGTATTCCCAGATAAGAGTCCGGCTCCCTAACCACTAGGAAGCCAGCATTTTTCCTTCTAATGCCCATCTAGGTGGTATCCAGAGAAGAGATCTTGGTATACTGACAGTTCCATGAAACATAATGCCCTTAGTATAAGTTTGATGGTGTGCCCACACCTGGAATACTGCATATAGTTTTTTATTATTATTGCAAAAGGTGTTGATAGAGTTACATTCCAAAGAGGGGAATTAAAATATCTAACGAGTTAGAGAGACTCCATTGATCTATTCCAACCTTTGCTGGAAGAATGTCAGCGAAAGAGAACAACAGATGACCCAGCCAAGATTTATTGCCAGCTAATTAACAATAGTACTTACTAATTGAACAGAGCTTCTAATAATGTTTCTACAGGCAATAAGATAAACATCTAGCTGGAAACAACACAATTCTGAAAGCAGCCAACAAGAGGAACCCAAAAAGGAAGGCCAAGTTTTGAATCCAAGTTCAGTCACCTTCTTAGTACCTCTTTCTCCCACCCAACCCCAAGACTAGTTCTTGGTCTTTGCATTTGAAGAACTGCATATTAAGAGCTGCAGCAGGGCTGAATTCTGTATATAATCTGTTCAACTATAGATATCTAGGCTCTCTGATCCCACTCCTTACAGCATACAGAGCCAAAGTTATTCCAGTGTTGTTGACTTATGGGGCAGAAGTCTGGAGTATCTCAAATACTTCTCAAATAGAACAGACTCAGACTCATTTCATAAGATGGATACCAGATGTTAAAAGATTTGTCCCAGTCCCTGCTGTTGGAGCAGAACTTTGAGTCCAAGCCATTCAATGTTCCATTAACATCAAGATATTTAACTACTGGTTACATTTATTCTCAATGTCTGGACACAGTTTTCCAGGAACGTGCCTTGAAGAACAATATAGGAAGGTGAGCAGTTATTCATGGGTCCATCATCTCTTGCTGTGGTCTCTCCTTGTAAATGTTAGGGCATACCAGACAGTTACTTAAGAGATTTTTAAGCAGCATGTGATGGGCATTTTCTACCCTGATTTTCTCACCCATTTAAGGGGACTCAAAGTGGCTGACAAAGCTTTTCTATTATTCTCCTGACAACAGAACACCCTGTGAGGTAGGTGGGGCTGTGAGAGCTCAGAAGAGAGCTGAGACTAGCCCAAGGTCACCCAGCTGGCTTCATGGGGGAGGGCGGAATCGAACTCGGTACTCCCAGATAAGAGTCCAGCTCCCTAACCACTAGACCAAACTGGCTCATAAAATTAGTGCATGAAATGATATTGTTAGCCTGTCTAACCTAAGATCACTAAAATGGCTAGCATGAACAAAACCCATTTTCCAACTTGAAAAATATTTAATTTACAAAATGCCCAATCAGTTAAGGCAACAGTTCACTTATGACATTTTGAACTTATTGACTCCATGGTGAAGTATGGGAGATATCATCAAGTACCTTATGAAGAAAGACTGTGTATTTGTGGCGCAGCAATGGTTGAAAATCTTTGTCATATCCTGTTTATCTGTACCTTGTGTTCCTCAATAAGGGGTGTTTTTCCACTGCACTCCTTTAATCCGGATCTAAGAAGATCCGGATCTAAGGAATAGGTACTTCCCTTAATCCAGATCTAGTAGATCCAGATTAAGGGAAGTACCCAGTGTTGTTTCCATGGGTGGTCTAGCACCCATAAACATCTTGCAATTCGTGTTCTTTGCAGATTTAGTGCAAAACTGCTATATGCTTTTAGTTTGTGCTTACAAGCTTACACTTGTTTAAAATCAGAATGGAAGAAAACCCTTAGACCTGGAAATTTGATAGTGACAATGCAGAAGTGTGTTGATTAAGATCCATGCCATTTTTTTTGTCTTTTTATTAGATGTTTTATGCATGCTATGGTTGCTGCACATAATTAATTGATGTGACAGGAAAAACAAAAGAAATGCTTCTCTGAAATGCTCATAGCTGCATGATGTTCACAACAAAATAATAATAAAGCAGGTAGAAATTCCATGTGGATTTCATGGGAAATATTTCATGTTTGCCACAAGCTATCTCCTTTAGGCGTGATTTTCCCACAGTGGAAACTGATTCAGTGAACATTAGAATGTACGTTTAGCAAGCCACGCAATTGGTGAATTTGAGGAAGCCCCAGAAAACCTTCAAAACATGAGAAGATGAGTGTCTGTGCCAACATAAAATGAGCCTATTAAGAGCAAAGAAGAAAAGTAACATATGGCAAGAATGAATAATTGTTAAGATCAGAATGATACTAAACTTGAGTAATGTTGCCCTGGGTCCCTGTCTCACCATCTTACTCAATAGAATATGTTAACTTCATCCTCTTCACCATCAATGGTTGGAGCATAAACGTGGGTTAATGTGATGTTGAGCAGTTTGTCTTGGACTTGAAAAGAAATCATTCTGCCATTTTTATAATTGCACCCCACTTCTGATCTTCTCACTCTTTTTTAAGGGTTGCCCCATTCTTGCTGAGGGATTTTTGCCCACAGTAGTAGATGTAATGATCATCTGAATTAAATTAACCCACTCCAATTAGGGCTGTGCAAGTTGGTTTTTTTTTTTTTTGGACATTCTATTCGAGTCAATTTAAATAGATAAAAATTCAATTCGATTCAAATTTTTAAAATTCCATTTAGCAAGAATCTATTTGAATTAAGCAAATTCGAATCTATTCGTTTGAATATTTGATTCGAATTTGCACTTAGGAATGTCAACAAGATTCGTAGATGCCCGTATGCATCTTCACGATATCCATACATATCCGTATGCGTCCCTTGGTTATCCCATATGCAACCTGTTTTCATCTCACATGGATCCGTGCAAAGGCATACAGATGAGAGAAAGGTGTGGATCGTGTACAAGCCCGTACATGTATGAATGTCTGGATAATTCGAAAAAACAGATCCAAAATTCAACATTTGATTTAAATGTTTAAATTTGAATTTCGGGGCATTCTATTCAGATTCAAATGTTGAAATTTCACATTTGATCAAATTTTGAATGCCTACGAATATTTGTGCACATCCCTAATTCCAATCCATTTTAGTTCACTGACTCCCATGATGTCCATGTTCAATCTTGACGTCTTATATTTTACCACATCCAGGTTACCTTAGTTCATCGAACTTACATTCCAAGTTCCTGTGCAATATTGTTCTTCACAGCCCTGGACTTTCCTTGCGTAGGTAACCAGGTTCATTCAGTGAGATAGCACTAGTTTTAACTGGCAGCCTATGGTCCATATTTGAGCATTTCCTCAAGGCTGTTCACAGCTCATTTACTGTGCATCATAGCTTGCTACAGGCCAGAGCACAAAACAGAGTGGCCAGCATGAATGGTGGCTTCCCAGCTGTTCTTTGACTGCATGTCCCATCAGCTCTTGAAGTTCAAGATCTAGAAAACATAGGTTTCCTATGACCTAGAGAAAAGATGTCCATATTAGGGATGTGTATGAGTATTTGTAACATTCAATAGTCGTATGAATTCAGACATTCGTATACAAATTGAATGTTACAACATTCGTACATTAAAGAAGCAGAAGAAGAGTTGGCTTTTCTACCCCACTTTGCTCATCCATTTTAGGGTACTCAAAGCGGCTGACAAAGCTTTCTATTCTTCTACCCACAACAGAACACCATGTGAGGTGGGGGGGGGCTGTGGGAGCTCAGAAGAGAGCTATGGCTAGCCCAAGGTCACCCAGCTGGCTTCATGGGGGACGGTGGAATCAAACCCGGTATTCCCAGATATGAGTGCGGCTCCCTAACCACTAGACCAAACTGGTTCACATTCGTATCAGTACAAATGTTTCAAAACATTCATACAAAGCTTTGGAACATTCGTTAAATGGGGAGGTTGGAAAGCAGCTGCACCAGTCACATCTGCAATGTATCCAAAGTGCATTTGACATGGTTTGAGAGTGGATTCAAAGTGGATTCAGGGCAGATTTGATGTTTTCAGAGCAGTTATCTTACGGGATATGTATCAGATGCGTATCGGATATGTATGCATACATATTCGATACATATTAGATACATATGGTTTGTATCAGTTATTCGTACGAATTTCATTCGTATCAAATAGAATCCTACCACATTTGAAGGGGATCTATTTGAATGGATATGAATTTTCTTACCTTCGATTAGATATGAATCAAATGCAAAAAAAGAAAAGAATCCTACTCGTGTTCATCCCTAGTCCATACTTCTGTATCAATCCACTGTTCAGAAGCTAAAGTAGGGAAACATATAGGCAATGCTAAGCAATGCAGCATTATTCTTCCTACCTCACTCAGGCATCAGAACATAGGCTGTCTATGCTATTGTCAAGCCCATCAGGTTCTTCTCCTTCCCGCTCAGGTCAACCCTACTAATCCTACTGACTGTGTGGTGCATCAGTGACCCATGCTCTGGATTGAGACAGTTTTGCCAACTCTGCCTAGCTACCAGCCTAGATGTCTTCAAGGAAGGGTTAGGCAAAGTTACGGGTGACAGCTGTATCAATGGCTACTAAAATAGATACCTATGTACATCTTTCATGCTGAGGGGACAGGCAGGATGCTTCTAGGGCCATTTGCTGGGATTCGAGAGCAGGAGGTGGTTTGTCCTTGTCTCTGCTTGAGATGCCCATGGGCCACTGGTGGGCCACAGTGTGCGACAGGATGCTGGACTAGGTGGGCTGTGGCCTGATCCAGCAGGGCTCCTCTTAAGTTCTTAGGTGAGTGACAGCTGTTAAGTGCTGTGATCATGGATAACAGAAAAAAGGGGAAATCAATAAAGGAGTAGTTTTACTTTTTTGATGGACTAAATTGCACTGGAGAAAGAGTATTACATAAGCATCATACATATTCATTAGCCATAGATCAGAATCTGAGAGGCTTCCATGTGCCAGTCACAGCATGTGGTGTAACGAATGTGACCCAGCAGATGTCCATATGGTAAGTGTGGGGGTGAAATCTAACAGTCCTGAGGTCTTAAACTCACCCAAGACTTTTTTTAAAAAAACAGCAGATTACAGAGATGGATTGCTTGTTGGTTGCACATCAACTTTGTTTTTCAAATCTATTTCAATTTACTTTTAAAACATCAGTCATTTCTGCTTAGCAGACTACACAGTAATCTTTGGATTCTTGGTTTTTCTAGCATACCATGTTTTTAAAGAACCAACAATTGTTATTTGGCATTTAAACAGAGCTTCAGCTAGGCACTCAAAGTAGGTCACAAACGTTTTCTTTCCTGGGCTCACAACGACTCTGTAGGGAGGCAAATTGTACTCCATTATTATAGGAGTCTCAAAATCTTCCAGCACTGGGCCCAGCGGACCTTCTGTAATACCCCATCTCACTGTGGACCAGTCTACTGGCTGGCCACATCACCTGGCAGAATACTCCATCCTCCATCTAGACCTGGCCATTGCTAGACTTCATCTGGATCTATTATTTTCTAATAGAATATCTACCATCTGGAAGTAGTGTAAGACTATTGTTACATAGAGGTGGCATATGGCTGGTGCTAGCCCAGAAATATCTGTCATTTTAACTGATTGACACAATATTTTCAGCATCATGTTTCCTAGAAAACATAGCAATCTCCTGAGCTAAGCCTTAGGCAAATGTGTTGCAGTATTACATTTAAGAAGGCAAAAAATAATCACCCAATAATACATTGCCTAGCATATCCTCTAGTGAGAAAGCTAAAACTGACAGTCTTTAAATAGAATTTCAGTAACTTCTGCTGCTAAAATGCTTAAATTTGCACTTGCAGAAGAGTAACTTGCACTTGCAGAAGATTGGCAGAGACTTCAAAGCCGCTCCAGAGTCCCTTCAGAGCACTTCCGAAGTCTGTGCTGATCTCTTTGGAGAGACCGGCGGCGAGACTCCAAAGTCTCTGCCGATCGCTTCGGAGGGACTTTGGAGTCTCACCACCAGTCTCTCCAAAGAGATCAGCGCAGACTTCGGAGGCGATCCAAAGGGACTCTGGAGCGGCTTCGAAGTCTCTGCCGATCTCTTAGGAGCGACTTCGGAGTCACTTCGGAATGATTTCGAAATGACTTCAAAATCACTCCAAAGCTGGGACTTCAGGGCTCCCTCCCCCATGGGTGCATCCCTCCCCCTAGTCTCCTCTAGACCCCATTGCCTGTTTCCTGTGGAAACAGGCTCCCTTTAATCCGGATTTTCTGGCAGAAGACCCCATTGTAGACCCCATTAATGGGGTCTACAGAAAATCCAGATTAAAGGGCAGAAAGTACCAATTTGATCTGGATTTCCCCCACAGCAGTGGAAACAATCGGGTCCCAAATAGGTGCCATGGTGGAAATGGGATCATCCAGCTCACACCCAAATGGGGCCTTAATGGGGGCAAAAATGGGTACTTTTTGACAGTGGAAAAACACCCAAGGTATGACGATGTCCAATTGCTGCCTGCATGGGGAGGAGGTTCTGCTAAGGGGAGGAGAATGAACATTAAAGAATGAAGAGTGAGTCCACATTATAAGGTAACGGTGGAAATGCTAAAAAGCTGCCCTCAATGCTGGTTTTTAAAAAAAAGTTTTAAACCAGATTAAATTGCTGAGTGGGACCTTAGATAGATAGTAAAATATTGCGTCTGTGTGAGTAAACACAAATATAATGAGGAAGTAGTCATCACAGGACAAGTTGAAGCCTTGCGTTCCTAATCCATGAACTTGAGCTCCTCATAAACCACAATTTAATACATATTTTGGCTCCAACTTCACACCAGTAGCAGCCACAGCCAAGAGTCCAGTGGAAGACTCAAGCAGCTTCGCTTCACATTGTCCTGCTAATGTAAGCAAGTCATGGGCAGAATTTTACTGATCTACCAGGTACTTCCAAACCATAGCTCCCAGGTATGAGCTCTTTCACTTGTCCTATCACAGTACATACTAAAAACAGCTCTCTTACAACAGATACATTTACATTATTTGGAGTATCTGATTTCATTCCTAAAGAAAGTTCTCAAGACAAGATTCAAATTAATGATAAAACAGAAAAGATTTTGCTCAGTCTGCAACTAGGAGGAGAGAAAACATCCTCTGTTGAGTTCCTTCCCAAATGAAAGAGGATTTTCTATTTATTAGAAACCCTTTATTATGACCTTTTCATAGGATCACAGGAAGTGTGGCATACTGTAGTGCTAAAAATTCTGTTAAAGTTCCCTAGAGCTCCCTTCCCTTATAGTTTTCTGAGTTGTTCTGGTGAAAGAGAATGACCTTTCAGACAGGCTTCTTCTGAGGTGGACACAGCATAATTAGTATAGACACAGCAGGAACTCGGGTGATTTCAAACAAAAGTCAGGAGTGAGAAGTGCTAATCAAGCTTTCTGACAGGAAGAGTCACTTCATGAACTCTGCCAGGAAGGCTTGAACAAAGAATGGTCAAAGCGCCAAAGCCATGCAAGCAGGATCCATTCCAAACCAAAGGGTAGCATTTGTTTTTCAGTGTCAGTGAACATCCAATTTGATTCGAATTTGTTAAATTTAAATTTAACAAGATTTGATTTGTTTCTACCAAATTCGAATCTATTCATTTGAATTTTTGATTTAAATCTGCACATACGAATGTTGACAACATTTGTATGTGCCCATACGCATCTTCCCGTCATCCGTAGACAGCTGTATGCATCCTGTAGTTATTCTGTATGCAATCCATTTTCATCCCATACGGATCCATACAAATGCATACAGATGCGGTAAAGTTGCATATCATCAAGTACACGTCATGTACAAACTCATACGCATACAAATGTCCAGATAATTCAAATGAATAGATCTGAAATTTGAAATTCTATTCAAATGTTTACATTCAAATTTCAGGACATTCTATTCAAGTTCAAATGTCGAAATTTGGCACATTCTATCAGATTTCGAATGACTACAAATATTCATGCACATATTTAAGCTCCCTTGGTTAAGTCAAGCCTGACCTGCATAATAAAATGCAGTTGTCCAGTTACATGTGGCTTTCACCCACACTCCTGGTTCCAGTTCACTGAAAAGCACTGAAGAGTCTTACAAGAGAAAACCTCTGAAATCTCTCATGGTTAGCGGCTTCCGCAATAATCTCAGGCCATCTCCAAGAGACATCCAAGTGGTGGTATGAGAAGATAAATGATTGCTGTTAACAACAGTTTTAAAAAAGGCAGAGTCATCAGCTCTTGTGGTACCCCAGAGAACTTTTGAGAACTAAACAAAGCATTAATTTTCTGAGCCCACAGTAAAACTCAATAACACAGATAAGAAGCAGACATATGCCATAGAAGAGTTGAACAAGGAGTACTGCCAACTGTTATTTGAGGATGCTTCTTCTGAGTTGTCCCAGGGCTAGTGTAGTAATTTATAGCACCAGAATAACTAAAACAAAAGTGTAAGAAATGTCAGGTAATTTAATGTCTATGTCGTCAATGTTGACCCTGAAATGTACATTCTTTTATACAGTCGGAATCCTGTATTCACTGGGGATACATTCCAGCTCCTACCGTGCTTACCTGCAAACAGGCCTTCTGGTTCTGGGGTCATGCAACTCCAGAACCGGAAGTGCTTGTCTTGCCTCCAGAAGGCCTATTTCAACCTCTGGAGAGTGCTGGAATAGGTGTGAAAAGTCACCGAACACTTCCCACCCAACTCCCACACTCCCCCTTACATTTTGGGATGGGCTCCAGTGGCTATACCAACACTCTGTGGAGGCTGAAACAGGCCTTTTGGAGGCCAAAATAGGCCTTCTGGTTCTGGGTTCTTTTCTCTTATGGTGTGGGGTCTGGGGGACGGACCGTACTATTTTCTGGAACAACCACCATAGCATTTATGCTAGGAATAGTTGGAGAGATTCATTATTCCTATTTATACATCCTATGGGTTTCCCAGGTGGCAAGCATTATTCTTCTTCCTTACATTTATCTTCACAATGACATTGTGTGATAGGATAGGCTAAGAGGCAATGGTTGACCCAGAAACACCTACTGAGCTTTCATGGCAAGTTTCAATCTGAACATAGATTTCTCAAGACCTAGTCCAACACAAAATCCTCTACAGCTTGGGAAGCAGGTAATTTTGATCTCCATACAGTATATTACAGTGCAAAGTATCAGGAGACATGCATTATCCAACAGCTCAGGTGAGAAAATATGCCATCCCAAGGGCCTCAAAATCGAATGCTTCCCAACCTGTGTGTGCCAGGTAGCATTTTTCCAGAGGTGAGGATTAGCACCTCCAATGGTTACCATAGAAACACATGGAACCTTCAAAAAGCAATAGTGTAAGTTCTTCATTCCTATGGTTACCACATCATCAACAGCAAAGAATTGGAGGAAAGATAGCACTGCCTTCTGGAGCCTCTATAGCTAAACCATTATATCACACACACACACTGAAAAGAAAAGCTTATTATATATTGATTTGTGAGCTGTCTTGTATGCTGTGGTCAAATAGCATGTAGGAAGGGAGCACACATTTGAGTTTCCCCAAAATCTTGAGGACAACATTCCCCCCCCCCTCCCAATACATTGCCATGTCAGAATGAGAAGGGAAACAAATCTGAAAGAATGGGCCAGGGAAGCAGCAGGCGCCATATTCACCACACTCTTGTACTTCAAATAAGTTGTCAAATGTGTTAACACAGTGGATGATAGAAGGAGGAGGAGGAGAAGAGTTGGCTTTTCTAGCCAATGTTTCTCACCCATTTAAGGGCACTCAAAGCAGCTGGTAAAGCTTTTCTATTCTTCTCCCCACAACAGGACACCCTGTGACGTAGGTGGGGCTGTGAGAGCTCAGAGGAGAGCTGTGATGAGCCCAAGGTCACCCAGATTTGTATCTATAACATATATGAGCTCTGAAAACATCAAATCTGACCTGAATCCACTTTTAATCTATCGATCCATGTCAAATGCAATGTGGATTCATTGCAGATGTCACTGGTGCTCCGTTTTTCCACACCCCCAATCTAACAAATGTCTAAACTGCTCGTATGAATGTCTGGAAACATTCATATTTCTACAAATGTTAGTATATGAATATCGTAATATCCGATCTGTGTATGAATGTCCAAATTCATACAAATTCATACGAATAATGAATGTTACAAATATCCATGCACATCCCTATTTGAAAACAATAATTACAGAAAGCTCCCTGTAGTCTGGTGCCCTCCAATTCTCCTTTAGAACAATAAAGTATTAAGTATGAAGAAGAAGAATTGGCTTTTCTACCCAGCTTTTCTCACCTGTTTAAAGGGAAGTGAAGGTGCAAATTCAACCATAGTTTAGTCTTTCTGTTCTACAATCATACTAGAAAATCTTGAGGTCAGCTTGATAATATTGTACATAAGCATCAGCAACAGTATTTCTGTTCTAGTGGTTAGGGAGCCGGACTCTCATCTGGGAATACTGGGTTCGATTCTGTCCTCCCTTGAGCTAGTCACATCTCTCCTCTGAGCTCTCATAGCCCCACCTACTTCACAGGGTGTTCTGTTGTGGGAAGAAGAATAGAAAATCTTTGTCAGCCACTTTGAGTCCCCTAAAATGGGTGAGAAAAGTGTGGTAGAAAAGCCAACTCTTCTTCTTCTTCATAAAAAACATGCCATCCATACAATCCAGTTACCACAGAAGCTTTGTCTTATCTTTAGACATTTTCATTTGGCAATAAGCTATTCTTTTTCGATTTCTGTTGCTGAATATGTTAAAATGTTGGATGGTTGCATATGTATTATTTTTACATGCCCTGTCCTCCAACCTTTCAAGTCAAATATGTTTCATGCCCACCAACCAATCAATAAAAGCTTATTTGATTAAAGATCAGAACAAGACACCAGGCATAAAAGATTTTAAAAAAAAAACTCATAAAGAAGTGGGAGTGAAAGCCATAATAAAAAACCATCATTAATAGCTCTTATTTGAGTTGCTCTTATTCAGTTTCTGTCAGAATTTAAGAGTTTCAATAGCAGTCACATAGAACCAAGAAATATTCTAAGTGATTCTAGACTCCTATTTGAAAGAAGAAGGGTAAGGTAATAATTATCTGATTGACCTAGTAGATGTGTCAATGTAAAGGAAAAGACTTTGGCAGCTTCCATAGTAAGTGGTAATATAATAACATATGTTGAACAAACGCTATAGGGCAGATTCTTGGCGTATCTCCACTAAGTACTGCCAAAAGTATGACTAGCTCTGAAGAAAGTCTTCAGATGTGTTCATAGATATGTATATACTAGATTCACAAGTGTATTCTTTACATTTTCCAGTGTGATGTGTTGTGCAATTGATGTCATTATAAAATTCAATATCAAGCAAATCTACTCTTCCAAGTTTCAGGGCTTGCTTGTATTCCAGAAGGTAAACCATAGAAAGCCAGTTTTCTCAAAATTACTTAATTTAAGGAGAACTGGAACTATCTGACAAAAGCAATGTGATCTGTTGGAGGGAAAAAGGCATTTGAGCTAGGGATCCACACAAATGTTCTAAACATTTG
>MTQE01001134.1:9230815-9247286 GCA_014337955.1 Aspidoscelis marmoratus | reverse complement strand
GAGGAATCCGAGAGGGGCTAATAAGTCTTTTGGGGATTCAGCCTTAGTATTATACACCCACACCTCTTAAGGAGGAAGCATCTTCTGAAAGTGTTCAGTATGGTCACCATTAACTGAGCCACGTGAATACACAAACAGCAAGAATGCCTGAACAGAAGATCCAAACAGACATTATTTCCTACCAGTGAACAACAACCAATTGCACTGGAACTGGGACTTTGATGTGAAAACATTTGTAATGAGCTTTCATTACAGGAAACATGTGAGTGAGGGGGAGTGAAGAGTCATGGTTGTGCATGCACTACTATATTTTATGCCTCGTGCAACCACTTGTTTGGATGTTCAGCTGGCTGGCTGACTCTGCAGGTGAGGGTGTGAGGCCTGATAAGAATTCAGACAATGAGGTAGCACATAAGAGAGAAAAGCCAATCAATGGGGAATATCACTTCTCTTTCATTGCCTCCATAATGTCTGCATTATGGAGTTTTACACTTAGACTCAGTTACACAATGTAGCTGTCCAAGGGACAAGAAAGGTCTTGATTGTATACTTGATAACATTTTAGGGTGCAAACAAATGTACCAGGGTCAGTGTAGCCTAGTCTATATGGTCCAGGAACTGTTATACTAGCCCAGGGAGGTATGGGAAAGCATACATGGCTGCCTCCATGAGTCAGTGTAGTAGAGGAGTCATTTCAACTAGGGATGTGCATGAATATTTAAGATATTAGCTATTTGTACATTCATATGAATTCATACAAATTCAGACGTTCATATATGAATCAAATGTCTGGACATTTGGATTTCCAAATCTGAACTAATATGAATATCACATGTTATTTGTACTAATAATTTGGATATTTGTATCTGTATGGGTACATACGCATCTATATGGGATGAAAACAGGATGCGTATGGGATGCATACGGGTACCTACAAGATGTGCATGTACCCGTACAGACATGAATGTCTGAATTATTTGTATGAATACATACGAATGTATTCTTTTCGAATTGAATGTCTGGACATTAGTTTTTTCATTATTCAGATACATTCAGATTTTTTAATATTCGATTCATTACGAATTGAACTCATGAATTGCATTTGTGCACACTCCTAATTTCAGCAGTACACGAAACTGCATGCCCTAAATTAGTGCCCCTAGGACCCCGAGGTGAGAAACTTTAGTTTCTGACAATTGGAGCTCCAAAAGTCATGGAAGCCTGTTCCAGAATGGGCCATTCAAATGCAAACAGCACAGTTCTGGGGCACTCCAGCCTGGAACTGTTCCAGTTGGAGTGAGTCTAGTTGGACTGCTCCACCACACAACATAAGAACATAAGAACATAAGAGAAGCCCTGCTGGATCAGGCCACAGCCCATCTAGCCCAACATCCTGTCGCACACAGTGCCCCACAGTGCTCATGGGCATCTCAAGCAGTGCTCATGGGCATCTCAAGCAGAGACAAGGACAAACCTATTCCTGCTCTAGAATCCCAGCAAATGGCCTTAGAAGCACCCCGGTTTCCCCCCCCCCAGCCTGAAATATGCACCTAGGCATTCATTCTAGTAGCCATTGATACTTCTGTCATCCATAAATTTGTCTAACCCTACCTTAAAGCCATCTAGACTGGTAGCTGTCACCACCTCTTCCGGCAGCACATTCCATAAACCGATGACCCTCTGGGTGAAGAAATGCTTCCCTTTGTTGGATCTGACTCTCCTACCCATCAGCTTCATAGAGTGCCCCCTGGTTCTAGTGTTGTGTGATAGAGAAAAGAAATTTTCAGATACATTCAGATTTTTTAATATTCGATTCATTACAAATTGAATTCAAGAATTGCATTTGTGTGAAAATAGCCGTGGGGTCCATTTGTACGAGTTTCAGTGTAATGTAGATGAATAATTGGGACCCCACACAATTTACACAACCCTGTCGTTTCCTTATCACCAGGGTTCCATCCAAATGAAAAATCTGCAGGTCAACTGGACAGCATGCTTGGACTTTCTTCTTGTCCCTGGAACTATTTTTCCACTTGTCTTTGACCAGTGCAGAAGATGCTTCATGCATTCCAGAGAGATACTTTGTTCTTAGTGCAGATTTTATGAATCGGTGAGTTGGGTTGTTTGTGAATGGTGCATGGACGCCAAGGTGCTTTTTTGATTAATTTGTGAGTTCGCTGTGTTAGTTTTCCATGGAATATCCTCTCCAGGGTGGGAGACAGTGTTGCAGACTTTCCTGGCATGGCATCTGTGCATTTTGGGAGGTGCTATCTGGCTCTGCAGTTCCCTTTCCTCCTCTGATGTGCACGGACAAACTGATTTTGCATTCAGGTCAATGCAATTGTCAGGAAGGTTAGTCAACTCAAATGTTGTTCAATGATCAATGTAAGTCAATTGCCATATTTGACATGTTTTCCATTAAAGTCTATGGCCTGGTTTACATGAATTAAATTTGCATAGGGATTCTTTTTCTGAATGAAAGAGCTGATTTACACAGAAGAACGCAGGTGAAAAATTCTTATGTGGAAGGAGGCGTGCAATGAAAAAAGTGTCTTTTCGGATGGCGACCATTACTGAGGCCAGCAGGAATGCCCTGGAGACCGCGCAAACTAGCAAGCATTCAGTTATCTCATAGCAATTGCATTGTTCTTAGGGGTATGCCCAAATGCAATTTTTAACATTTGATTTGATTCAAATTGAATATTCAAATCTCTGAATTCATACGAATAGAGAAAAAATGAATGCATTAAAATTCAAACTGATTTGAGTGTTATTTATTCATATGAATATTTGATTTGTATTTGATGATACGAATGTCAACAACATTTGTATATGTCTGTATGTTTCTATACATATTCGTATGCATTCCGTCTTTATCCCGTATGTGTCCCGTTTTCGTCCATTACATATCTGTACAAATGTGTATGGATACAAATACGATGCATACGGCTACGTATGTAATGCGTAGATATCTGTACAAATATGAATATCCCAATGATTCATATGAATGATTCAAAACATTCCAATTTGTTTGAATGTTTAAAAAAGAATGTATAAACATTCGATCGAATTTTGAACGTTTAGGATATTTTTACACCTCCCTAATTGTTGTCACATAGGCCTTTACAGCTCATCTTTCTTCCAAAGACCTCAAGGTGGCAAACATTCTCTCTATTCTCCCCTAATGTACGTTTGTGTGTGTGTGTCCAAATAACTAGATATAAGCATAAATATTGCATGTGTACACACACACACACACATAAACAACTACACACAGAGTCATCATAATCTCCAAGGACTGCTGCAGAACTGACACCTTCTTTGTTTCCTAGTACAATTAGGAAAAGAAGTCTTCTTTCTCTCTTTCTCAGAAAAGGGCTTGACCTATTCTAGGAAAACTGCCCTAGAGCCTGTTTCCTTCTTAGCCATTAACCTCCAACCAGCCGGGTTCAGCACAAGCTGACAGATTATATGATCTCACTGGAAGAAGCCATAAGGATGAAATTATTTTCTCTCAGGAA
The DNA here is from genome assembly GCA_014337955.1 of Aspidoscelis marmoratus. Classification (NCBI taxonomy): domain Eukaryota; kingdom Metazoa; phylum Chordata; class Lepidosauria; order Squamata; family Teiidae; genus Aspidoscelis; species Aspidoscelis marmoratus. The sequence continues at coordinate 9,243,765 of MTQE01001134.1, read as the reverse complement.
TGGTTTCACAAAATAATTGTTTGTGTTTGCTTAAGTTATCAAATGCAACAGCCTCTTCTCCTATCACACAGACCAGTTGTGAAAACACTTGAAAATTCACGAGTTTTGGCAGGATCCAGTAAATAATTCATTCTAGTGCTTATGAAACAACTTGGCACATATGGAGGAAAGATTCTAGGCAAAAGTAAAACAGACATGACATCTACACAGGTAATATGAAAAGAAACTACAATGTAAAAAGTCAACCCAGAATAAAATAAGTTACCAGCTTTGGGTCTCCGCTGAAATCTTGCTCACTAATTTGAAGAAAAAAAAACCCTGACATAATGAATTAAAGAATCAAACACCTGTTTGGATGATGAACTGTAGTAATCTACAGGCTGCACAGCTTCCCCCTTGCTTCACCTTCTTGCATCCCCCACCTTAATTCTCAAGCCTCAGAGTAAAAGGCGCAACAATTTTCCTGTTCCATAACCTTGTAGTACATACTCAGTGCCACCGGGGTGCTGAATTCTTTTTGCTTCATGCAGCAGCCCTTAGGCATTATGGAGTCCGCATGCATGTGGGTTTAAAAGGACAACTCTTCTCTTCCTGTTTGATGTCACAGGACGTGACATCAGAAGGACCTCTGACCCAGAAGACAGCCATTTTCCTCCAATCACCTCCCTTGAAGTTACTTTGATGTCATTTTCCCCACACCCCTTGGGACTGCTGTATAAAAAGCACAGCAAGAATAATCTCAGCCTCTTTTTCCACCTGATTCTTGCTCCCGTCTCTTTGTTTCCTTCTCTGCTCTTCCAGCCTTTCAGGTCTGCCATTAAGCACGGGGCAGACCTCTAGATCTTGAGCCAGTCGAGGATCTAGGTATTAACTTTCACCACACCTAGCAAAGGATCGCAGCAGTTCCAGCTGCTGCCCATATTGCTACAGTTATCGAGCTGTAGCCAAGAGTGGAGCAGTTTCCTGGCTGCTTCCCATCGCTTCCCGGAGCCAAGGATATTGGTCGTAGAGCTAGACTGTGACAGTGAAACGATTAATCAAACAGTAGTATCCACTGAATTCCAAACATAATCAAAAACAAGGGCAAAAACACAGCAAACATGAACATCATGTTCACAAGGAGAGGACTGGTTTGGTTCTAGCAAATTTCCAGATATTCAAACTGCATGTTAGATTAGTGCAAAATTTACAAATGCAAACTGTTTGATCAAGTTTTTGACTGTGAACTGGACTTTTCATATCCTTACTCTAAGCCTCATTTAGGGTGTGTCCAGACTTAACAAGGCTGCACATTGGAATGTGCAGGCGAGGCACGGGCTTTACATTTGATGTCCCATCCTGTGTAGTAGCAGTGGATTAGCTGCCACTACTTCGAATTTACCTTACTGAGGAACAGTCGACACTTGTGCCGTAGTATAAGATAAATTTGAATGTTCCCGCCAGTCTGGACAGGACTGCAAGAACACCAAAGGAGAGCTGAGCTGCCCCTTCCCATGTGATGCACGCCTCATCACGTGTGCCAGCTGCCAAAGAGAAAGCTGCGGAATTCAGTTGGGAGTGGGGACAAAACGTCATCGCCTCACAGCAAGTAAGCTGTGTATTTTAATACGCAGCAGATTTAATCCGCAGCGGATTTAATCCACTAATCTGGAAGCTACCTTGTTTGAAAATACACTCCATTCAAGTTGAATGTGATAAGGCTCTGTCACATCCAGACAGAGTCAAAAACCTGTAATTATTCCATAATTGTATCTGATTTGCCAGACATGATCATAATACTACTGATACAATCCATATTGTACACCCAATTTTCCAGGTTATTATTATTCTGATAACAGTATTGCTATTCTGGTATTAAAGTACAATATCCTGTTATTCCATAATTTCACTACTGCATGAATTACTGCATAAGAAGTTAAGTGAGAGACCGGCATAAGCTATTGCAACCTGAAAATACATCAGATGATACTATTGGTCACTAGGGATGTGCACGAATATTCAAAAACTCAAATATTCTATTCAAATCTGACCAATGTTGACATTTTGCTAGTGCAAAATGCAGCCACCAGGGTGCTGACCGGGACAGCTAGCCAGATGCACATCACACCGGTTTTAGAAGGGCTGCATTGGCTGCCAATTTACTGCTGAGCCCAATTTAAGGTGTTAACTCTGACTTACAAGGCCCTAAATGACTTGGGCCCCAAATATCTAAAGGAACACCTCCCATTCCCTCATGGTTGTACCACCACCTTCAGTAGTGAGGCTGGTGGACACCCAGAAGAGGGCTTTCTTGGTAATGGCCCCCAGGCTGTGGAATAGCCTCCCCCTTGAGGTGTCTTGGCCTTGTTCTCTGTTTATGTTCAGGAAGGCGGTGAAGACGCACCTCTTTGTTCATTCCTTTGGCTAAATGTCAGTCATGTTTCCCTCACTGTAAAACCGCACTGTTTTAATTGATACTGTTTTGTTTTTAACATGTTGGATTTTAAATGCTGTAATGGTTTTTATTGTTTTAATATATATATATATTTTGTTTGACATGGTGGATTTTAAGGTTGTTACCCGCCCTGAGACCTTTGGGTATAGGGCAGGATAGAAATATAGATAATAAATAAATAAATATATTTGTGCCCATCCCTACATAGGAGCAGACGTTCCTTTTGACAACATGTTCCTGAGACCTGAATTGCAAGATAGGAATCTACCTTTTACCAAGATAGCTCCACTGCATCTACATAAAGGGTACTTCTGGGTACAGTGAACATATTCTACAAATAATAAAAACAATCTAAATGCAAAGTGCTGTAAGAGTGTTGTAAAACAATAGTAGCAGTGACACAAAGCAAATCCTGATAGCCTGTGCTGAAGCAAGCCTACGCACATTCTCTCATACCTTCTCATTCATCCAGACAGAGAATGAGATCTTAACTCAGTGGCAACAACATGATCTGCCCTCCCTTGTAGGCAGAGAATTCCACAGAGCCAGTTCAGCTACTGAGACCACAGTCTGCTTCCCTGAAATGGTCAGAACTTTTCCTACCTCTGGCAAAGGTGCATTGATAAGCAACAGCATCTGCTCACAGAGGTCACATTCAGCCACCATGCACAGCAGTTCCTTCAGTTTCCTTGGCCCAAGTCAACATGCTGCTACAAGAAGACCAAAGGGATCGAGGGATAAGACAGTGAGTTACTCCTCACACCTTGCATCTAGGTCACTCTGTGTGCTTCCCTCAGGCACTTCAATATGGGGAGAAGTGAAGACCCACTGCCTTAAGAGCCCAAGAAGAACATCTGTACCACATAATGGAGATGCAACCTAATTCTCATTTCAGAAACTGAGAGGTCCAAGAGCAAAAATCCCAGCCAACCTCACAGGGTAAGTAAGAGTGTTGTGTACTTACTCCCACTCCTTTCGCCTCGCCTGAGGTGTGCTCTGCATCTTGTGTGCTTCATGTGCCTTGACAATGTCCCGCTGCTCAATTAGACCCCCTCGTCGGCGCTTGATCACTTCAGGACTTACAGGGATGAGCTGATTTTGTGCCACATCGAATGTACTGCCACCATCCAAACCCAAACTGGATTCTCTCTCTTGAGACCGTAGCTCATAGAGGGCGTCAAAACTGGTGGTCTGCGAGACCAGGGCCTCAGTCAAGGTCTCAGGCTCTAGCAAGTTGCAGGACTGGGTGGACTGCATCAACCCCAGCCGGTGTTTCCGCCAGGTCTCTTCCTCTGGCAGGGCCAGCATGTACCTCTGGGAGTCATGGTCCAGTTCGTTGGTTCCAGCAGAAGGAAAGGAACCTGCCTCAGAGAGCATGTGAGCACTGACAGAACAGGTGCCAAGACTCAGCATGATGTGTGCTGTTGAAGAGCATCACTCTATGGAAGGAAAAGAAGAGAAGAGAGTTTAAAGACAAGGGACTTTGGGGGACTTATTTTAAGCGGAGGCAGATTCAGATTACGCAATTGACCCACATAAGCAAAAACTGTCCTCTTTACAAACTTATACTAGCACTTTTCCCAGTCTGTAATGTAACATAATGATCATCAAAGCCCCATCAGATCAGAACACTACTGAGTTTGCAACTACTTTAGCATCAATTGAGATAAGTCCCATCCTTCAAGCATTGTAGCTCTGCATGAAAAATGCTGCAGCGTTCTCCTGGTGACCTCCAGATAGGCCTGGGAGAGACATCTGTCTGGAACTCTGAAGAACCACCGTCATTCAGGACAGAGGATGCTGAATTAGATGCACCAGAAGTCTAATTTCATATAGTTTAGGATCCCGTTTGCGAGTAATTCATCGAGGCACACAAGACTGCAAAAACCTTATGCAGGGGTTCAGAGTTTCACAACATTTTGCTCAAACAGTGCTTGACTTTCATGCTATATTGTGCCCAGTTTGCAATACCTGTGGGCTTTGTGCATCTCACATCTACTGCAAAAAGCTCTGAAAAACCTCCTCTATGTGGCCCTGCCCATCACAAAACACATATTTATGGGGCACATGCAAATAAGCCCAAATCAGAGCAGCAAGAGGCCCAGCTACACCTAAGTTTTAATCCACATTTGATCTACCTTCAGAAGGAGTAAGCAGTGACAAACCAGCAAAGCTCTTTAACAGGTTTCTTTCAAAATTATCTAACCCAAAGATGCATTTTCTGGGTTAGATAATGTGGAATTGCATTCAATTCAACATGAATCGAATTGCATTCAATGTGATATGAATTAAACACAAATCTGTTCCTGTGGATTTACAATCTTACATTTGTACAACTTGGTGAAAGAAAGACAGTTCTCCCTCCCTAGTGTTCCTTTCAGCAAGTATGAGGCCTAATAGCTTATAGGAACAGGGATCTGGCTTGTATTATTACTGAGTGGCATTATTACTCCAAGGTTCAACATCAAAAAGGCTTCTAAAAAGTTTGCAACCCCTCCCGTCTCCCAGCCCAAGCATGACTGTAGCCAAACTTAGAGTAAGAATCTTGCAGAATCCACCTTCTTGGTATTTGTGATTGCTCAGGACTCTTTGGGGGGAAACCCTGGAATTTTTGTTTTGTTTTAATACAGTGCAAATGTAATAGTTGCGCGTGGTTTGGGAGGAAGACTGGAGAACTAGTGATGCTGAAATTCTCATTTCCTGTATTTCCTGGGGATGGTGGAGTAACTACACCTTTAGTATCTCCTGTCATGAATGGCTGTGTAGAAACAGAGGGTGAGGATGCAGCTGTTCCTTGTATGGAGGCAACTCTACCATAAGGTGAACTAGGTAGCCTCACCCCACCCACCCAGGGCTCACTTGTTTTAGGGTCAACTCTGTTGTGAATGTTTAGAATACAAATGCAACAAAACCCCATTTGAATCCAATATATTTGAATCTATTTGTTTGAATGTTAGATTTGAATTTGAAGATACAAATGTCAACAACATTTGTATGTGTTATACGTATCTGTTCGCATCCCATTTTATCCCATATGCATCCCATTTTTGTTCCATATTATAAGCGCAAATGTGCTATACATATCTATACATTTGAATGATTTGAATCATTCTAATGAATGTTTTGGAACATTCAAAATTCATTTGAATGTTTAAATTCAAATGTGAAGACATTCTATTTGGATTTGAACGTCCACATTCAATATTTCTAATGTTTAGAACATTCATGCGCAACCCTACCTTAGCCCTCACCATGCCACTTTTATATTCAGTTTATTACACACAATCTCACCATTTGCTCCATAACTCAGTTCGGCCGAAAGCGAGTAGGAAGAGACGTCTCAGAAACCAGGGGGACATCTACATCTATATGATAATCCACCTCCAGCCAGCTTCTTTCCACACTATCTAACCTAAAGGTTCTTTTTCAGAGTTAGCTAATGCTGAAAGGAAATAGCTTTTCACTTTGCTGATGTGTTATCTCACTCAGAAAGTAGACTGAAGTTGGATTAGGTATAGAGGGGTCCTAGGAAAGAAAACGGATGCAAGTAAGGATGTGCATGGATATTCAAAAATATTCATTATTCAGATGGATTTTGACATTCATATATGAATTGAAAGTCCAGACATTTGTTTTTTAGTATTTGTACAAATATGAATATTTTGAGTTATTCGTACAAATGATTTGGACATTCCTATGTGTATGGATACGTATTGCATTTGTGCACACCTCTAGATGTAAGTACTGGGAGACATTTAAAAGGCTTGGTGGGAGATACAAATAACAAGTAATGTAAGAGTGTTTTTCCACTGTCACTAAAAGCATCCATTAAGTACCCATTAATGGGTACTTAATGGGTACTTCTAGTGACAGTAGAAAAACACCCTAAAAGAAAATTAAGTGGGCTATAAACAGAGAGGGAGGGGTGAAGAATATGCAGGTAGAAGGTTAGAGGAAGCAGAAACCAGAAGTTAAGAAGGCAAATATGTGCAAATACAACTGTATGCAGAAAATTCAAGCTGGTGCTAACCATACACAGAGGCCCACAAATGCATGCCTAAACAATTCTGCCTCACCTTACCATATATGTACATTTGTCTCTACCAGATGGAAAGCAGTATGCCCAATTTAGTCAAATGGACAACAATCAATCAGAAAGAAAACCATCACCAGAATTCTTTATCTGATCATATACGCAACAGCGGGTTGGGAACTCTCTCTTGTACATTGTTAAATGGGTTTACTTTTCTTATGGGATCCCTGTCTTCAGGCAACAACTTTTTCCAAAGGCAGTAATATAACAAAGTTGCCTCGAATCAGATGCTTGTGTGCAGAGAATAAAATAAATGCAAGAGAGTGTGCCAAGCAGTAGATGGTGCTGTACCTTTAGATACAAAACCCTCTCCTAGTACCCTTCGTCATTTGTTCTGGCTTTTGTGTGCTATGGAAACTCACTTTCCAACTTTAGCAACTTAGCGAGGACAACATTGTCAGTGACACAGCAGGTGTTAAATATTGCTGCAAAGAAATTCTGATCTTTGAGTAAATGTGAGAGATTTTTAATCTACAGGAAAGATGAATGTAGCTTGTAACTTTTAGCAAGACATCTAACAACCCAAAGAGCCAAGCTGGATCACTCTTAGGATTCAGGTGGATCATCAGGTGGGGGATACCAAGGCAGAGACTGGAATGATCCAAGTTTTAAGTGCCAAGTGATCCTGACTACTCTGTGGAATGTAACTGCACTTAATAATGAATGACAAATTTCCCAAGCTCTTGAAAAAGGTTATCAACATGGTGACCTCAAACATTAGCAAGACTGGATGCCATAACATACCAAGGGAAATGGAAGAAGATAAGTGGATTTAAGAAGAAAGTCAGGTGAATTCAAAGAAAGAATAGCAATAGTACGGAAGTAGATCTGAGATGAAGAAAGCTGGACATAAAACTAAACACTTCATCTAAGAGATTTCCAGTGCCCTGATATGAAATACTCTGTTTCTATGAGGAACACCCTTCCAAAATATATTTGAGTTCCAGCAACAGGTAAGATAGCTTGTTCATCACCCCTGCAATATGAAGCTGAAGAATGGTGTTGTGTTCAGCTTTAGACTAGGGATATGCACAGATGTTCTAAACATTTGAAATTCAATTGAATTTGATTGAATGTAGACATTCAAATTGGAATAGAATGTCTACACATTCAAATTTAAAGATTCAAACCAATTTTGAAAGTTCCAAAACATTCATTCAAATGATTCAAAACATTTGAATGTACAGATACATATGAATAGATACGAAGGTACAGATACGTATGTGTTCTACGCATTTGTATAATGCATATGGAATGTATACAGATACATATAACGCATACAAATGTCAACATTCATATCTTCAGATTCGAATCTAACATTTGAATGAATAGAATCAAATGTATTCAATTCAAATCAGATTTTGTTGCATTCAGATTCTAAACATTCGAATTGAATTGAATGTTTGGATATTCAATTTGATTTGATTCAAACACAAATGCAAAAAAACCACATTCATGCACATCCCTAGTTTAGACCCTCAGCAGTGAGATCCAAAACACCTGGGTGGTGCTAATTGTCAAACAAATGTGCCATCACAAGAATATGTTGGTATCCACTGGTGTATGCTCAAAATTCCATGACAGAAACAAACACAAAAGATCACCTCAAAGCTGGAAGTCTGAGGATGGGAACACCTGCCATATTCCATTCCATAAAATGCAGACATTTGACTTAATGGGGACCTGAAGACCTTACAATATAGTATCACTACTTAGTAGAGATATGCACAAACGTTCTAAACATTTGACATTCAATCAAATTCGATCAAATGTGGACATCCAAATTCAAATAGAATATCTACACATTCGAAGTTAAATATTCAAACAAATTTTGAACTATTCAAAACATTTGAATGTACAGATACATATGAATTACATACGCATCTCAAATGTATCTGTACACAATTGTGCTGATAGTACGCAACAAAAACGGGATGCATACAGGATAAAACGGGATGTGTATGAAATGCATACAGATACGCATATCACATATGAATATTCTCGACATTTGTATTTTCAGATTCAAATCTAACATTTGAACAAATAGGTTCGAGTGTATTCTATTCGAATCGGATTTTGTTACATTCGGATTCTAAACATTCAAATTGAATTGAATGTTTGGATATTTGATTCGATTTGAATGCAAATGCAAAAGGAAACATTCATGTGCATCCCTACTACTTAGATGTATCTCAACTGTTAATTCTACATTTTTCTGCCATCTTTTCTGCACATTAAAATCTAGCAAGGGGGGAAATAAATTGAGTCTGCAGTTGCTTTTAACTCACTTGGAGGGTAAAAGGCCTCCAGATCAAGCAAAGAACAAAGGCCAGTTAGCTGCTAATATCTCAACCTCATACTTTTTATTGCCTATTAGGTAATGTCTACAAATTCTCTACTTATGAAGAAAGGGCCGTATCACAGCAGGCATTTGACAAAGGTTTCGCAACACAAAGGGCTAAGAATATGCAGGTACTAACTGAGTGTGTTTACATGTATCCCTCTGCCTTATGTTCATATTGTATTTGTCATGTTAAGAAAAGGGAAAGATTCATACATTTTCCTTTTTCTTCTCCAACACAAGCATTTGGGGAAGGAAAGGTCTTGGGGCATTGATCATTTGAACATTAAACTTTAAGAGAGAAGAACATTTAGGTCTGTGCATCAGCTGTGAAAAAGAATAATAGCATATTAGCAGTAATAAGAAACTGCACTGAAAACAAAATTGTATGCATCCTCACTATATAAATTAATGGTCCAACTACCTTGTGGCAAAGGGGCTTGTGCATCTCAATGAAGCTATAAGCTATGTCATGCAGGGGTCACCCAAGATGGGCAGGTCATAGTGGAGAGCTCAGACCAAAGCTGATCACTGGAGAAGGAAATAACAAACCATGCCAGTATCATTGCCAAGAAACTGCATGGGAAAGCCCTACACGAAAGATGATATGACAAAGGAAGATGTCCAAAACGTTATCAGGGAAGAACAGAGGGCAAAAATAAATAGCTCTAGAAAGAATAAAGCAACTGGCCAGAAGCCAAATCCTCACGCAGCTGTAGATGTGTCGGGTGGTGAAATTGAAGTTCAACACAATAAAGAACAATATTACATAGGAACCTAGAATAAAAGATCTATGAATCAAAGTAAGCTGGACGTGGTAAAAATGAGACATTAAGTCTAAACACCAACATCTTGGGACTCAGTAAATTAAAAAAGACTGAAATAGGTTAGGAGGGTGCACAAATGCAATTTTTTAATTTGATTGGATTCAAATCAAATATTCAAATATCCAAATTCATACGAATAAAGAAAAAAGAATGTAGACATCCAAACCGATACAAATACATTTGTATCTATTTGCATGAATATGCAATACAGATTTGATTATATGAATCTTGTACGCATCCATACACATCCCATTTTCATCCTGTATGTATCCGTATGGATGTGTACAGATACAAATAAGATGTGTACATATATGTATGTGATGCATATGTATACATACACATACGACTGTCCAAATTATTCATATGAATAATTCTAAATATTCGTATTCATTCAAATACTAAAAAAACAAATATCTGGACATTCAATCCGAATTCAAATGCCCGGATTCATCCAAACTCAATCAAATAAAGAATATCTCTAATATTTGGCACATCCCTAAAATAGGTAGATTTAATTCAGGTGAGCATTACGTCTACTACTATGGGCACCTCTGAAGAAAATGTATAGTCTTCATAGTTAATAAAAGGGTGAGCAAAGCAGCATGGAGTTGCAATCTTAAAAATAGTAGAATGGTTTTCATTCAAATTCAAGGCAAACAACTCACTATCCCAGTACTCCAAGTCTATGCTCTAAACAAAGATGCTGAAGAAGATGAAGTTGACCTGGTCTATGAAGACGAGTGTCACCTTCCAGAATTAACACCAAAAAAGATGTCACTTTCATCATTAGTGAACCTCTGGCAAGCTCTCCCATTTCTTCGGACATTCTCCCTTGTACCTTCTACTATATACTAGAATAGGAAATCAAAAGGTAACTTGGAGTACAAACTGAAGCTGACCAAGGGCTAGTAGAGTTTTGCCAAGGGTGCTCCATTCAACATGCCAACAAATTTGGAAAACTTAGCAGTGGTCACAGGATTGGAAATAATCCATTTGCATCCCAGTCCCAAAGAAGGGTCATGCCAAGGAATGTTCAAACTACTGAACAATTGTGCTTATTTCACATACTAGCATAGCAAAGCTCAAGATTTTTCAAGCTAGGCTACAGTAATTTGTGAATGAATGAATGAATGATCTTTATTGATTAGTCTCCTGACCACATCAGGTTACAAATATACCAGAATAAAACCATACAAGAATAAAATCAAGATAAACAAAAATAAAATCAAGTCTGTGTATAAATGATCATTAGTATTGATCCTCATCACCCTTGCAAGGGACTCCTTAAGCTTGATAAAAGATTTCCTAAGTCGAGCTGCCTTAGCCAAATACAAGGCTACCTTGTATGTTGCCTGAGCGTTCTCTCCCTGTTCAGCAATATGTGAAGCAAGAAGTGCAAGAAGTGTAAGCTGGTCTTCAAAGAGCCAAAGGAACTAGAGATCAAATTGACAGCATATTCGAGATCAGCAGTTCTCAACCTTCCTAATGCCGCGACCCCTTAATGCAGTTCCACATGTTGTGGAGACCCCCAACTATGGGGTGGGGCAGCTCAGGTGAGGATGTGGTAGGAAGGCAGGAGACTCATCGTGACCCCTCTGAAAGGATAGTTCAACCCCGAAAGGGGTTGCAACCCACAGGTTGAGAACTGCTGTTCTAGATTATAAAGAAAGCAATAGGGATGTGCATGGATATTTATAACATTTGTTATTTGTATGAATTTGTACGAATCCAGAAATTTGTACATGAATTGAATGTTACAACATTCGTACATTAACGTTCATACAAATACGAATGTTTTGGAACATTCATATGAATAGTTCGCACATTTGTTAAACTGGGGATCTGTATCAATACGTATGCATTCATATAGGATATGCACCTGATACGTACCCAATATGTATGTGTTGGTATAGGATCCGTACGCAGGATCCATATGCATTTGTATTGGATAAGAATATAAGAACATAAGAGAAGCCTTGCTGGATCAGGCCACAGCCCATCTAGTCCAGCATTCTGTCGCACACAGTGGCCCACCAAATGCTCATGGGCATCTCAAGCTGAGACAAGGACAAACCTATTCCTGCTCCAGTATCCCAGCAAATGGCCTTAGAAGCACCCCGGTTCCTCCGCCCCACCCCCCAGCCTGAAAGATTGCACCTAGGCATTCATTCTAGTAGCCATTGATACATCTGTCATCCATAAATATGTCTAACCCTACCTTAAAGCCATCTAGACTGGTAGCTGTCACCACCTCCTCCGGCACATTCCATAAACCGATGACCCTCTGGGAGAAGAAATACTTCCCTTTGTCGGATCTGACTCTCCTACCCATCAGCTTCACAGAGTGCCCCCTGGTTCTAGTGTTGTGTGATAATTTTCTCTATCCACCTTTTCTATGCCATGCATAATTTTATATACTTCAATCTTAAATGCCATCTCCCCAGACTGAAGAGCCCTAGACATTGCAGCCTGGTTTCATAAGGGAGGTGTTTCAGCCCCTTAATCATTCTGGTTGCCCTTCTCTGCACCTTCTAAATATTCAAATATTCATACGAATTTGTACAAATACATTCATATCAAATAGAATCCTACTGCACTCGAAGGTCATCTATGTGAATGAATGCAAATTTTCTAACATTCAATTGGTAATGAATTGAATGCCAAAAAAACCTTTCATTCACATCCCTAGAAAGCAAGGAAGTTTTAAAAATCTACGTTTGCTTCAATGACTGTTTGAGTCACAACAAGTTATCACAAATTCTTAAAGAAAAGATATTAACCAACCACTTTATGTATCTTCTAAAGAATCTATATGTTGATAAAGAAGTAATAGTTAGAACTAAATATGGAACAATTGATTGGTTCAAGAATTTATTTAACACACACACAGAGTGAACCATATGAAATGCTGGGTTAGATGAATCAAAAGTTAGAATTAGGTCCAGAAAAGAGCTGAGGGAGATGGGACATAATAAAATTATACATAATGTGGACAAAGTAAATAAGAATAAATTGTGATCTGCAGGCAGGGCAAAATGCACTTATGTCCTACTTGTTGATTTCTATGCATTAAATGGTTGCCATTGTGAGAACAGGCTAATGGACCAAACTAAATGGACCACTGGTAATCATCTAGCAGGGCAAGACAGCCATTTCTTCCTTGTTTTGGAATATGTAGATCATTTTCTTGCTGTTACTGTTATTAGCACTTTTGGGGTGTTTTTCCACTGCAGCCCTTAGATCCAGATCTAAGAA
>MTQE01001134.1:9175096-9187341 GCA_014337955.1 Aspidoscelis marmoratus | reverse complement strand
TTTTTTTTCCAGAATCATTTATAATAGTGCATTCTGAAATGCATCCCCCAGATCACTTTCTTTACAAGAAATAATCTCAATATTTGATCCCAGGATGAAGATGGGTGTTTTGACTTTGGTAGGAAGAAAAAAGAGATGCAACGCCTGGCATTCTGGTATTTTGAAACACGAGCTCTTTATGCTCTTTACTTTAATTTCTTTTTAATGGATTATTTCCCAATAGCATAATAGGGATGACAATTTATCAGGAAAGCATAACCAGTGGGACAGTTTACTTGCTCAAAGTTCAGTGAAAAAGATACAGTAAGATCCATATCTTAAGATATTTGCCTACTTCAAGCTTGCTTTTAAATGTATAGAATTCAATCTTCAGATTAAAAGCATCATAGAGAAGCTTGAAGCTGATCCCAGAAGAATGTATTATTGTGCATTCACACCATAAGAAAGAAAAGAGGCATTTACCATGTTCTCGGCTTAGCACACAAACATTCTATTTTGCTCCAAACAAGTTGGCGATAATCCTAGCGCACAACACAGTTAGTTCTTTACAGCAGAAGTTTGTGACAAATGAGGTTGTTCGGCACTGCAGATCTGAAAAGGGTGGACAAGATCTCACTAGTCCTGTTTTGAATTTAGGGTCTCACTACACTGAAGTCTTACCTTGCACTTTAAAATGGAATGCACTGCAATAACAGATCAAATTCACTTCAGGGAAGAACATGCTAATAACGCTTGACTTCAAGCAAGTTTTTTGTCCAACAGACTTAGGGTGCATCCCCATGGTACTTTTTCCTGTCGCTATTGTCCCTCTACTGCAGCGGATCTAACAAATGCGAGTTCAATTCCGAATTAAGTGTCCCCATGGGGCTCAGCAAAACGCGCATTTAAAATGCACTGACCATCCCCAAGGAAGCGTCTTTTGCTTACCCGCATCTTTTTCTCCCCACCCCTCGCTGTTTCATTAGGTGCTCGTGTGCTCGTGTGCTCATTCACAAGTCCAAAAGAAAAATTTACAAGTTCTCTGTTCGTCTCCCCTGCTTGCGAAGGCAGCCGGGCTGCAGCCAGTGCTATTTACAAGATCTCCAGCTGCCGAAACGCCTCCCCCAGCCAGCAATCATGCGATCGTGCACTCATTCACAAGTCCAAAAGAAAAATTTACAAGTTCTCTGTTCGCCTCCCCCAGCCAGCGATCTTGCCTCATACACTTTGACTTGCCTCATACACTTTCACTTGATATAAGCAATTCATTACAATGTATCTTGCTGTTTCTCTTTGCAATTGGAATGCCTGCCTACTGTTTTCATATCGTGAATGCTGGATGAGAGGCAAAAGAGAGAGAGCTTGCCGCCTCGGAGAGAAGCCCCGCCCCTTTTGCCACGGAGCGTCTCCATGCAAAATGTTGCTCTTAATACCCACGTCTTCATGGAAAGTGTGCTTGCAGTCTTCTTTAAAGGGCTGTTTTTTTGCAGTGCATTTTCCTAATTAGCGTTGCTGGAAGCCCGGATAAAAGCCGTGCATGGGGGTGCTCCGTGACAAAAGATTTTCAGCGGGCTTTAAATTGCATGGGGATGCACCCTTAAAATAAGCAAAGTAATGAATCTGAAGTATATTTTCTGGCTCTGTCTTCTTTCCCCATTGTAAACTCCTCCGCAAAACAGTTAGTGGGAGGAATGTGCATGATTATTCATAACATTCATTATTCTTGCAAATTCGGACATTTGTACATGAATCGAATGTTATGACATTTGTACATTAACATTCGTATCATAGATTGGACACTGGTTAAACTGGGGATACGGATATGCACTGGATGCGTATCCAATATGTATGCGTTCAGCTCAGATATGTATTGGATACTTATCAGATACGTATCCGTTCATATCGGATACATATTTATTTGCATCGGGTATTTGTACAAATTCATATGAATACATTCATATCAAATACAATCCTACCACATTCGAAGGGGGTCTATTGGAGGAATACATATTTTCTAACAGCCGATTTGTTATGAGTCAAATGTTAAAAAAAAAACACATTCATGCACATCCCTAGTTAATGTTTGGTTGGCACATCCTGTTTTTCTTTCTGTTTTCTTCTTGTGCTGAAGACTACCAAAAGAGGAGCAGGATTAGCGCTTTTGTGCTCTTCTGCCCTGATGTTAAAACAGAAGGTAGACTACCACTGACATTTAAGACAAAGGTAGGATTAGTGCTCTTGCACTCTTCTGTTGTTGAGACTGAAAAAAAGAAGGAAGAATGACTTTAGACTTGGAGGAGTTGGGGGCAGCCATTGACTCGCTCCAGCCTGCCTTCCCTGAAAACTGCTGGGTCTCTCCTCCACTCTCAGTATTGTCCTTTTATTATTATTATTGAACCCCTGTGACAATCCCCACCCACCCCAGAGGGGAGTTCAGGCACATTTGGAGGCCATGGCCCACCATCACTCCAGCTTCCAGAAGAAGATTGTGGGTTTGCTAGGCCTTGCAGGGAGATGTCCACACATCTCAGCACATTGCTTAGGCTATGAATGGTACTACAGCACTAGCTTTTTGAACTTTGCAAAGGAAGGAATGAAGGAAGGAAGGAAGAAGCCCACTTGGAAACACTGTTTTGCCCTCCCTGGGACGGCAACAGAAGGCTCAGTAATTGGGCATTTGCAGGCACAATGTAAAAATGAAATCCAGGAAGGTAAGAGATGTGCTTCTGGTGCCATTAAAAGCATTCTGCCAAACCAAATTGCACTTTACAAACCCTGCAATCCACATTTTCCATGAGCCCTCTCTTTTATGTGTGATTTACTGCTACGGAAGCTCTTCAATAATGCTTAAATCTTGTGTTACAAAAACCAACCCCCACACAGTTCGTAGCTCTTCAAGCAGCCAAACATGCTTTACCAATGATAAATCAGAATAATATAGATTTCCCTTCTACAAGGCTATGGTTTTGTTCCCAGAGACTGCCATGTAGTGCAAAACCATGTTATGCAACTCGTTGTCGTGTATGGAAAAATATGGCTTCAGGGAACCATGGAGATTCCAAACTGCCTGTTATGCCATACTAGCAGCATATGAGCACCCTCCCTCCTCCATTCTGGTGATGTCTAAGGAAGCCAATAGATAGGAGATGCAGATGTTAAGTACCTTGAATCCTATACAAATTCATAGCAATATAAAAAGATCATCCAGAAGATACCATAGAATTTGAGTGATATCCTATTCCAGAGTAAGGATGTGCAAGAATATTCAAAATATTCATTATTCGATTGAATTCGGCCGAATTCAGACATTCAAATTTCTATCGAATGTCCAGACATTCGTTTTTTAATGCTCAAACAAATACAAATATTTGAATCATTCATACGAATAATTTGGAAATTTATACATGTATCGATATGCAGGCATTACATACATATCCCCATGCATCTTATTCATATCCGTACACATCGGTATGGATATGTACAGGATGAAAACAGGATGAGTACGGATGGATATAGATGCATACAGGTGCGTATGGATGTGCTCAGACACATACGAATGTTATCGACATTTGTATCTTCAAACACGAATTGAAAATTCATACATACGGAACAAAAATAGGTTGCATATGGGATAACTATGGGATGCATACTGATGTGTACGGATGTGGGGAAGATGTGTATGTGCACATCCGAATGTTGTCAGCATTTGTATGTGCAGATTCAAATCAAAAATTCAAATGAATAGATTTGCATTTGGTAAGTACGAATCAAATCTTGCTAAATTTGAATTTAAAAGATTTAAATCGGATCAGATTTTTGAGTATTTGATTTGATTCAAATAGAATGTCAAAAAAAATCTGTGCATATCCCTAGTCCACATGCTATCTAGGCTGTCCAGGGTCTGGTATATCATGGCAGACTACTTCATCGACTGCTTGTAAGTAGTCCATGGTGTGAGCAAGATGTGACACCATTTTGGCACAAAATCCCACTGCAGGGTCTCATCCTCTGCAGATGAAATAGTTTATGGGTGTTTCTGCATTGGCTGCGGAAACTGGTTTAAGAAGACAATAAAGACACATTTAAAACACAGACACTTACCTTCTGCACTGGAGACGTCTTTCGTGACCCTTTGCAGTGGCCACTTCTACATTTCACCACACAAGATCCATTTCTAAATTGGGTCTTGCCACTGAAAACTGGATTAAAATGAAGACCTCAAAAATTAGGTCTTCAATCCATCCCTTAGCCTAGATCCATGTGGAAGCAGAATGCTTCCACATATGGACCGGCAAAGGGACAGATGTCCCTGTGGCCACCATGTTGGGAGGGGCGGAAGCAGGATGGCCTACCTTGGAAGCCCCTCCCTCATACGCTGCATGCCACCAGGAACGCATGATGGCTGTCAGCTGCCTGCTCCAGTCCTGCAGCTCTGGGAGCAGCATCAGTGCCGCAGGCATCTGGCAGACAGATTCAGCACCCAGCCCATCTGTCCTGCTGGATCCGTCCTCCCCGCACATGTGTGGATGCGCAAGGGTCCTTCGGATCCATCCCTATTTGGGACGGATCCTCCAGGGGACGGATCGCCAAGAAACGGATCTTCTTTTATCCGTTTTTCGGCTGCAGGTGCGGAAGCAACCTATGACTCTCAATAAGGTCTTATAGTATCTCAGGTTGTGATGCTTTGATTTAACTTCTTCTCTTCTGTTATAGTTTGAAAATGTAGTTTTTTAAAAAATATAAAGATACGACACAATAATAATTAAAATATCAAGAATAATGTGTATGAATAAAACAGGGTTAAATTCCAGATGGCCACTCAACAAGACCTCTATCTAGTCCAGCAAATGCTTTCTCAAAAGGGAAAATCTATATTAGGTTACCAAAGAGGGGGCTGTTCTGACAAGTCTCCATCAAAAGCAAACAAAAGAGCAAAAGTCATCATCTTACACCTGCTTTCATTGGCAGTAGCTCAGATCTTTCAGTTAAGTGGCTATCCAGAACTCAGTGTGTTCATAAAAACCAAAAATTGCATGTTGAGGCCCAGAAAGCCTGCATCCTTATGAACAGATGTAAAGCACATGTTACAAATTCAACTGGTCATAAGAAAAGAAGAATTTTCCATCCAATATCTTTGCTGTAGTGAGATACAAACATGCACAATATGGCATAACCTTCGCTGATTACTATTTGACAAGCAGATATGGCAAGCTCTGGTACACAGATACCCATTCCATGTGGCTGTTTGCTCTTACTTTATTCTTTCCAACTAGCATATGGCTGTTCAACCTCACTTATAATCTAGATACAAAGTCCCACAGAGAGAAATTGCTCCTGACTTTTTTTAAAAAAAGTCTAAATATATAGACATATAAGCATTTGACTGAAATGACACATGTAGCCCAAAAAGGAATAGTGTTATTTGAGTACAGCTGGTTTAAGGTGCCTTTTTAGCATGGCCAAACAATAGCTTGCCAACTTTTTGTATTTTCTATCTCTTTCCCACTCCACACAATTCCTTTACATTATCTCAACACCATCCATCTATTCATTCAGAAGCTTAGTAAAGATTCACCTTTTCATCCAGACCTTTGGCTAAAGAAGCATCACTCCTGCTCTGTGTACTTCTGTTCCCTTTAATTTTTCAGTTGTATTTTCCCCACTTTTAAATAAAGTTTATTGAATTAAAAACAATTTGTTCCATATCCATTGTGTTATACTTAATACCTAGTTTCTGGGCACTCTCACTTTCCTCACAGTGAAATGTGACAACTGTACCAGAGCTTACATCGCTAGATCGGAAGGCCATCTTGAGCTGAATAATAACAAGTGCTCTGTAGTCCTGTATCCTGTTTTAGCAGTGTAGCCATATAACAAGTATAGTAATGCTGTGAGAAATGAAAGTTGTTATGGGAAGCAGGTCGATGTGACACCGAAGAACAATCCCCTGCTAGGTTTCATCCAAAGAGCTTACATGGACTAGAAGTTTCCTATGACCACATGTTGATTCATCTCTGTGTATCTCAGTTTTCTAGTAATCATGTAGTGTTATAGCTTACATTCATATGATAGAGCCTAAGATGTATACCTATTATTCTTTCATATATCCATGCATTTATTCACCATATACAAGGATTTATTCTGTAACCATTAAGCAATAAACCCACTTGGAATGCAAAAGAGACTCTGTTCTTGCATGTGAACTCCATGCACACATGCTGTTCACTGTGCACTTGCTGGAAGCAAGGTTTGCTAAGCCTAGAAGTTTCAACATCCCTTGCCCATCCCTCTTCCCCTCTGAACTCAGATAAATCTTGGCACAGTGAATTGCCTTTTTATGCTGTCACAGGTTCTAGAAATTATAATATCCATTTTAAGAAACAGACCTTCTCTGATATGTTGTGTAAATCCTGATTTGATAACACATTTATTAATGGTCTCCAGGTTTTAATGCATTCTGTTATTGTTTTAATGATGTTTGATTTTAGATATTGCTACCCGCCTGGAGACCTTCGGGTATAGGGGGATAAAAGTGTTGATAAATAATAAATGACATAAATACATGATTAATTTCTTCTCCTTCCATTCTTATTTTCTGTGACAGATAAATTCATTAATCATTACTTCCCATTTGAATTCAAGTTGAATCAAATATCCAAACATTCAATTTGAATGTTTAGAATCCAAATGCAACAAAATCCAATTTGAATACATTTAAATCTATTTGTTCGAATGTTAGATTCAAATCTGAAGATACGAATGTCCACAATATTTGTATTTGAAGATACAAATGTAGACAACATTTGTATGTGTTATATGTATCTGTAGGCATTTTGTACGCATCCCGTTTTATCCCATATGCATCCCGTTTCCATTCAGTACTATCAGTGCAAATCAGTGCAAATGATATTCTTACAGATACATATGTAATACATATGTATCTGCACATTCAAATGTTTCAAATCATTCAAGTGAATGTTTCAGAATATTCAAAATTCATTCACAAGTTTAAATTCGAATGTACAGACATTCTATTCGCATTTGAATGTCCACATTCAATTGAATTCAATCAAATTTTGAATGTTTCAAATATTTATGCACATACTTACTTCTAATGCTTAGCTGTGAGTTATTGGGATGCATAAATCAGGAAATGAACTATAGGTGTTGTGATGTTATGTTTGTTCATATAAAGAAATATTGTGTCTTCAATATTTCATTCAATTATTTGCCACTATTACTCATAAGGCCTTTACTCTTGGACACATCTGACTCATGTAAATAAACAGGAACTCCATGACAATTCCTCCAAAATTCAGTGTCATCTGTTTAATTATTCTTGCTAGTCGGTAGGAAGAAACAACAATTTAGTAGTAATCTCCATTTGTACTCTTCTCTGCCATATCTGTTTGGATTGTACTATGTTTTACAACCAATTTAATGTTGTAACTTGACTTGTATTGGACTTCTGTAATTCTTTTAGGCCCAACAGTGTGGTAACTTACAGCTCTTTTGCAAAACAGTATTGAATAATATCTCAAATTTATGAAAATTGTTAGTCCCGACAAATTTGCACACGTTTATTATATCCTATCATTTTCTTCCAGCTTTTGTCAGGTGTGAAGTGACTATTATGGTGTCATCTACAACATTTTGAACTTTGAAATCTACTTTTCTAATTTTAGATGGAGGTTTTGAGTGGGTCCTGAATTTCCAAAAGTATATTAAGTAATATTTGAGACAGAAGTCATCCACGTTTCACTTCTCTGCTTAAAAGGAAAAGTACAAATGATGAGTATTTAGCAAAATTACACTAGCAAGTATGTGAAATTAGCTGCATAAAGTTAACTCCAAACTGTATTTCCTCTAATAATTCTGTTAGGTAGGTATGGGACACTGAATGAAGTCCTTTGGGATGTTAAATGTTATTAAGGCCAAGGGCACTTTGGTTTTGTTAGTACTAATATTACATGCAAGATGTTCCTAATTGAATCTGTCATAAGGCTATTTGGCATGAAGCCTGTCTGATTAACAGAACTAAACTGATGGAGTCTTTTCATAAAAATGCCTGTTAATATTTTAAAATCTTGATTAATAAGTGCAATGGGCCTATATAAGGAGGGAATCTCAGGGTCTTCATTAGGTTTATATATTTATACCGATATCAAATTCATCCATGAGAAAATCATTTCTCCAGTATTCATTATATAATTAAATAATCTAACCATCCCATGTAATACAGTTTATAGAAAGATGCTGGGAATCCATCAGCTCCAGTTCTTTTAGTTGATTTAGTTGATTTACCTGATCCATCACTTCTTCTTCCATGATTATAGTATTTAATTATAAGTGTCTTGGGGGCTGATTTTTTTAAATTTTTCATTCCTAATACTAGAGGTGGCTTATAAATCCAGAAAGAAAATCCCCAAAGCATCATGCCCTTGTTTCACTTCCATATTACATTATGTTTTATCTCTAACTGTATACATATGATTTATCTCAGAGCTCAGAGGAAAGCTGTGACTAGCCCAAGGTCATCTAGCTGGCTTCACAGGGGAGGGCAGAATCGAACCCAGTATTCCCAGATAAGACTCTGGCTCCTTAACCACTAGAACGGTGGAGAAGTGATGTTTTAAAAGTAAGGTCAGATCTGTGGCTTATTTGGAGCAATTCTATTAGGGATTACACAAATTATTACGAAGTAGGGATGTGCACAAATATTCATAACATTCATTATTCATACGAATTTAGACATTTGTATATGAATCTAACGTTATGACATCCATACATTGACATTTGTACAAATACAAATGTTTTGTAACATTCGTGCGAAGGCTTGGAACATTCATGAAACAGGAAGGTGGGAAAGCGACTGCACCAGTCAAGTCTGCAATGGATCCAGAGTGAATTCAATATGGTTTGAGAGCTGATTCAAGTGGACTCAGGGCAGAACTGACACTTTCAGGGTGGATATGTAATGGGATACGTATTGGATATATATCGAAGTTGTATGTGTTCGTATTGGATATTTGCACAAATTCATACGAGTACACGTTGAGATTTATTCATAAGACAGCAGAGTTGTACTTGGCAGGTTGCACAGCGTAACATGATCACAACACTGGAACCACAAGCAGAGGCTGTAGAGACTTGACTGCATTCCAAACAGAAGGCACTTTATTCTTAGGGCGCATCTCCATGGTCTCTTTTTGCTTCTCTCTTGCATCGGATTTTAAAAATGTGAATTGTAATTCGAAATAAAGCGTCCTTATGTGGTTTGGGGCAACACGGGTTTAAAACATACATTCCTGTCCCCATGCAAGCCACTTTTTGTGAGCCTGCATCTTTTTCTCCTCACCCCCCATCCCCACCCACTGCAGCGATGACAGGCAAAAACCTCAATTGAACCTCCACAACACAATACAGATCATCCCTTTACTTGGCTGCAAAGAGTTAAAAGCATAACTGAAAGCAGCTAGCTCTCTCCATAACTTATGCTTGTAACATAGTTACAAGCATAACTGAAAGCAGCTCACTCCCTGCAGGTGCCTGTGCACAGAAGCTGTCCAGCGAACTCTCTCTTTCTTTCACATTACTGGGAGGGGGAGAGAAATTCTGTGCTTGCTATCAGGGAAAAATGATGCTAATTATCTTAACAACACAGAGGGAAACAGCTATTTTAAGAAGAAAGAGATCCATGGTATTTTTGTGCACTTAAATGGAATGGAGGGCGGCTGGATATGACAGCCGGCTA
The DNA here is from genome assembly GCA_014337955.1 of Aspidoscelis marmoratus. Taxonomy (NCBI): domain Eukaryota; kingdom Metazoa; phylum Chordata; class Lepidosauria; order Squamata; family Teiidae; genus Aspidoscelis; species Aspidoscelis marmoratus. Next base: position 9,177,608 of record MTQE01001134.1, on the reverse strand, counting down.
GCTGACAGGCTGCAGGGAGCGATTTGCTTTTAGTTATTGGTTATGACTTTAACTCTTGGCAGCCAAGGAAAGGAATGTTTCATACACATGTAAAGAGCGAGAAGGATTAATGTAGCCAGAAAGACACTTTAAAGAAATCCATGTGCGTTTCCATGCTCCCAGGATAGTCAGATGTAGTGCTGTTTGAAAGGTTTTTTTTTCTGCTGCGGATTTTCCTCCTTTGCGCCTGATGTAGCCCGGAGTAAAGCTGTGCATGGAGACGCCCCGAGGCAAAACAAGCTTAAATTCAGAGTACTTTTGGCATGGAGACAGACCCTTAGTGAATGCAAGTAAGAACTACATAAATGCAAAATACAGGTTGAATGCATATGAGAAATAAAATACAGGTATATAACTTATTCTAATGTGAATATAAGGATACAGCTTCTTATATCTTAACTAATAGAAAAGCAGATACAGGAAGCAAATAGCTTCTGGATCACTCAAATAGAATCCTACCACATTCAAAGGGAATCTATTCAAATGAATACTAATTTTCTTACCTTTGATTTGATATGAACTTAATGCAAGCACACACACACACCTCATACTTGCATATCTCTATAATGAAATGTAGGTTTTACAATAACTTAACTTCAGGTGCACATAGAGATCACTGTTCTTGTGGCAACATTCAATGCTTCACATTTTATTTACTGTGACACTACTATTATTTGTAGCTTCCTTTGTGCCTGCATCTCTCCTGCAAAGCTATTCTGACTTCTTCCCCTGTAATTTGATGTCCTTTCCTTTATCTACCCACTTTTTATCACCAGCATCCGGAACCTCCCATCAGAATAGAGGATACAAACACAGCTATTCCATAGGACAAACCTTGATGGCTTCTCTGTTTTTCCTTTTGTGAGCTTGATCAAGGAACACCAAATGTTGCTGTTATTAATAACCACAGTCCCAGGATGCAGAGCTGCTACATTCACTGCCATCAGGGCCACAGAAACCCAGCAAATGAGGAGCCAAAGACATGAGAGAAGCCAAAGAAAAGAAGAATGAGGTAAGTTTTTAAGTGCTCGATCTGATAACTATGTCTGATGAACTTTTTAATGCATCTGCAGATGGGGTGATCCTTGGTAAAGGAGTGACCAAAAAAACATGTCCGATCACATGTTTACTAGGGTTCAGACCACTAAGTAATTCACATTCCTATCTCTTCTGCTTGCCCCAAATCACAGGACCTAATCACACTACCCACAATATTAGAGGCACCTTTGCACATCCTCTAATGTGGTGTATTCCATCTTCTGCCAACAATGCCCTTCAGCGCTCTGCATTGGGCAAACAGGACAGTCCCTACACCAGAGAATAAATGAACACAAATCAAATATTCGGAATGGCAACACACAGAAACCTGTTGCAAAACTCTTCAACCTCCCAGGACACTCAATATCAGACCTCAGAACTGCTGTCCTTGAACAAAGAAATTACAGAGGGAGATTTGAAAGGTTAGGAGTGGAGCTGGAATTCATCCTCAAATTCCAGACCATTGAGAAAGGACTCAACAAGGATATGGGTTTTCTCCCACATTATACATATTTCAACACTAGCTAACAACTTGACTCATTCACTCAGCTACAACTCCTTCCTCCAGGCTATCCACCACGCACAAGGATTTACTTCTACATTACCCCACCTAGTCAATCCCCTCCACCACATTTACATGTCTTTATCATCCCCTACATTCAGTTTCCTTTGGGTGTTTTTCCACTGTCACTAAGTACCCATTGAAGCACCCATTAAGGACCCATTTGACCGAGAGTCGGATGACCCCATTTCCACCACCAACCCCATTAGGGACACATTCGTTTCTACCACAACTAGGTAAATCCAGATCATTATGGGTCTTTCGGGACCTATAATCTGGATTTACAATGGGGCCTTCAACCTTAAAATGTGGATTGTAGGGAGCCTGTTTCAACTACAATCCAACAATGGGGTATAGAGGAGGCTCAGGTGGGGGAGGCACCCATGGGGGGTGGCCCAAAGTCAAGACTTCAGAATCCCTCCAAAGGCAGCTCCAAAATCTCTCTGAAGTTGCCTTTGGAGATTAACAAAGGCTCCACAGAGAAAACTCTTGCCTCCAGGCATGGAAAGAGGTGCATATTAATGAGGCTGACTTGGGAGCTGCCTGTTACCTCCAGGCATGGAAAGAGGTGCATATTAATGAGGCTGACTCATCAGTGCTCACAGGAGAAATGGAAGCAAGGAGCTAATTAATATGCACCTCTCTCTTAAGGGGTTTGTCTTCGGAGCCTGTGCTAATCTCCGAAGTTGCCTTTGGAGGGACTTGGGAGCCTTTGCTAATCTCTGAAGGCAACTTCAGAGATTGCACTCCCTGTCCCCCAAAACACCTGAGGTGACAGGCAGACCCCTTGTGCTCCAATCCAGTTTTACCACATGGGTGCTCTGGTGATTCCACAGCAGGCAGGCTAGCACCCATTGCTATTGGGTGCTAGAC
>MTQE01001134.1:9130844-9166139 GCA_014337955.1 Aspidoscelis marmoratus | reverse complement strand
CTCACCCATTTAAGGGGACTCAAAGCAGCTGACAAAGCTTTTCTATTCCTTTCCCCACAACAGATAACCTGTGAGGCACATGGGGCTGTAAGAGCTCAGAAGAGAGCTGTGACTAGCCCAAGGTCACCCAGCTGGCTTCGTGGAGAAGGGCAGAATCAACCCCAACATTCTCAGTTAAGAGTCTGACTCCTTAACCACTAAACCAAACTGGTTCACTATAGGGAAATAAGTAAGCTATGTTCTCTGTCTGCATACCACCAGAATCCCACGCCACATTTGACAACAGGCATGCCAAAAAGAGGGGGCGCCTCCAGGTTTTCAATATTTTGAAGTGAGTAATAACACATCTAAACTGCTTTGTGTGTTTTAAACTCCCCAGCTTCACCTGCCGTCTCGACATGTCACAATAGAAATCATGCTACCTGCACACAGAATCAAACTAACATTTCCAAGCACTTATAAATGGTTTCTTGCACAGTTGTCTTTCCACGCTTACTCCCTCAGGGATGTTTTCAGTATTACAGATGACAAGATGAGGCAGACAGAGGAGATGTTACATACCACAGCAGTTCAAATTACAATGGAGAATGTTGCCTTTGGGGAAGATTCGTAGATAATTAAAGCATTAATTCATCCCCCAGCCTCACTTACAGCAGGCCAGTGGTACAGACAGCAATAAAATTTCTCCAATAAAACCTGTGATTCTCAAAGCAATCTTCCACATTGAACTCAATTCATAGTAATTATTTAGAATCATTGCCACACACACTCCTTATATAGAGATTATGAAGAGAAATTTCTCCCATTCTGGACTGCTTGGACAAGTCCATTTGGGTAGATATGGGATCTAAAAATGACAGGAAAAGGCTCTTCTGTGAAAAGGCTCTTCTGTTTACAACAGCAGAGGCAACCAGAACTATGATTTTCAATATCAGAGCCAGGGTATTTTTTAACAAAGTAGCTTGAAACAGGGTTAGCTTCTTGCGCATCACAGTCCAGTCCAGTGTATTATTACCCATCCATCCCTCTGGTCTCCTATGCAGTTGCTAGGCCAAAACTGATAGGTGAGTTACGGTTTATGGAATTTGCTGCTGGAAGAGGTGGTAACAGCTACCAGCCTAGATGGCTTTAATGAAGGGTTAGACAAGTTTATGGATGACAGATGTATCAATGGCTACTAGAATGGATGCCTAAGTACATTTTTCAGGCTGGGGAGACAAACAGGATGCTTCTAAGGCCATTTGCTGGGATTCGAGAGCAGGAGGTTTGCTCTTGTCCCTGCTTGAGATGCCCATGGGCATTTGTTGGGCCACTGTGTGCAAGAGAATGCTGGACTAGATGGGCTGTGGCCTGATCCAGTAGGGCTCCTCTTGGGTTCTTGTGAAAAATGTTTCTCATGAAATCCAAGCCACTTGAACAACTTATTGGATGCAAGGTCATTTTCAAATGACTACTTAGCCTGCTAGCTGTATGATTACTCTGCTTGCTGGTCTCTCAACAGCTGAGTACTTATACCCTGTTCATTGGCATCCATATGCAACCAGCTCCTGCTGGTAGAACAACCTAGTGAAGATAGGCCACTAGTGATCCAGCAGGGCATTTCATACATTCTTCTGTCCTTAATAAGTACAAAGAGGGTAAAAATAAATCAGATAATGAATGCCTCATCCTGTCAGACACTTACATTGTGAGATGAGCTGCAGAAATGGAAATATCATGCCTAGGCCTCAAGGCCGAACATGTTGAAATAGTCTATCAACAGATTCTGTTATTATATTCCTTTATGATGGCTGTTCAGGTCCAGTTTTGTTATGGGAACTCACAACTCCCAAGATTAAGGCCAGCCTGACTCCAGGACAATCCTGAGCATGATTGGACCTGAGAAACCATTTAACAGTGTGTTCTGTAAGCCATATCTTTTCACTCATGCATGCACACATATTCATTTCCATTCGCATTCTTAATCTTCCATGCTTACATTCTCTCACTTTTCTCATGACAATTATCTATGATGTATTTATTCAGATATCCATTAGGGGTGTGCATGAATGCAGTTTTCAGGATTCAGTTTGATTCGAACCGAGTATCTGAAAATTTGATTCAATTCAAATTTTTAAAATTCAAATTTAACAAAGTTGAATCTATTTGTTTGAATTTTTGATTTGAATTTGCACTTACAAATGTTAACATTTGTATGTGCCCGTACACATCTATCCTGAATCTGTCCACATCCATACACATCCGTGTGCATCCGGTAGTTACCCCATATGCAACTCATTTTCATCCTGTACGGATCCATAAAAATGCATATGGATGAGGGAAAGATCCGTATGTGCAGGTACGCATCATTTATGAGCCCATACGCACGCGAATGTCTGGATAATTCGAACAAATAGATCCAAAATTCAAAATTCATTCACATTTTTAAATTCGAATTTATGGACATTCAATTTGAATTTGAATGTTGAAATCTGGATTAATTTGATCAAATTCTGAATATCTTCAAATATTCATACACACTCCTAATATCCATGCATTTAACCACCAAGTATTTTACTATGTACTTTGTTTTATGCCTATGCTGTAACCAAGCAATAAATTCTCCTTCTTGGAACTTGTCTTGGAACTACCCTGTTGATCAGCCTGCTGGATTTATGCCTGGTACAATTCTGGTCACCACACCTCAAAAAGGATATTGTGGAACTAGAGAAGGTGCAGAGAAGGGCAACCAGAATGATTAAGGGTCTGGAACACCTCCCTTACGAAACCAGGCTGCAACGTCTAGGCCTCTTCAGTCTGGAGAGACGGCGTTTGAGAGGGGACCTGACTGAAGTATATAAAATTATGCACGGTATAGAAAAGGTGGATAGAGAAAATTTCTTTTCTCTATCGCACAACACTAGAACCAGGGGGCACTCTATGAAGCTGATGGGTAGGAGAATAAGGTCTGACAGGGGGAAGTATTTCTTCACCCAGAGGGTCATCAGCTTATGGAATGTGCTGCCGGAAGAGGTGGTGACAGCTACCAGTCTGGATGGCTTTAAGGTAGGGTTAGACAAATTTATGGATGACAGATGTATCAATGGCGACTAGAACGAATGCCTAGGTGCATCTTTCAGGATGGGGGGGGGAGGAACTGGGGTGCTTCTTTTGCCATTTGCTGGGACTTGAGAGCAGGAGAAGGTTTGTCCTTGTCTCTGCTTGCGATGCCCATGAGCATTTGGTGGGCCACTGTGTGCGACAGGATGCTGGACTAAATGGGCTGTGGCCTGATCCAGCAAGGCTTCTCTTATGTTCTTATGTTCTTATCTCTGGCTGGATCTCTGCCAAAACATCCCAGTACCTATACAGCTTTCTTACTGCCTTTGTCCATTTTCAAAGTCACAACCACATGGATTTTTCCAGTGTGAGATAGAATGAAATAATCCAATTTTTTTTAAAGCAAACAGTAAGCAACATCAGAAAACAGCAGTGGTTGTCTATACCTGTGATGTATTTCAGTCAGTTAGCCTACAGGTAGATTGGGCTTCCAGATTCCTTTCAAATACCAGTGAAACCTTCAGTTCTTCCTCATCTATTCTTTAATTAATTGCACAGCTGCTACAATCACTCTGGACTATTATTCAAAATTGCCATATACTACTTCAGCAGATGGCAAACTTTTGAGGGACATAAATCCATTTGATAATTATAGGGCAGTCTATGAACACTTATCCCTGCTGCTTTGTTCTACCAGGTAGTGAACATAGTGTTCAGAAGCTTAAACCTCACTAGTGGGAGACTTAAGGACCACTATTCTGTTTGATTTAGCACTGTCAATCTCCAGACTGTGAGCAGAAATATAGAACCAGGAAGGAGAGAGCACAATCAATGCCAGGCTGCAACATGGTTCTATCACTGGAGACTGGAAGCTGAGGCCATGGGAAGCTGGAAAGGGCAGAGGGCAAAACCAGGCAGTTCAACATGGTACTAACACAAGGCTTGGCAGAAACAAAGCATCAGAGCTTGGTAAGAAAAGACCAAATGTTTCCTCAGGAGTAAGAAAAAAATAAGTTGACTTTTCTACCCCGCTTTACTCACCTGTTTAAAACAGCTGGCAAAGCTTTCTGATCTTCTCCCAAAACAGACACCCTCTGAGGTAGGTGGGCCTGTGAGAGCTCAGAAGAGAGCTGTGACTAGCCCAGGGTCACACAGCTAGCTTCATGAAGAAAGAAGAGTTGGGTTTTCTACCCTACTTTTCTTACCCATTTAAAGGTACTCAAAGTGACTGACAAAGCTTTCTGTTCTCCCCCCTCAACAGAACACCCTGTGAGGTAGGAGTGGCTGTAATAGCTCAGAGGAGAGCTGTGACTAGCCCAAGGTCACCCAACTGGCTTTGTGGAGAAAGGTGGAATCAAACCTTGTATTCCCAGATATGAGTCCTGCTCCTTAACCACTACTGTAGACCAAACTGGCTCTTCCAAAAGTCAAACTCAGGTCATTTCTAGCCAAAAGTCAAACACTACAATGAAAATCCAAACAAGTAACAATACGGAAAGTGGGACAAAAAAGCCAACAACCATTCCAGAATTCAGAACCAGAAAATCCAAACAGGCTACTCACCACTGACCACAAGGCGGAAGCGCTTGAAGGAACTGGTGGGTTTCAAGGCAGGACAAACAATGCAGGGAAACCAAAAGTTTGGGAGACAGAGCATCCAAGCTGGTGAATAAGGATACAGAAAAGCTTCAACAGCAAGAATCCAAAGCACAGGTATTTCTTGCACCATCTTGGGACTCAGTTTTTTTTAATCACTCAGAAGCAACTGGTCACAGCTGGGGTTTCCAAGATGACTGCCAACAGGCCAGGTGTTCATTTGATGAGCTGCCTCCATTCAAAGACACCACTGGAGGTCTCGATTGTTCACAGGCAATGATCTCAGCATTCCCAGCAAAGAGATACAATTTTTCTGAGATTAGGCTACTCGTTCTTTCTCAGCTGCAGTTCTGCTTCCTGGATCATAATGAAAATGGCACACTAAAATCCTGGATGTTTCAGCTGCTTTCTATTTTATTCATTTATATTTTTTTTTTAAAAAAAAATTATGCTCCTATTCCTGATAGTCTCAAATATTTGTGACATTCATTATTCATATGCATTCATATTAATTTGGACATTAATTTGGACATTCATACATTAACATTCGTATGAATACAAATGATTCAGAACATTTGCATGAATAGTTCATACATTCATTAAACGGAGTATTTGGATATATATCAATCCGCATGTGTTTATATGGGATACGTATCAAATACTTATTCATTGAAATAGGATCCGTATCTGATGTGTATCCAGGATCCATATGCATTCGTATTGGATATGTGTACAAATCCATACAAATACATTTGTATTGAAAAGAATCCTACTACATTTGAAGGGGATCTATTTGAACGAATACGAATTTTCTAACATTCTATTTGTTACAAATCGAATGCCAAAAAACCCATTCGTGCGCATCTCTACTCAGGGTTGTGCACAGATCAAAACCAGAATAAATTAAAATAATGATACATAAGTATAAAATTAAAATTAAATAAAAGATAAGCAAAGCAAGGCAGCAACATGAAAATGATGCAACAGCCCCCCCCCCCAAATGGGAGAACAACATAAAAGGCTGAAAAGCAAATTACTAATGTTTGCTTCTGGAATTACACTATTAATATTCCAATCAAACATTCCTCTTCCCAGTTGTCAGTCACTGGCCCTATTCACAGTTGGCCATGTTCTATAATATATCTCAGGATAACCATCTATTGGTCAAGTGGTTAGGAAGCCAGACTCTTATCTGAGAATACTGGGTTCAATTCATCCCTCCCCATGAAGCAAGCTGGGTGACCTTGGGCTAGTCACAGCTCTCTTCTGAGCTCTCACAGCCCCACCTACCTCACAGGGTGTCTGTTGTGGGGAGAAGAATAGAAAGCTTTATCAGCCGCTTTGAGTCCCCTTAAATGGATGAGAAAAGTGGGGTAGAAAAGCCAGGTCTTCTTCTTCTTCATGTTAATATAGATCCCAGCAGGCCTCACTAGTGTAACCTGCACTAGCATGCAGATAGGAGACCCCTTTTCCATGTTATATTCCAGGATAAAGCCAAGTGCAAACAGGCCCAAAGTCATGATTTCATTCCTTGATTAAACACAGTGGAAGATGATAGAAGACGAAATCCTGTCTTGTATGCACACTAGGGATGTATACGAATATTTGTAACCTTAGATATTCATATGAATTCATATGAATTCAGAAATTTTTACAACATTTGTACGTTAAGATTAGTATTGATCTATACTATAGTTGTTAAACTGGGATACGTATCAGATGCATATCAATATATATACATCTGTATAGTATATGTATCCGCTAAGTATGCGTTTGTATAGGACCTGTATGGAGGATCTGTATCCAAGGTATGTATTCATTTGTACCAAATAGAATCCTACCAAATTTGAAAGGGATCTATTCAAACAAATATGAATTTTCTAACATTTGATTTGTTACGAATCAAATGCCAAAAAACAACATTTGTTTACATCCCTAATGCACACGCGTACACACAAACATTTGGTTTTTCACATTGGCTTCTTGAGGTACTAGAAACTTCATTCAAAGAAAAGAAAAAGGGAAAGCTGGAGGTAGGAGATTACAGCTCATAGTCCTTGCCCCTCTTTGACCCCCCTCACAGATGGATGCACTCATAGGGTGTTTTTCTACTTTCAGAAAGTACCCATTTTTGCACCCATTAAGGACCCATTTGGGTGTGAGCCAGATGATCCCATTTCCACCACGGAACCCATTTGGGACCTGATTGTTTTGACCGCTGCTGGGGAAATCAGGATCAAATGGGTACTTTCTGGCCTTTAATCCGGATTTTCTGTAGACCCCATTAATGGGGTCTAAAATGGGGTCTTCAGGCAGAAAATCCAGATTAAAGGGAGCCTGTTTCCATGCTTGTGTGGCAATGGGGTCTAGAGGAGGTTAGGGGGAGGGGGCACCCATGGGGGGGGGAGCCCCAAAACCTAAGCTTCGAAGTCATTTCAAAGTCACTTCGAAGTCTGTACAAAATAGTTCCGGAGCGTCTTCGAAGTCCGTGCTGATCTTCAGAGTGAACTTCAAACTGACTCCAAAGTCACTTCAAAGTTCACTCCGAAGATCAGCACAGACTTCAATGGAGCTGTTTTGCACAGACTTCAAAGTGACTTCAAAGTGGCTTTGAAGTCATTTCGAAGTCACTTTGAAGTCACTTCGGAGATTGCATCCTCTGTCCCCCCAAACACCTGGGGTGACAAGCTGACCCCTCATGGGTAGATCCGGATTTCCAAATGGGTGCTCTGATGTTTCCACGACAGGGAGGCTAGCACCCATTGCTATTGGGTACTAGACCACAGATTGAAACACATTGGGTACTTCCCTTAATCCGGATCTACTAGATCCAGATTAAGGAATGTACCCATTCCTTTGATCCGGATCTTCTTAGATCTGGATTAAAGGAGTGCGGTGGAAAAACACCCATAGCTACTCTATAGCCTTCACATACACCTTTCATATACACCTTTCCCTCAGCTACTGCCCATTCAAAGTTGCTACACTGCGAGGAGAGCAGATGCAAGTAGGAATGGGCAGAAAATGTTCATCACCTTCACAACTCATACCAATTGCAAAGGTTCAAAACTTTTGCATTCTGCTTGAATACTTGCTATATTTGAAGGCTGACTTCACATGCTAAGCAAAAGCTTTGTTCATTCAAGGCTTCAGAACCGATGTGGCGGCAACAGGGAATTCAAAACCTAGAACACTCAAAGTGGCTCTATCTTAGGAATAGGCACTCGAAATCTGATCAAAGGTGCCAAATTAAGACATTCAAACCTGAATGGAATGTCCCAAAATTCAAATGGGAACATTTGAATCAATTTTTGAATTCTGGATCTGTTAGTTCTAATTATCTGGACATTCCTATGTGTACGGCTTCATACACAATGCGTATTTGAAGAGCCGCGTCCGTATGGGACAAAAACAGGTCAAATACGGGATATCTACGGACATGTACAGAAACATACAGATGTTTATGGATGTGGGGAAGATGTGTACGGGCACATACAAATGTTGTTTACACCCAGATGTGCAGATTTGAATAAAAAAATTGAATGAATAGGTATGAATTTGGTAAAAATGAATTGGATCTTTTTAAATTTGAATTTAAGAGATTTGGATCGAATCAGATTTTCAGGTATTGGATTCCATTCAAATAAAATGTCAAAAGAACATTTGTGCACATCCCAACTTTAGCTGCACGAATGCAATATTCTGTCCCATTCACGTTCATCCAAAGTGAACAGGGGAAAAAATTGTACACATCCCTAGACATGGGGTTTGTGACCTACCTCTACAGGTCCGAAAGACATTTTCTTCCACTCAGAGAAGGCAACACAAAAACTCAACAGGTTTCACAAATGGTTTTCCCCAGCTAACTATTTTCAATCGTCACTTTTTCTCTTTTCCTCTCAGGGGTCTCTCCCAGTTGACCTCTCCCTTTCTGATTTCTTCTGTTGCTATGGCAACTGGAGCCTAGTGGCTGCCTGCCTTTCATCTGGGAGTAATTTGTATTGGCCATTTCTATCACAAGGTTCACCATAGCCTGAAATATTCATAACTCTGAGACAGGTAGCCTAGACACAGTACTTTGTTGTTTCACATGTTCAGTGCTCAGAAGTGGGTGCAGATTTCATAGCTAGCTTCACAAACACAGATTTGCCATTTTTTTTCCAATGCAGATGTTCAAGCTCAGACGACCATGGATGCCAAAGGCTTCTAACACTGAGGCTTTAAAGATTTGGCATGTTTTAGGCTCAGTTCTATATTGCTCTGAATTGAAACAATGTCTGGAGCAAAAAGTAACTTGAGGTTGGATAATTGACCCCGGCCCTGATCACCCAAGTAGTTTAGGGCGACCTCAGGTTGTCTTCAAGTCATGTTACTCACTATAGTCCTCATTTCTCCAGGACTGAGGAGGTCAAAGCCCATCTTGGTATTCCAGGCCATCTTTGCTTCCTCAATGTGAGTGGGGGGACAGGCTAAAGGAGGCTGAACTGTGCTGTGGTGGTGGGTCCAGTCTTTCCTTCGGCCAATCAGCACACATGGAGTTTGTGAGGCACCTTCCCTTCTCTCCTCAGTTTATGTGTATGATCCCTCTATCTAGCATTTTTACGCAAATGTATTGTTTTTTGAAAAAAAACTTAATCACATGGAGAAGAAAAGCACATAAAAAAGAAGGGGATGTGGAGGTGGGGGAGCAGGCTTAGAAAAAAATCTCAAACACACACTCTTACCTCCCTTGAGTGACACAACAGCATCCAATATGAAAGGAGGTAGATTTGACGCAGCAAAAGGGGTGGAGAGCCAAGAGTTCTGTGGAGGCTCAGGTCGATTGCGCAGAAAGGTGTGAACAATGCAGCCCAAGGTGGAGACGGCCTGAAGACAGCCTATGTGTGACCAGCACTCGAACAACCTCAGTTTGAATTATTGAATAGGCCATCCTGTCTTAGATTTGTGTGACCAGGGCCTCCATGTCCAGTGACTCCAAGAACTGGTAAATCTCCAAAGGCCCTGATGACAATGTACTGAATGTGCCAAAGCATGCATAGAAAACACTGGATTGGATTGAAGCACCTCTGCCTTTTTTTTTCCCACAGGAAATGCAGTGTTATCCATAGTAGGTCAGCAGATTACAAGAACCCATGAATAAGAATGCATAAACCTATTTGCAAGAGTTTTTAGCTTATTCATACCCACCAGCTCTTAAAGTGATGTCATTCATTCATTCCCCCACCCCCTCCATTAAGAAAATTGTGTTTGAATGAAGCAGTTTTTGTGTGGGAAAAATGTACTAGGAAACAAGGGGTAGATCTGGTTTTATTAGATTTTGGGATTCTTCTATATTGGATCCAAATTGTATCTACATCTTAATCTATGCAACTCAACACCTTTAGCACAGCCTTTATACAAGGTGAGTTCTCCAAAAGCATTTAGAATAACCTTCTGACTCCCCTTATTGCAGACAGGGTTTCTCTATGCCCTTTCTCCTTTCTTCTTCTCATGCTTTTACATAACATGGTATCTGAGGCAGGTATGTGCACGATTTTTTTTATTCAAATTCAAATCGAATTGAATATCCAAACATTTGATTCAATTTGAATGTTTAGAATCTGAATGCAGCAAAATCCGAATCAAATCTGAAGAAACAAATGTCAACAACATTCATATGCGTTATACATATCTGTACGAATTTCAAACGCATCCCGTTTTATCCCATATGCATCCCATTTGGGATACGTACGAGATTCATATAGATACATATGTATGTAATACATACGCATCTGTACATTCAAATGTTTTGAATCATTTGAACAAATGTTTCGGAGCATTCAAAATTCGTTTGAATGTTTAAATTTGAATGTGTAGTCATTCTATTCAATTCTAATGTCAACATTCGATCAAATTTGATTGAATTTTGAACGTTTAGAATATTTGTCCACATCCCTAATGTGAGGAGGAATTCTGACCCTAACCTCTCCAAAACAAAGATTACCAAGCAAGAGTCTTTCACCAGGTCTAAGCAAGGTGGGACAAAAAAGCATCGTTTTAGGTACTCGCATGATGCAACATAGTAATTCTGTTGACTTGTTTAACAAAGGTTAAAAACAATTATTTTGATGGCACCCATACTTTTCTATGTGAGTAAGGGAAAGATGACTAAACCGTCATCATGACTATCACTAAAGGTCTAAGCATACAGCAAAGTAAGTGATTATTAGCTTCCATCTATGAGTTGTAAGTGACAACTTGTACAAAGAGGGGGAAAGTCAATTTTTTTTCTTGCAGTTCTGATTTCTATAGTATTCAGCTTCCTGAGTTGAGTACTGTACTTATTTTATGAGAAACCAGAGAGGCCTGTCTCCACACTGATGGTCTACAAACACATGGGCTACATCCAGACATAAGTGGCTTAATCAGCACTATTCCAGAGTAGAGCACCTCCATATTTATTACCTGTTGCCCAGAGGGCAGGGCAACATCATGGGGAAATGGAAGCATTTACCTGTGGGGTCACAGGCTCCCACACTGGCACAGTGGATACATCTGTGTATATGGTCACCACACTGTGGGCATGCACTAGGGATGTGCACAAATATTTGCAACACTCGTAATTCGATCAGATTCGGCTGAATTTGGACATTCAAACTCTAATTGAATGTTACGATATTCAAATGTTAACATTTGAATAAATACGAATGTTTCCAAACGTTCATACAAATAGTTCGGACATTCTTTAGATTGGGTGTGTGGAAAAATGACGGGCCAGTCACATGTGCAATCGATCCAGACTGTGTTTGAGATGGGTCGAAAGTGTATTAAAAGGGAATTCAGGTCAGACTTGACATTTTCAGAGTGCGGCTAAGTTACGGATACGTATCGGATATGTATCAGATACCTATTTGTATCAGATACATATCGGACACGTGTTCATTTGTATCTGACACATATCAAATGTTTGTACAAATACTATGCATAGATTTTATATCTAATATAATTTTACCACATTCAAATGTGATCTATTTGTACAAATATGGATTTTTGAACATTTTATTTGTTTCGAATCGAATGCCAAAAAAAAATAAAAATTGTGCACATCCCTAGCATGCACTGGTTCAATGTTCAGCTGGGTTTGGCCCTGCACATGCATGGTGACCATTCCCAGGATGGCAGATCGCACAAGCAGATTCCAGATAAGGGAAGTTTTTATGTTCAGGAGTTAAGTTTCCCACAATAACATTATCTCAGGATATCACCCCAACATCATGGATAGGGATGTGAACAAACAACAAATTCATACTCAATTCTAAGTGAAAGCAAATGTCTAAAGATCTGTTTGTTTGCCCGAGGAAATGTTCATTCAAACATTCAAACATTCGCATTCTCAGTTTGTGGATTTTCTTACCATTGAAAAGAGATCTCAGAAGAGTGGTCACTAGCCCAAGGTCACCCAGCTGGCTTTGTGGAGGAGTGAGGAATCAAAGTCGGTGACTATGAGATATGAGTCTGGCATGCTAACCACAAGACCAAACTAGGTCTTAAAACTATAGATTTTGCTGCTTTGAGAGAATTAAAAGCAACTGATGGAGTAAACATTGAATATTTTACATATGATATGATCTTCTGAAGGACAAATTTAACGAGACCAAGGAAAATTAAGCAAGTGTTAAGAATGGAAGCATAGAATTTAAGGCTGAATATGTGCATCATGTTTCCTTTTACTAGAGTGGGTGCCTGGGTACATCTTTCAGGCTGTGGGCACAAGCAGGATGCATATAAGGCCATTTGCTGGGATTTGAGAGCAGGAGAAGGTTTGCCTTTGTCTCTGCTTGAGATGCCCATAGGTAATTGGTGGGCCACTGTGTGAGGCAGGATGCTGGATTAGATGGGCTGTGGCCTGATCCAGCAGGGCTCCTCTTATGTTCTTATGGACTAGATGGGCTGTGGCCTGATCCAGCAAGGCTCCTCTTAGGTTCTTATGGGCTAGACGGGCTGTGACCTGATCCAGCAGGGCTCCTCTCAGGTTCTTATAGGCTAGATGGGCTGTGGCCTGATCCAGCAGGGCTCCTCTTAGGTTCTTATGGGCTAGATGGGCTGTGGCCTGATCCAGCAGGGCTCCACTTATGTTCTTATGTTCTTATTCTGATTTCTCAGTCTCCAACATTTTGTGAAGACTGCATTGCTGCAAGAGTGGTCACTATTCCATGACTGAGGCAATGCCCGGAAAGCAGAAAGTCACACATTAAGTCCTGAAATCTCCCCATAACAAGGTAATGGCAAACCTTTTCTGCATCTGTTAAGAAAACTTTATGGGTCTGGCCATGTAGTCATGAGGAATCAGTGCAAATTCCAACAAGATTACAGTAGCACAGTGCAGTTTCTTTTCTGACTCCCCTTTGGAAAAGAGAAACAATATAGAATGGATAATTACTTTCCTTAGTGTTTAAAACATGTAATAAAATTAGACTTTAAAATATTGCTCCTGAAATATTTACATATTGCTGATGCTGTTGCAGCTGTATCTGTACAATTCCTTTCAACCAAGAGCAGTCCAGTTTTGCTGTTACTTTTCTGCTAAACTTCTGAAGCCTGGGATGTCCCTCTCATTATGCAAGAATGGGCACAATTCCCCCCACCATTCACTATACACCAAAGAGAACGGGATGGAAATTTGCAGCCACTTTGAATGTGCTAGGCTTCAAATGTCCATCAAATGCCCACCAACAGCAACACCCTCACCTGATTCCACTTGCCACCATTCGCATCTTCAAATCCACTCTGAATTTGGTCCGAAGGCAAGTGAGCAAACTTTGCCTAATGGTGCTGTCACTCAAATGCAGGCAGATACCTCCTCCTCACCTTTGCAAATGTAACTAAAGATATGCATGAATATTCGTGGGCATTTGAAATTCAATCAGATGTGCCAAATTTTGACATTGGAACATGAATAGAATGTCCCAAAATTCAAATATAAACATTAAAATCGAATTTTGGGTCTATTTGTTTGAATTATCAGGACATTCATATGTGTGTGGGTTTGTATATGATCTATACTTGAAGATCCACATCTTTCCCGCATTCGTACGCATTTGTATGGATCCATACAGGACGAAAACAGGTTGCATACAGGATAACTACAGGATGCATATGGACATGTACAGAAGTATACAGATGACATTCATATGTGCTGATCTGAATCAAAAGTTCAAACAAATAGATTCAAATTTGGTAAATTCAAATCAAATCTTGTTAAATTCAAATTTATTTATTTGTATTTCTATCCCACCCTATACCTGAAGGTCTCAAGGTGGGTTACAATATTATACTAATCTTACAATCTAAAGATTCAAATTTAACAGATTTGAATCTAATTGAATTTTCAGGTATTTGATTCAATTCAAATAGAATGTCAAAAAAAATCCATGCACATCCCTAAATGTAACACAGTTTCGAATGAAAGCACAAAAACAATGGCTTTGGTCGGTCTTTGCATATAGCCAATATTTGATCTGTATGCAAAGGTTCAAAAACATTTGCAATTTGTATGAACTGCAAAGGTGATGAACATTTTTTGGCCACCCTACATTCCACAAAGGTTCGCTCAGTTCAATTTCCTTTCTCAATCTGATTTGGACAACCCTGTGTGTGGAAAAGCCAAGAAGTAACTGAGTGATCTGGAAAGAGCACCACTACCCCTTAACTTATGTATAGGTCTCCCAAGGGGGCCTGCTTGGTATAAACAGAATCTGACTCACTGAAAAGTGATATTTATTTTATTTATTTTATGTAATTATTTACATTTTTATCCCGCCCTGTACCTGGAGGTCTCCTGGCAGGTAACAACATTTAAAATCAAACATTATTAAAACAATAACAGCATGTGTTAAGCAAGAGCATCTGCAAGTGGGAAGGGAAAAATGTATCCCCATTTAACCAAAGGCCAGGGCAAAGAGGTGCTTTTTCACTGCCTTCTGAGATGTCTACAATGAAGATGATTAACACAATACAAGGAGGAGACAATTCCATAGCCTAGGGGCCATCATTGAGAAGGCCCATCTCTGGGGCGCCCACAGCAAATTGAACCAGTTTGGTCTAGTGGTTAGGGAGCCAGACTCTTATCTGGGAATACTGGGTTTGATTCCTCACTCCCTCATGAAGCTAGCTGGGTGACCTTGGGTGAGTCACAGCTATCTTCTGAGCTCTCATGGCCCCACCTACCTCACAGGGTGTTCTGTTGTAGGGAGAAGAATAAAAAGCTTTGTTGGCTGCTTTGAGTTCCCTTGAGTGGGTGAGAAAAGTAGGGTAGAAAAGCCAACTCTCTCTTTTGCTGCTGAAGGTGGCGGGACAACCAGGAGGGCCTCCCCTCCAGATCTTAAGGCACAGGCAAGTTGATATGGGAGCAGACTTTCCTTTAGATACTTTTGGCCCAAGTCATTTAGGGCCTTATAAGTTAAAGTTAACACCTTGAACTGGGCACCCAAAGAATAGCCAGTGCAACTCTTTTAGACTGGCATGATGTGTGTCTGGCCAGCTGTCCCAGTTAGCAATCTAGCAGCTGCGCAAACTGCAGCTTCCAAACCATCTTCAAGATATCAAGATAGATACTTGCTAACACTTTACTATCCACCTAGCAAGGCAAAAGTTAACTGCTTCTTTAGAGAACACTGTCCTACATACACAGAGAGACAGTAAGGCAGATTAGCATAAAGATGCTTTGTTTGATCAAGGCTATGGATCAATGACAATAGAGACATCACCCCCAGAAGCTATTTTGCAACATAAAAAGATTCTCCCCATCAGGAAGCCTTGCAGCCCACACTTCTTATTCAGTCCATCTCATCCCAATCCATATGCCACGGCTTGGAACAGAAACATTTCCCTTCCTACTGCTGGTAATGATTGCTATTACATAAAGACTGCAAACAAAACCATGTGGCAGCACCTTCTCCCTTCAAAGTGTAGGACTGTGTACTCATGAGAACTTGGAAGAAATAGGATGGCATTTACACTCAAAGGCAACTGGCATGTACTATAGTTTAATCTGCAAAAGCCATTATGGCAAAAGTACAGCCAGACTCCCATTATTCAGGTATTTGAATCCAGTGCTAGTGACATACGTGGCCTTCACCTGTGGTTGACAGTGATTTGTATGCACATTTCAGCCATTCAAAAAGACCCTTTGTAGTCTGAGCAACCTGTTTCCTACAACAGTCAAATAAAAGCCTCAAAAATGCATAGGTTGGACCTAAAGTCATTTTCCCTGACAAATGTGTTCCTCTTTGGGAACCATTATTACATCATGGTAGAAACCAATTCCATTTAGAATTCTACATTTTACCCATTGTACGTGCCTTATATAGGGCTGTGCACAATATATATATTTGATTCGTATTGAATTGAATGCAACAAAATTTGTATTTGTTTGGATAGATCCCCTTCGAATGTGGTATGATTTGTATTCAATATGAATGTTCAATCCCATACAAATCCTGTATGAATGCATGCGAATAGCATACAGATCCTATATACAAATGCATTTGAATAGCATGCAAATCCTATATTCAAATGCATATAAATAGCATACAAATCCCATATCAGAATGTATACAAATAGCATACAGATCCTATATATGAATGCATATGAAAAGCATATGGATCTCATACGAATGCAAACAAATAGCATACAAATCCCATATTCGAAGCTTGATACGAATGTATCAAAATGTTCTATTCAAGTTCAAATCTCAATCTTCAAATGTGCCAACATTCAATCCGAATTTGAATGTCTGAATTCGGCCAAATTTTGAATGTTACGAATATCCATGCACATCCTTAGCCTTATTCCTTTCCTTAGGTGAACAACTTCTTTGAGAAGACCCAGCCCAAATCTGCAAGCATGGGAATGAAGGCATTTAGCATCCTTTGCCTGAACGCAAAGAGCCCAGATGCTGTCAGGATGCTGCCAAGCTATCACTCTACAATTGCTATTTATTGGGAGGATGGGATATTCCATCCATCCATCCATCCATCCATCCATCCATCCATCCATCCATCCATCCATCCATCCATCCATCCATCCATCCATCCTGCCTTACACCTGAAGGTCTCCGGGTGGGTAAGAACATCTAAAATCAAACATCATTAAAACCATAACAGTATATATTAAAACAATAGCATCTGCAAGTGGGAAGGGAAAAGTGTATCCCCATTTAGCCTAAGGCCAGGGCAAAGAGGTGCGTCTTCACTGCCTTCCTAAATGTGTACAACGAAGGTGATAGATGCACCTCAAGGGGGAGACTTCCATAGCCTAGGGGCCATCACCTAAGTTTTAATCCAGCTTCAGACCACTTTCAGATTGACAGAACCCATCAGCAAAGGTGCAAGCTGTTTTCTTTCAGCATTATCAAACTCAAGCTTCATCCAGACAGCACTTGCTTAATCCACATTATTTGGATAATCTGGAATAAAAAGTGTCTGGATGTGCTTTACTCCAGACTGTCCAAATAAGGACTGTTTGGATTAAATTTTGAGCTTTCGGTTCGGCAACAGGCCATTCCTAACTCCCAGCACTATCTGAAGATGGTACAACCTGATCGTTCAAGTAATACTTTTATCAGCTCTATGGTTACTACATTGCCATCTTTGTCCACTTCCTACATCCATCCTTGCCTATTCGCACTGTTGACAAATCCAGTGTTTCCACTTGTCTCAGGATAGATAAGGAGCCTTGGAAAAACTTCAGTTGCTATGAGACCTTGAACTAGCTTAGGGGAACAGGACTGAGCTGGGATGTTTTATATAGTAGGTATTGCTTTCACCATATTGTATTCTGCTACTGAAATAAAGTGAAGAACATTATTTGAGCTATCTTTGGCCTTCTTTCTGACTCTGGGCAAAGGGTGGTGATGTGACAATATTGGAAGACTTCAGCCCACCGATGACATTGGAAACTCTCCCCTAATGGTTTTAATCATGATGGTGAAAATCACAGAAGACAGACTTTCAGGATAATGTAAAGAGCAGCCATTTCCCAGCACTTTTAGCACTTTTTTCATGAAATAGGGGCAGAATCACCCCAAACTGCAACAATGTCCCTAAAACAGCTCTTCCCAACGTGTTGGTCTCCAGCTTCTTTGCATTACAAAGAATTGTAATTGCATTACAAAGAGCCAGTTTGGTCTAGTGGTTAGGGAGCAGGACTTATCTGGGAATACCCGGTTCGACTCCGCCCTGCCCCATTAAGCCAGGTGGGTGACCTTGGGCTAGTCACAGCTGTCTTCTGAGCTCTCACAGTCTCACCTACCTCAAAGGGTGTTCTGTTGTGGGGAGAAGAGGAAGCTTTGTCAGCCGCTTTGAGTTCCCTTAAATGGGTGAGAAAGACGGGATAGAAAAGCCAACTCTTCTTCCTCTCTGTCTTCTTTTTTTGTAAACACTCACATGCCTTGCCTCAGGATCCACGGCCATTGCTACTCTGATGCAATGGAGATGATCATCTTAAATACAGTGCTTTTCAATAGAGTCTGTTCTCATTTACGTACCTGTTATAACTTTCCTTCCAAACACATGAAAGGAAATAGAGGCAAATGAATAGGTCTATAAAGCAAGCAAAAAAAAAAAAGCACCAGACCCTTATGTATATCAACTGAGAGCAGAAAAACACATAGGGCTCTGATATATGGTTTATGTGCAGGAGAGAGACTTCTAGACTCACCTTTTAAATATTTTATGAGTTTTATCAAACCATTATATATTGCTTAATCAAGATTCCTTATGAGCAACCTTAATGTTCCTGACAAAAATGAAATAGAACATATCAGCCAGTTGGGGAACATCAAATAAAGGATATTGGTACTATCAAGTTCCATATTAGCTGCTTATTACTCCAGAGGAAGGGAGGAGAAGACGAAGACAGAAGAGAGCTGGGAAATTACTGAGGCTGTATTCAGACACAACAAAAGGAGCAACTCAAAAGTGCCTCGCTTGGGGCCTGCTCTACCCTGCATGAGCATGTGGGCAGCAGACCCCTATTCCCAGATATATTCCGGAACAAAGCAAAGTGTGATCAGGTCCACTGTGTAGCTCTCGTGTTCACAACCCTTCTCTACTCCACCATTAATAGCACAGAATGTCTAGGTGTGGGAGGGCAGACAGCCGTGTGAACAATCCCACCACAAGAGGGATGTGCGCAAAAAAAATTTTGCATTCAAATTCTATTTGAATCAAATGTCAAAATATTCCATTCAATTCAAATGTTTAGAATCTGAATGCAAGAAAATCCAATTCGAATCGAATACAGTTGAATATATTCGTTTGAATGATAGATTTGAATCTGAGGATACGAATGTCAACAACATTCGTATCCGAAGATAGAGAGGTCGACAACATTTGTATATGTCATACATATCTGTATTCATTTCGGATGCAAATGTGTACAGATACATATGAGATGGGGTGTTTTTCCACTGTCACTAAAAGTGCCCACTAAGTACCCATTAATGGGTACTTAATGGGTACTTCTAGTGACAGTGGAAAAACACCCATGCATACAGATACGTATCTGTACATCCAAATGTTTCGAATCATTTGAACCAATGTTTTGGAACATTCAAAATTTGAATGTTTAAAATCGAATTTGTAGACATTCTATTTGAGTTTAAATGTCCACATTCAACTGAACTTGATTGAATTTCAAACGTTTAGAACATTCATGAACATCCCTACACCACAAGGCCTTTTCTAAGCTCCCTCAGAAGCACCTCAGATATACTGTATAGGCACCTCACAGCCTAAGAACAGAACATCTATAAAGTAGAGCCAAACAATAAAAAAAGCACATTAAGACTTCCACACACATATCCTTCCCTAGGTCTCTGAAGCCAGGAAATGTCACTCCTGGCTGTCAGAGCCTTTATAGTGCGCTCAAAGCTCACATCAAACTTTGAGGCAGCTATTCCAGAATAGCTGTCCCTAGCATGGATACCTGTTTCTGTAAGCACACTTCCAGATGGAGTAGTCCAGCCCCTGCAAATGCAGAAATGGCCAGAATCCATACAAGACAGAGATCCTGAGCTTCAAGGGGTTCTGAGTTGAGGGGATTAAAGGGCACCCAATTCTAGATGGGGGTGTTATGCCCCACAAAAATCAGAGCTGCGATCCGGGAGTGCTACTGAATTCAGCATTGTCATTTGAAGCCCACGTGTCAGCAGTATGCAGGCATGCCACCTCCATCTCCAATTGGTTCACCAGCCACAACCTTTCCTGGGTAGGGATAACTTGGCCACAGTGATCTGTGCTCTGGTACGCTCCAAATTATGCTACCATAATATGCTTGACATGGGCTATCCTTGAAGGCAATCCTGAAGCTGGAACTAATGCAGCTCAACTGCTGATGGGAGTTTCTAGTCTTGAAAGATCTGCATTAGCTGCCAATTCACAACTGAGTCCAGTTCCAGGAGTCGATGCTGATGTAATGCTTTAGAATCTAAAGTTTATATGGCTTGGCCCCTGGTTACCTGAAGGGACAAGACTGCCTTTTTTGCAGTGGCCCCATACTTTAGAACAACCTCCCTCTGGAGGTTTGCCAGCACCTAAATCATATGATTTTCAACATATGGTAAAACATAAGCACTGTCTTGTCAGAGAGGGAAGAAAGGGGAGGTTAAAGTTTAAATATAGATTATCCTATATTACCACTGCTGGAAGAGGTGGTAACATCTACCGGTCTAGATGGCTTTAAGGTAGGGTTAGCCGAATTTATGGATGACAGATGTATCAATGGCTACTAGAATGAATGCCTAGGTACATCTTTCAGGCTGGGGGGACAAGCAGGATGCTTCTAAGGCCATTTGCTGTGATTTGAGAGCGGGAAAAAGTTTGTCCTTGTCTCTGCTTGAGATGCCCATGTGGTGGGATGCTGGACTAGATGGGCTGTGGCCTGATCCAGCAGGGCTTCTCTTATGTTCTTGTATTTTATCTTTTTATTGTTGTGACCCACCATGGGATCTTCAAGTAAAAGGCTGGTTATAAATTCCAAAATAAATTATTAAATAAAATAACTTATTTTATTTGTTAAGACATGTTGGCAAAGAGACATTGTTACTGTAGAATGCTGAAAATAGAATGGTGTTGTGTTTTTTTAATCAAGCAGTCAAATGTAAACATGACACTTTCCTTAGCACAAAGGCTATCACTCTGACTCAGAGAAGGCCACCAGGGACTACGTATTTGGCTGTTCCTCTTTTAGACATTTTAATCACATCTTGAACAGAAGTATCCTGGAGCATTCCAGGACACTTCTAAATTTGAAGGATGGGGCTGAATTTCCCAGCAAACATCAGGCTCCTTTCTTCCTGATTGCTTCACTCACTGATTGGTTTTTGAAGTATTTTCACAACTGGCAGATGTCACAAAAATATATCTGATCATCGAAAAATTCCAAAAAATAGACAAGTGTTTCCACTGAAATTATGCATATAGTTTATATAAGTGAGTAGGGATCTCCACAAATGCAATTTTCGGGATTCGATCCAATTCAAATTGAATATCCAAAAATCTGATTTGATTTGAATCTTTAAAATTCAAATTTAACCAAATTCAATTTGAATTAAGCAAATTTAAATCTATTTGTTTGAATTTTCTATTTGAATTTGTATGTGCCCATATACATCACTGCGCATCCTGTACACATCCATACATGTTTGTATGCATCCTGTAGTTATCCCGTATGAAACCCGTTTTCTTCCTGTACAGATCCGTAAAGATGCATATCTGCAAAGATGCATCGTGTACGAACCCATACACATACAAATGTCCAGATAATTCAAATGAATAGATCCAAAATTCAAAATTTGTTTGAATCTTTAAATTCAAATTTATGGACATTCTACTTGAATTTGAATGTCAAAATTCAGACGGATTCGATTGAATTTTGAATACCTTCAAATATTCATGCACACCCCTAAAAGTGAGCAGTGGTTGTTGCAAATCAAGGCAGGGACTAACATCATCAGTATGGTCTAAGTGGTTAGGGAGTCAGATTCTTATCTGGGAATACTGGGTTCAATTCAGCCCTCCCCCATGAAACCAGCTAGGTGACTTTGGGCTAGATACAGCTCTCTTCTGAGCTCTCACAGCCTCACTGACCTCACAGAAGAATAGAAGAGCTTTGTCAGCCACTTTGAGTCCCCTTAAATGGGTGAGGAAAGTGGGCTAGAAAAGCCAACTCTTCTTCTTCTTCTTCTTCTTCTTCTCCTCCTCCTCCACTATTCTCTGCTTATTACCACCTGTTCTATCTCAGGTTAAAAAAAATACAAGAAAGTGGCCATTTCACGTGCTAACTTGCAAATACCAAAGTTATACAGAGTTCTGCAGTCATTGAAACACAACAGTTCTAAGTACTAAAATATAAGTAATGAGGAAAAAAACAATCTTGCTCAACACTATAATGAAGGGAAAACAGAGCACTTTGGAAGAGTATTTTTTACCCTTTTGCTTGGTGCAAGTAAATTGGGGGTCACGGCTTATGGATTTATCACATTGTTTACTAACTTTGCTAGCAAACAAAAACAGCAATGACATCTTCAAAGCCCCCCTCTCCTAGCTGATACAGAAAAAGTCATATGGTACAAATTAAGGTCCCAACTTTTCTTCTAGCTCTGGTTCCGTGCATTTCACAGTTGCCTGAAATATACCGATCCCAGTTGCCTTTGTGTCTAGAAAGCTTTAAGAAAGTGTTAGACAAATTCGTGGATGAGAAGTGTATGATGGAGGCCTGGGTACATCCTCAAGGCTGGGGAGACAGACAGGATGCCTCTAAAGAAGAAGAGTTGGCTTTTCTCACCCAGTTAAGGAGACTCAAGGCGGCTGACAAAGCTTTCTGTTCTGTGAGAGCTCAGAATAGAGCTGTAACTAGCCCAAGGACACCCAGTTGGCTTCATGGGGAAGGGGAGAATGAAACCCGGGATTCCCAGATAAGAGTCCGGCTCCCAAACCACTAGACCAAACTGACAGCAGTGGGTGGCCATTGTGTATCTGATCCCACCTTTCTAGCCTAGAATATACGGTGGGGAGGGTGACAGTATGGGAATGATCCTGCCTGCAACCATTCCTACACCTTCTCAAACAGGATTTTTTTTGTCTGTGTATGAACAGAGCTTTAGTAACCAATCTCATAAGGTTGTCTTACAGATTACTCAGACAAAGCACACACAAATTGCTTTGGGTGCATAAGTCATCATCACTGAAAGAAGCAGAACTCCCCTTCCTTATCCCTCCGGCCATCCTATTAAGCCTATAAATATTTCAATGAACGCATGGCCTTCGCACATACAAGCATATAAAGCCCCGTTCTATGGAGGGTGTTTAATTTAATTTATTTTTCTTTTTTTGCTTCACTTGAACGAGAACCAGAGCCCTGCAGACTGGAGGCACGTGGCTCATCTCGGCTAATTACCAAGATGAATCCTCTCTCTCCAGCCGAGAGAAACAGCATGACTGGAAGGAGGAGATCAGCCCTAATCCTCATCTCGCAGTCCCACCCCGACCTGACAGGACAACAGTTGGGGGTTCAACAAGCACAGCACCAAGCCAGCCACACGCCCATCACGTTTGCAGGCTTCCCTTCCTGCCTACCACTGGATTTAGTGGAAGCAAGCACAGTCAGGAGGGAGGGAGGGAGCCGAGCCATTAATTAACAAGCTTCTTCTCATCGTTCCAACCAGTCACATCCGGTCCCAGGAGGCAGGCTCAGTGCGCAGGCTGGGCCTTTAGCTTCACAGCAGAGAAGAACAGTGCGCCCCAGACACCAGCTGAGCAGCTGAGTGTCACCATCTGTCACACAGCAACCCAAGAGGAGGGGGAGGTTTGAAAAGAGCAGTCAAGTGCATTTTGACAGCCCTTGTAGGCAGAAGGGGAAGCACACAGGAGCAGACGATAAAGCTGGGAGTGACTTGGGAGGGGGGCTGCAGGTAGGGAAGCCGTGGTGGTCAACCTGATCGGCAAAGCGATTCTTGCCTGGCAAAGAGAGTTGTGCCTTCCATGGCTTTGCAAAGAAGCCAAAAGCTTTTTTGTTGTTGTTGATATTTGCTGCAAAATTGTACCAGAATTCAAACTGCACCTACACGAAAAAAAAAATAGAGTATGCACTGAATATTGTTTCTCCAGCCATTCCTGATAATAAAATCCTGATCTTTTCAAAACCAGATCAGGGGGACATAAAGAACGGCAGATGAGATGGAGATCTAGTTTGACTGTAAAATGTGATCAGTGTGTAGAGTGTTAATAGAGTAATTAATTTCTCTCCGTGCTAGAACTCCAAGTTGTCCCGTGAATGTGACTGGCAAGCAGCCTCAAGATAAACAAAAGGAAGTATTTATTCACGCAATTTGAAATTTGATTACAGAATCCCTGCTGGAAAATATGATAACTGCTACTAGCATACGCCAGCTTCGAACCAGGGTTACAGAAACCTAGTTTATCCTTCGATAAGCAGTGAGGGCTACAAATCCAGACTCTGTAAGATCTGTTTCCCACTCTAAGGATGTGTTCACACCTAAGTTTTAATCCAGCTCCAGTCCACTTTCAGAGTGAGAGAAAACATCAGTGTAGTGACTACTAGCCATGTTCTTTCCACATTATTTAGCCCAAATGTGTTTTTTTCTAAGCTAGATCATGATAAAAGGAAACAACTTGCCACTTTGCTAATGGGTTCTCTCATTCGAAATGTGGACTAAAGCTGGATTAAAACTTAGGGTGTCAATTGACATGTACGAAATCGCTCTACAGGAATTTAGAACAGGAATTCTTACATTCTTGGATTACTTCTACAAGAGCTGCTCAGTACAAACTATATGTGCCATCTTGTTGGGGCACCAGATGCTTCTGCCAGTGAGTGCTGAAATTCTACCCATGTTGAGACAAAAGAACTGCAGGATATCTCACCCTGAAGCTATCTGTAATGTTCAAAGAGGCAGGCAGCCATGGGGCCATTTTGTGGGCTTTTTGGCAGCCTGAGTGACAGTGGAGGTGGAGCAGCAGGAGGAGCCTCATGATCCCACCAAAAATGGACCAATGGGAACGGCCAGATCTCGGACTATAAAAAGCAGCAGCCCGGCATTCCTGTCGTCTCTCGTCTTGCACCTTTACCAGAAGGGTGAACAGGGAGGGTTTGCTACACCCACATGTCTTCTAGGCCTCTTCCAGGGTAGGGGGGAGAGGGTAGAAGGGAGATCTTACCTCCTGAGTAGGGGAAGATTGTAGCACTCACCCACTAACAGGCAGGTGCATGGATGGACCGTTCCATTCAGAGCCAGAGTGGAGCAGGGTCTGGCAGGGCAAACAACATTGCCTTGAACCTAACTCTACTATTGGGGGGGGGGGAGGTTATCACACTGAATGGTATAATGAATCTAAGAGGGAAGGAGTGAAGATCAGAAGGGCTTCCTGTAAGGCTTGGCAAACCTAGGCTAGCTTGCAGGAGAGCTCCTTATAGGGAACAGGACTTTATATTATTGACAATAACCATCTTTTCAAGCAACTTTGGAACATTAGGTTATTTACAAACCTTGTTTCTCTATTTTACTTGTTGTAATAATAAACTTTGAGTGTTTGGTTTATGACAGTGTATGCTTACTGCTTTAGGAGAGTCTGTCTTACAGACATATAAAGCAGGATACCAGTGGGCTGGGATTACTGGTTGGCATACCACCTTATCATAACTGGCAGTGGGTTGTGGCGCCTGGCAGCCTTCCTTTCTGCGCAACTCTGCAGAGGGCAAGAAGAGGGGGGTCAGCCGGGTCGTCACACTACCTCTGTGCAGAATGGTGGCATTGAAGACTGCTGTAAAGAGGGAGTACATTGCTCAGAGAATGGGCAACCAGACAGACAGAGCAACATGTTCACCTTCATGGGTGGATCCCCTCTTACCTTCTTGGTGCTGAGAACAAAGCACAGACAACGTCACCTTGCTAGGATCTTCTCTTTAGAGCAGGAAAAGGATAGCTTACCAACGATGGCTGCATGACACCCAAAATTAAGTAGCTGCTTTAGTTTTCACTGCTGGTTACATAGTTTAAGGACTAGAACCTAGAAATCTCTGGGCTTGAATCTCCACTGGCCATGAAAGATCCAGGGGTGATCCTGGGCTTTTCAACTTAGCCTACAGTCTCACAGTGTTGTTGTGAGGATAACATAAATGACATAAGTAGGACACAATATTGCTGGGTTGCCAGACTTATACTATGTTCACGTGTAGCCCCCCAAAAAGGGGGGGGGTTAGAATGTCTTCAGACAGGGCTTATGTGGGATAAAAACAACTCAGCTGTGGCCTGAGACATACATAAGAGAACATAAGAACATAAGAGAAGCCCTGCTGGATCAGGCCACAACCCATCTAGTCCAACATCCTGTCGCACATAGTGGCCCACCAAATGCTCATGGGCATCTCAAACAGAGACAAGGACAAACCTTTTCGTACTCTAGAATCCCAGCAAATGGCCTTAGAAGCATCCTGCTCCCCCCCCCACCAGCAGTCTGAAAGATGTACCTAGGCATTCATTCTAGTAGCCATTGCTGCACCTTTCGTCCATAAATTTGTCTAACCCAGTGGTTCTCAACTTGGGGGTCGGGACCCCTTTGGGGGTCGAACTACCCTTTCAGAGGGGTCGTGATGAGTCTCCCACCGCCCTTCCCTCCCACCTCCCAGCTGCCCCACCCCCATGGTTGGGGGTCTCCACAACATGAGGAACTCCATTAAGGGGTCACGGCATTAGGAAGGTTGAGAACCACTGGTCTAACCCTACCTTGAAGCCATCTAGACTGGTAGCTGTTACCACCTCTTCCTGCAGCAAATTCCATAAACCAATGAGCCTGTGGGTGAAGAAATGCTACCCCTTGTCGAATCCAACTCTCCTACCAATCAGCTTCATGTGGCAAACCCTGGCATAGACTTACTAACTTGAACGTCTGTGCAAACAGTGCCACCTCCCTGGTGACTTCTGAGAGGTCACAGACCTGCATACTTGACTGGATTCCAGAAGTTCCCAATGAGGCAACATCATACACACCTTGCCAGGCATGTGGGTAAGCAGAGTTGTTCTATGAAACCCAGCCTCACTGCTGGATTTCCAAGGACAGCAATATAAAGAGGCTTCTGAGTGTTGCCACTGCCATTGTGGTCAGAAAGGCTTGCAGAGGTCTGGCAACTGCTAGAAAGAGCTCATGGTTTTCTTGTCATCTGTAGCCTTAGCAACAGGATCATGTGGCTGTTACGTTCCTGCCCCATCTCTGACCCACCTTCCCCAACCTAGAATGTTAATGACAAAGGAAGAGGCAGACAGGTGTGTGGACAATCCCACCTAGGAACGACCACAAAACCATCTCTCAGCCCCCTCTATTTTTTCCCCTCAGTATGAGCACGGTCTTAGTTAATAACTCTACTACTAGCAGTTTTATAGAGGTTTAGATTCTTCAAAGTACCCTATTTAAAGGTCTCTAGCTCTTACAACAATTCTACAACATAGCAAGTAATATATTATCTCTGTATAGTGAGTGAGACTGAGCACTGGTTGTGAGAAGTGAGCAGAAATGCTCCACAAATTATGGCCAGGTCCACGTCACCTCAGTAGCAATTTGCACCAACTCTATGGGACATCATAATCGACTTGCCATATTTTGTGCAAACACTCATTTACACAAATGGTGATGCTTCAGCAAATCATACCTATCACATTACATGGATCATGCAACTTTGTGCTTTTAGCCATTAGTATGAATGAGTCCTTAAGGCTTTGCAGCAAACCTGAGGTTTTCAACCAATCCTTTCCAAGTTTACATGCTTAGCCACAGTATAACACTAGATTCTTTACATCAGAATAATCTAATTTCTCATCAAGGAGGCATGATAGCAAGCAAACATATATCTCTTGGGCACATCCAGCGTTTCCCAGGCAAGAAAGAAAGGCTACCAAAATAGAAATGATTCTGTTGTTTATCTGGTCCCAGGAGAGTTTACCAGACCAGGGAAATTACAATAATATACTGTCAAAAAGGCATGTCATTAAAACACCAAGTTTCTACTAACTTGTTTAATGAGATATAGTTCTTCTGCCTTTCTGCATGGCAATCCGGTCTGATTTCACTGATAACCTTTCTAGATACATCATAACAAAATGCCAGATTTAATTTGGAATGGCATTTCACTTGTGTTTTTGGTATGGAGGAGGAAAATTTTGCCCCATGTAGGTTCTTCTGCCACTGTATTCAGAACACATGATTTACTGCCCTTATTACTATAAAAAAGAATGAGTGGCTGAAAATGAAGGGATTAAAAATGTATACACAAACCCCACTATATGAGAAATCTCCCTTTGTCTTCCATATTAGTACAAATAGTATAAACCCCACACCTTTTGTGTGTTCAACAATGGTTATGATATGCTATGTTTGCTTTCATGCTAGCTCTGCTTCCCCGCCAGTAAGTTTTCTATATTTAGCAAATTGCTTGAAAAGTGCTGATTGCATGAAACAAAACTTAGAACTGCCTGTAAACAACTATTATGTGCATGTCTGGCTCAATGGCCTTCACCAAGGAATGTATAAGGTAAGGGTTTTGGTCTGAAAAGAAGCAGGGAGGAGAATTTGGACTGTGACACTGCAGGCAGAATTAAAACTTTGAATTCCTGAAGAACCTGCCTAGGGTCCATTTGTGCCTCCAGTTTTCCCATTTCAAAAACATGTACAAGAATGTAAAGAGTGGCACTTAGGAATGCAAATTTCATGAGGAGATTTCACGGTCTGAAGACATGGTGATGGATCCGTAATCCATGCTAGATGCTGTCCATAGTGCAGCCATTCACACCTACATTAATTGTGGTTCAACTTGGGATTCTCCTTATCACCAACTTTCATTTGGGCTTATTTTTAGCAAATAAGGCTAAAAAGCAGTTCCTTAGCAGTCGTTTCAAATAGAAACAAAATCATTTTGAAGAAATGTGGGAGGTTTCCCGCATTTGGACTGAGTATTCATTGAGTATTCATGATATACCATGAGTCACTTTTATAGAAGCACACTGAAGACCAAAATCTGCTTTAATGGATAAGCTTTTCTTCATCAGCTTCCTAAGCTATTTCTGCACTGGGCCTTATTCTGGGATATAACCCAGAATAGGGTGTGCCATCTACATGCTTATGCAAACAATCGATTGATAAAACTTATTTCAGTCTAAAGACTCAAAGGATAATACATAAAAAAACTTTTTAAAAATTTACATAAGAGACAACAAAAACAAATTAAAATATATATGATCAGGAATACTTTTCAATAAATCGGAGTAGCTCTAGTCAAGACCATCTATTGCAGGGTTTCATATCCTAACTTCTCCCTCACTTTTATAGCTATTGCCAAGAATTTTGCAACCACAAGGGTCATGTCAGGATTGGTATCATTTAGCAACAATTTGATGTATTCTGAATCGGGTCTCCCTGGATCTGGGCTCAATTCTTGGCAGGCAGTGTTATAAAGATTGCAAAATAGGAGAGCATGCCCTACTGTTTCTATGTCACTATTTTTCCATGGACAAGTTCTGAGGGTAATAGGGATATGTTGCCGGAAGAGGTGGTAACAAAACTGATGGGTAGAAGAGTGATATCAGAAGAAGAAAAGTTGGCTTTTCTACCCCACTTTCCTCACCCATTTAAGGGAACTCAGTGCAGCTGATAAAGCTTTCTATTCTTCTCCCCACAACAGATACCCTGTGAGGTAGGTGGGGCTGTGAGAGCTCAAAGGAGAGCTGTGACTAGCCAAAGGGCACCCAGCTGGCTTCATGGGGGAGAGCAGAATCGAACCCGGTATTCCCAGATAAGAGTCTGGCTCCTTAACCACTAGACCAAACTGGCTCACTATTGCATTACTTCATCCAGTATTTCTTCACCCAGAGAGTCATCTGTCCATGGAATTTTCTGCCAGAGGAGATGGTGACAGCAACCAGCCTAGATGGCTTTAAGGAAGGGTTGGACAAGTTTATGGATATCAGATATATCAGTGGCTACTAGATTGGATGCCTAAGTACATCTTTCAGGCTGGAGTGACAAGCAGGATGCTTCTAAGGGCATTTGCTGGGATTTGAGAGCAGGAGGAGGTTTGTCCTTGTCTCTGCTTGAGATGTCCATGGGCAGTTGGTGTGCCACTGTGTGCAACAGGTTGCTGGACAACTTGGGCTGCAGCCTGATCCAGCAGCTCCTCTTGTGTTCTCGTATTTACCCCACAACTAAGCAACTGAAAGGAAAGAGTTAAAATGGGATAGGGTGTGTTCATCTGTACACCTTTACTTTGAGTGTGTGAGGAAAAAAATAAAAGGATTGAGACATGGACAACAGGAGATATCTAGTATAACTCAGATAATGTCACTGCAAATGTAAACTCATTTCCCAAATGGCCTTTCCTGACAACTCAGAAGGAATGCCTCAAATTGCTCTTTAAAGCTTGCTGGAGGTTTGGCCTAGTTTGTATCATGTGAAGTACTTGCCTTCTCACGTGACCTAAAATAAACCATTTAACCACATAGCTGATCCCACTGATTAGTGATTTGTATGAAGATGGTCCTTTAGAACGCAAAAATGGTAGAAGGAAGCAAAGTCCAGCAAAGATCTATGTGCTGAATGATAGCTAGGCCATCCTCTTTTTTTCTCTCTCTTTAGTTTAAAAAATATTATTTACAATTTTATTAACTATATCAACAATTTATAACTAAAGGAACGCCTTCTACTATACTAACCTGCCTGTGCCTTGAGATCTGGAGGCAAGGCCCTCCTGGTTGTCCCACCACCCTCAGTAGCGAGGCAGGTGGGCACCCGCGAAAGGGCCTTATCAGTGATGGCCCCCAGGCTATGGAATAGTCTTCCCCTCAAGGTGTGTCACGCCCCTTCCCTATATACATTTAGGATGGTGGTAAAGACACACCTCTTTGCCCTGGCCTTTGGCTAATGTGACCATTTCCACCACCACCACCACTACTGTAGACATTAGTATTTTAATATTCGAATACTTTAAAAAAATAGGCTGGATTTTTCATTTGTTTGCTTGCTGGTTTTTAATGTGTTCTTATGCATATTACTGTTTTAACCTGTTGTTTTAACACTGTAACCTGCCCTGAGACCTACAGGTATAGGGCAGGATATAAATATAAATAAATAAATAAAATAAAATAAAACTTAATACGTTATACATTATAATATAGAAATTAACAAATAAACAAAAACTACTATTTCAAAACTCAGATTGTGGTACAGATATCATTAACAAATGCACAGATCTTGCATTGGCACTATCAATAATTTATATGAGGTACATATATATAGGCCGTCCTCTTGAGCTCTGTTTGAACGCTTTCCAAAGACTGTCAGGAATGAATATTTTGAATCTGACCTTTGACTTGGTGCAGCAGGATGTATCTTAAAGACTAATTTTCTCTTCCTGCCCAACGTAACTGTTGAAAAGAGAAAATGCCTCAACTCAGAAGCAAAATCTAGCAATGTTTCTGACCTCAACATTTTATCTTACCAATAATCCATGATGCTATTTGGCATGAACCAACTGAGGAATGCAGCTGGGGTTTCTTTCTTCCACAGAGGAAATAATAACGTACAATTAACCATCTGATATTGCATTTACTCTAATGACATCTAAGAGCAATTGAAGGTCATAGCTCTACCAACACCAGTAGGCCCCGGTATAATTTCTTATGCTACAAGATTACCGTTGGGTGTTCCATGTGGTTAAAAAAACTTGGAAGATTATGACCCACTTGTTCAGTTTTAAGGCAAAGAGCTTACCTTACGGTCTCCATAAGATATGAAGATGAGCATTTTTATATTTAAAAAAAACACATTTTCAGCTGTCATTAAGAAGTCATCAATGTCACTTTGAGTGAATGATTCACACCCATGTAAGAGAAGTCTGAGTCACTGTACTAGATTTAGTGGGTGGGTTGCATTGACTCAAACTTAGAAGGGGGGAAAGAAAATGCACCAACCGAGCATTAATGTAAGAGTTCTGTTTTTATTCAATAAGATATTGATGCCCTCCTACAAGTTAATATTCAATTTGGGTCCTGGGTTCTGATTTTTACAGCCCAGAGCACCTCAGGGAGCATAAGCCCAATCCAGAGTTAGGTGGGGGCAGATATCAATACTTCATCATAGCTAGAGTGCAGAAGAGCACTTCCAGACGCCTGCTGAGTTCCTGTTGATATCTTTCAGTGCAAATACCTCACAAACCACCCAGCACCACTATATCCACACAAACCTTTCACATGTGACTCATATTAGGAACAGGGACAAAGGAAGGAACTTCTGCCCAAGCTGCTCTGTAACCTTTCGTTTCCCTCGACCCCAACCTCAGCAGCTTGTTGCTTTTTAAAAACAACAACAGAAAACAGCACTGTTCACACACTTACATTCCACAATTCACATGCTTCAATGCCGGCTCTTTTCGTTAGCATGATTGCAGAATATCCAAAACCACCTTATATCTGCATGATCACAATCAATCAGATTTGCTTTATAAAAGACTGTCATGCCCCGTCATGCCACTCCAAGGGTGTTTTTCCACTGTCACTAGAAGTACCCATTAAGTACCCATTAATGGGTACAAAAATGGAAATGGTGACAGTGGAAAAACACCCCAAGTCTCTAAGCCCCTCAGCTGTTATTTACTTAGTATATTAAACAGAGGGGAAATAAATTTACTTCAGATTAATTTTGTGCTCCTTATAAGTTTTGAGAGCAGGGCATTCACCCACTTTGCTTTGATTGATTGGTTGATTGGTTGATATATGCTGCTTCCAATTAAAATAAAGGGGTGTGTCCAGACTTACAGATAGTGTGCATTCCAATGTGCAGTTGGGGCATGGGTGTCACACCAGATGCCTGATACTGCATAGTGGTGCATTATGCTGCTGCTACTTCGAACAATGAACACTCGCTCCACAGTTTTAGGTAAATTTGAATGCTTCCCGCCAGTCCGGACAGGATGGCGAGAACATTGAAGGAGAGCTGAGCCTGCAGCTCAGCTCCCATTGACTTCCCCATGTGATGAACACCTCACTACGTGCACCGTGGAAGAACCGCAGCTTTCTCTGAGAAAGCTGTGGGCAGGCTGCGTGAATCCAGATGGTGCGTCATGGTTTCGCAGCAGGTAAGCTGCGTATTTTGTTATAACTGCGGATTTAATCCACTAATCTAGATACTGCCATAATCTTGAAGTGGTGTACAAAGAATAACAACATCTAAAGTCATAAGAGATTCTGGATTCGCGCTCAGCATGCTACACCAAAAAAGACACAAAAAAGTTACAATTCTCTTTATTGGTAGCAATAAGGGGAACCAGGAGACAGCACGCAAGACTGGTCTCCTTTCACCCATATTGAAAGAAGTACTTATACACAT
Organism: Aspidoscelis marmoratus; assembly: GCA_014337955.1. Taxonomy (NCBI): domain Eukaryota; kingdom Metazoa; phylum Chordata; class Lepidosauria; order Squamata; family Teiidae; genus Aspidoscelis; species Aspidoscelis marmoratus. The sequence continues at coordinate 9,133,077 of MTQE01001134.1, read as the reverse complement.
AGTTACAGTCTACACCATCCTGGGTAGTGTTACATCTCTTGTCTCAGCAAAGATATGCCTGCAGTACCGTATCAGGAGCTTTCTCAATAGTTCTCATAGCAAGGCACAATGAATTCAGGCAAGCTTGTTTGAGCAGGGGACCCTATTTTGGGGCAAAGAGTCCCCATCAATAGTTATACAGCTGAACCAGAGGACAATTTGCACTTGCCCCCATGGTTTGCAATATGTGAACATCTAGGCAAGTGAGTCTGCACTTGCAGGAGGTGTTTACAGCCTAGAAATGCCCCCTGCCTGTCCAGATGTTCATCTACTGCAAACTAGTGTTTGCAGGCTACCCTAGTGTGAATGCAAGTACACGTTATGCACTTGTCCAGTCCAGTGGATGGAAAGGCAAGCGCATAAACACCCCAGGTTTTAGCCAGAGAAGAAAAGCTGCTCTCCAACATACACAAGAAGGTGGCATGTTCAGAGCCCCTTGTTGAGGCCTGTAGCATACAATCAAAGACACCTGCGAAGGCAAACAGGCCTGATCCATATTTAATACTCTGCCCTTTACAGGACAACATCTGGTTATCATGTGCAAGGTCATTGGAAATGCACTTGGAAGACTACTAGTACATTATGTGCCCAGTAACAGGCACAGTGTGCTTGCAACTGCAAGCTATATCAGTATCATTCTCTACTTTATCCAGGGTACATTGTCACTATATTCGTCTACCAATTTTATGCCAGTTCCCTGACATAGCATGCATCCAGACGCATTAATAATGTGCAGCAGAATGCACAGTCGCAATGGATGCATCAAAGATGACAATCAATGGATCATCATCACACCACATTGTCCCATTGATACTGGGCATTTACCTTAATCCTGGATTAAGTATGCTCCCTGTGCTGTATTAAGAAAATTCAGATCTTCCCGCCAGTCCAGGCAAGATGAATGAGAGCAGGAGGGCAGCACAACTCTGATTGGCTGCCTCATCCCACATGACCACATGCACCAATTCAGCTCTCACAGCTTCTGAGGAGGACGCTACGAAGCTGCTTTTCAGTCAAGATGGAGGGTTGTCGCTTTGCAGCAGGTAAGCTGCGCTTTTAGCTTTAACTTTGGATTTCTTCCACAGGTCTGGATGCAGCCATATTTCAAGGAAACCTGGAAACTGTGGTTTGCTGAGGATTGCTCTCCCTTGAGCTACAATTACATTTCTCAAAATAAATGCAGATGCAGTTTAGGTCCACAGTTGGGGATCTGCATAAAGTGAGCAGTTTTAGAAGACAACAGAGGAGCAAAATATTTAAGAAACTTTTTGCTCTGCAAGTAAAGCTGGTGCTTCTTGAGCAGACAATTTGAGATGTATATATACAAATGTACCCGCATTGAATCGAATGCCTGGACATTTGTTTTTTCATTATTTGGATCCATTTGGATTTTTTGAATATTCAGTTTGTTACAAATCAAATTTGAAAATTGCATTCGTGTACACCCCTTACAAACAATTGTATGCAGACTGAAAGATACTCTGCTCTCCACTAGAGAGAGCACTAGACATAAGACCAGAAGCTGTACTTGGCATCCAGGTGAGGTTCGGTTAAAAGTTATCCTTGGTATATATCAATCATACAAGATGTTCAAAAACAGCTGCACAGATTTTTTACCAGGAGCGGAATATTTAAAAAAAAATCCTATCAAAGCTGCTGCACTTTATGGAGATATCTATTCAGAAACAGTGCAATCGTTCAAACTCACCCACAATGGTCCACTTCTTAAAAAGATTTTTTGGAGAACATTGTAGCATATAAGCCTTGGTTTGACCATGAAAGATATTTCTTATGTTTTTAATCAAGATAACATCCTCTTAAGCCCTAACCTCTGTCAGCCATGCTTGGTAAGAGATTCTGAATATAATCTTAGGTTTTTGCTATGGAAGTCGAAAGATCTTTGGTTAATAATCATGGAGATGCTTTTTTCAAAAGGATACTTTATTATACAGAATCACAATGTCTATATGAAGGTTCTGCAAAAGGTTATCGGGAGTTTGGGAGGCAGGGGAGGCAGTTCAGGTGTTTTATGGGCTGGATGTGGACCTAAATCCAGAAAAGATGAGATGGAAATATTGTGTGTCACAGAGTCCCTGGTCCCGGGTTTGATTCCACCCTCCCCCATGAAGCCAGCTGGGTGACCGTTGGCGAGTCACAGCTCTCTTCTGAGCTCTCACAGCCCCACCCACCTCAC
>MTQE01001134.1:9094041-9128752 GCA_014337955.1 Aspidoscelis marmoratus | reverse complement strand
ACAGAAAATCCAGATTAAAGGCCAAAAAGTACCCATATGATCTGGATTTCGTGAGGCGCATTGGAAACAAATGTGTCCCTAATGGGTGGCGTGGTGGAAATGGGGTCATCTGGCTCTCACCCAAATGGGCCCTTAATGGGTGCTAAAATGGGTACTAAGTGACCGTGGAAAAACACCCATATTCTTTCTTAACTAGCTTTGGTTGGAATTGCTGAGCAACAGGGAAAGGCAACCTTCCATGCTAGAATTAACATCTCATACTGTAGCTACAAATTAAGGAGAAGACACAACTCAGGATTCTCTAACTTTGACTTCAAAGGCAAAAAAAGAAAATTCACACCAAATTATCAAACACCTGTAGCCAAAATTAAAATCAGAAAAATACAGTAAACCATTGTGTAAGGGAAAGAAGTGTAAGTGCTATGATACTGACAAAGTACCAGGATTGAGAATGCTAACAATAAATGAGTGAAAAAAAATAGGATTTACATCTTCAAAAATAAGTTTAAAAAAAAACCCACAAATTTTCACCCAAAGCACTAAAACCTCTTAACCACTCTCTAATGATCTATGCACATGTTAATGTAGGATGGAAAGCATTTTAGTGAATCATAATTAAAGGAGACATAGGAATCGCAACACGCACAGAAACACAGTCATTCTTGACTTATATGAATTTGCTTGAAGCGTGTTGGAAGATGTGGTCACTTTATTCTGTGTCCACAATTTCTCTCCATGGTGCTGAAATCCTGCCAGCCTGCCTTGCTATCAACTTCCCCTTTACACTTTGAGAACAAGTTCTTCCTTCCCAGTGTTTTAACAACAACAACAATAACAGAAAGCCCAATAAAATCAGAATTTTGCAAAGAAATCCCAAAGAAACTGACAAAAGTTGTGGCATTAATCAAAACTGACTGAGACCAAATTCCAAGAAACCTTCCAGACCAGACTGCAAATCATGGATACTAAGAGGGTTGTGTGACTCTATCTAATTTACATAATTCATTTCGGTTACTACATGTTATAGATTGTGCTGGAAAACTGGGGTTACTTTAGTGCTGAATTTTAGAACCTCAATACTCTTGAATAACACTCGCCAATTACCCTGTGTTTATCGTATTGCAATGAGACACAAGCAGAGAGCTTGTGTTAGTAAGATAAGCAAAGCCTAAGGCACCTCTAGGGCAAAAAACAAATTGTACATGCATCTCATTTTCCAATAAGCCAAGAGAAAGAGGGATAGCAGGAGCCAACATATGCTGTAGCTGGAAAAATGGGGGGGAGGGAGGATAGGTGAAAAAAATAGCACAGTTTTTTATTTTAAAAAATTGCTTTGTTTTGTAGAGGGAGGGCAGGGGTTGGAAAAACAACAGAACAAACAAACAACTCAGCTGCACAGTCAGGACCAGTTATTCAACAAGTCCCTGGAGGATCCTCACAATTGTTCTTTTCAATGGTTTTGCTCAGATCAATAGGAAATGGGGGGGGAGTAGAAACCAAACAGCTTTTTTCTCCTTTTTTAAATGCAAGTTTGAAGAAGGAAGGTCATTCTAAATATGAGGGGCTGCTGGCTTAAGCCATGGAACCGTGGTGAGATTCTGTCCAGGAGACCAGAATATCAAAACTGAGAGAGAAAGAAGCAGAACCATCATCTCTTCATCTGTGTCTGCAGTGGCAGACTCCAGAGCTGCAGCTCTGGTTGTTGGGACTCCTCAAAGACTAAAGAAGACAATTCTTGGCATTATTTATTTACTTACTCACTTAAAACAGTTTTTACGCTGCCCTTCACCAAAACCCCAGAGCAGTGAACAACATGAAACAGAATGAAATCTATAGCAAAATCAGCTGTTACGTGAAATCAGTAAAACACTGAAGATTAGGGACAGGTCACCAAATGCCTAAGTGTTCTCACATGTTCTCACATGTTCTCATAAAGGTCCCATGGGCTTTGTCATCTAAAGCTCACTGGGACAGAGAGAAGACATAGGGATTCCAGATACATTAATACTGTGCAGTGGAATGCACAGTCGTGATAGTGGGGCATGACACACAACAATCAATGGATCATCATTGCAACGCATTATCCCATCACTACTGCACATTTACCTTACTCCTGGATTAAGGACACTCGCTGCACAATATTAAGAAAATTCGAGTCTACCCTCCAGTCTGGCCAGGATGGCGAGAAGAGATGAACCAGAGTGGGAGGACAACTCAACTCTGATTGGCTGCCTCATCCCACATGACCGTGTGCACCGACTCAGCTCTCACAGCTTCCAAGGAAGAAGCTACGAAGCTGTTTTTAGTCAGGTTGGCAGGTCGTCGCTTTTAGCTTTAGCTTTGGATTTCTTCTGCAGCCACAATCACTAAGCAGTTAAATCACATACACAGCCTCACTAAAGTAACTTTTAAAATAAACAGATGACAAATTGTCAAGTTGCACATGCAAAAGCAATCAACAGTTCACAATGCTGTGGAGGGAGAAAAGACACCTGTGTAATATTACACTCATTTATGATAAATGGCATAAAGTGTTTCTTCCACTGGCTCTGTTTCAGCCTTGTGTAAAAATATAAAGACCATCTTCTCTCTGGACTTAGATTGTGTGTGTACACCTATATGTTGTTGTTGTTTTGGTGTGATCAGCTCTCCATGACCCTATGGACTGCAGCATGCCATGTCCTCTAACTTCCATTCACGTTATCTCCTCAAATGACAACTTTGGGGAAGAGACAGCATAGACTGAGTTTGATTAACAAAACTTTCTTCCTAATAAGTGTGCACGTGTATAGATCTTCTTCTTGTTAGTTTCTTCATTAATGTGCAAACCTGATTTTGCTCTGTCATGTCACATCACAGAAACCATTTTTATGTATCTATATATATAAACAATAGCAACTCAGTTCGCACACGTTTATCTGGCTTATTATATCAACAGCACTGTCAGGGACAGAAAAAAGGAAAAAATTGAACAGATGAAACCCAAAAGCAACGTTCTGAAGTTTGATACGACCCACAACGAACAGAGAGAAAGCCTTTCAAAATGGAAACCTTTTTTAAAAAAGACAGAACTATTAGTAATGATTCTGACCCCTTTTGACAGGTATTAAGAATTAATAATTAATTAAAGAGTCAAAGCAGCACAATTAGAAGAAGAGAAAGCGGTTAACATACAGTTTCCTTAAAAAGTGGATGAGTCAAGAGTATGCCAAACGTGACACAGAGACATGTTCTTGGGAAATCGCTAAAATGAACATAGCTTTGGGAATTTTGAAATAGGGACTGAGAAGCACTTGTAGCCATGATGGCTAAAAATGCAAAGGCCACTGTAATTTCCCTACTTCATCCTGTAAGCAAAACCCAAAGCTATCTTATACAGATTATAAAGCTCATACTTTCAACTCAGAGTCCAGTTTTGCTGACCAAAATTTCCTTTCAAATAGAAATGGACAGATATTTTGCAGGTCCTTTGGCATGCAAAAAAAAAAAAAAAAGTTCAGATATTTAGCTACAGGCTCTTTGAGTCCAGCTGCCAACCATAATGATCTTGTACTTTTCACCTCAGCTTCAAAAGATGTCTTTGGATATCTCCAAACCAGCTGCACTTCACTCCATTAAAATGCTTTGGAGCAGTCACTTGTAAGAGGCAGAGCGGTGATGAGAAACTATGAATTGTCTGATATGGTTGGATTACAATTGGCATTATCCCCAATCCATACTAGTTGGATCTGACAGGAGTTAAGGCCTACATGCTTAAGAGGAACCAAATTCCTTGTCTTTGCTTGAGTGCCTCAGAACTAGTATGGTGCTTTCATTTCACTAAGAATTAAAAATGGATCTAATTGTTGATTATAGGGTTGATGATATTCTCTGAGGGCACTTACATACATAAGTGTAAAGAAGAAGAAGAGTTGGCTTCTCTACCCCACTTTTCTCACCCATTTAAGGGGACTCAAAGCAGCTGACAAAGCTTCTGTTCTACTCCCCACAACAGAACACCCTGTGAGGCAGGTGGGGCTGTGAGAGCTCAGAAGAGAGCTGTGGCTAGCCCAAGGCCACCCAGTTGGCTTCATGGGGGAAGGTGGAATCGAACCCAGTATTCCCAGATAAGAGTCCAGCTCCCTAACCACTAGACCAAAAGAGCCTGACATGGGCTATAAGGAATGCAAACCTAGGAAGCATATACCCCTAGGCATAATGTTATAAAATACAGATCTGTGTATACAAGATCAACAACTGACAACAAATCAAAAAGTTTCAAGACAAGCATAAAAGTCTCCTCTCCTCCTTTTAGCAGAAAAGCCGCATGAAAAATCTGTCATATCTTGATTAAAATTTAGTAAACCTGTCAGAGGCCAGAAAGTATTCATGGGCTAGAATAAGTCTATTCCATTTATTTTATTTCATTTCCATTTGCGTACTGCCTTTCCAAAAGAAAATTTGCCCAAGGTGGTTCACAACAAACAGAAAATTTACAATGGTCCACACACACCCCTTATATTTGTCTAACCACAACAACTTGGCAAGACTGCTAAAGATTCTCATGGCACAGATGTCAGTAGTTAAGGTGCTGTCTGCAGCTTCATAAATTATCTTCTACCATAAAAGACCATAATGATTGGATATTTTTTTTAAACAAAAGAAATTCAGATCAAAGCACCTAGCAGCTGTGGTACTGTGAGTGCCATAATGTTGCAGTCTGCATACCTCTGAAACTACTGTCCCAAAGAATGATGAGCCTCATCCAATTGTACTATGAAAAGGGCAAGATCAAGCAGAAAGCTTTCAGAATACTGATTCACACACCAAAAGGGAAAATGATTCACATATGGTGTGATAGGAGCTCTTCCGCAAAACACATGGCCGCCGTGTGACTTGAATTGGCTAAGAAGCTCTTTCCAGGAGCCTCAGTGAATGGAAATTTCAGAATTGTGAATGAAATGATGACAACAACTGCAATAAACCAACAATTAAACAAGTGTGAAAGCTAAGGCATAAGAAACTGAACAACAAAAGGACACTTGGCACCTGCCTGTGACTAGTATTAACCAGCCACCGTTCACCTTAAGAAGGATCCACCTTAAATAAATGAGTAACCTCCAAATGGATAAGGGCTACCTTAATGAAAACTTTCTCCAGCCAGAACACAGTAAAGCTCCAGTGATATCTTTTTTGAAAAGTTCCTTTTGGAACATTTGAGGAAAGCACAGCCAGAAAGGGAAAAGACAGTGCATCTGTACAGCAAAGCATAAGGAAGTAAACTACTCAGGAGCATCTGGACAAAGAGGAAAAATAACCAAAGAGGCTTCAGAACAAATAAGGGGGGGAAACTCAGAAGGACATGCAAGCGTACCTGTATGTGTTCCTGTAGCCATAATCTGTTTATCTTTAAGCAAGATTAGTTTCTAATCTATATCCAGAATTCCTAGCATTGCCATAAAAGAACCGTGTAACGAAAGCCACTGGGGAGAATTTATCACCATACTAAAACCAATATGTGAGACTCAAAGCAAAAAAGCAAATGCATTCCACCAAAAGAGAAACTGGAGAAACTTGAAGTCATCCATTCTTCCCAACAGGTAGCAGCATTACACTGAGATTAACTCTGTCTGGATTTCCTCCTATAAGGTTTAAGTACATAACACCAAAAACACACACACCCAAAAACATAGAAAGGCATTATCTACTTTAGAAGGTTAGCAATCTCCCAATCTACCCCAGCCAGCCATAGCTTTAGACAGAAAAGCTGAAATAAGCTCTTACCTTGAATAACGTGGATGGTTCCTGGAACTCTCTTGTGATATCATTCCAGAGGCATTATTTGTAACAGAAAGAGAAAAGTAGATTGAAAGAGGTTGGGGAGAAGGAGGGGAACAGAAGAGGTGAGCAAAAGAACCAGAGGAGAATCGGAAAAGGAGAGGATGGGGGGAGAAGGAAGGAGGGATGGGAAGGAAGGGGCAAAAGGAAGAATGGGAGGTGGAGAACGAAATAAAGACAGTAGCCAAAAAAAATCTGTCTCCTGCCCACACAGTGGAAAAGAAATTTCTGACAAGCAAAAAAAAAAGGAAACACAGACAAAACAGAGCAGGCAGACAGGGGAATAACAAAGCAGAACTGAAGAAATCATGCAAAATCAACCATCCAGACGTGGGGGAACACAAGAGGAGAGGGTAAGAGAGGAATCAGCGATTTGCTGGGAGTGTCATGTCAATTTGCATAATTAAAGTAATAAAAAGCCATGTGCCTGGCACTTTCAGACTGCTGGATTGGGAAGAATTTCAGGACCTGCTGCAATGCATTCCTGTTGATTGTGAAAAAGGTAGGAGGAGCATTGAATGTTCCAGTATCATACAACCTTTAAGGATCTGGAGTCACAAAACACATGAAGAGAGTGTCCTTGCTGAGTCTGTTAACTTGACTGAAAGTTGGAAGAAGACCTGACCAGAGCCAAGTCTTGGGCTTGGGGGGGGGGGATGTAGCTCACCAAGGAGAGTGTTGGTCATGTGCTGCTGCTGCTTCTTCAAGAACTGGTGGGTCCAGGGGTCCATCCACACCTAAGTCTTAATCCAGCTTCAGTCCACTTTCAGAGTGAGAGAACACGTCAGCAAAGGGGCAAGCTGTTTTCTTGCGGCACAATCGAGCTCCAAAATTCCACCTTTGGGATAAATAACATGAAGAGGAAAGGACTAGTCACTTTGCCGATGTGTTCTCTCACTCCAGAAATGGACTCAGGATGGATTAAAACTTTAGAGTTGCATTCTGACATGGCATGGAAAATCCATACTGTGTTCCCATTGTTCCCACATTTGCATACTTGCTTGTTCTCATTCTTCATTTTTCCTGTGCCCAGCATGGAGAGACCATATCTTTTGATCTCCTCCCCTCGCCAAATACTCCTCCCAATGTAATCAGCCGTTGGATGCTGTTTTGCCCTTCAAATCATGACGTCATTGGAGGGGGAAAGTCAAACTCTACCCTCCATATTTCCCTGCTGCCATATCAGAACATGGATTCCCCATTAGTTGTTCACAATTTGTCCCTTCTTCTCCTCCTCCAGGCTGTATCCACCCAAGCACAACTTCAGTTGCACAGTAGAGCTCCTTTAAAGCTCAGTCTCACTTTCTTTTTATTTGTAATAGTGGTTTTGTGCTACTTTGCAACTTCAAAGCAGAATACAGCCTGTTATTTTTCTTCAGGAATGTCTGGAGAAGGTGCGTGCAGGTTGCAATATGTCTCAGCTGCACTTGCTTGAAGCCAAAGTCTCCCTACCCCAATAGTGTGTTGTGTTACCATCACATTTACCATTAGCACCACACAACTTCAATATGGGACCCGTGCCTCCATGGATTTCTCAGTGGCGACAGGTGGGCTGGAGACAGTTTGCCGACCATTGGCTTCACTACCATGAATATCGATCACCTCACTCTTTCAACCCTTTTCAGTGAGCTCTCCCTCATTGCATGGAGCTTTGAAATTGCAGATTTTTGCAAAATTGCAATTACAGAGAAAAAGAAATTGAGATCTGGTCTTCAACAAGCTTTAAAGTACTGCAGATGTGCCCTACAGCTGATGAAGCAGACTTCTGCTTTTCCAGATAAACATTCTTTCCCTTGCACATTTCCAAGGGAAAATGGAGGATACATTGTTCTTCTTCTTGCAGTGATGGGAGAGAACAGAAAAGGAGAATACATTGTCCTTCTTGTAGAGGCTGGAGAGAAAGGAAGTGGCATATGAAGGGTGTTTTTCCACCGCAGCCGATCTCTTCAGAGGGACTTCGGAGTCACTTTGGAATGATTTTGAAATGACTCAGAAATCACTCCGAAGCTAGGACTTCAGGGCTCCCCCCCCCGGTGGGTGCATCCCTCCCCCTAGCCTCCTCTAGACCCCATTGCCTGTTTCCTGGCAGAAGACCCCATTGTAGACCCCATTAATGGGGTCTACAGAAACTCTGGATTAAAGGGCAGAAAGTACCCATTTGATCTGGATTTCCCCCACGGCAGTGGAAACAACCAGGTCCCAAATGGGTGCCGTGGTGGAAATGGGGTCATCTGGCTCACACCCAAATGGGGCCTTAATGGGTGCAAAAATGGGTACTTTCTGACAGTGGAAAAACACCCAAAGTGTAACTTCCACTGTGTCTTCTCTTTGGTTCTCTCATCTCCCCCAATAGTGATGTTCTCAGCCTCCTGAATATGATGCCCGCAATAAAGTCTGTCAGTGAACAGGAGGAAATGGGGAGCATGCCCCCAAAGATATGGTTCCCTCCCTTGCAAAAAGACCACTTGTTCAGTCTCACTTTCCAAAATAAAATGGGCTACTGCTCTGAACTGGAGTGAGAACATATTCAATCCACATCCATATTACTTCAGTGTTTGGTACTTTAGTCCACAAAAGGTATGGAAACTCAAATTACTGTTGGTACAGAGAATTTTGAAAACGGTCTCTAACCTGATTATTTACCCTGTCAGAATGCCCTCCAAGTGTAATGGGCCTCAGCTGAAAAGTTATAGCTAGCCAAAGCCCAACCCTGATTTAATGTTTCACCTTCAAAGTATGGCATCCAAAGCACAAGTGTTGATCACATGACTAAAAAGTAGGGGGTGTGTGCATGAATGCAATTTTCAGGATACGATTCGATTCAAATTGAATATCCAAAAACTCAAATCGATTCAAATGTTTAAAATTCAAATGTATTCACATTTGATTTGAATACATTTGAATCTATTCGTGTGAATTTTCAATCGTACTTGCAAATATGAATGTCAACAACATTCATTTGTGCCCTTACACATCTGTATGCATCTATACACATCCTGTATTTATCTCGTAGGTATCCTGCTTTTGACCCATACGGATCTGTACAGATGCGAAAAGACCCTACTAAAAGGTACATACTCTTCCCTTCTACAAATGTCCACACAACCATATCTTTTGTTGTTGTTGTTGTTTTCTAAGCAGAAAAGATAATGCAACAATGGAAGCAACAAGGTGCTGGAACCACAAAAAATAGTTTCACAGCATTTTCAAAGTGGCATGTGTGAATGTTGTTTTAAGAACCTGGGGTATAGAATACTGGAATGCCAAGGATTATCAAGTTTTGTCCTCTTCGCCTACTGAAATCAATCCCCATTATATTGAGATGGAAAAGTACAGCAAATTCTGGAAATCCATAAAGAACTAGAGGAGAGCTAACAAACTGAATATCTAACCAGGTAAGGAAAAGGTGCTCTAGGAAAGCTATTTTATCTAGGTAAACAAATTGAACTTTTTCCAAAAGGTATTAGGGAAACTTAAGCTGGAGGAGAAACCTGGCTTTGACACTAGAGGATGAGGAAACCTCTATGGCAAAGAATTAACTTTAGTACCTTATCCTGGTACACCAGCTGTAACTTTTTCTAAACAAAATTATTCATGCTTTAACAGCTAGGATTAGGGATGTGCATGAATTTTTTTTTTGTGCATTTGAATTTGAGTCGAATCGAATGTCAACACATTTGATTCAACCCGAATGTTTAGAATCCAAATGCAACAAAATCCAATTCAAATTGAATACATTCGAATCTATTTGTTTGAATGTTAGATTTGAATCTGAAGATCCGAATGTTGACAACATTCATATTTGAGGATCTGAATGTTGACAACATTCTTATGTGTTATACATATCTGTACGCATTTTGTATGCATCCCGTTTTATCCTGTAAGCACTCTGTTTTTGTATTATAAGTGCAAATGCATACAAATACATATGAGATTTGTACAGATATACATGTAGTACATACCTGTACTTTCAAATTATTCGAGTGAATGTGTTGGAATATTCAAAATTCATTCAAATGTTTAAATTCAAATGTGAAGACATTCTATTTGAATTCAAATGTCAACATTCAATCGAATTTGATTGAACGTTGAATGTTTAGAACATTCATGTACATCCAGAGCTAGGATTGACTACTCTATTACAAGGACTACCTCTAAAGCCTTTCTAGTGATGTTGTTTAGTTCAAAATATACCTGCTAAATAGTTTTCTAGAACTGACAGGAGAATATCTTGACAGCCCAAAAATAGTATTGTAATGAGGCTTCTTCTTTTGCTAATGAGACTCTCCTAACACCATCTCTGGCTGCATCCCAACAACCCTAAAAGACCATGTTGTAATAGCAGCTGGGCCACCACAACCACATGTCACTGCCCCCAATACCTCACGGACAGTCCCAGAGGGAGGAAATCTCCTGTCGAGGTACCCTGTGCAACCTAGTAAAGAATTACCTAAGCCAATTTTCACCCAGCACAAACTAGCACTGAACAGAAAATGGCAGCCCTCCAGTGACCAGCACTATAACAACCTGCGATAAATATCAAACATTTGCTTCATGGCTTGAAAGCCCACAAGGCTGGGACGCCAACCCATGTACAAAGCATCACATGGTCCCACCACAAAAACATTTTTTGTTCAGCCATGAAGGTGCAGCCAAACTAGCTCTAGGCAAAGTTACTATGTTGGTCATGTCAGAGTCAGTCTATGATCAGCATCACAATGCAGCAGATCTGGAGCAAGGCAGCAGTTAGAAGCCTAGCAATTAACTTTCTGAACCATATTTCAGTGTACAACAAATCCATAGTCTCAGTTTGCAGGCTGCTGCTGATTTATATTTTGTTCTAGCTTTATCTTATTTCTCTTTAGCCAATAGATTCTATTGGCTGGAACGCGCTCAGTTCTTTCATAGAGGAGCATTCAGGAACATATGGAGAGCCACAACTGAGCACTCCTTTACAAAAGAATTGAGTATGTTCCAACCTGTAGTATCTATTTGCCAGAGAGACGTTGAGCTTTTTCCTTACCTGTTTTTTCACTGTCAAGTACGGATGCTGATACTTCAACTTTGCTTCAGTGGCTGAAGTTTTCAGCAGCTTTTGATTATATCTTACTTTGGTGATATGTGCAAGGAGGTATCAGACAAGTTATTATTCCCACTCACCTGGGCAGTGGAGGACTGTTTGGTTTCTGCAAACCATATTTTTCTCTGCATCAGATCAAAACATAGGTGTCATGTCCTGTCCTGCCAATCCAGCTTCCTCCTCGTAGGATGAGGGTGCATTTCCAGTGACCCAGCAGCCTTGGCAGCAACCAGAGCACAGCAGCGTAGACGTTGAGAGCCAGGGGGCAGTTTTGGAGGAGCAGACAGACAGTTCTGGAGATGAGAGTTCAGACAGCCAGTCCCAAGAGCGCCCCTCCCCTCTTCTCCGTCAACAGCAGAAACAGGTGATATGCCAATCCCAGTGCTTAGTGCAGCTGCGCCGTCAAGGATGTGCAGCTGCCTCCCCTACTTAACCGAGTGGCACATGCTGGTCTGGCATTGCAGACTAAGGGTGTTTTTCCACTGTCAAAAGTACCCATTTTTGCAACCATTTAGGACCCATTTGGGTGTGAGCTGGATGACCCCATCTCCACTACGGCACCCATTTGGGACCCGATTGTTTCCACTGCCATTGGGGAAATCCAGATCTAATGGGTACATTTTGGCCTTTAATCCAGATTTTATGTAGACCCCATTAATGGGGTCTACAATGGGGTCTTCTGCCAGAAAATCTGGATTAAAGGGAGCCTGTTTCCACTGGAAGCAGGCAATGGGGTCCAAAGGAGGCTAGGGGGAGGGGATGCGCCTTTGGGACCCCCCTAACATTCAATTCAAATTCAATTCAAAGTGATTTTGAAGTTAACTTCAAAGTGACTTCTAAGAAGTCACTTCGAAGTAAATTCGAAGACTACACACACACACCCCTGCACCCCAAAACGCCTGGGGTAATGGACCGACCCCTTGGGGGTAGATCCGGATTCCCCAGATGGGTGCAAAGGTGTTTCCACAGCAGGGGCGTTAGCACCCATTGCTAATGGGTGCTAGACCTCCCATGGAAACACATTGGGTGCTTCACTTAATCTGGAAAAACACCCCCATCCACATCTTCGCCCATGAAACTTGGACCTTGCTGTGACTCTCACTGAACCTTCGGAGCTCCAACGTTGGACTGACACTGCCTACTCTTGAGCCCCCAACAGACTGCTGTGAGCATGCATGTGTGTTTGCCTCGCTGCCCTCGCCTGCCTGAGACACGACACTAGCCCAGGAAGATCAGTGTTGAGATCAGAGATTCTGCTGCCAACATTACACCCTCGGAGGCTTGAGGGGTGGCAGCAAGTCAGAGGACCTTCTTTTGGTGCCCACCAGGTTATGTCTCTTAACTGCCGTAAGGCTGAATATAGATACAGATCAGATGAAAGCCAGCAACCCAGCTGCATATGATTGATGGAATAGGTGAGTGTCTTCAGGAAACAGTCAAAATCAGAATAAGCATTATGCAATTACAGGAATCACACTATTTCCATGTAGCAGATATTATGACAGAAGAAGTATGGTTGAAGTAATATAATGTGTTTCTAGCAAACCAGTGGTACACATCAGCTTATCATGTGAGGATCAGAATCCATACACGTATCACGCCAGTTCTAAAAGAACTGCACTGGCTGCCAATTCACTACCAAGCCCAATTCAAGGTGCAACTCTGACTTATAAGGCCCTAAATGACTTGGGCCCCAGATATCTAAAGGAGCGCCTTCTCCCATATCGACCTGCCCGTGTTCTAAGATCTGGAGGGGAGGCCCTTCTGGTGATCCCCCCGCCTTCAGCAGCTAGGCGGGTGGGCACCCGGGAGAGGGCCTTCTCAGTAGTGGCCCCCAGATTGTGGAATGGTCTCCCCTTGGAGGTACGTCAGGCCCCTTCTCTGTCTACGTTCAGGAAGGCGGCGAAGACGTACCTCTTCACCCAGGCTTTTGGCTAAATGCCCCCTCCGCTTCCCCCCAGTGCACACTCTACTGTCTTTTAAACTGTTTTTTCAATATTATTATTATGCTGTTTTTTAAAAAATTTTGTATTGGTTTTAGCATTGTTTTATACTGTTTTGATATGTGTGTATTTTAAATGTTGTGAGCTGCCCAGAGACCCTAGGGTATGGGGCAGGATATAAATATAAATGAATGAATGAATGAATGAATGAATGAATGGGGTGGTAAATAAATAAATAAATAAATAAATAAATAAATAAATAAATAAATAAATAAATAAATAAATAAATAAATAAATAAATAAATAAATAAATAAATAAATAAATAAATAAATAAATAAATAAATAAATAAATAATGTGCAAGATACTCCCACTCGGTCTTATAAAATACTGCAGATAGGAAACTGGTCTTAATTTGTGATTATTCTCTCCCACAAATTTAGAAAACATTAAGGCTCCTTCGTCTCTACTTCCAGACGGCTGTCACTGAGGATATTTCCTGGAGGGTAAAACATCATTCCTTAATATTCCAGAACATTTTCTTGTCCTTCTCTCCTTCTCCTTCTTCTGAAATGTTGCTCTCTCACAATGCACACTTTGTTCAATTTCCCCTCATCCCCAACCCATCCCAGCACTGGTTCTTCAGACTTCTAGGAGAAACATTTGGAAATGAGACATGACATCAAAATGTTCTATGAGAGATGCGATATCGGGGGAGGATAGAGAAAACAGGCCTTAGAAATAAAGAGACGCTCTTAAATGAAAGATTTCTGATTCTTCTTGCAGGTACATTAATAATCCCACTTGTCCTTGTTGCCCAAGAATCTCAAGGCAATTATTTCTATTTCTTTTCTTTTTTTTTGCAATAAGCTAGCGAGGTATGTTGGACTGAGAAATCATGTTCTGCCTAAAGCCATCCCACAAGATTTGTGGCCATATGGAAATTGAACCCAAGCATCATTCATTCAGTTTCAGAAATCAACTGTGCTATTCTGGGTCTTCCCACTCCGATCTGGAAATCAGTAACTTATCGTTCACAACACCAGCTGTGCCCCTTCTGTGCTTTTAAAATGTCCAGTTAAAAAGCCTTTTTGCGCCTGTAATTGTATACAGAACGGCCCCTCAGTCTTACCATGCAGTGAGGCAGGACAACAGGCTCTGCTGCTCTTAACAATATTATACACTGTCATGCAGAACAAGCACCGGGAATGCACAAGGCAATCAGCTGTGGAGGCAGAATATACTCCATACATTCATTCCTTCTTGCCAACATTTCAAAGGCTAACAAAATAAACCTTGCCTACTTGCCAGAGGGTATCCATGCCAATTCTGGTGGTGATGAAATCAATCTTTGCTACATTTAGGCTTTACTAAAAGAGGGGTGAGGGATCCATAGGACACCAGATCATTCTTGTTGGCCATGCTGGTTAATCCTGTCGGGAGCCACATCTGAACAACAGCTAGAGAGGTCCAGGTTCTCTGTCCCTGAGCTAGAAGCATCCCTTCCTCTTCTGCTAGGAACCTTGGGGTTCTACTGGATAACCATCTAACCTTACAGGCCTTAATACCTACAGAATCAGAAAATATTCATCAGTTGTAACAACTCAACTGCTGGTCCGGACACTAGTAACCTCCTGTCTTGCCTACTGCAACAGCCTTTTGACTGGTCTCCATCAGTGTTCTACAGCATCACTGACTTTAGTTCAAAATACAGCTGTTCGGTTGGTTTTAAGCTTGCCAAAATTTTCTCATAGCACACTGTAAATTTCTTCACTGGCTGCCAATTTGAGCCAGAGCTCAATTTAAACTCCTAATGCTGGCTTTTAAGACCCTCAAACTCCTTGGCATCTAGGTTATCTTGACATGTCCTAGTTAGGAACTTGCAATAAGCAGACAAAGCTATTGGCCATCCCTCCAACGTGTACCATGCCTTCCAGATTACGGACTTTTCAGCATTTGGTCCCTCGGCTGTGGAATTCCCTTTTATTAGAGCTCAGGCTAGAAACAAATTTACTTCTTTTTCAGAAGGGTGTAAAAACCTTCTTAACTCCTCAGGATGACTATTAAACCTGAGCATTTATTAAGATATATTCTCTAGGTGTGTGCACGAATGCAGTTTTCAGGATTTGATTTGAATCGAATAGCCAAAAAAAATGAATCAATTTGAATGTATTAACATTCAAAGCAATTTGAATACATTTTTTATCTGTATCTGCAAATATGAATGTCAACAACATTTGTATGTGCCCGTACACATCTGTATGCATTCCATACACATCGGTACACATCCTATATTTATCCCATACGCATCCTGTTTTGTCTCATATGGATCTGTACAAACGCATATGGATGTGGGAAAGATGAATAAGGGCAGGTGCGCATCATGTACATATCCATACACATACAAATGTCTGAATAATTCATGTGAATATTTCAAAAAAATCAAAATTCATTCAAATGTTTAAATTCAAATTTATAGACATTCGATTCAAATTCAAATGTTCAAATTTGAACAAATCCAATTGAATTTTAAAAGTTTCAAACATACATGCACATCCCTAATATATTCTTACTAAGACATACATCTTAAATCTCAGTTTGTGTATATGGGTGTTTTTCCACTGTCAGAAAGTACCCATTTTTGCACCCATTAAGGACCCATTTGAGTGTGAGCC
Organism: Aspidoscelis marmoratus; assembly: GCA_014337955.1. NCBI lineage: Eukaryota > Metazoa > Chordata > Lepidosauria > Squamata > Teiidae > Aspidoscelis > Aspidoscelis marmoratus. Next base: position 9,113,238 of record MTQE01001134.1, on the reverse strand, counting down.
GGATGGTCCCATTTCCACCACGGCACCCATTTGGGACCCAATTGTTTCCACTGCCGGTTGGGAAATCCGGATCGGATGGGTACTTTGCTGCCTTTAATTCGGATTTTCTGTAGACCCCATTCATGGGGTCTACAATGGGGTCTTCAGCCAGAAAATCTGGAGTAAAGGGAGCCTGTTTCCACAAGAAACAGGCAATGGGGTCTAGAGGAGGCTAGGGGACGGGGCACCCATGGGGGGAGCCCCGAAGTCCTAGCTTCGAAGTCACTTTGAAATGACTTTGAAGTCACTTCGAAGAGCCTCCAAAGTCACTTTGGAGAGTGCACCCCCTGGTCCCCCAAAACACCTGGGGTGACAGGCAGACCCCCTCATGGGACGATCCGGATTCCCCACCTGGGTGCAAAGGTGTTTCCACGACAGGGAGGTTAGCACCCATTGCTAATGGGTGCTACACCTCCCATGGAAAGACATTGGGTGCTTCCCTTAATCCGGATCTACTAGATCCAGATTAAGGAATGTACCCATTCCTTAGATCTGGATCTTCTTAGATCCAGATCTAAGGAGCACGGTGGAAAAACACCCTATGTGTGTTTCAGTTGCTTTATGATTGCATGACATTGCCAGAGAGGCTTTGTACTTGGTATTTTGTACTTCCCTTTAGTGATATTTTGTCCTTCCCATGATAAATAAATGCTTATTATTATTATTATTATTATTATTATTATTATTATTATTATTATTATTATTATTATTATTATTATTATTATTATTATTATTATTATTATTATTATTATTATTATTATTATTATTATTATTATTATTTAATTGGTAGATCAGCTTGGATTGCCAGCTGGAATATGTTGTTTTCATATAAAAGTAAATGGTTCAGTTCATGTGCACAACAAAGAGTATATGGTTTTGTCTGAACCAAACCAAATCACAATGAGTTTGGTTCAATCTACAACTCAAACTGTTTGATAAGTAAAAAGCTGGAGGGAGGACACAAGGCAGTGATGGCCAACCTATGACACGCTTGTCACAGGTGACACACCAAGCCCTTTTGGGTGACACACATGGTCACCCTGGCACCTGGGCATGTAGTGCTTGCTTGTTCTTGAAGTGTACGAAATACCAACTTTCAATTGAAGATTTAGCAAACAAAATTCAGCAACAAAAGTCACTAATGTAAGGAATTATTTGTTATTGCTTTTAATAAAATGCATATATCAAAAATATAACTTTTTTACTAGAGCAACAAATATCACAAAATTATGGATATTTCTAGATGTGACACAGCACCCAAGTTAAGCTAGGTTTTCTTGCAAATTTTGACACACCAAGCTCAAAAGGTTCACCATCACTGCATTAAAGAGGTTTTTTTTCCACTAACACTAATAATGGTCCATAATGGGTCCTTAATGGGTATTCTAGTGGGGAAACAAACCCTAAAACACATTTTAAAAGCTCCAAAGAGATGGTCCAGATGGGCTTGATTTTAAATGGTTCAAACTAAAAAGTTCAACCTGGTTCAAACAAACACCCCTTGGTTCAGACTGGATTGAATCAAACCAGCACCTTTTGAATATTATTATTCACTGAGTCAAACTGTGTCTAACTCGAACTGAATTTGCACATCTCTATTGCCATCTGTTCATCAAATGAAGCTGGTGAGAACACAGAAAAAGGAATAATTAATAGATATACCATACATCCCCCCCATACTTTCCTCTTATTATTTTTTAATTACTTATTCTAAAATACCTGGTGAGTCACTATTCATCAGCAAAAGTTACTTTTTAATTCTTCATTAGACATATAAAAAGCAAAAATCAATAATGTGCCTACTTGACAATGGTTTTGGAGATTTCATTAAAAAATAAATTCCCTACCCACATGATTAAAAAGTCAGCTACTGGTTCTATAATGTAGCATTAGGCATCGTTCTGCATTTTATGACTGCTTTGTTATTCTTACAGTTTTTTCTTCACCAATTTAATTTTTTTTAAAAAAGAACATCTGATTTAGGGATGTGCACAAATATGCAAACCATTAGAAATCCAGTCAAATTCAATCAAATGTGGACATTTGGATTCAAATCAAATGTCTTCACATTTGAATTTAGACATTTGAACAGATTTTGAATGTTCCAAAACATTTGTTCAAATGATTCAAATGTACAGATACATACATATCTGTACAAATATTATACGTATCTGTATGCATTTGACTCTGACTTATAAGGCCCTAAATGACTTGGGCCCCAAATATCTAAAGGAATGCCTTCTCCCATACCTACTTGCTCATGCCTTAAGATCTAGCAGTAAGGCCCTCCTGGTCATCCCACCACCCTCAATAGTGAGGTTTGTGGGCACTCGGGAGAGAACCTTTTCTGTGATGGCCCCCAGACTATGGAATAGCCTCTCCCTTGAGGTGCGTCATGCCCCTTCCTTATACATATTTAGGAAGGCAGTGAAGATGGACCTCTTTGCTCTGGCCTTTGGCTGAGCTGCTTATGTTCCCCCCCCCCACCCAGTACAGACACTATCATTTCAAACATATTGTATATTGTTTTATATTTGTTGAATTTTTGACGCCTTTTAATGTATATTCTATTTTAATCAGCTGTTACCCACCCAAAGACCTTTGGGTATGGGGCGGGATAGAAATTTAAATAATAAATAAATAAATAATACAGAACAAAAATGGGATGCATACAGGATAAAGCGGGATGCATACAAAATGCATACAGATAACGTATAACACACACGAAGGTTGTTGAAATTCGTATCTCTAAATTCGTATCCAACATTTGAATGAATAGCTTCAAATGCAACAGATTCAAATCAATTTTTGTTGCGTTCAGATTTTAAACATTCAAATCAAATATTTTGACTTTTGATTCAAATTGAATTCAAATGCAAAAAGACCACTCGTGCAAACCCCTAATCTGATCTTGACATTCCACAATGCAGAATCTCAAACCCAAAAGTGAAGAAAAAAATTGCTACTTTCATTCCCATGCTGCCTTTCTTACGCAGACATCTTGGCGCATGAGAAGTTGAGCTCAGGTTTGTCATCTGAAGCCCTCCAGATGTTGCTGGAATGCAACTCTTGGAATTCTGAACCAGTTCCATGGGAGTGATGAGAAGTTTTCTTTCAGAAACATCTGGAGTCTGCAGTAGGGTTGTCCACAATTTTTTCCCCGTTCACTTCACATTGAAGCGAATGGGATGGAGATTCACATTCATGAAAATGGAGTCACTTCAAATGTGCTAGGAGTTGAATTCACTTTGAATTCCTTTAAAATCCCTGCTGCTGCCAGTCATGCCTGCAAATTGGATATTCAATATTTTTCCAATATTCAGTTCAAATGCAAAGTTTTGGACATTCAAAATTCATGCAAATTGCAAAGGTGCCAGCATTTTTTACCCATCTCTAGACTTCTTTTCCTTCATCTGTCAGGAGCTTATCCCAAATCACTGAGAATGATGGACACAGATAAACTAAAGCTCTCCAATGGAAGAAGGTGAGAAGCATAGAGTGTTCTCTTATCACCTTTCAGGGGCTAGACAAAGGCAAATCCTTTAACTTTATGCCAAAGTGAATAAAACAAAATTTACATAATGCTTAGAGCCAATTCACATTCACTGCAGTATAGAACTATGCATTACTTAAATAACCATGAGGTTGTTTCAAAATTAAAGTTACTTGGGTAGCACAAACATGAAAAAATAGTGTGATGGATGTCAAGGCTAAAAAGCCAGTAGAAGGAAAATGTAGTGATGTGTGCAAAAAGAAGTAGAATAGATAATCTAGTTAACTTAGTATCTAGTCAGGAGACTCCTTGAATTGCATCATAAGGTGATGTGTGCAAACAGTCACCAGTTCTTGACAGCATCACAGGGATTGAGCAAGAGTTGTGTAAGACTGTGTAACACTTGCGAAATGCCAGGATATGACACTCCAACCCAGATAATGGGAAGGTATAAAACTGGGCACGGCTGTGCCTTTGTCTTGCCTTGCCTAGCTGGTCGAGACCGGAAGGAGAATGTAACCTGCTAAGCAATAAAACCTCTTTGGAGAATTTACGACTCTGTCCGTTTGCCTGAGACTGGAGAGGGGGAGAAGGAGGGGACAGCACCTTGGACAGCGACGTTGGAGCTGACAAGCTAAGACCAGAGACACAGAGAGGGGAATTGATTTCCGGGACGGCAAAGCTTGTGTTTCCAGCACGAACCAAGTGCGACTCTGCGATGGAGATTTATCACCACAGGGGGGACACCCCGTTACCCCCTGACAATGGATAGACTGTTAAACCCACACTGTGAGTTCTGTGTAGAAACAGGAGAAGCATAAGGCTACACCAGATAGATTCCTTTTCAGTCTTGGAGTTAGAGTTGTTGCATGTTTGCAAATGTTCCTTTTGGGACTACAGTTCCCATGATCCTTAGCCCAACTAAACATAAGTAAAAATAATCGGATCTATAGTCTAAACAAGAATCTTTTCCAAATAACGGCTATATATAAAGCTGAGTATATAAAGAATGATATTTAAATGTACACATATACCTTTATTATTGTCATTTGTGAAGTCACAAGCAAGTTTAAATAGCTGGATTTCACCAAAGAAAGAAGAAAAATTTGTCTTTTTTTCTAGGCTGATTGCAACCCATCCAGCCATATAAATCCAGCAGCAGCACTCCAAGTCAGGGTAACATACATGTACTTCTAAATAGGAATGTACAATGTGGTAAGATTTGCATTCAATATGAATGTTCAGTCCCATATGAATGCATTCGAATATCATACGGATCCCATACAAATGCATACAAATAGCATACGGATCCTATATATGAATCCCATACGAATCCCATACAAAACTTCATACAAATGTATCAAAACATTCAATTCGAATTTGAATGCCAATATTTGAATGTGGCAACATTTGATTCAAATTTGAATGTCTGAATTTGGCTGAATTTGAATGTTACAAATATTCGTGCACATCCCTACTTCTAAAACAATTCTTAATTTTTATATTGGTAAAGTGTGAATTTGCACTTATAACCTGCTTATACAAATCTGACCTCATGGTGTGAGTCAGGGGTATGAAAGTAAGGGGATTTCAGTTCCTCCAACTGTCTGGAACTGCAACTGGCCATTTACAGAATAGTTTCTACACATGTTCTTACAAAGTTTCATGCTTACTGAACTCACTGAGCTTGCTACCAAGTTTGCATACAAACAGAAACAAAATTGCTCCTTTTAGGGGTAAAAGACATCAAGGAAACTCTTGACCTCTTGTCCCTTACAGGAAGCTTTTGCTGATTGGTCAGGAACTGAACCAATGATGACAGATAAAAGAATCATCCCACATACACAGCCTAATATTTGTCACATGGTAAGCAACAAGAGCTTCTACTGCTTCATCTTTCAAAGCCAAGAATGATGTAAGTATTGACTCAAATGCCAGAAAATTCATATTCATTAGAGCCCCTTCTCATGCAGAGGGATTCAAATTTGATACAAATGTTCGATCCCATACGAATGCATAGGAATCCCATACAAATCCCATACAAATCCCATACGAAGCTTCATGTAAATGTATCAAAACATTCTATTCAAATGTGAATGTCAATTTTCAATGTGCCAACATTCAATTCGAATATGAATTCATAAGAATTTTGAATGTTATGAATGTTCATGCACATCCCAACAGAGGAATATTTAGCCAAGGAGGGATCTTTCACAATACCTGCTTCTACAAATGGCAGAAGGGGCCATGGGGCCTTTTTCCACTAGGGCTTAGAACCTCTATTCAACTACCAACATAACTACCAAAACAACGAAGAAAATGAAGAGAACCAAAGTGATGAGGCCCAGAGACAGTAGTCACCTCAACGGTACTGACGCAGCATCAACTACCAACACAGATGCACAGAAAAGCCTAAACCACAAAATGCCAAAGAGACTACGGCAGCCGATACACCAGTTGAGAAAACATCTGGGTCCTTGGTCCAAGCAGGGCAGGGCTGAGTAGGTGCCAGGTGAGCATCTCTACCATCATCTGGTTTGTCATCAATGAAAAGAAAATTTAAAGTAAAGAGAATAGGAAAATTCCAGCAATAAGAAATGAACAAAAGAATTGGGACTGAAGACCACCCTGTTCTCTTCCACACCATTTTCCTTTTGTATTTTGTCTCTTTAGATTATAAGCCTGAGGGCAGGGACCTGTCTTAAGATTAATATAATACTGTAACCCGTCCTGAGACCTTCGGGTATAGGGCAGGATAGAAATACTTGAATAGAATGTGGAAAAATGGCTTTGTGCACACCCGTAGTCTGGAAAGCATGTCCTACGAGGAATGGTTGAAGGATCTTGGAATGTTTAGCCTGCAGAAGAGAAGACCGAAAGGAGACATGATAGCAGTCTTCAAGTATCTGAAGGGCTGCCACAGTGCAGAAGGATTATCCATATTCTTACTTGCACAAGATGGGAGGACTAGAAACAATGGGATGAAACTTCAAGGGAGTCAATACAGATTAGATATTAGGAAAAACTTCCTGACAGTAAGGGCAATCAGTAAGTGGAATAGGTTGCCACGGGAGTTCTCCTTCGCTGGAGGTCTTCCAGCAGAGGCTGGACCTACATCTGTCTGGGATGGTTTAGGAAATCCTGCATTGAGCAGGGGGTTGGACTCGATGACCCTGGAAGTCCCTTCCAACTCTGTGATTCTATGATTCTATTAAATGTCCTTAACCTTAGTTTCTGCCACACACTCACAGTTCTTTATCAATCACATTTATTTATATGTTTATGTTTATTAAAAATGTATACACAGCCCTACCACCAGGGTCTTGGCAACATTAAACAATGAGGAAAAAACATATAAACATATAAACACAAAATGTGTTTCTCAGGTTCCCCTTTCTTGCACTGAAAACTGTGCCCTGGCCCATGGAGGCTTGCAACAATATCATGACTGTAGTATAAGGTAAAAATTAAGCATTGCTCACCAAAAGGATATCTAACTTTATATGGATATCGTGGATCCAAAAATGAATGATTTAGACCAGGTATTTTTTGAGACCCCATATTTGATACATGTCAGAATACAGTCTTATGAATGTCCCTAATAAAATATTGCCTTTTGTGACACCAAGTTGGAAAGGGTGACTTTGGCCCCACCGTCAGACTTTTTTCTTCCACAAATCCATCAGTGAATTTTACAAGGGGGGGGGAGCCTTTCATCCATATGGCTAATGGTTCTCTTAGACAAGTGTCGCCACCTAACTTGACTCCGTTACCAGTAGCAATGGCTCCAAAAAGCAGGCCCAGTTTAATAATTCAGTGCATGGATTCTGTTTAGTAGTCATGGAAACCAACTCTCTGACATCCAGTTGTGAGAAGGGGAAAGGGGAGGGAAGCAGCAAAACACACACTCACGTACATGATAAGTCAGGTTTTTCAGGCTCTCCAGATAGATGGCACACAGAGCCTAATTATTCCTCATCATTAGCACCACATTCACTACAGAATGGGCCCATATACTCCATATACTGAATGGAGTTGTTGCAAGCACCTGAGGCTGTGTTTGATCTACTGGCACCATTTCTAACAATGCTGGGTTCCGATCATATACAGTACATGGACAGACCGTCCACAATATGATTATGTGGGAGCATTAGGGTTGCCATCTCATTTACATACAGGGACTCCATACCTTTAATAGCTGCATAATTGGGGTGGGGAGAAATAAAGTGACGTTTCCCCTTATTATTGCAATGCCGAATCGCTTTCTGAATTATTCAGCTGCGTTGAACACCAGGCATGGCAGAAAGATTGCACAGTGATTTTAATTAATAAACAAGAAGCCTTGCTTGCGGCCATTAGAAAGCCTCTCTTTATACAAACTGGCAAAAATGTAGAGGGTGCTGGCTATGAAAACGTGTATTGAACTGCGGGACAGGAAAAGAAAAACAGAATAACGCACAAGCAAAACAGCCTGGAAAATAGTGTCTAACAATGTTGTAACAAGCACATCTGAAAATCAGTTCAGCCTTAAAAAACTTATCAGCTTAATTACAAATGAGTAAATCAGCACACAAGCCAAGAGCAAGACAATATGGTGGTGGCCAGACCCCATTGGATTAAAAACCCTATCACCTCATTCTCACACTAACAGAAAACGGACATTAATATCTGGGGACTCAGTACAGCTACACCAACCAAATGCAATTAATGCTAAAGTTTTATTTGGTCCTCACTGGCTCAACCAATCAGGATGGATTGGTAAAACTGATCAAATGAAAGAAAAGCAGCATATTAGTTTCACTATGGCTGTGTTTGGTCTAGTGGTTAGAGAACATAAGAAAATAAGAGGAGCCCTATTGGATCAGGCCACAACCCATCTAGTCCAGCATCCAGTGGCCCAAGGGCAAAACTTTTCCTGTTCTCGAATCCCAGCAAAGGGCCTTAGAAGCATCCTGCCTGTCCCCATGGCCTGAAAGATCTACTCAGGCATCCATTCTAGTAGCCATTGATACATCTGTCATCCATAAATTTGTCCAAACCTACCTTAAAGGCATCTAGGCTGGTAGATGTTATCACTTCTTTTTTATTATTATTTATATTTATATCCCGCCCTATACCCGAAGGTCTCAGGGCGGTTAACAGTGTTTAAAATCCACCATAAAAAAACCAAACCAAACCACCCATATTAAAATTTAAAACCAACACATTAAAAACCAGCACAGTATCACTTAAAACAGTAGTGTGTGCACTGGGGGGCAAACATGACCAACATCTAGCCAAAGGCCTCAGTGAAGAGGTGCGTCTTCACCGCCTTCCTGAACCTAATCAGAGAAGGAGCCTGACACACCTCAAGGGGGAGACTGTTCCATAGCCTAGGGGACATTACTGAGAAGGCCCTTTCCCGGGCGACCGCCAACCTCACTTCTGAAGGCAGTGGAACAACTAGGAGGGCCTCCCCTCCAGATCTTAAGGCATGGGCACATCAGCAGGGAGAAGGCGTTCCTTTAGATATTTGGGCTCCAAGTCATTTAGGGCCTTATAAGTCAAAGTTAACTCCTTCAATTGGGCTCGGTAGCGAATTGGCAGCCAGTGCAACTCTTTTAAGATCAGTGTGATGGCTAGCTGTCCTAGTCAGTACCCAAGTGGCTGCATTTTGCACTAGCTGCAGCTTCCGGACGGTCTTCAAGGGCAGCCCCATGTAGAGCGCATTACAGTAGTCCAATCTAGAGATTACCAGAGCATGGATAACTGTGGCCAAGTCATCTCTGTCCAGCAAAGGCTTCAGTTGACATACCAGCCGTACTTGAGAGTAGGTACTCCTGGCCATGGCATCCACTTGAGCTTCAAGTGTCAGTATAGAGTCCAGGAGTACCCACAGATTATGCATCTGTCCCTTCCAGGGCACTGCAACCCCATCAAGGACAGGGTATCTCCCAACTACACGGACCCAAGACCCTGTGACACACAGCACCTCTGTCTTGTCTGGATTCAGCTTCAATTTATTGCCCCCCATCCAACCCATTACCACCTCCAGGCACCTGTCAAGCACTTCAACTGCCTCTCCTGATTCAGATGGCACAGAGAGATAAAGCTGGGTATCATCTGCATATTCATGATACCTCACTCCAAATCTCCTGATGACCTCTCCCAGAGGCTTCATGTAGATATTAAATAACATGAGAGATAAAACTGACCCCTGGGGAACTCCACAAGTAAGCTCCTAGGGTGTCAAATTTGAGATTGGCTCTGGAGATAGGATTGCCTCCTACTTCTAAACTCTGTAGCCTCTCTGAAAGGATTCCATGGTCAGTGGTATCAAAAGCCGCTGAGAGGTCCAGGAGAACCAACAGGGTTGCATTCCCCTTGTCTCTCTCCCAGAAAATGTCATCAACCAGGGTGACCAAGGCAGTTTCCATGCCATAACTGGGCCTGAAGCCAGATTGAAATGGGTCTAGATAATCAGCTTCTTCCAAGCATGCCTGCAGTTGAACAGCGACAGCTCTCTCTAGAGCCATTTCTCAGTGGCAAATGCAGAAGCATCCATATTCACTTCCTGACTCTTTCAGGTCTTAAGCAGAACATTCTTGCATGATATGTTTCTTTTAGTAACTGTTTACGTATTTCCATCCATGAAACCCTTCATTAATTATTTACTTATCAATCATATGTATTTTACACTTAAATGCTCTAGAGATCTTGTGGAATTGTCTACACACAAATCTGCACCTTCTTTTTTGGGTGTATCACTCAGCCCAAAATAGGTTTTTTCACCCATGAGTTGTTTACTGAGGACTATTTTTTAGCGCTTTATAAGTGGATCAGAGTGCAACGCTGCCAGTTCAGCAACCAAAAATGCAGCTGATTAGGCATGAAGAACCACCAACACTCATTAAATTGAGGGAAAGAATGTAAGCTCATTTGTTCTGATCTCTTGTTATGTGTGTCCTGATCGCTTTCTTAGTTACAGTGTGGTCTGATCTCTCTAATTTTTCACCTCCACCCCCGCACCCCCTTTCAGCCAAGCCCAGTCTCCTTAGCACGTAATGGCGAGAGCCCAGGGAAAAGGGGACAAAGTCACAGGCTATCATTTGGATCAGGGAAAACTGAGAACGCCCCTAAAGCATCGTTCCCTCCCCCTCAAAAAAATGCTTGTGTTCCCATTGCTAAATAGGATTATTTCTAAACCCAGCAGTGAGACCTCTTTTGATATGGATATAGATAATATAGATAATCTGCCTTTCAGGATGAAATTGCTCCAGCTGCAAATTGCTTTTAATACATGGGATGCTTGAAGAAGCAAATTAGAGCAACTGCTGAAGGACAACACTCACCTACTTGAAGGAGCCAGAAGATGTAACATTTTTTGCAGAGTTCTGAGCCACAGAAAATAACAAAACATACATTTAGCCACTCCAAGTTAAACATTTCTCTCTTTTTTTTTCTTCTACTGCAGCAGCCTCAAGTGTGAGCAGCAGGTTACTTTAGACAAACAGTACCTCCAGATTTGGTTAAAACCTATGATTTACCCAGGGTTTTATTGAGAACGCCGCATGAACCAATATAGTCCTGGGATACCCAGGCAATATCCTGAAACGTCACTATTATGGGGAATCTGGCAAGGATGCCAGTTTTCTTGTAGCAGAGATTGCTTACCTCCATCTGCTGGTTCCTTGCATTATTGTCTCTGCCGTGAATACCCAGATGCTAGCCAAACACCGGGGGGGGGGGGTACCTGGCTAGCATCCAGGAATTTGGAATGGAAACAATAATGCAAGGAGCAGGCAAAGGGAGGCAAGAGCCCAGGATTGTCTCCTGCTTTCTAATAGGAGCAAGTGAGATTCAGTTACAGGAATTACTCTATATTCTGGCGTATAAGACTACTTTTTAACCCAGGAAAATCTTCTCAAAAGTCAGGGGTCGTCTTATACGCCAGGTGTTGTCTTCTTATACGCCAAGTATATCCCAAACTCTATATTTTAGCTGGAAAAGTTGGAGGTCGTCTTATACGCCGGAAAATACGAGTAACAGAAGATTGACTCTGTTTCCACTGGACACCTCAAAATCAATTTGCCACCCTGGACATTTTCATGATTGTTTTGATTTGCTTTGAATTTTTTCCCCCTGATTTTGTTGGTTTGGGGGGAGCGTTCCTACATCACAGTCTTTTTTTTTTTTTTTTTTACTTTTGCATTACTAGCACTACCCTAATTTCATCCCTTTTTACAACTCTATTTGATCTATTTGACATGGGTTAAAAAGGTAAATGAAGCTCTCCTTCCTCCAAGTTTCTAACGTAAGCAGATCTTCATTAGCATAATTTAAAAAATACCTCTTTAGCAAAATATATTGGAGCAGTAAGAAGGCAATTCCGGTAATCGGCTTTAAGCCTTGTGAATGTGCTCTTTCTGGGGAAAAAAATACAGCTTGAGTGATACACCGTACATTTCACTTTATAATAGCTACATATGGTTTTGCTCCCTGAAAGCACATTGTGTGAAATGGAGCTAACACTTTCTCCATAGGTCAACTGCAGTGTCTTCCCACTTTTAAAAAACAGCTTATCTACAGCTTCCAGTAATCTAGAAGCCTGTACATCCAAGTAACCAAACAGGCAACATTGACTTAAATTCCTTTTTGATGCAACTCTGAAAGAGGACAGTTGCCTGTGGAATGGAGGAGAAGAGGCACAGAAACTAATATTCTGCCTCCTACGATTCTTTCTGTACCTCTAACCAATTAGAACCACAAATAATAATTACAATAAAATGTTATGTCTGTCTCAATGATGAGAATGCCAGGAAAACAGTCCATACTCAGTGACTTCCCATTTTAAAAAACAGCTTATCTACAGCTTCCAGTAATCTAGAAGCCTGTACATCCAAGTGACCAAACAGGCAACATTCTTTACTTACATGAAATTCTGTTCGAATAACAGAACAACTGCCCTCTGTTCCAAATGGCAGTCCTAGGTTGGGAGGAATTAAGATTAACCAAATATTTTTGTTTGTATCCAGGTATACAGATGCACATACAAAAAACCTATATGTTTGTTTCACCATTGAACTGGACACCCTTTTGGCTTTTTGTCAAAGAGTAAAATAAAAAGGAGGGGTTGCATTTCTTTTTGTGCTTTTTCACACCCAAAAATACAATTTTCCCATTGAAAAAAACTCATTTTTCTGGGGCAAAAATTGAGAGAAAATGTGAATATTCAATCAAATATTTCACCTTCATGAGTGGGAGGCTGATGCAATTTAATCAAAGTTTTGAATATGCAAAAAAATTGCATTTTTGTTTTGGTGCAAATATCCATGAATGCAAACTATTTTATCAAAATTGCAAACACAGAACAAATTTTGCACATCTCTATCCAAGTACTGTGAACTGTAGGAATTCTCGGTCAGTAACTAATATTCAAGAGAATGGACTGGAGATACAAAAACTTCTAGAGCATATTTTAGAAGGGAAACACTAGGTAAGCTACAGAATTGTAACTTAAATGCAATACCTGAGAAAGGAAACAACTTTCAGATGTCCACAGCCTATACAATTTTGATAAAATATTTTGCATTCATGGATATTTCCACCAAAACAAAAATGCAATTTTTTGCATATTCAAAACTTTGATTAAATTGAATCAGCCTCCCACTCATGAAGGTGAAGTATTTGATTGATGCACATGTTTGCTGAATTTTTGCCCCAGGAAAAAGAGTTTTTTTAATGGGAAAATTGTATTTTTCGGTATGAAAAAGGACAAAAGAAATGCATTCAGTTTCTCTAAAGACTTGTACCTTCCAATTCAATGTGAATCAATAAGACAGGCCCAGTAATTACACAGAGCTACCTAAAAAGCTATTATTCCATGATAGTTACTACAAAACACACTTTATTCCCATTGTTTCTTTTTATATATCCTAAACACTAAAACCCCTGACTTAGTATGAGTTGGAGTAAACAAAATAAATTCTCAGGCATACAATCCTAGTCTTTCCACCAATATATAGTGTTCAGGCCCATCAACAGCTAAGTTTTAATCCAACTTCAGTCTGCAGGGTGAGAGAACACACCGGCAAAGTGATGAACTCTTTTCCTTCCATACTATCCAGCTCAGAAAATATACCTTTGAGACAGACAGTGTACAAAGAAAATTACTTGAAGATGGACAGACGCTGGATTCAAACATAAGTGTAGATGGGCCCATATTTTCAAGCCCCTAGATTTTGGGACCCTCATAATGAGAGATAGACAGGGATGAATTCTTTTATTAGTGGTACTGATATTCAACTAGCCTTGGACGCTACCATTTTCCCAAATTCAATAGAAAATAGCACTTGATATCTAGAGCAAAGTTCCACATATTACATGCTAATGATTTTCAGGCAACCCTGGGCTGTAAGCCATTTTATTAATTAGTTAATTAATTTATTTATATTCCACTCTATGCCAAAAAATTTCAGAGCAGGTTCTATTCTGTTACTAACTTATGAATAATTTTGATCCCTGCAAACATCTGGATAATGAATACCCATAGGGATTTATGAAAATGCCTTTTCCTGGGAAGTATATTACAAATACAAAATGTCTCAGCAAATATATTTTAGATACAAAATAGAAAACACACTTTTCAGTACAAACTAACCTCTTGTAACTTAAAAATTAGGTTCTTAAAAATGGCACATTGTATAAAAAGTGCTATGAGAGCAATTGAAATGAATGGGGATCTGGGGGTCAGGAGATCTCTCAAGGGCCAACTAGTTTGACGGGAGGCTACAGGTGCAGATTCGGTGCCTTCTGGAAGGGAGGGAGAGAAGAGGACAAGCGTCAAGTGGGAAAGCTGCTCTGTACAGGATCTCAACTTTGGAAAAGCACTGGAATGAAGCAGCAGAAGCCAGAAAAGGCAGTGAGTGCAACATGAAAGAAGAAAAGACACAAAGGTCCCGTTCTGACACAGGATTTAGTCAGGCTTGAAGTAGGCTCAAGTTCTCCCCATCCTGACAGTTTGCAAGGGATCTCTTGTTTCTGTGGATTAAAGGTCCCAAAATGTGGAATCCCTATTCACATTAAAAGAGATCTCATTGCCAGATTTAGAAATAAACCTCACTATTTAGCAAAAGGAACACAAGTGGGGGGTTGGGAGAGGGAGCCATGCTTTAGAGGCATTATCTTCAGTTTCTCGATCCAATGATAAGCCACGATTTCCTTTGTCCTAGACCCCTCTCTTCCCCGGCTCCCTGCCATTATGCGCTAGCTCAGGCTGCCTGATAGGGAGGGAGGAGGTCAAGAATCGACCGTAACAAATTGGCGCCTTCTGTCCTGGGGTTGCAAAGGTGTTTTTGTTGGCTCCTGTATAAAAGCCTACTTCCTTCTGCCTTCCCCACCATTTCACGCTGATCTGCTGTCACAATCCTATGCAATTGTCAGCTCTTGTGTAAAAGCCTGACTGACTGCTTCCCTCCCTCCTTCCCTCCGCCCTGCCATTTCACCCTGCTTTGATCCATCAATCTAGCACAAAACACCAGAAGGGAAAGTGATCTTTTTAATCTTCTATTGCCTTTTTAACATGAGAAGCTGTGCTACCGTGGGGGAAGAAGCGGTGAACAAAAATTGCTGCTCCATGATCTGAATTGGAAACAGGCTTATATGGGGGTGGGGTTTGAATTGCCTGCCCTGATGAAGTCAGGGTATGATGGAGGAGAGAGGGGAGGAAGTTTCTCCCCTGTGAGTCTCCATTATAAGCTAACAGTGGGAACGAAAAAACGACATTACTGCTGATTTTTAAAAACCCTGGTTTAAATCTAGATTAAATTGCCCAGTGGGAACCTGGCCAAAAAGAGTTCACTTGCTGTCTGAGAGCCACTGATTTGACTGATTGGAGCACCAAGGACCCTTAAGAATTGGCTTATACTATGCCTGTTAAGAAAGGGAGGAAAGAACATGCTTCATGTGATACAACCCCAAAAGGTCCTCAATGCCTTTGTAACAATTAAGATTATCTCTACTTGAACATCTCCCTGTTACTTCTGATCATGAAAGATATTTTCCCTTAAAATCATGTGGCCTTCCACAGTAGTAGCCTGTTAAGATGTAATTAAATCTGGCATGTTAGAAAAGTATTGGGCTAAAGCACATAATTTTTACTTGACATTTCAAGCTGAAGAGGCCATACCAACAAATTTAATAATACACAGCTGATTTTAACAATGATATACGCAATGCTATGGAAAAATAAGACTTAAAGGACAGTTGTCTGTGGGATGGAGGAGAAGAGGCAGAGAAACTAATATTCTTCCTCCTACGATTCCTTCTGTACCACTAACCAATTAGAACCACAAATAATAATCACAATAAAATGTTACATCTGCCTCAATGATGAGAATGCCAGGAAAACAGTCCATACTCAGGTTCTGCTTCCTTCAGACTAAAGCCACTAAGACACAGTGAGAGTTTGGGTGTATGATAGTAAGATGTTTATGAACAGATCATATTAAACATAAGTGATAATTACCTTTTCAAAAGGGACAGAAGCTCTCTTGATCCTCACTTGCAATAGCCATGGTTAAATATTAAGGAAGTTCAGTGCATTCCCATAAGATTTCTCAGGGAGATCAGCTGCCTCCTCCAATGATAGCAGGTTCCAGAGAGAAGATAAGAACATAAAAGAAACTCTGCTGCATCAAGCCACAGTCCATCTAGTCCAGCATCTTGTTTCACCCAGTAGTTCACCAATAGCTTCTGTGCATTTTCAAGCAGAAGATGGAGATAAAGTCAAACTGTTCTGAAGTCCCTGCAAATGGTCTTTAGTGGCATCCTGCCTGTATCTTCAACCTGAAGGCAGTACTTAGGCATCCATTTTAGTAGCTACTGATGTCCCTGTCATGCCTTGTGCCATCAGCGCCTCCTCCAAGAAGGAGGTTGTTGGCCATGCCAGCCAAGCCTTGTCAAGCTTCCCTGCCAGCCAAAATGGAGAAGATGTGCCTCAAGGGTCAAACGTGCACAATGATCCCATCTTCCATGATGGGGACAGTTTGGACTCCGACACTGGCCAACTCCCTTCACAGAATGCTGTCAGGCAGCAACGAGAACACCTGAGATGTTCAGCGCATTTGCATGCCAAACTGCTGCATCAGAGGGGGCACAGTTCACCCAGCCCTACTTAAGAATGCCCAAACGGAGCAAACACTGTTGAAACAACGGATCTTGTCTTGCAACCTCGGCTCCTGGACTTTCTGTGTTCCTGAACCTTTGACTGGTTTATGACAATGAAGACCCTCTGGAAAATCTGACCATGGCACTCCTGACCACACATTAACACTTTTTCCTCCACAAACTCTGTGACCTGATCCAGCTGCTCGCTGCTGTTTGCCTGGCATGCATGTTTGTGTGTTCACTTGCTGAAAGCTGCCAGCTTGAGACATGACAATCCCTGACCTCCGTGAATTTGTCTGCTCCTTCCATCAAGCTATCCAGGGCAGAACTCTTGCATTAGATCACCTCCAAACATGGAACTGGAACAAAAAGACTCCCTCTTCACATTAATACATAATTTATGTATTAGAACATTTTTATACTGGCGCCTGCCTATCTCAATATCCCTAAGGGGTTTATCAAAGAAGAAAAACAGCAAAAAAATCCAACCGCTTCCAGACCAGCATATTATTCCAGCTTAACTAATAAAGGGCATAAGCATGAAAGCAGTAGTGGTCAGAATGAGGTACACTGGAACTTCCACATCATGGTTCGACAGAGTTCTTAGGTCTCCTCAGTGCAGTAGTTCTGAGTATCTTCAGATGCCAGCCACCACTGCATGAAATAGCTTTTGCATTGTGTCAGGAGCTGGGAACAGAATGCAAATGGCAGAGGATGAGATGGATAAATATGAGTTTGAACAAACTTTGGAGGCAGGAGATGACAGAAGGACATGATGTGCTATGGTCCACGAGGTCAAGAAAAGCCAGTTGTGACTAAACCACTGAACAACAGCAAAAACAACTTAATAGAGCAAATCAAGGCTATTTATATAATATATTTCTTTGGTTAGTATAATAGCTCTCCTCTTCTCAGTTATTACATAAAAACTATAAAATCACAGAAAACAGTCCAAGCTCAGTCCTACATCAATGCATTATGCCTCTCTCCCTTTTCAAGGCCACTGCTTTGTAAAGGACGCATATGAACTTCAGTGCAACTCTTTTCCTCTTGGACATTCTTATTTATCTCAAACAGGATAACTGCTGGATCAGACCAATGGGTTTTCTGATCCAGCATTCTAATGTTGCTTCGAGGAAAAGGCAAGTGGAAAACCAGCAAACAGAAAATGAACATTTATGTTTCCCAGGCTGTCATCAGTCAGCTGCACCACTGCTGATCACGTGCAGATTAATCAGCAGCTTTTTACTTCGCACTTTTCCTTGTGAGCTGCACAGATACTGCAGACTGGGGATGTGAATGAATTTTATTTTATTTTATTTTGCATTCCAATTCAAATCGAATCAAGTATCCAAACATTCCATTCAATTTGAATGTTTAGAATCCAAATGCAACAAAATCCAGTCTGAGTCGAATACATTCAAATCTATTCTTTTGAATGTTAAATTCAAATCTGACGATACAAATGTCGACAACATTCATACGTGTCATGTGTATCTGTATGCATTTCGTACGCATCCCATTCTATCCCGTGTGCATCCCGTTTTTGTCCCGTACCATCAGCGCAACTGTGTACAGATGCGTATGAGATTCGTACAGATACGTACTATCTGTGCAAATGCATACAGATTTGTACAGATAAATAAATAAGTAAATAAATAAATAAGTAAGTAAATATTTATTTATTTATATTTATATCCCACCCCATACCCGAAGGTCTCTGGGCGGATAACAACAAATTAAAACAGATAGAGATTAAAATGAAATACAGATTAAAACAAGATACACATTTGAAAACACCTTAAAAATTCAACATATGTAATGCGTACGTATTGTACATTTGAAAGCTTCGTTCGAATGTTTAAATTCAGATGTGTGTAAAGAGAATACAAATTTTGAATGGGAAAAACAAGAGTGGGAAAGCAATCTGAGTAAGGCGGAAATGGGTACGATTGGTATGATGTATAAAATCTTACTTCAAATAGAAATGGAACATGATCAGGTCAAAGACTGCATGATTATGTGGGCAAGGAACTTTGGGTACAATATTCAAATGGATCAATGGGAAAAACTTTGGGTGAAAGGTATAAAATTTACTGCTTGTGTGTCATTGAAAGAAAATATTTACAAAATGATGTATAGATGGTATTTAATGCCATATAAACTTGGAAAAATGTATCATACGTCAACAAAATGCTGGAAATGTAAAAAGGTAGATGGTACTTTCTATCATATGTGGTGGACATGTGAGAAAGCAAAAAAATACTGGAATTTAATATGGCGCCGGATGAGACAGATTTTGAATATTAACTTTGAGTTGAAACCAGAATTATTTTTATTAGGTGTGGTTGATGAAAATTTAAGCAAAGTAAAGACCTTGATATTGTATATGGTAACAGCAGCAAGACTGTTATATGCACAAAAATCGAAGCAAGAAGAATTACCTACTGAAGAGGAATGGATAATCATATTGATGGAGATGGCAGAAATGGATAAACTGATGAACTTATTAAAAGATA
>MTQE01001134.1:9075626-9092151 GCA_014337955.1 Aspidoscelis marmoratus | reverse complement strand
GATCTAGCACATCTACTTCTAAACTGCAGACTATATGAGGAAATAAGGAGGTATTACATAGCGCCCTTCTTAGCCAACTATAACCTCCTGGATGATATCAGGAAGCTTCACATATTGCTCAGGGGCTCGGACAGGCAGTCCATTTTTATGGTTGCACTTTTTATTCTGAAGGCAATGAAGACCCGTGCTCATTTTACTAGTTTTTAAATTATGTGCAAGGCACCATGCTGTGTGCTACTATGTTTCTGTATTTTGATATGGTCAAACAGACTAATCAATAAAAGTTATGCATGTATGTAGCTGCACTTTGAATCTGCTCTCAATCCATGTCGAATTCACCCTGGATCAGTTGCAGATGTGACCGGCGCAACCATGTTCCCACCTCCCCGGTTCACGAATGTTCCAAAGTATTCGTAGTCGTATGAATGTTCCAAAACATTCGTACAAATACGAACGTCAATGTACGAATGTCATAACATTTGATTCATATACAAATGTCCAAATTCATATGAATATCTAATGTTAAAAATATTTGCACACATCCCTAATATAATCCTCCTGCCTCAACATGCAGTGACATTCTGTACCTACTCATTGTTGACTATGGTCTTCGATGTGGGATATGTATTTTTTTTTACTTTTTTTAAAAAAAATTATTTCTGCTTGTTTATTTTTAGAGAGAATTCAGGGACTAAAGCAATACCTTGGAATACGGAGTTTCCATGGTTACTTTTTTGTGGCAAGAGCAGGGGTAATTGAACTCTTGGGGTCCACTTCTCAGCAGATGCCTTTTGCCTTTACATATTCGTTCCCATTCATAGGCACACAGATTGCATCAACTGCATGTTTTCAAATACTAGCCAACATGAATTCTGATCATTCCTGTTAAGCAAATTGAAGGTAGTTAATAATAACAAAATTGCTTGCAAAATTTACCTATCCAAAGGCTGACGATCCAAATAAACACATGGACAAAATTAATGTATGGTTCATACTGTCACTATAATTTTCTTGCACCCGGGAGAGGGCCTTCTCAGTAATGGCCCCCAGGCTATGGAATAGTCTATCCCTTCTTTGATCATGTTCAGGAAGGCAGTGAAGACACACTTCTTCTCTCAGGCCTTTGGTTAAATGTTGGTTATGTTTTTCCCCCATTGCAAATACTACTGTTTTAACTGATATTGTGCTGTTTTTTAACAAGTTGTATTTTAAATGTTGTGATGGTTATAATTGTTTTAATACAGGTTTTTTTGATATGCTTGACTTTAAAAGTTGTTACCCACCCTGAGACCTTTGGGTATAGAGTGGGATAGAAATTAAATAAATAAATAAATAAATAAAGTATACATTGTCACTAGCAACCAAAGTTCACAGGTAGACAGAGCCATAGGACCCCAAATATCTAAAGGAACGTCTTCTCCCATATCGACCTGCCCGTGCCTTAAGATCAAGTGGCGAGGCCCTCCTGGTTGTCCCATCACCTTCAACAGTGAGGTTGGTGGGCACGCGGGAGAGAGCCTTTTCTGTGATGGCCCCCAGACTATGGAATAGCCTCCCCCTCGCGGTGCATCATGCCCCTTCCTTATAGATATTTAGGAAGGCAGTGGAGACGCACCTCTTTGCCTTGGCCTTTGGCTGAGCTGCTTATGTTCCCCCTACCCCCCACAGTACAGACACTGTCATTTTAAACATATTGCATATTGTTTTATACTTGTTGGATTTTTAATGTATTTTACTGTATATTCTATTTTAATCTGTTGTTACCCACCCAGAGATCTTTGGGTATGGGGCAGGATAGAAATGTAGATAATAAATAATAAATAAATAATAGGGTGTTTTTCCACTTACCATTCTTAATCTGGTTCTTAGAAGATACGGATCTTTGAAATGGGGTCCTAAATCTATGCAGTCCTTGAAGATTCAGATCTCTGCAAGGACCCAATGCTTCTCCACTGGCAGTCTAGCACCCAATGCCAATGGGTGCTAGACACGCTTGCAGTGTGACCACTGAAGAACCCATCAGGTAAATCCGTTCTGCCCTAAGTGGAAGGTGTGCTTGTGGTGTGGCACAATTGGCTGGTGTGGACGTCACCCAAGGCCCGCTTCTATTGACAGTGGGTGTGGTGGAGAGGCAAAGTTTTGTAGCAGGTTATGTAGCTGCTATGAAGTCCGGCCCACACCCTGTAGCCAAATTGGGTAGTTCATCTACAAAGATGCCATTGGACACACAGGACTGACCCTTTAGCAGCTACACAGATAGATCCATCTATGTAGACAGCTACATACAACCATACCGCCTGTGCTGGACTTTTTAGGAAGCTACGAAGAATGTGCAGGGCTACATAGATGTGAGTGGCAAGGCAGGGCCGAAGCCAGCCCACTGTAAATGGCAGCTACTAAGCCTGCCCTTGGACCCCATTGCCCTTGGATCTGGTCTTCAAGGCTGAAGATTGGATTGAAAACACCTTTAAAGGGGTGCACAGGAAGTCCAGATTTAAGGACCTGAACTCAATCCAGACTTCCCTTATGCTAGTGTGTGTAAATGGGGTCCTAATAAGGTCTTGTGTGGGAAGAGGGTCTTACCGTTTGGCACCAATTGGGCACCGATCGGGTCCCTAATAGATTCTCAATGGGTGCTTCCTGCTAGTGGAAAACCCCTCATAGAAAGCTAACCTGTGGTGCATTCCTAAGGGTTTATTATAAGAAATGCAAACTGAAGTTCATCAGATCCATTAAATGTTGAATATTAAAGCTGGGAGAAAGAGTATTGTATTAGATTCCACTGGAGAAGGAAATAAATCGATGTCAATATTATGAGGAAGCAATGCATTTTCTTTTATTCCTCTGAATTAAATAACAATATTATCAAGCCATTGCTTTTTACACTCAAGGTTAGTCTCCAGAAGCTTTGAACTACAGCTCCAAGCATCCCTTGCCTTTAAGAATAATAAGAACATAATAGGAGTCCAGAGGCTAGGACACTTAGGCTAGCACACGCAGGGATGTTTTCCCATTCACACACAGGCAAGTAAAGAATGCATCTCCACGCATTCCTACCTGCCTACGTACGAATGGGGAAAGTGAACCTGTGTGTCCTACCCTGAAAAGTCTGGTGCTGTAGCTAGCCAATCAGAGCAGCTGGCATGCGCAGGTGCACCCGGCCCGTCATTTTGGGACCCAGTGAAAACGAGGTAAGTACCTCGCACACACATGCTTCCCTGCATAGGCCCAGGCCTGGGAGGGTGGATGCCCGGGGGGAGGGGGGTTCGTGTGGGCCCTAGGGGAACCAATCCGGTCCCCTAGAACCCACAGGAACCCAGGGAAGAGACCAAACAGGCCTGCCTGCCCCTGGGTCCAGACAGACCCAATCTGGACAGGGCTGGGGGGGGGCCTGCATCTGTCAGGGAGAGAGTATGTGAATGTGCTCCCTTCCGAACAGCTGCAGAACAGCCCTGAATGCCCTGGCCCAGGTGTAGAGCACAATTCTGTCTCTCTAACCTGGAGGGGGTACCTAGGGAGCCGTTGATACACCTCCATGGTAGCTGATACTGATTAGATATTTGACAGGTATTAAGTTGGTTAAGGGTGCATAGAAAATGGAGTTGTGCTTCAGCATTTGCATCTAAAGCACAAGCTTATCTATCGTTTTCAAGAACTATTCAATAACCAGAAATGAATCATCCTGAAATACTACCCTGCCTCCATATGGCAAGGGTAAAGGCCAGATGTTAATCAGCAGTCAGGATTACTCCTCACAATGCACAGCCAGGCAAGTGTGGGAATCCCCCAACACATATTTGTCTTGCCAGCTGTCTGGTGAAGTCCTTCAGCACAATGTCTGAAAGGACTTCTGGGAGCTTCCTGTGCACCCAACCGCTTCCTCTGCTTATTTTCATCCATACAGCGAGTTCCCCAAAGCCCATTCTGATGCAACGCAGGAGGACTTTGTCAAACACTCAGTAAGAAACATGCAGTTGAAAATATCCCAAATAAGTAAAAAATAGTGTTGCATCTCTCCTCACCATTTTTGCTTTGACGTAAGCAGCTGACAGATCGTGAGAGCCCTGACCAGCGTCAAGGTTGTCTGGCTGTCCACTTGCAATGCCAACACCCTGTCAGCACATGGCTGGCAGCAGCTTAGATTTATTATGGAGAAATGATAAACTACATACATGCAAAGCTGAAGAAAATCATGCACACACAAGCAAATGGGTCTTAAAAATGGACACCAAGACAGAATACCATTTACGTGTTCTGTGATTAGGACACCATTTTTCTAGTAACGACTCTTAGAGAGAATAAACACATGCATATTAATAGCTAAGGATGTGCAAAAGTATTCAAAACATTCAAAATTTGATCAAATTTGTTTGAATTCAGATATTCGAACCGAATGTCTATGCATTTGTCTTTTAACATTTGAACAAATTTGAATGTTTTGAACCATTTGTACGAATTATTTGAATATTTGTATGCGTATTTGTATGCCATTGATGTCGGATCCAAGTGAATACTGAACACTGCTGAAATGTTCTTACTCCCAAGTTAACTAATGTAATATTGGCAGAGACATACAAAAAAGATCTTCTGCCTCCACACAAGGCCTTTGAATGTATTCGATTCGAATCAGATTTTGTTGCATTCGGATTCTAAACATTCAAATCAAATTGAATGTTTTGGACATTCAATTCAAATAGAATTTGAATGCAAAATAAACATTTGTGCCCATCCCTATCTTAATGCTATTTAAAATGCTATGAGAAAATTAGATATTGTTTTAAATGAAAACTCTGCTACTTAAAATTGCTATTTTGCCTATCTAAACTTCCGTCTTTCTTCTGAACAGTGGATTCCTTTAAATCCCTAACATTTTGGTGGAATGCCATGTCCAATTATGGGACTTTGTTTATTTTTAGTTACAGAATAGATTACCAGAAAGCCAAACAACAACAAATCAAATTGTTTAGTAATAAATCTGCTATCTACTAGCTGAATTTCAAATGGTCAAATATATTGTTTGGAATAGTTGAAATAGCACACAAAGGGAAAGGGAAACCTAACGAGGATCCCTAAGGAAAAAGAAGAAAACTAAAACCTAAAACTGTAGTAATGCTAGAGCTAAATTAATAGGAGGGGGCCGTGTTTTTCTCAAAAGCAGTGAGATGAAACTGCTTGTTCCGGCATTCAGCTGATTAAAATATACAGCAGATATTTATGTGATGAAAAACCTAAGCAAAGGGTGAGAGCTGTTTTGTTCCTTCCCAGGAGATGGATGATTAGGAGATCAGGAATAATAGCTGATCATGGCTAGAAAAACTGTGTCTACAAAATATAAATGGAATACCAAAAAAGTGACTAGAGAAGGAGGAGGGAGGGAGCAGCTTTGTTTGCTAACACAAGAAAAGACACATATTTGGGATGAAACAGAAACGTTTATACAAAAGTTCTGAACAAAAAAACCACATTCAGAGACATCAAAAATTCCTCAGAGGTTCGCTGTACAAAAAACACAACTGCTTCCTTGTAATAAGGGTCTGACCATGCTTTTGTCATGACATGTACACTTCTTTGAGGAGCAAATGTTCATGAAGTATAGTTTGCCTCACATTCTGATCAGCAGCATGTGAGCTCACATTCAGTTCTGGACAGTTTTACCTAATTCCCTAGACACGTTTCTGTATCAAGCACTGAGCCATCCAGAAGCCATGTGAAATTTTATCTTCACCATTTTTATGATGAACAAGAGAGGCTTGTGCAGTAGATGCGCGAGCCTGAAAATGGCATAAGTAGTACTAATTGTGAACAGGCCCTAAGAGACTAATTACTAAATTATTTGAAGCAAAAAACCCCAAAGAATTAGTGTCCAAAGAAGGCATTTAGCAACATTATGGAACATGAAAGATCATGTCTTTAAACAGGACCATCACAGCCAAAAAGAATCCTGAAGAGTAGACTCATGTCAAGGAAGACACAAGAAAGCACCCTTTAGAAAGTGGAATGAACTAAAAGAAAGGGAACACAGATTTTGGCAAAAGAAATGCAGAGTAGGGATGGATGAATAATATTTGTCAACTTCAAAATTCATACAAATTCATATGAATTCAAACATTTGTGGGTGAATTGAAAACGGCCTACATTTGTAGGCTTCCATTCATCTGCAAGTTGAATGTATCTAGCCTTCGTCAGGTCTCCATAGATGCTTCAAGGAGGGGTGGGTCTGCCCACCCCGGGTCACGCCCCCTTACTTGTAAATCCAACCACCACCAGCATCGCACCCTCCTCTGGGGCTCAACTAGGCCTTCCAGAGGTGCACTCAAAAATGGAGATGTTGTCCCCATCTGGGAATTGTGGGAGGCAGCCTCTCCAACTGCACATGCATCTCCAGGATAGGGGTGTGCATGAATATTTGTAGACATTCAAAATCCAATCAAATGTGCCAAATTTCAACATTCAAACTTGAATAGAATGTCCCGAAATTTGAATGTAAACATTTGAATCAAATTTGTTTGAATTATCCGGCCATTCATATGTGTACAAGTTTATAAACAATGCATACATGAAGATCCGCATCTTTCCCACATCTGTATGCACTTGTACAGATCCATATGGGATGAAAACAGGTTGCATATGTGATAACTATGGGATGCATACGGACATGTACGGATGCATATGGATTGCAATGGTGGTGGTGGTAGTGGCAATTGTAAGTGGGAGAAACTGGGACAGGAAAGAAGAAATAGGGGTTCCTTTCATGCAAGAACATTCAACAGATGTTTGTGCATGAAGCAGAATATTCACCTCTTCAATTTGTATTGGATCAAAGGGGGTAAATGGGCTTCATGTACATCCCCTGACATACAAGTGTTTTGAGATACAAGCCGCCGAGCGAGTGATATTTTGCTTTGAGATGAGAGCAAGATTTGAGATACGAGTATGTAAATACAGTACAGTACATAACAAAAACAACTGAGGTGGTGTTTTGGGAGCTGGAATGGATTAATGGGAAAAT
Source organism: Aspidoscelis marmoratus (assembly GCA_014337955.1). Lineage (NCBI taxonomy): Eukaryota > Metazoa > Chordata > Lepidosauria > Squamata > Teiidae > Aspidoscelis > Aspidoscelis marmoratus. Next base: position 9,085,142 of record MTQE01001134.1, on the reverse strand, counting down.
TGCTTTGAGATACGAGCGATTTGACATAAGAGCAAGGTTACGGAACGAATTAAACTCGTATGTCAAGGTACCACTGTATTTGTTTGAATAGATCCCCTTCAGATGTGATAGGATTTGTATTCGATATGAATGTTCAGTCACATACGAATCCCATACGAATTCATATGAATAGCAGACAAAGCTTCATACAGAACTTCATACAAATGTATCAAAACATTCATTTTGAATTTGAAGGTCAATCAGAGAATGTGCCAACATTCAATTTGAATTTGAATATCCAAATTTGGCCAAATTCATACAAATTTTGAATGTTATGAGTATTTGTGCACATCCCTAATATTCAGTTGCACAATTTGCACAAACTGGGCGCTTCAAATGTTTGCACTCAAACTGAATGATGGCTATATTCGAAAGCAGGCATTTGCATGCAAAGTGAAAGTTTTTGTGAGTTTGTTCAAAGCTTTGTTAAATTTTTGAAGGTGAATTTGTGGATTCTTAGTGGATTCGAACCAGAGTCAGAGGTGGTGGCAGGGACTGATGAACATTTGAATTGAATTTGAAGCCTGGTACATTCAGATTTCCATCCCATTTGCTTCAATCTCAATGGGAGGGGGAATTCTTGCAAATCCCTAGTTTAGAAAAGTTTCTAACACTGGAATGCTATCACAATTAATGTGGGATCACATAGACCCTAGACTCTTCAAGTGCATCCAAACAATGCTGTATAGAACATGCTCTTGTTTGTGGGAAAGTGTATGTTGACATCATTGGGTGTTTTTCCACTGTCAAAAGTACCCAATTTTGCACCCATTTAGGACCCATTTGGGTGTCAGCTGGATGACCCCATTTCCACTACGGCACCCATTTGGGACCCGATTGTTTCCACTGCCAATGGGGAAATCCGGATCTAATGGGTACATTTTGGCCTTTAATCCAGATTTTCTGTAGACCCCATTAAAGGGGTCTACAATGGGGTCTTCTCCCAGAAAATCTGGATTAAATGGAGCCTGTTTCCACTGGAAACAGGCAATGGGTTCCAAAGGAGGCTAGGGGGAGGGGATGCACCTTTGGGACCCCCCCCCCAACATTGGCTTCGAAGTCACTTCGAAGTCACTTTGAAGTTGACTTCACATTCACTCCGAAGTGACTTCGAAGTCAGCTTCGAAGTCACTTCGAAGCATGAGCTCAACTTTGAAAGTTGAACTCATGCTCCGAATTCACTTCAAAGCTGACTTCGAAGTCACTTCGAAATCACTTCGAAGTTGCTTTGAAAACTGCACCCCCCCTGCCCCCCAAAACACCTGGGGTAATGGTCCTTAATCTGGATCTACTAGATCCAGATTAAGAAATGTACCCATTCCTTAGATCCAGATCTTCTTAGATCCAGATCTAAGGGCTGCAGTGGAAAAACACCCATTGACAACATGAAAAAAAAACATAACCCATGGTTTATATGCACACCAGACTTGCATCCAAATATGTGTCCAAGGGAAGTTTGCACACATACCATGAGAAGCCTGTGCAGACAATGTACAAGAAGGGTGTTTTTCCACTGTCACTAAAAGTACCCTCTAAGTACCCATTAACAGGTACATAATGGCATTTTTGTACCCATTAATGGGTACTTAATGGGTACTTCTAGTGACAGTGGGAAAACACCCAAAAATATATTTGTTCTGGACTATTTGTGCAAATTGGGCAAACAGTGTATGATGAGATGTGGACCATATATATTTATTCCCTTGAATCTGATAGTGTCCCGTTAGAGAAAGACAAGTGGAAACTGAGTATCACTACCCAAAATAACAGAGAGAAAAGGGATATGAGATTACCTTAAATTGCAAAGAAAGATGAGAGAAAGAATTTAAGCAATACCACCTAGTTTCTGCCTTTTAAAAACTGAAGTGAGACAACTCCTTCTACCCCAGTTCAAAAGCTAACAGTCTTGCCTGTTAAAAATAAGAAATTGATGTATTAGTGTCCTTATAATTTTTGCACACTCAAAAAATAAAACCTGAATTGTCCTTCATTAGAAATTCCAAGCTTTCTTATGAGAGAAACAAAATATAAAATCAAATGCAATGGTAAATTCAATAAATCGTTACTCAATCAATCAGAAACTAGCCTAAATAAACAGATGTGTTTTAAGTGTGTACCAAGAGTTTCCAGAAAATTGGTGCCCAGTTGACCATCCTGCAAGGTGAATGACACAACAGAAAAGTTTGTTCCCATGATAATGCCATATGGCTTCAATCTAGAAAGCATCACTAGCAAATCTCAGGAATCAGGCAAGTCTACAGACCTTTCTGCATTCCGCAGACATGATCTGGATCAGTGGGTCCAGACCAGTCAAGTCCATTGACGCACAGTAGTCTGGAACAGTGCTATCTCCATGACAGTGCTGTTCTGGACCAGCCCCTACACTGGGGCAAGATCGATGTCCAAGGATCCCTGGTTTCTGAACTTCTACTGACTGTGCTAGATCATATTGAATGAAGACAGGAAATGAGAGACTTCTTCCCTTCAGTAGTTCGTGGGCTACAGCATTCAGAGGTCTAGTTTCCCCCTCCGTAACTTCTACCAAGATGAGTAGACCATCTCCAGATGCCTTTTGCTGAATTGCATTTAATAGCTAACAATGTGATCTCCTCAGAGATGGTGCAACAGTGTTTGGTGTGTGTGTGTGGAATCATACCAAAGAGATTCAATGACCACCATCACAGAAAACAGATACATTCTTTGGTACAGTCATTTCTCACAAGGCAACACTACAGGCTAAAAGATACTGACAGAGTTTCAAAGTAATACCCTAGAGGCTCAGTCGCGATAGTTTAAATTTCTAACAGAGTTTCAGATAGGACTTCAGGATGGAGGGGAGAGAGAGAGAGAAGCAAATCATGAGAGACTTGTCTTACCTTTCTTACCTCATAGGTATTTTCAAGTGAATCTGCAGTGGGTTTTCCACAAAGCTAGTGAATTGTTAACAGTGTCGGTTGCTTTTGTTTTCTTCAGAGAGCTGCTCCAATCTGTTACATTGCATTACACCCTTGGAAGTTGCATCTCTCTATCATTATTAGTGATCAATTTGCTCCGTACTAAAAAAAATCCAGAGATCAGGGTCGCTGCCTGTTGCTTTTCAAGACATGGGGGACCAGGGCTCTATGGTGGAGGTAAACCGCTGAGCGGCAGACGAGGATTTCGCTCTTGTTCATTATGACAACTTTGATCATATTTCCAAACTGATTCGTTAGTCTATAATACTCAAGAGGAAATTTTGCCTGGCAGAAAAGCTTTTATTGATGTTTTGACAGCCATTCTGTTTTTTCCTTCCCAGGGATATAAAGTGATGCCATCTGGAATAGCCACCCACAACATGCAAACACATACATTTCATCTGCCTCATTATCACCACGCCATTCTCAGTGTGGTGCGCACACATGCCTTTCTCATTATTGGGGGGGGGGAGGCATTCAACCTGTTTCCAAATCATCTTGGTTTGAAGGGGGGAGTGGGGAACCCACTTCATAAAACTGTTATCATCAGGAAGTATAAAGAGAAGCAAGACTGCGATCCAAGTTTGGGTACAAAATTCCAGGGTGTCCATCTACTAGGGGTGTGCACGATGGAATTTTTGGGATTCAATTCAATTCTTTAGAATTTGAATTTACCCAAATTCATTTTGAATTAAGCAAATTCAAATCTATTCCTTTGAATTTTTTATTTGAATTTGCACTTATGAATCTCAACATTTGTATGTGCCCATACGCATTGTTACGCATCCATACACGTCCGTATGCATCCCGTAGTTATCTCGTATGCAACCCATTTTCGTCCCATATGGATCTGTACAAATTCATATAGATGCGGAAAAGATGCATATCTGCAAGTACGCCTCGTGTACAAACCCATACACATACAAATGTTCAAATAATTTGGACAAATAGATTCAAAAATCCAAAATTTGTTTGAATGTTTAAATTTGAATTTATGGACATTCGATTCGAATTTGAACGTTGAAATTCAGACAAAATCTTTTGAATTTCAAGTTTTGAATATTCATGAACATCCCTACCATTTACCATAAGCCTTCCTTTAAACATCACAGTGACGTATGTTTCTTAATTGGGGAAATTACTGTAGATATGTGATAAAATTAGCTTGAAGGTCTCAACCATTTTGCATCATTTGGCTAAAAGTGGAACTTTATACATGTGGTATTTCTACTGTGTGAACAGATTAGGTTTATTTATCTTTGTCATATGCTCTGTCCCAGGGCTTGCCTAATTGCATCCACAGGCCCAAGTGTGCAAATAGGCCTTATCTCTCTGCTGCCAAGCTTAGTCTATCAAAAAGAACTACAAACAGAAATTCTTAGATATACACATACATATGCATATATAGTACAAAACATGATTTGGAGTGGGGGACTAAATGTTGTATTTGAGAATAATAATTGTCGTTATGGATCAGGACAATGATCTGTTTCACCCAGCATTTTCCATCAAACCCCAAACTGATAATTTGAGGAAAGGTTAAGTTTAAAATAATATTTTCCGGTACCAGGTGAAAACTGCTATAAGATTTGCCATTGCTAAAATAAATTTGATACCCAACTGAAGTTCTAATTGAATATTTACCAGCTGAAACTTAGGACCTTGGAAAAGGTTAATTCTGCATATTTATGACTTAATTTCCAATTAGATTTAAATTAGTTATAAAAAAGGTAATGCAAGTCCCCACATTGAACCTCCAGCGAATGAATATTTAGTGTTTGAAATTCCTGCTAGAATTGTAAGTCATTACTGAAGTGCTACCAGCAAAAATGATTTCGTCACAGGCATGATAACCTGGGAGACAAGTGTAAAAAAAACACATAAGAAAAACAATTAAGATCCAGTGTGATTCAAATGGGGCTTTTCCCTTCAAATCCAAAATAAGATTCTGCCTATAAAATCCAAATGTCTCTTGTCCTACTCTATGGAACATTTGGCCAAAGAAAAGCTGGCACCTAACCTAAGCAATTGCTTATTTAAGATGGATAGGTCTTGTGCAACATTCATTTTAGCATTTGCATTTTTAGGTCCCAGCTTCCATCCATATTGTTAAGTTTACATTACTTAAACTTTCCATTAAGACCCACGCATGGCACATTCCTCATTGAAATATTCCATCACATTCTTGCCAAGAGCTGCATAAGTTTACTTGCTTCTTGTTATTCCATTTAATGGCATTTGTCACAAAGTGGGTCAGGCTGACAAAAGAAATAAAGATCTACTGCCGCTGCCACCACCCAAAAAAAGAAATCTGTTAAACCTGCTTCTTTTCTGAACATTCACAGCCAAGTAAATCTTATTGTTTAACAACATACCATTTTTCTTGCATTTACCAGTTCTGAAGAGAAACCTTTTCAGCTTCTGTAGGTTTGTGCATCTTAAAAGTGGCCAGGTGAAGCATATCTGCTCACAGAACCAGCTAACAACAATTAGTCATATCTAAAGATCTAACTACAAGTTTGGCGCTAACAGGTGGACCTAGGCCCACATATCTCCAAGAGTAAAAAGAAGACTTGGGGAAGGGCAAATTTAGAGCAGTGGAATTAGGGATGGGATGTGTATGAATATTTGAACTATTTGTTATTTTTACGAATTCGCAAGAATTCAGACATTCATAGGGTGTTTTTCCACCACAGTCCTTTGTCCAGATCTAAGAAGATCCCGATCTAAGGAATGGGTACTTCCCTTAATCCAGATCTAGTAGATTAGATCCGGATTAAGGGAAGTACCCAATGTGTTTCCATGGGTGGTCTAGCACCCGATAACAATGGGTGCTAGCCTGCCTACTGTGGAAACACCAGAACACCCATTTGCAAATCCAGATCTACCCACAAGGGGTCTGCCTGTCACCCCAGGTGTTTTGGGGGACAGGGGGTGCAATCTCCAAAATTGCCTACGGAGATTAGCAAAGGCTCTGAAGTCCCTCTTAATTCCCTCCGAAGTCATTCCAAAGTTTCCTTTGGAGATAAGCACAGGCTCTGCAGAAAAATCCCTTTGGAGCCTTTGCTAATCTCCAAAGGCAACTTCAGAATGACTTTGGAATGACTTTGGAATGACTTCGGAGTTTTGAGCCTCCTCTAGACCCCATTGCCCAATTGCAGTGGAAACAGGCTCCCTATAATCCGGATTTTATGGCTGAAGACCCCTTTAATGGGGTCTACATGAAATCTGGATTATAGGTCCTGAAGGACCCATATGATCCGGATTTCCCTAGCTGTGGTGGAAACAGATGTGTCCCTAATGGGGTCCGTGGTGGAAATGGGGTCATCCGGCTCTCAGCCAAATGGGTCCTTAATGGGTGCTAAAATGGGTACTTACTGCCAGTGGAAAAACACCCATAAATGAATCAGATGTCTGGACATTTGGAAGTACGTTTTTATATGAATATGAATAATTCAGACATTTGAACTAATAGTTGGGAGATCCATTGAACGGTACGGATACGTACAGGATAGGTATGGGATACGTACAGATACATATCATCGGATACGCATGCGTACCCACTGAATATTTGAATGAATACGTATGAGTGCCTTTGTATCAAAGTGAACGTCCAGACATTCGAAATTGTGCATTCATATGAATACAAATGTTCGAACAAATCAAATGTCAAAAATAGTGTTTGCACATATCCCTACGTAGGATGGTGCACTTGATTTGGAACTTTGATCTATCCTATAGACACAGCAAGAAAATTCCACATATGATTACAACTGATTCCTTAAAGAGTACCTGAGGCTTTACAGTTGAAAAAAATAGATTTTATTAGGAAAATAATACTTGGAAAGGAAAATCTGTGTTCTGAACCATTCAGAGTACATGTGCAGAGGACAGAAAAAGCTAAAAATTGGGCTTTTTCACATTTGAAGTTTTAGAACATGGAATTAATACCCCCACAGCAGAGGAAATGTAGAGAGATCTTCAAATATGGTTATGGAATAGTCTCCCCCTTGAGGTGCATCACACCACTTCTCTGTATACATTTAGGAAGGCGGTAAAGATGCATCTCTTTGCCCTGGCTTTTGGCTGATGTGATCATTTTTTCCTCCCACTATAGATTTTTTGTTTGTTGTCTGCTTGTTTGTTTTTTAAATGTTTTTATGGATATTACTGTTTTAACCTGCTGTTTTAGACTGCTACCCCGCCCTGAGACCTACGGGTATAGGGCGGGATATAAATATAAATGAATGGATGGACGGACAGACAGACGGACGGATGGATGGATGGATAAATCCTATGAATATGCCTGCTTTTGACATGGACCTCCTCAGAAGAAAAATAACTAAAAAGACAAATTTTGAACAGCCTCATTTAAGAACAACTTATTAACAGTCTCCAGAAAATCTGTAATAAGAGAATCTAAGCAGCAGTGTGTTGAAGAAGAAGAATTGGCTCTTATACTCTTCTTTTCTTACCATTTTAGGGGACTCAAAGTGGCCAACAAACCTTCTGTTCTCCCCTCAACAGACACCCTGTGAGGAAGATAGGGCTGTGAGAGCTCAGAAGAGAGATGTGACTCACCCAAGGTAGCCCATATGGCTTCATGTAGGAGGGCGGAATTGAACCTGGCATTCCTAGGTAAGAGTCTGGCTCCCTAACCACTAGGCAAAGCTAGTTGAAGAGCAGCTTTCCCTGGAACCTGCAGGACAGTCCCCGTCAAGTCAAAAGCAGCAGAGAACTGCAGCTGAAAAATCCAGGTGTACATTGGACAGATATTTAGGGGAAGAGAATCATTTGTGATCCCTTCTAGGGAACAGTCCTCCATTTGAAGTGCTCCATATCTAAAAAGCTTTCTTGTCCATGTTAATTTCGAAGGTAAACATCCCCACAAGACCACAGCACAATTTTCCTACTACAACTCTCCTACTACTATAATTTCAATTTACTAGTAATAGATCAACTTATTTCTATACGTATAGTTGATGCAAATTTTATGCTAATCTGTGTTGGGCTTCCTGAGCCATACCTCACCTAACCAGCAATTCCAGCACTGTCTGAGCTGTGTGTCACTATGGCAACCATGAGAAGAAGCCAGGACTTGTCTAGGTGCATGACTTCCCAGCTTGTCAAATCTAGCAGCCCTGTATGCTGCTGCCATTCTAGCGGCATGTTCAAGAGCTCAGAAGTGGCTCAGAATGTTCCTTCCCAACCCACCAGCACACTGATTCCCTTGGAGAAATCATTTAGGACAGCTCAGGGCCAGCTGCTGTGTTTTTGACCCATTGCCAATTCTGGTGAGTTAAGCATTTGCCAATAAGCAGACAGTCAAAGTCCACATCCAATATTCATGTCACCCCACAATACTCTGCATGGCTGGACCAATGATCAGGAAACTATGGGTTCTTCTGCACTTTCCTGTGTATTGCTCCAGCAAGAGGTCCACCAACCACTCGTCCGCACGATGGAGCAATACATAGGAGACTATGGCCCCTGCTTGCATGCTTTGACCATGATACATGGACTGTAGGCCAGTCTAAGCAGTCAAATTGGCCACCTAGAGCAGCATAACAGTAGACCTTTTAAAAAGATCTACCAAAAGTCCAGGGGTTGCTAGAACAGAACAGGGAGATGTGCAGAAGAGCAGGAGGATGCCAAATTGTGCCATCAAAATAAGTTTCCCTGGAGCTCTGAGGCCAGGAACATTCTAGGCCATTGGAGCAGCATAGAGTCTGCCCCAGAACAAGCCATCAAAGCATGGAACCATCCCAGTAGGAGCAGTTCCAGCTGGGGCAGTCCAGCACAGGTCAGTGCACAATAGCTTCCTCTAGTGTAGGAGCACCCTTATGTCCAATCTCCAGTTTCCTCTAGGGCAGCTGAAATTCATCAGCAGGGTTTGGCCATTACTGACATAGATTAGTGCATTACAGCTAGCAGAACATGGAAGCAAGCTATGTAGCTAAGATCCTACTGCTATCTGTGGGACCTGAGACCACATCACCTACAGAGTGGCAGTGGCCATAGTCATGTTCCCATTTAGGATATTTGACATCTTCAAATGGAAAAATCACAAATGTTCAGGGGTCTTGCACCTGACTAACGACAGTAGATATGACTAGTACAAAGATCTTAGCCAAGCTTGAGTCCCTTAGGATGTATTGCGTCCATTCTTGCAAGCACTGTAGACAGAGATCAGGGATGATGGAAGTTAGAGAACATGAACCCTTAAGGAACACTACATTGATTGGCTACTGCGCTCTACATGAGGCTGCCCTTGAAGATGGTCCAGAAACTGCAGCTAGTGCAAAATGCAGCAGCTAGATTGCTGACCGTGATAGCTTGCAGGACACACATCAGGCTGGTCTTAAAAGAGTTGCACTGGCTGCCAATTCGCTACCAAACCCAGTTCAAGGTGTTAACTTTAACTTATAAGGCCCTAAATGACTTGGGCACCAAATATCTGAAGGAATGCCTATTCCCATATTGACCTGCCCATACCTTAAGATCTGGAGGGGAGGCCCTCCTG
>MTQE01001134.1:9049512-9068338 GCA_014337955.1 Aspidoscelis marmoratus | reverse complement strand
AGTGCTACTAACTACCTTGCTGGACTTTTCAAATTAGACTAACACAGCTACTTCTCTGATATTGTCCATTATGCATGTTTACCACTAGGTCATGATTCATGACCTCCTATTCCCTCATTAGTGAACTAGCTTCCCAACTTTAGGCAGGCTTTTTAGTACACTAATAAGCATTTCTAACATTACTGGGTCAGCCTGAAAATTATGTTTGCTTCTTTGAACTTTATGCACCCTTCTTGGTACTGTTACGTCCCTTTCCCCTGCTTTTTCCTAATCTTAGCAGAGATACATTTGCAGTACGGGATAATGAACTTTATGAATAGTTCCTAGTAGAGATATGCATGAATATTTGTAACATTCATTATTCGGACAAATTGGTCAAATTTGGACATTTGTACACAAATAGAATGTTGTGACAATCGTACATTAACATTCATATGAATAGTTTGGGCATTTGTTAAACTGGGAGGTGAGAAAGTGTCTGCACCAGTCACATCTGCAAGGGATCTAGAGTGCATCTGAAATGGATCGAGAGCAGATTAAAAGTGGATTCAGATCAGATTTGACGCTTTCAGTGTGGAAAATGTTACAAAATGTGTATCTGATACAAATGCATACATATCCAAATTCATATGAATTTGAGGAATGGTTGAAGGATCTTGGAATGTTTAGCCTACAGAAGACAAGACTGAGAGGAACATAAGAACATAAGAGAAGCCTTGCTGGATCAGGCCACCGCCCATCTAGTCCAGCATCCTGTCGCACACAGTTGCCCACCAAATGCTCATGGGCATCTCAAGCAGAGACAAGGACAAACCTCCTGCTCTCGAGTCCCAGCAGATGGCCCAAGAAGCGCCCCAGTTCATGATAGCAGTCTTCAAGTATCTGAAGGGCAGAGGGATCGTCCCTATTCTCACTTGCACGAGATGGGGGGACTAGAAACAAGGGTATAAAACTTCAAGGGGTCAACACAGATTAGATATTAGGAAAAACTTCCTGACAGTGAGGGTAATCAGTCAGTGGAATAGGTTGCCAAGGGAGGTAGTGAGTTCTCCTTCACTGGAGGTCTTCAAGCAGAAGTTGGACCTACATCTGTCTGGGATGATCTAGGAAATCCTGCATTGAGCAGGGGGTTGGACTTGATGAGCCTAGAGAGGCCCCTTCCAGCTCTATGATTTTATGAATACATTCATATCGAATAGAATCCTACCCCATTCTAAGGGGATCTATTTGAATGAATATGAATTTTCTAACACCTGATTTGTTATGAACTTAATACCAAAAAACACATTTGTTGGCATCCCTAGTTTCCATAGCAAAGTACAATGAATCTAGGAGCTCTGTTTGGGCATGGAACCCTACTTTGGGGTAGGGAGCACCCATCACAACTTCCATGGAAAGAATATATCTCAAATTGTCAAGCAAACTGTACAAAAAGGACATTCTACTGAAATACAGGCATCTCCAGGGAAGGTTACAAGAAAGATATGTATCAGAACAGCATAAAATAAAGGTTCAGCTCAGAATGTACCTCAGAGAAGAGTAAAAGAACTAGTACATTTAGTTCAACAGACAGCAGACAGTCCCTGCTCAATCCCTTTCTTCTCTGAAAGCATGATAAATTGTAAAACAGCAATTTAAGGTTCAACAAGAGGTGTTTTTGAAAAGCCTGTTTTCCCAGGTCATTGGTTGGTTTGACCTGTTTACATCAGAAGCTAAGACCTTATTCCTCATCTTTCATTAATGAGAAGGGGAGGGAAGGGAAACAGACTAAATTTTCCACTTGAGGCACAAAAAATATTGTGAGATGTCCACGCTGGAACAGATGCCAGCAGCACTGTTTGAATTGCTACTAAACTTGTTTCTAATTTGCACGTATTAATTAAATAGCTGACCTCCAACACCTCGTAACATCTTTTGGCAGTTCCACTTCCTAGACATCAGAAGAAGTGTTTAGCTTATTGTAACTTAGCACCAATTTTCACTTGGGTGGTTTTAGTTTTCTCTCTGGTCTCCCATCCCACTATGTTCAGATCAAGTAAAAATGCAACATTCAGTAACAGATGGGGATGGGAAGATCTGCTTTTCTTCAATTGAAATGAGGTTTCTAATACCCCCATTTCAGCACTACCCCAATGTGGTTTAAGTTGAATATGTGAAATAATCTATTTTTCATCACTGTCGTTATCTGTTTATTGATTAGTCAGAATTGACCTATGTGAAATTAATCTAGGTTACTAAGAGGTTGTATCAATAATGTTCTGAACAGCTTCTATCCTTATGACTTAGAACAGCTTCCCAAGACCTGATACCCTCCAGATTTCATTGGGACCACTTGGCATCACACATGGCTAAGGATTTATGGAAGGTGCATCCACATACAGGAAACAGGGTAACACAGGGGTGACCAGAGACCATTTCTCTCATCCACAATCACAACACCATGAACCTATGGATGTGTACAAATATTCAAATCATTCCAAATTCAATCAAATTAGTTCAAATTTGGACATCTGAATTTGAATAAAATGTCTATAAATTCAAATTTAAACATTCCAATGAATTTTGGATTTTTGAATATATTTGTTCAAATTATTCAGACTCACCCAGAGACCTTTGGGTATGGGGCGGGATAGAAATGGAAATAAATAAATAAATAAATAAATAAATAAATAAATAAATAAATAAATAAATAAATAAATAAATAAATAAAAGTTCAAAATTTGATTAGGATGTTTACATTTGCATTTCGGGACATTCTATTCAAGTCTGGATGGATTTCAAATGCCTAAGCACATTCGATCGGATTTTAAATGCCTATAAATATTCATGCACATCCCTAATGGTGATCCATATGAATAGAATAATGCAAACAAAACCTGGGACAGCAACCTATGGAACTGACAACGCTTATGGCAAAAGGGCAGGAATTTAAAGAAAAATAGATGATTTTTAGCTTCAGAAGTTCCCTGAGAGAATAGTTTCTTTTTATATTGTCTAATTCCTGATCCGAACTTCATAGGAAACATTGCCAATTTCTCTACAAATGCCATTACTGCAAGAAAGCCTTGAGTGAATATATAAATCTTCAGGGTATTGTTTTTCATTGACGGACAATGAATTCTTATCTTAATTGTATGTTTTGGTCTTGGATCATAAATAAAGGATGACTAATACTGGGCGAAAGCCAGGCATTTCTAGCTGGCTGGCTACATGTTCATTACCAGCAGCCTCTTTTTTTGTGCTTTTCCTCTTTTCCTGAGGCTTTTACCACAAAATCCTAATTTTTAAAACCATAGACCTAGCAACCTGAAAGAGTACTCCAGGAAATTAAGGGATTCCTGCTGAACCCCAATAAAGGAAGATGAGGTTTCCATAGAAACACTCTATAAAGTAAATCTCTCTCTCTCTCTCAATAAGGCATTTCTTCAAAAATTTGCCTGTCCCAAGGTTTTCTTTTGCTCCTCTACCCAGCCACACAGCCACGTAGATTTTGCTCTCTTGACAGAGAATTAAATCTGCAAATAGATCAAAGGAGGAAATAGTTGCTATATTTATCCAATGAATAGTTTTTCCCCAATCAACAAATGTCGCCAAAGCAACAAAGAAGAAGAAGAAGAAGAAGAAGAAGAAGAAGAAGAAGAAGAAGAGAGTGGGCTTTTCTATCCTGCTTTTCTCACCCATTTAAAGGCACTCAAAGTGGCTGACAAACCTTCTGTTCTTCTCCCCACAATAGAACACCCTGTGAGGTGGGTGGGGCCGTGAGAGCTCAGAAGAGAACTGTGACTAGCCCAAAGTCACCCAGATGGCTTTGGAGAGGAGGGCAGAATCAAACCCGGTATTCCCAGATAAGAGTCCAACTCCCTAACCACTAGATCAAACTGGAATAATTGCTTGTTGCCCAGACAGCTGAGCGACCCGTGGAACAAGGAACTGCTTCTGTGCTGGTGTGATGTGGTTGCTTAACCACTAGATCCAACTGGGTAAGAGCCTCTTCTCTTAACTCCTAGTCCAATGATTTTTTTTTCTAGAGAGCTATATGAAATGTACCCCCAGCCTGAAAGATGTACTTAGGCATCCATTCTAGTACCCATTGATACATCTGTCGTCCATAAAAGTGCCTAACCCTTCCTTAAAGTCATCTAGGATGGTTGCTGTTACCACCTCTTCTGGCAGCAGATTCCATAGACGGATAACCCTCTGGGTGGAGAAATACTTCCCCTTGTCTGATCTGACTCTCCTACCCATCCGTTTGGTTCTAGTGTTGTATGATAGAGAAAATAAACTTTCTCTATGCACCCTTTCTACACCATGCATGATTATATATACTTCAATCAGGTCCCCTCTTAAATGCAGTCTTTCCAGGCTGAAGAGGTGTAGATGTTGCAGTCTGATTTCATAAGGAAAGTGATCCAGCCCTTTAATCATTCTAGGTGCCCTTTTCTGAGTTCCAAGCAGTTTACACACAGTTTCTAACCAAGGCCCTCTTTGTTGCATTTGTGCATTTTTCAAACCAATACAAAACCCAGAGAGGTGGGCTGCTCAGTTTCAAAAAGATTTGATTCCACACCACTCAGGAAGCTAGCATCCAGAGTTTAATCCACGGTGGTTCTGTTGATTATTAGTTTTGGAAATGGCGGTCTGATCCTTCTAATGGAGAATTATTGCCCTCTATATCACCTTCAGTCTTAGAGGATCCATTCATTCATGTGTGGATGCTTGGATACACAAACCCTACCTAGTACAATCCACTGCAAGGAATCTTGGGCCGCATCCCCATTAAAAGCTTAATTCAGTTTCCCTAAATCGAAATAACAGAACCAGATGCAAACGCGAATTTGCCTGATCCCATTACTTTCAGCCAGAATCGCCTTCAATCTGGATTCTGAGGATGTACATGACTCAAGGGGGGACTCCAGTGGCTACTTTATAAAAACCACTTTTCAGGACTTCCCTGTCCTCTTCCTCCTGGTGTGAACGCACCACCCATAACAGACCCCTTCATGGAGCCTAGCTGGGTGGCTGGGTGACTGCTGCTTGCCTGGATGGAAGAGAAAAGGCAGTGGACAGCCAGCAATTCTTTCCCCTCCTCTCCTCATTGCTCAGGGCACGCAGCAGTGGTGGCAACTCAAGCCCCTTTCACCCGTCACCGTCACAGCCTTTAAAACATTCACACATCTCCCCAAACCTGCAGCTGCTTTCCTTTCTTTTCCCTTTTTTAAAGGTCAGCACTTTCAATGGCAAGATCGTTATCAGTGTGAAGTGCTTGGATTGCTACATTGGATTGCTTGGATTGCTACTAGGGCTGCTGCTTTAAGGGGTGGATTTTACAGCTTGCTTTGGAAGCAAGCTATTAGGGGAGGGAAACTCTCATCCCTTAACACGGAAGGGTTCCCACAATAAAAAATGTAAAACGTTTCAAGCGCACGAACCGGAGTGAGACCTGTTGAAATGAGGATTAACATTTACAACGCTTTGGGGCAATTTAACATGCAGAAAGCGTGTTAAGCCAAACTGACTTCGAATTTGAAATAAGCTTGCTGTGGGGATTCGCCCTTGGTGTCCTTCTGGGTAAATATCACCCCTGAAGTCTGAGCAACTTCCACAAAAATGACATATCATGTAGACATCACAGACAGGGATGCACTGTTCTGAAGATTGTGGGGCTGGTGGCTGGGGTTGTGCCAAATTTGCATTACTTTCACCCTACAAGGATAAGACCTAGCTATTAGAGCTTAGTAAATCACCAACTGGTGAAGACTACAAGACCTCCAAATAATGAACATATATTTGGGCTGCATTAACAACTATGGTTTGATTTACAGGTTACAAGTGCAAGCAGTGACAGAATGATTGCTTAGCGGAAAGAAAATACCCCCAAGTCATAACACAACTTGGTTAAGAACATCCCTGGCAGCAAAAGGCACTTTTCCATCAAGGACCAGAAAAATAAGTGATATTTTTTCTTGGGCAGGCAGCAAGCAGAGGTAAAGACATATGGAACAGCTAAATTAATGGATTCCCCCAGGATACTCAACATTTGTTAAATTTGGCCACTTTTCTTTGTTGTTCCTAGAGTGAAGTTAAGAACAATTATTGATTTACTACTCTGTTGGGTTGAATATTACATTTCCCAGAGATATTGTTTTACAATCTGCAAAAATGAGAGGAAGCAACTGGCAGTCCTTCCAAAAGAGAAAAGCCAGGGAAGAAAAAAAATAAGTCCACTGTCATGTATGTCAATCACCACTTTTAACTACAGAAAACGTCCCTAACTTTTCTTTTTTTAGTATGCCTGCCTGACCACATTCACTGTCCTTACATTGTTTTTTGAATACTTCGAAAAATGGTTTAGAATTTGGTGAGATTTGGGTTTGGGGATGGCTTCTTCTCCAAAGCAAAAGCAAAAGCAAAGCTTAGTTCAGTTTCTGGTGCCAACCAAGATCTTGAGAAGACAAAGTCTTCTAGCAAGACACGTCTAATAGGGAAAAAATATAGGCTGAGTCCCCAAAAAACATATTTGCCTCTCTGGTCTCCCTCTACTGTCACTGTATTCAAGCGGACTTTAAAAGTGCCCTGCATTTCTGGAATAAGCGTCTGCATTAGGCTCAGCAAAACGCGCATTTAAAATGCACCTTCCGTCCCCACAGAAGCGTGTTTTCTTTCCCTGCATCTTTTTCTCCCCGCCCCCTCTCTTATTCAAAGGAAAAATAGCCAGATCTCCATCCCCCAAAATGGCTTCCCGTGCTGGCAAAGGGAGTGATCACTTGCTCATTCACTCTCAGCACTTACTTTCACTCGGTTCTCTGTTTGGCTGCAGCCATCAGCCATGCGATCGTGCACTCATTTACTCTTAACACTTTCACAGATCACCCACTTCACACCTGATAACAATGTTGCAATTCTGAGCAATTTTGGCTCTTTGAAAGTTCTGACCTTTACAAAGGAAAGGAAGGGAAGCTGCAGCATTTCTGGGAGATGTGTGAATGCTTTATGGCTGTGTGTGCAGGCAGCAGTCCCTGCCCCTTTTGCCACAGAGCATCCCCAAGGTAAGTGTTGCAAGGAAAACCCACGACTTCCAGAAAGAGCGCTGAAACTCTTCTTTAAAGGGCACTTTTTTGTTGCGGATTTTCCTGCTTTTGTAGTGCTGGAAGCTCGTTAAAAACCCTAGCATGGGGGCGCTCAGAGGCAAAAGAAGATTTTTAGCAGACTTTAAATTGCTTGGGGACTGGGCCATAGTGTATTTACCAAAGTTAAGACTAGATCAGGGCCCATGTTCAGTTTCTAGTGTTAATAGTTCTATAGTCCTTCATCTGGGACCCTATGTATGCTTCCTCCTTCTTTTCTGCTATCTGCCTGCACTTCTGGGTGGTTACCATGTCCTGGATGACCATGGGTTACCCACCATGATTCTGGAGACAGTGAGCTTTTTACAAAGCTGCAGCTGTAGAAAGCTGCTGTTCATTCCAATCTGGTTCCCCAGACTATATTATCCTGCTTGTCAACCACCATTTCTCTCAAGCTGTCTTCCCTTCCTACTGGGATGCTATAGGTTTTGGAGAACCCTGATCCCTGATCAGCTCCTCAGAGCCTTTAAAACCCAACGGTAAAATAGGCAATTTTATCTGGTTACAGCACAAAGGAACCAGGGTTCACCTTGCCACACTAACCTTTCCGAAATACAGGATGCCTGCAGCTTCTCTCTTTGGATGTTTTGTATTCTGTCCATAAAGGCATATTTATCTGTTTGTTTTTCCTGCCCCATATCCTAAGATCTCTGGGCAGCTTCCAGTAAAAAAAAAAAAAAAAAAAAAAAAAACCATATACAACCAAAGCATTAAATATATACCTAGGGATCTACACAATATTCAAAACATTCAAAATTTGATCAAATTCATTCAAATTTTGACTTTTGAATTTGAATCGAGTGTCTATAAATTTAAAAGTAAACATTCAAATGAATTTTGAATTTTTGAACCTATTCATTCAAATTATTCAGACATTAGTATGTGTGCAGGGACGTAAATGATGTGTTCTTGCCCATATGCACCTTTCCCACATCTGTATGCATTTGTATAGATCCGTATGGGATGAAAATGGGCTGGATACAGGATAAATATGGGATGCATACAGATGTGTATGGATCCGTACAGGATGCGTAAAGATGTGTACGGGCACAGACGAATGTTGTTGACATTCGTAAGTGCAAATCTGAATAAAAAATTCAAATGAATAGATTCAAGTTTGCTTGAATCAAATTTGCATAAATTCAAATTTTAAAGATCGAATCGAATCCCCAAAATTGCATGCGCACACACCCCTATACATACCCCATTAAAACAGTATTAAACAGCATAGTTAGTTAACAGAAGTTAAAATAGTGCTTGATTGAGTTTATGGCCAAAGGCTTTAATAAAGAGCCAAGTCTTTGGCACCTAAAAGTTAGAAGAGTTGGCGCTAATCGGGCCTCCAAAGGAAGGGCAATCCATAAGTGAGGTGCCACAGCTGAGAAGGCCTTTCCCTATGTCCCAACATAGTGGATTTCTCGACACAGAGGATCCTCCCTCCAGCAGAACTAAAGCCATAGGTAGATCTGTATGAGCGGAGGCGTTCCCTCAAGCTTAGCGTCTTTAAACCTGATGCTTTGGTTGGCTTTCCTCATCCTCTCTTCCCATGTGGTGTAGCCGCAGAGGTCGATATTATTTTGCTGCAGACGGGGGTATTCTTTCAATCTCTTCCTTCTTACTGCTCTTAGCATTCTTGGAGGCTCTTCGGCTACAAAGAGTAAAAGTTGCAACCAGCCCATAAAGCCAAAGTGAGTGGCCCTCTGCCATTCACCCTTTCTCCTTCACATGCTGCCATTCACAGTTGACTAAAGGCTATGCAGCTCACTGTATTCAAAGAGATCAACTATTCTTGCCTTCCACACCAACAGTAGCAACGGCACCAGCCGCCAGAGGTAAAAATGCTTGCAATAATTTGCAATTGAAGCATGAGATCTATATGCTATCTCTTTCGAATACCCTCAGTATTATTATGGGTAACAATTGGGGAGTTTCTTGCTTTGTTAATCAGTTTTGGATTATTAAATTTAAACAAAGGTGCATATTTCTGAAATCCCAAGAGAAAGATGGTTTGAAATACTGTCTCAATACCTAATACAAAAAAAAAAAAAAAAGCGATCACTCTTTATTATAACTGTAATCTGTCTTGGCTTCTACTTCATTACATCTTACCAAAGGCTAGTGAAGTGGCATAAATTCTGTTAATTTAAAACATGTGCTCTTATCACACCTCAGTGACTAAAGTTTTCCTTCAGCAGTTCAAGTCAACTTCACTAACTAATCAGCTAAAGCAGAGGTGCTCAACTGCAGCCATACAGATGTGTGTGAACGACAAGTCCAATCACTCCAGAATGATACAGGTTGAAATTGAGGAACTTCTGATGGGCTGTAGTTGAACACTCCTGAGTTGTTGGTGGTGGAGGAGGAGGAGAGTTGGCTTTTCTACTCTGCTTTTCTCACCCCTTTAAGGGGACTCAAAATGGCTGACAAAGCTTTCTATTCTTCTCCCCACAACAAACACCCTGTGAGGTAGGTGGAGCTGTGAGAGCTCAGAAGAGAGCTGTGACTAGCCCAAGGTCAACCAACTGGCTTTGTGGAGGAGGGTGGAATCAAACCCAGAATTCCCAGGTAAGAGGCCAGCTCCCTAACCACTAGACCAAACTTTCATGTTTCATGCTGTCATGGTTGGTTCTTACTTCATTAGTTAGATTTTCCTGACTGTTCTGTAATCGAGAAATCAGTCTGGAACTGGGCTTTTGGATGTAACTATGACATCCATCTTCAGGGGACTTGACTGTGGCAACAGTTGATTGCAGACCCAGTTTGAACTGAACTGAACCAACAACAACTTGTTTGAAGTGGGCCAGTTGGAATTAGACTGAGCTGAACAAGGGGGTGTTCACATGAATGGATCAAATGGTCTGGTTTGATTTCAGCCAGTTTTAGTTTGGCCCTTAAAAATTGTCCTTAAAAAACATTTTTCCATTGATTTTTAAAGGGTTTCTTAAAAAAACAACAACCATGAATAGATTCAAACCTGTTTGAGATGGGGACTTGCACTTGAACTGGGTCAAGCTTGTTCATCCTAGTTTGAATTCAAACCAAAAACTATTCTAATGTTTTGCACATCTCTGGTCCATTGCCACTAAGGTGGCCAATCTGACAGAAAGTGGCAACAGAATATGCATACTGTCAACCCCTCAAAAACTGAATATTGCAGTTACAAACAAAAGCTCAGTTTAAAAAGTAAACTCTGGACCATGACAGCATCAGCCAGAAAATTTAACAAAATGCTTCTATATTTGCTGAGGACTTGCAAGAAGTCACTTTTGCGGGCCAGTTTGGTCTAGTGGTTTGCGAGCCGGACTTTGACCTGGGAATACCGTGTTCGATTCTGCGCTCCCTTGCAAAGCCAGGTGGGAGACCTTGGGCAAGTCACAGATCTCTTCTGAGCTGTCACAGCCCCACCTACCTCACAGGGTGTTCTGTTGTGGGGAGAATAGAAAAGCTTTGTCAGCCGCTTTGAGTCCCCCTAAATCAGTAAGAAAAGCGGGGTGAAAAAGCCAGCTCTTCTTCTTTTTCTATTCATAGGCTACGTTTCCACTGGTAAAAAAAAAAAAAAAATCCAGGTTTTAACCTGAATTTTTTTTACCAGTGCCAAGGGCTCCTTGCAGGTGTCCCGACTGCACTGAGGTGCCATCTCCAGCTGTTTTCCCCCTGCCCCATTCCTCCGTCTTTCATCGTCATCCCACTACTTGCCTTCCCCACCATTCTCCAACAGAAAATGGAAAAGCACAGAGGGAAAGGCAAGCACTGGGGGAGATGAGGAAAGATGGAGGAAAGGGCCATGGAGAAAGTAAATGGTGGGTAGCAGTGGAGAAGACCAGCATGGGCAGCGTTCCCTTTAATAAATATTCAGATTTTAACTGGATTCTGCAGCAAGCCCTGTTAAAATCTGAACACAGATTCCCCAGATTATTGGACATATAGGGTGTTTTTCCGCTGTCACTAGAAGTACCCATTAAGTACCCATTAATGGGTACAAAAATGCCATTACATACCCATTAATGGGTACTTAATGGGTACTTTTAGTGACAGTGGAAAAACACCCATAGTCCACAGAAACAAGGAATCTCGTTAAAAGTTTCAGGACATTGGACCTTCGAGCCAGATTCAGACCAGACCCATACTATGCAGGGTGTATTTTACATGTTAATGAAGCTCATTTTCAGCAATCAGTCTTTGGACTTCGACAAAATTGAATACATACTTTTGAGTTTTTAACATCAGTGGCGAAGAAAAATGTTATTTTACCTATTCTGACTTAAATTTCTAGCCTTCCCTTTTGCCCCAGGTTCTCAGAGTTCACCTGCACAGTCAAGCTATAGCAAGTTACACAGATTCAGGCCATTGGGTAGAACATTCTGAGATGTGCGGTAGCCTTGTGGGTGTGAGTGACCCTTGCATTCAAAGTGGAATGTTCTAAGAGTGCCCTTATTTTCACCTGCAAAAGAACAGAAGAAATGTACTGCTTTCCGTCTGCTCAACTAGACAAACCATTACAGCCTTTGCATTTGGCTCTACATTTGTTGCAGCAGAACTAAATATATTAGTTTAAAACCAAACTTCCAAACACACTGGAGGAACGAATGATGTGTTCCACCATAAAGGTGTGCATGAATGCAATTTTCAGGACTTGGTTTCCATAGGCTTTGCAGGATCTTTCCTTGGCCCTATCAAGCAGCTTCCATTTCCTTCTTTCTCTGGTCTTTGCCCTCTTTCTACTCAAGCAGAGAGCTCCTTGCTGGGCAAAATGCAATTACAACCAGTTGGAAGTATAAGCTGGCTCTCTTCCCAGGGGTCTTTCATGCCATTCACCTGCCTCTGACAACCCAATCTCTTCTCTTTTCCTGCAAATTTACTTTGGCTACAATATTGACTGATCAAACACAAGTGCTAATTGCTTCCTACATCCAGGCGCCATGTAGAACACAAGGCAAGTGGGACACAGCAAGACATCGAAGTGGCTGATGCAAATTACAGAATGGATATTCACCACGGAAGCTCGAAATTAAGGGAAACCAATGAGCCCATACAGCTCTCATTTCACTGTCCCTAATTCATCCACCTCAGCTTCCAGAACAGGCTTCTGAGGAGTTTGAGCACAATCTAATTTCTGTCCCTCAAAATGGCCTCTCAGAATGGGCATGGCCTTGCAGCATTCTCTTTGGGTGTGTCCCCATAGGCACTTTAATCTCAATTCAATTCAAATTCAGGAAGGAGTGTCCCCATGGCTACTATAATTAATCCAAACAGAAATAGAAACAGAAAACCAATTCAGCACCCAGCGTCCTCATGCAATTCCTTATTCCTGGATTTTATGAGGACTATCCTGCCTAAATCCAGAGAAAAAAAAGTCCTGATGAAAACAGGTCTGAGTTCCCTTTATGGAGCCGAGGCCGCTTATTTTCCCCCACATGGGGATCATACCGGGCTATTTGGGGGTAGAGATCTAGCATTCTGGCCAATGGCAGCCAGCTGTGTGGGTTTTTTTACACATGCAAAACTCCCTCATCCCTTGCCATGCTCACAAAAGCTCCGTACAGTACAAAAGTCAAGAAAGGGGGAAGAATGGGCTTATTTTTCTTTTATTTAAAGGGGCTTTTAAAATATTTTTGCTGGAAACATGTATCTTTTGAAACATGTATCTTGTGAAAAGGACAGAAGCTTAGAATCACTTAAATTGATACATTTATAATCACAAAAGGGAGAGGTGTGAAAAAGAAATTCTGTTCACATTTGAAGTCCCTTCACTTCATGTTTGCTTCTTTTATTCCAGGCAGGGTTTGCATGGGGGGGTTGAAAAGCCCTCTTTTTTACGTTGCCTCGCAGATTTGCATGAGTGTACTTTTTGATGGTAATCAGGGGTGAGAAGTGTGAAAAAGAAAGTATTTGTGGCTAGAATTTATTTTTAAAACTTCTCTTTTTCCTCTTCTATTGCAGCCAGGGTTTGCACGGGGGAGGGATTAAAACCCCCATTTTTAACATTTAAAAATAGTCCCAAAACCAGGACTAAAAAAAGCAGCATGGGGACGGCTATATTCAGATTAATTGACAAGAACTCAACCTGGATTTAAAATAGTCCCCATCCAAATAGGACTAAACCAGGACTAAAATTCCTGCATGGAGAAGCAGCCTTTGAGAGCATCTGCACACATTTACAAGAACAGCTCATAAGCAGCTTAGAGGTGATAGCATGGGGCACCTAGTCTCTCCACACTATGTGGATTTAAGACCTGGGAATGCCCTATGGAAGTACATTTCCAAGACTTTAATGTGGATTAAGGCAGCATTCAGATGCTACCACCTCTAAGCTGCTTTGGGGCTACTTTTTTTTTTTTTTACTGGACAAAGCCTAAAATGATCATCCTTTTGTCATCACTCATAGGGATGATAGAACATTCTAAACATTCAAAATTCTTTTGAATTCAGTCAAATGTGGACATTCAAACTCAAACAGAATGACTACACATTCAAATTTAAACACTCAAACAAATTTCAAATGTTCCGAAACATTTATTTGAATGGTTCAAAACATTCAATTGTACAGATACGAATGTTCAGACACGTATCTGTATGCATCCCATACATATCTGTATGCGTGTACAAAATGCATACAGATACATATGACACATACAATTGTTGTTGACATCCATATTTCAAATATAAATGTTGTCAACATTTGTATCTTCAGATTCGAATCTAACATTCAGACAAATAGATTCAAATGTATTCAATTCAAATTGGATTTTGTTGCATTCGTATTCTAAGCATTTGGATCGAATTGCTTTGGACATTGAATTTGAATTGAATTCAAATGCAAAAGAAAAATTCATGCACTAGAAGGGAATGTGTTTTCTGCACTCTGTTTTCACAAGGAAGGTTTCTTCTCCACCTTCCCCTTTTAATCAGAGATGATCACTCCGGGATTTGCCTACACAGCTTTGTAGATTCAACCGTCCCCTTTATTTTCTGATCTTTGCCTTCTCCCTCTTCATCTACTGCTGTGACGTCTGCCCCCTTCTTCCCACTTTGTCTTGGAAGATCTGAAGCCAGACAGTCGAGTCTCCTGCCTTCGTCTTTCAGGTTCCTCACAGCAGGCTGAATTCAACACATCAGCATTAAAGGTCACGTTTGGGCCATATTATACATGACTGGCTGGAGAAACATCTAAAGGCGCTGCTTGCTCCCTCCCTCCTCCGCCCAAGCTTTTTTCTTTCCTAACTGCTAGAGACCCTCCTGGGTGCCTCCTCTGTTTGTAGAACTCCTACTGTCCCCTGGGGCCTCAGACAATGTCTTTCAAAAAGGCAGCCCTGGCTGATCACATTGATTTCTCCTGTTACTAACCTTTAGAAAGCAAAGAATTCACTTTTGCCAGGGCAGTAATGCAACCAACAAGCACAGAGGCAGTAAAAAGGAGGCTAAGGTGATAAAAAGCCAGAGCCGAGGCAAAACTCAGGAATCCATGGCCCTCCAGATGTTGCCAGGCTCAATTTCCTGTTGTGCTACAGTTTCTACTGCTGCCACAAAACCTTGCTGATGGATATTAGGGATGGGCACATCATTCAAAATTCGGCTGAATTCAGACATTCAAACTCAAATGTCATACGAATAGTTTGGACATTCGTTAGGCTGGGGAAACGTACCAGATATGTATCTATTCATATCAGATACATATCTGTTTGTATCAGATACGTATCTATTCATATCAGATACATATCTACTCATATCAGAAACGTATCTGTTCGTATCAGATACGTATCTGTTTGTATCAGACACGTATCTATTCACATCAGATACATATCTACTCATATCAGAAACGTATCTGTTCGTATCAGATACGTATCTGTTCGTATCAGATACGTATCTGTTTGTATCAGATACGTATCTATTCATATCAGATACATATCTACTCATATCAGAAATGTATCTGTTCGTATCAGATATGTATCTGTTTGTATCAGATACGTATCTATTCATATCAGATACATATCTCTTCATATCAAAAATGCATCTGTTTGTATCAGATACGTATCACTTTGTATCAGGTACGTATTTGTCCATATCAGATACGTATCCATTCATATCAGATACATATCTGTTCGTATCAGATGTTTGTATAAATATATACAAATAGAATCATATCTAATAGAATTTTACCACATTCACATGCAATCTATTCATACGAATACAGATTTTTGAACATTTAATTCGTTTTGAATCAAATGTTCCAAAAACATCTGTGCACATCCCTAATGGATACAGGTTTTTCAATGGTCTTCCAATCATACTAACTGTGGACCATTACTTTCCATCAGAATTCTGCCTCTCCTGTCATGAGGCATTTTCTGTCTCAAATGGAGTGCCTCCAAGGTGAGACATCTGAGCTCCCATCTTTGATGGCACTTACACTTTGGGATAGCAGACCAACACCAAATGGATTCTTGTTTCTGACCTCTGTAGACCACATTTTGATCTGCAACAAGTGGAACAGATCAGGACATGCCTTTACCTACAGCTTCCAAATGATTTTCAGGGGAAAAAAACTTAACATGCTAGTTATTGTCTGCAAAAGCTTCACTGGTTTGAAAGCAAGACGTTTGAGCTCTTTCTTCCGCCAAGAATCTGATAACATCCATTCAACATCTGTGGCATTTTCCCTGGAGTGTTCAACATCTGCATTTCAGATGTCGCTGACCTGCAAATCCCATCAGCCCCTGCCAGTCTGCCCAGTGACAAGGAACGATGGGAGCTGTATTAAGAACACCTGAAGGGCTACAGTGAAGCACTCCCGTTCTAACATATATCTCAGAGGAACAAGACTCCAGCCATTGTCCATAAAAGCAGCAAGAGTATAGAACTCCTCTTATGCCATTTCTTCCCTTCTTTATTAGCATTAGAACAACTGTGGGACTTGTCTACTTTAAAGTCATCCTCAACCATTTTACTTGTACAGCTGCAATCTTGCTCCCATTTTCTCCTAGATGTTAGCCTTGGGAAATGTGTTTCTGAGGCAATATTGAGGCTGCGTTTTGACAGGCGTTTTAGTCATACTTGAATTTGGCCTGATCCAACACCCTCATCCCAACACTTTTGCAAGGGGTCCACGCTTCCACGGACTAAATGTCCAAAAATCTGGGGAATCCCCATTTAGATTATAACATGACCCGCTGCTGAATCCTGAAATAATCCAAATATTTATCAATGGGAACACAGCGGTGCTGTGGGAGCGTTCCCTGCCTGAAAGGCGGGGGAGAGAAGAATAAAAATTGGCTTTTCTACCCTGTTTTTCCCGCCCAGTTAGGGGGACTCAAGGCGGCTGAGAAAGCTTTCTGCTCTTCTCCCCACAACAGACACCCTGTGAGGTAGGTGGGCTGTGAGAGCTCAGAAAAGAGCTGTAAATAGCCCAAGGTCACCCAGCTAGTTTCATGGAGGAAGAAGAACAGTTGGCTTTTCTACCCTGCTTTTCCCACCCATTTAAAGGGACTCAAAGTGGCTGACAAACCTTTTCTATTTTTCTCCCCACAACAGAACAGCTTGTGAGGGAGGTAGGGGTGTGAGAGCTCAGAAAAGAGCTGTGACTAGCCCAAGGTCACTCAGCTGGCTTCATGGGGGAGGGTGGAATCAAACCCAGTATTCCCAGATAAGAGTTTGGCTCCCTAACCACTAGCCCTAACTGGCTCATAGATATGAGAAGCAGATTTCTGAGGCCCCCTCCCCATCTTTTGGGTCAACATGTCGCCCTTGTTTAGGGGCTTTACAAAAAGAAAAGGGGGCAATTCTCAACAGTGATGCCAGCAAGCAAACAGGCATGTTTTGCTGCTTGTACACGAGGGCAGAGAAAATCATTTGTTTCACTCAAGTCATTCCTCATCTGGAGACTTTTATTTTATTACTTTGGTGATGGCAAAGGTTAATTTATTGATCAGAGAAGGCTATGTTGTTCCAACAATTAAAATTAATTCTTAACTCTGCGTACAGGAAAGAGACAGATGGCAAAGAGGTAGGAGGGAAAGCATGAAAATTAGGGCAGGAGGAGAAAGAGACAAGAGAGACAAGAAATATTTCTCTGATTAGAATTAGAGGTAGTTAAATGAAAATACCATATTTTTCAAGCTACTGAGATAAGACTTGGGAGCTCCTAGGCTATTCACATATATTTGGCCTGCATACATCTTGCAGAATTCAGCACCTGTGTTAGGAATAATATCATCAAGGTCAAACAGTCTCTGTAACACAAGTGAACCTGGGGAAGTATAGCCTATTGCTTGCACAGACATCTATTATGCTCCCGGATTTTAATCCAAGTCTTTTAAATCAGCAGTGAGTTCTATATTTTAGCGATCCCACTGGCAGCTTATTATGCAGACTTGCAGGGGGGAAACCTGTGCAGGGATCCAAGCCTCACCTCCTATATAAACCTGATTCAGATTGCCATGGGGAAGCAGAGAGGGAGGCAAAAGGCATGGGTGGAAGAAAGGACAGTGAAGCAGAATCATGATAGCTGGCAGAAGAGTCCCGCTTTGCCAATCTTAGGGAAGAAGTAGGCACCAGCTTTGCATAGCATTGGTACAGCACAAATGGCAAGCAATTTTAAAGTCTTTCTGATCCCTGTCTAAGCAAAATCAGACTTCCCTGGGGCTATGGCTTAATATCTCATTGCATGGTATTGTCTGATCTCTTGATACATTGCAAGCTGCTGACTCACACTTTCAGCCAAGCCCAAACATTAGCACATAATGGGGAGAGGGAGGAAAGGGGAGAAATCACAGCTTATCATTGGATATGATAAGCTAAAAGTATGCAACCTTTGAAGAGACAACACACTTTTGCAAACCCCAGGAGGGAAGCTGCCAATTTGAGCTTCAGGAGGGAGCCAAAAGGCCATAGGATTCCTCCCACCCTCCTTTGTTTTCTCTTCTATAGCTGAAAGGGGAGATGGAGCACTGAACAGCACAATGCAGCCAGATCTAATTAACAGACAGCTGGGGTGGGGGGAAGGGGGCGGAAATCACAGCTTATGATTGGATCAGGGGGAACTGAGGAGAACGCCCCTAAATCATGCTTCCACACCTCCAATAAACTGCTTCTGTCCCCATTGACAAATTATGAGGATTATTTCTAAATCCTGCAGCAAGAGTTCTTTTGATTTGAATACAGATAATCCACGCTCCGGGACCTTTAATTCCTGAAACCTGGAGATTCATCTGATCCTTTCAGCTTTGAAAACAAATTCAGAGCTTTTTAAAAGTTGAATGGGGATGCAACCTAAGAGCATCTGAGATTTATTTTTAAAAAAACTTTTGATTAAGTCCCACAGAGGCCAGAAGGCTGGGTAGCCAGGTCAACCTTCAAGGGCCAGCCACCACCAGAGGCCTATTCACATGAGGGCCAATGGAATGTGTGTAGGTCACCCTGGGATGGTTGAACTTTTAAAGTCTTTATATTCTGGTTTTTAATCTGTTGTTTTAAGGTTGTTACCCACCCAGAGACCTTCAGGTATGGGGTGGGATAGAAATGTAAATAAATAAATAAATAAATAAATAAATAAATAAATAAATAAATAAATAAATAAATAAATAAATAAATAAATAAATAAATAATATTCACTCCGCTGGGCAGGCAGTTCCGTTCGGAACTACCCCAGCCCATTACAGGGCGCCCACACACATTCTGGGTGTAGAGCATGCTCCCTCCCTGACAGC
>MTQE01001134.1:9037472-9047999 GCA_014337955.1 Aspidoscelis marmoratus | reverse complement strand
AAAATCTGGATTAAAGGGAGCCTGTTTCCACTTTAGTTTGGCAATGGGGTTTAGAACCTAAGCTTCAAAGTCATTTTGAAGTCACTTCGAAGTTTACTCTGAAGATCAGCAGACTTCAAAGATGCTCCAGAGCTATTTTGCACAGACTTCAAAGTGACTTTGAAGTGACTTCAAAATGAGCTGCTTCTGAGATTGCACCCCCTGTTCTCCCAAACACCTGGGGTGACAGGCAGACCCCTCGTGGGTAGATCTGGATTTCCAAATGGGTGCTCCGGTGTTTCCACAGCAGGGAGGCTAGCACCCATTGCTATTGGGTACTAGACCACCCATGGAAACACATTGGGTACTTCCCTTAATCTGGATCTACTAGATCCGGATCAAGGGAAGTACCCATTCCCTAGATCTGGATCTTCTTAGATCCAGATTAAAGGAGCACAGTGGGAAAACACCCATAATCTGTGTTTCTTGCAAAATGCTTTAACAGCACTGAAGGTTCATTCATTACCTTATTATGTATGTCTGCAAATGCAGATTTGTACAGGCCTGTGTGGGTGTTCCAGGTAGGGATGGGCAAGAATATTTGAAATATTCATTATTCGGATCAATTCAGATGGATTTGGACATTCGTATATGAATTGAATGTCCAGACATTGGTTTTTTAGTATTCGTACGAATACAAACATTTTGCGTTATTTGTATGAATAATTCAGACATTTGTATGTGTACGGATACGTACGCATCACATATATATAGGTATGCATCTTGTGCATAGCCATACACATCTGTGCGGATACGTACGGGATAAAAACAGGATGCATACAGACGCATATGAGATTCATATCATTGGACATGTATTGAATATTCAAATGAATAAATGTGAATGTATTCCTATCAGTTCAAATGTCCAGACATTATTTTTCTTTATTCATATGAATTCAGATATTCAATTTGAATCAAACTGAATGTCAAAAAGTGTACTTGTACACACACTCTCAGGGCGCGGTGGGCACCGTTGCATCACCCAACCCTTAAATGACTTGAGGCAGGTATATTCTTTTGGGAAGCTGGTGCAGCAGTGCCAGTGATGGGCAAGACAACCTGCTGAGACATGTTAACATCTTCCACGCCTTCCTGTGGAAACTGGAGTGGCATTGCCCAACTATCTTAACCAGCACAATACGGGGGCTACCACTGGCTTTTGTCTCTCTGGTCCCCTCCAGACTAGTGGAATAAATCCGCAGTTGTGGGGAATATCCACAGCTTACCTGCTGCAAAGAGCCGTCCCGCCAACCTCACTAAAACAGCCTCCCTGTAGCTTCCTCATCGGAAGCTGTGAGAGTCTGCATTGATGCTCATGTGACATGGGATGAGTTAGCCAATTGGAATTGAGCTGCCCTCAAAGCTCTCATTGGCGGTACACACCATCCTGTCCAGACTGGCAGGAACATTCAGAATCTCTTAATGCTGCACAGGGAACGCTGTTATATCAGCATTAAGAAAATTTGCAGTAGCACTGCTATAATGAGACGCCACTACAAAGTATCAGCCATCGTGTGATGGCTCGTTCTTGGCTGCGCATTCTGATGTGCAATACTAAGAAGTCTGGATGTACCGCTCTTGACTGTAGCCTCCACTCCAGCCTTGGAGGAGTTGGGGTGGCCATTTTACTTGATCCATTCTGCCTTCAGTTTGCAAGCTGCTTGTCACCAGCAGAAGGAGAAAGAAGCCTGTCATGGCCTCCGTATTGCCCTGACTAAGAATAAAGTTGAGCAACTCCAAGAAGCAGCAATTTCCCCCTTTCAGTAACGTTCAGACACAGAAGAGATCAGATGAAAGTGTCTGATTTTTACAAAGAGGGACTCCATGATCTGATGCAGGAGCAATTTTATATAGAGGGTGTAGTTTGAATTGCCTGACCCTATGAAGTCAGGGGAGGGGGTTTCTCCCCTACAAGTCCACATTATAACCTACCAGTGGGAAACCCCCCAAAACAGACCTCACTGCCAATTTTAAAAACCCGGATTTAAACCCAGATTAAATTGCCCAAGGACTGATTTTCGATTAAAACTCTTGTAATTCTGGGGTGGGAATCTACCCTACCAAAGTGACTTTTTTCAACTATAGAAGTGAAGGGGCTGCCGTGGAAAGGGGCTGGCAGTTTTTGATGCTATGATAGATAAGTAGAGCAGACTAAAAATCTTGCATGCTGCATTGTCCTGCACACCACTGGCAGATAACTTCTTTCTTTTTTTCTTTTTTTTACAAAATGTAAATACAAATTATATCACTAGCAACATGCATGATGAAGCCCATAAGTTTTATTTCTGGACAGGTTTGCAACTAGATACTTGGGGTACAGTCTCATGATACAAATTAATATCAAATGAAGAGATATATGTTGTGTATAGATTTTCTGGGTAAATTTAAAATGGAGAATGGCTGAAGTCTAAGTAACACTGTAGAAATGTGTAAATTCGGTTTGGTTGAGAACAGCTTGAACTGAAACATTCAGTTTGACCCTGTTTGATTCAAACAGGTGTTCTATCTGGGCCCTAACTAAGCTTTTGTTACAATTAAGAATTGTGCAATTCTTGGCTGTAACAAAAATAAAAACATTAAAAAACCATTGAACAAACTGCTTAAGTAAAATACAAACCGGGTCAGCATGTTTGACCTGATCCTATACTGGACCAAAGTCATGAGATTTGGCTTGATTCAAACCAAAGCCTCAATTTTGGGTTCATGCTCATCTCAAAATACTGTTTTGCAGAGCACACAGATTTCCTGCAAAGGGTGGGGGGGTTAAAAGGGAAAGGGAAGGGATAAAAGCTCCAGAGTCTGACAAAAATCCCTAGAACTTCGTTTATTTCCCTGCAATGCTGCTCCTAGAGTACCCCAAAAAGCATTTGCATAAACTAGCTCGACAGCACTGAAATAAACTGAAATCCTTGGGAGGAAATGAAGCAGGCAGCTTATGACAATCTACCCTTGCATAAGAATTTCTTAAAAAGTGTAAGTATTCCCCCCCACACCACCACCACCAAATGCAAAAGAAAAGCGTGCACAGTATTTCAAGAGACAGGATACAATTATCTCAGATGGGAGTCAGATCAATGCAAAGTAGTTGTTTGTGACAGAATTCTATCTGTGAGGTCACCATTAAACAGCTCCTGAAAATAAAACAGAAATAATCCCTTCGACTTGTGCAGTCATTGTGTGAGGAAGCCATAAGTACTATTTGCTATTTATATAGCACCGCAAGAAGTCACAGAAGTTAAAACATACTCAGTAGCAGAAACAAACAAAAGATCCAAGAACTGCATATACTGGGAAAATGTACCTTCCAATAAACAAGAGTTCTGGGCTCTAACCCAAGTTCAAATCTTTAAGCAGATTCGGTAAGCTAAATCTCAGCTGGTTGTGTTATTCCTATGTTTGTTTGTTTGTTTGGCTAAGCAAAAGTTATCCATGAATACAAGTTGCATTAAGTACAAAGTGTGGCCGAGCATTGCTAAGAGGAACCACAGAACCTAAGAGGAGCCCTGCTGGATCAGGCCACAGCCCATCTAGTCCAGCATCCTGTCTCACACAGTGTCCCACCAATTGCTCATGGGCATCTCAAGCAGAAGACAAAGTCAAAACTCTTATTTTTATTTTATTTTTTAAAACCCTTTCAGTTCACCATGACTGGTCTTTTACTCATCGTCACCCCTTACTTTTGCACTATACTTGTATTGCACTTTTATTTGAAGCAGTGTAAAAATAACACAGGAGTCTAAAGTCAGAATGGCAAATATTTCAGGAGGAGCCAGGAAAGCAGGCTGAATATACAAAGTCCTGCAATTTTTGAGTCATTCTTAATAAGTTGCTCTTTAAAAAGAGAGAGGGGCATGAATCAATACGAATGTTCCAGAGCTTAATTTTATTTAAAATGTTCAAAATATCCAACTTAAGCCTGATTCAGATATATGTAACTGTTCCCAAATATTCACACAAGCCAGCCATCAAACACGAGAACCAAATTTTGTGGCATGCTTCCCAATTTCTGAAGCAGTAGGTTGCTTAGTAGTGCAAAGATTCAACTTCCTCGAATTCTTGGCATCTTAAAAATGTTCACAAACATAGTACTGTATTTACAAATGCACAAGCGAGGGATAGCTGAGACAGCCTAGCTGCTAACCATACAGGATTCTGCAAAGATCCTTTTTTGCAGAATTCCAGGTCGCAGTTTGCTCTCCCTGTTCCAGACTCATAATTTCAAGTGGCCCTTGCCAAAGGAAGAGGTGTAGATGGCAAGACTGCTGTTTGGTGGCCAACATTGTCCTGGAGGCAGTTGTTTCACAGCATGTGGACTTGGGTACTTCCAGATATGGGTTAAAATCTAGGATTGTTTTGGCACTATGCTGGAAATACCATGCATCCCCATGGTATCCCCAGTGTACTCCCAGGTTACTTACTGAAAAGCCCATAATACTGCTATTACAGCTAATCCAGCAATGATGCCAGGTTTCCTGTGACAGCAATTCTTACCTCAATGTCCGGCAAGCTCCATTCATGATTATGTTCTTCAGGGCCACCAAAACCAGCCAAGCATGCAAAAAAAAAAAAAAAAAAAAACCAGCAAAAGGAAGCAGGTGGATGATCACAAAAGAAGCTCACCAGAGATCACAGAAAACCTGGGAAGGATCCTCACATTTGGCAGGGGTGGGCAAATTGCAGAATCTCATTCGCACCCACATTTCCTCTTGCAATCTGGAGGTGATCTAGCCCAAGTGAACCATACAGAAAACAGATAACCAAAAGTAACGGTGGTCCACCACTTTGATGAAAGAAATCACTTTAAAAGTTTGGTATAGGTGGTATTACACCCCCTTAAGATTGGCTAGAATAACTGGGAGTGCTAGAATGAACTGCTGGAGGAATTGTGGGCAGAACCCTACCTACTTCCATCTGATTTGGGAATGTCCCCCAATCAGACAGTTCTGGCTGGAGGTTAGTATGAAAATAAATAATACGTTTAAGTTAGCAATCCCTCTTCACCCAGAAATTTTCATTCTGCGCTCATTCTAAGATAGCAATATAGATCACCTTCACCAGCTACCACATTGGTTAATTTTTGCGGCTCACCATAGAATAGCCATTAGTTGGAAGTATGCAGACAACTTAAACATAGGCAAATGGTGCCAGGAACTTTGGTATATTATGCTAAATGAGATAATGAATGCACAAAGACAAAGCTATGGGAGAGATCTGGATGCCAATAAGATGTTCCATGTTTGGACAATCTGTATAGAAGAAATGTTAGCAACAACTAATTCAACATTACCTGAAAGAGAATTTCTGATGAAATGGGTTGGAAACATCTCATTTTAAATTAAACTTCGGAGTTCACGATGGGACAGAGGGTGGAGGGTGGGAGTAGAGTCACAGGTGAAATGCATATTGTATAAAGAAGGATTTGTTCATGTTTATATTGATTATTAAAATATGTACAAAAATTCAATAAAGATATTTTTTTAAAAAAAATTAACCAAAAATAACCTTGAACAGAACTGCTAGATGCCTTTTCTTAAAGCTAAAACGTCTTTAAATAATCACCACTTGCTAGACTAACTTTTAGAGTACAGATGCACAGTTTTAGACATCCCCAGTTCAATTTGGGACTTAATAAGAAAATATTTTTAAAACCTTTACACTGTCCTGGGATCTCTTGAGCTCTCGTTGGCTGTTTCTCGCTGTCCTGTCAGGATGGCAGGAAACTCTGAAGTTACCTGATACTGCGGAGCAAGTGCTGATGCTTCCACAGCAGGTAAATCCGCAATAGAGGTGGCATACAAAGTATCGGCAATCAGGTGTGATGGCCACACACTGACTTCACATCACAATGTGCTGTATTCTCCAAGTCTGGACACACCCACACTTTAATAATGTCAATACAAAAAATGGTCCAGCTCTTAAATTTGCACAGAGCAGAGCATTAACACAGGGCAGGGACAATTAGCGATATGCAAGAATATTCAAAACATTCAAAATTTGATCAAATTCGGACATTCGAATTCGAATAGAATGTCTATACATTCGTTTTTTAACATTCAAACAAATTTGAATGTTTTGAATCATTCGTATGAATTTTTTGGACATTCTTACGTGTATGGATACGTACGCATTACATACATATCTGTACGCATCTTATTCGTATCTGTGCGCATTTGTACGGAACAAAAACGAGATGCATATGGGATAAAAATGGGATGTGCACAGATGCGTATGGACACATACAAATGTTGTTGACATTCATATCTTCAAATACGAATTGAATATTCATACAAATAGATGTGAATGTATTCAAATCGGTTTGAATTTGAATAGATTCATTTTTTTCTCTAATCATACGTCTTTGAACATCCAAATATTCGATTTGGATTGAATTGAATCTGAAAACTGCATTTGTGCACATCCCTGGTGACAATAGCAGCAAAGAGTAGTTCCCACCTAAGAATACCCTACCAAAAATCCCCTCAAAACCTGAAACTGGGTTCCTTTTAAAGACTGCCATGAATAAAAAGAGGAACCAATTAAAGTTAAGGCATTTGAACTACTCTTCAGCCTACTCTTTTAAAAATGACCCAGGCATGACTGGGATGGCCCCTTATGGTTCTGAATCTTTGTGAATACTTGCAAAATAATAATAATAATAATAATAATAATAATAATAATAATAATAATAATAATAATAATAATAATAATAATAATAATAATAATAATAATAATAATAATAATAATAATAAAAAGAAGTTCTACTGAGCAAAATGAAAAATAAAATAAACATTATTTTATTTTTCTTCAGAAAGCCCAAGCAATTTTCCTTCAGCTTCATTACCCCACAAAAAAAAAATCTAGTGACACACAATGGTGGCTAAATGCCTGTTACTATAGCAATAACTACCATTGTTCCTCTTAAGCTCTCACCTACCTGCTTTTAAGCACATTAAGCCCTGCTTATTTTCTGTTTCTTTGTTTGTTTGGGTATCTGTCATTTTTTAAAAAAAATTACATCTCTATCCAGTGGAACCTGGTGTGGCACTTAAGAATAGAAAGCAGTCTTCCGTCAACAAAAGGATAAATGATTTATACTTACACTATTATGTCCGCCTCCAGACAATGAGGGTTGAGGGAAAAGTCAGGATCTCAACATGGTCCACCAGACATGTGCGGACACTCCCAGCATGGACTTGCTTTTCAGGATCCTGGTAAGGTTCTGAGCTTTAGTCATTGGCTGGGGGCAACTTTCAGGAGCTCTCCGTGATCTGATTTATTTATTTTTTCCTTTGGATACTCAAGAGAGCACCCAGAGGTTGCTGTCCAACCAATGTGGCAAAAGCCTTTGCCACATGCCTGCTAAACTGTTTCTATGCCAGGGGAATAAAAGCAGCACATTATCCTCCACACTAGGGATGTGCAAGAAGGTTCTAAACATTCAAAATTCAATCAAATTAAATCGAATGTGGACATTTGAATTTGAGTAGAATGTCTATACATTCAAATGTAAACATCTGAACAAATTTTGAATGTTCTGAAACATTCTTTTGAATGGTTTAAAACATGAATGTACAGATACATAGCATACATATCTGTGCTAATCTCATATGTATCTGTATGCATTTGTGCTTATAATACAGGACAAAAACAGGATGCATACAGGATAAAACGGGATGTGTACAAAATTCGTACAGATACATATAACACATACAAATGTTGTCAACATTCAAATCTTCAAATACAAATGTTGTCGACATTCGCATCTTCAGATTCAAATCTAACATTCAAACGAATAGATTTGAATGTATTCAATTCTAATTGGATTTGCTGCATTTGGATTCTAAACATTCTAATGAAATTGAATATTTGGATATTCAAATCAACTCAAATGGAAATGCAAAAAAACATTGTACACATCTCTACTCCACACTAGCTTTACTGCAAGTTAGGGATGTGCCAAATAGCTTCATTTACTTCACACTTAATGTGAACTTGAGGTATCTGCACCTTCACAAGCAAAGATGAACATGATTATGAGTGTGTCTAGGCGTGTTTTTCCATGATCCCTTAGTACCCATTTAAGCACCCATTAAGGATCCATTTGGGTGAGAGCTGGATTACCCCATTTCCACCACGGTACCCATTAGGGACACATTTGTTTCCACCATGCCTCAGGAAATGTGGATCATGTGGGTACTTTTTGGCCTTTAATCAGGATTTTCTGTAGACCCCATTAATGGGGTCTACAATGGGGTCTTAAGTCAGAAAATCCATATTAAAGGGAGCCTGTTTCCACGTTAGTTTGGCAATGGGTCTAGAGGAGGCTAGGGGGAGGGAGCACCCTTGGGAGGGAACCCCAAAACCTAAGCTTCGAAGTTATTTTGAGGTCATTTCAAAGTCACTTTGAAGTCTGTGCAAAATAGCTCCCAAGCGTTTTTGAAGTCTGTGCTGATCTTCGGAGTGAACTTCGAAGTCACACCAAAGTGATTCTGAAGTCACTCCAAAGTCACTCCAAAGTCACTTTGAAGTCATATCAAAGTTTACTCCAAAGATCAGCACAGACTTCAAAAATGCACCAGAGCTATTTTGCACAGACTTCCGAGTGACTTCGAAGTGACTTTGAAATGACTTCAAAGTGACTTCGGAGCTGCTTCGGAGATTGCACCCCCTGCCCCCCCTGCAAATGCCTAGGGTGACAGGTAGACCCCTCGTGGGTAGATCTGGATTTCCAAATGGGTGCTCTGGTATTTCCATGGCAGGGAGGCTAGCATCCATTGCTACTGGGTGCTAGACCACCCATGGAAACACATTGGGTACTTCCCTTAATCCGGATCTACTAGATCCAGATTAAGGGAAGTACCCATTCCCTAGATCTGGATCTTCTTAGATCCAGATTAAAGGAATGCGATGGAAAAACACCCCAGAATACATTTTTGGTGTAATCTCTGCAAACTGAAGGCAATGATTTCAACTCCACATTAAATCATCAATAAGAATCACTCTAGTTGATTTTTGGAACGAGATACAATTCTCTCCTTGGCCCATCTCCTTAAGTCCTGCATTACCTAAAGGTTGGCTGAATTGTATCGCCACTCAGTATCATCCACTGTTTGGCTTTTAATCCTTTCTCCTTTAACCAAAAGCAAGATGTATCAGTTTATATGACATTGCTTTAAAAAAAATAGAAAAGAAACCAGATACTCACACTCAGTATTCTAACATTAAATTCCACAACCGTAAGGTGCCCCCAATGCTACTTTTGCAATGCTGGTCATTTTCAGTCAGCCATAAAGGCAACACAAAAACAAATCACTCCATTAATTCACCTCCTTCTTCTGCTATTATTCCACATGCAGGAGACTTCCAAACATCCAGGAATCTACCCCCAGAGTCATTTTTTCCTGGCTGACCACTAGGCCAACTAGGTTGATGGTTTTGAAGCTCTGGTGTATCAAGCACCAGAGGAGCACCCACCAAGCTATGTGGAAATGTACCTTGACATGAACATACTGATAGGAGATGACCAATGGGCCAAACAAGGGGTTCCTAAACATTCTTAGGGATTCTGTGCATTCCTGGAGGAATAAGATCAGCCCTTGTACAATGCTCTGGTTTGGTTCCCACAAAGAACAGTGTAGTGGGGATGTGCACAGATATTCAAAATATTCATTACTCGGATGAATTTGGACATTCATATAAGAATCAAATGTCTAAACGTTAGGATTTCCAAATTTGAATGAATATGAATATCTCGAGTGATTTGTATGAATAATTTGGACATTTATTTATTTATGTATTTATTTATTTATTTACATTTATATCCCGCCCTATACCCTAGGGTCTCAGGGTGGGTAACAGCATATTTAAAAGACATATGCATCTTGTATGTACTTGTAAGCATCCCATATATATTGGTACACATCTGTACACATCCAAAGGAGATGAAAACAGGATACATAAGAGATGTATATGGATTTGTACGGGTGTCTGGGAAAGCTGCCAGCACACTCATAAGCACACAGCTGACAAGAGGTTGCTCAGCAAAGGTACAGCCCAAACAACGACAGAAAAGAAGAACTCCAGAAACAGTCCAAGTACAGGGTTAACGAGAGTCATACAAACAGTCCAGTCTGAGGTCAGGGCAGCCAGAAGATTGGTCAACAGGTACGTTCCAAGGTCTAGGTTTCCAAGCAGTCCAGGAGTCAGATACGGCAGCTTTCTCTCAAAGTAAACAAATAGTTTCTGACAAAGGGCTTGGGCGTCTGCCCGGTGTTTTATCTTTACAGTTGATTTCACAGCTGTAGGTGATCCGCATGTCTCTGGGCAAGTCTTCTTGATCTTCTTAACCCTTCCTTCTCTGCTCTCCTTTGCTTAAAGCTAGGGATCTCTGGGCTCTGCTCTTCCATGTCTCCCACATCCTGCACCTCTGCTGTGGTAGGACTGGGCTGCTGAACCCCAGGCTCCAATGGGGCTGGGGGGTCAGAACTG
>MTQE01001134.1:9015506-9031740 GCA_014337955.1 Aspidoscelis marmoratus | reverse complement strand
GACCTTCAGGTATAGGGTGGGATAGAAATACAAATAATAAATAAATAAATCCCTGCCTCTGGTCACAACTACAGATCCCCTAAGAATCCCTTATGAACGCATCAAATCCACTCTGAATCCACTTCAGATCTGTTCTGACTCCACTGCAGATGTGACAGGTCAGCTCCTTTCCTGCCTTCCCAGGTCCACGAATATAAAATGAAGCTTCATACAAATGTATAAAAGCATTTGATTTGCATTTGAATGTCAGTCCTCAAATGTACCAACTTTTTATTTGAATTTGAATGTCCAAATAATAATAATAATAATAAATAATAATAAATAATAATAATTTAAAAAAAGAACCAAGACCCAGCTTGATTCAAATGCATTTACAGACCACACAACTTCATGTCAAATTGATTGCAGTGACTCATAACTGTATTTACAAGTCACGCATATAAAAGTTTACTCCATTATTGTACTAAGACAAGCAGGTCCTTCACTGGAGGGCCTTTGACTTTTGCTATCAGATTTCCAGTGACTTTGGAGCACTTGCAGGTCCATGTGGCATGGAAGCCAGCTTAGATTTGAAATTAGTCCCAAGCATGAATTCAGGTCTGTACCTCTTGTCAAGATGGCAAAATGGCCTCCAAAGATCAAACATTTAACTAGAGGACCAAAACCAATTGGCCACTCCATAAGGCCACAATTGTGAACACCCTTACTCTACTGCAAATTCTCCCTTAGCGCAAAAGTTCTGAGGTGAAAAGAATGACTAGACAGGAAAACAAAAATTTAGCACAGTAACCTTGAAACTAATCAAGTCCCAAGTTCCATTGAAAATCAATTTGAATAGGTTTCCCTGGACTGTGCCATTTCTTCCTCCCCAGATGACCTGTTTGTGTTCCTGAAGTCCCAGAATGCACTTAATAATGTACCATTAGATCCTTTTCATTTCCCCCATGACCCCTTTTTCCATGCACAGAGATCCAGATCTTCAAGATTCAGATCATTGAGGGCCCACGAGAAAAGATTGCAGACCATGGGCCTTTTTCCACTAGGTCTTACAACCCTTCTAAGATCCCATTAGGAACCCGATTAGTACATGATTGGTACCTGGACCCAATTGAAGGCCCCATCTGCAAAGACCTGTCCCCATGAGGGCAAGGAAAATCCAGATTTAATGGATCCTTTAGGCCCTTAAATATGGATTTTGTCTGGACCTGATTAAACGTGTCCACAATGGGGTCTTCAGGCACCCTCAAGATCCAGATCTCCAGGGGGACCCCATCTCAAAGATCTGGATCTTTGGCTGTGCCTGGAAAAAGGGAGTGAGATGGAGTCCTCCTGGAGATCAGGATCTGGAAGATGCCTAAAGACCCCACTATGTACACCTTTGTGTGCATCAAGTCCACACAAAATTGCTGATTCTTAGAACCCACTGCGTTTAGATTCATCTAGTAAAATAAAAAGCCTTGACACAAAGCAAGGATATAAATGCACAGAAAAGGAAAATGGTTCCATTAATAAATATTAAGCAATAGTTATTCTTCCCTCAAAGAATGATGTCTTGTCCAGAGGAATGCTCTCCTTGAAATAAGCTAAAAGGCCATGTAAAAGTGTATATAATCGCTATATGTAGAAATGTGAGTTCCAATAGAGGGCAGCAGTGTGTGGCTCATAAAGTGCACAGGCAGGCAGCTTCCCAATGCTGACAAACTAAAGCCACAAGTCATTGAAAGGGTTAAGTCAGGGATGTGGAAATCTGTGCCTCCCCAGATGTTCTCGGTTGCCATCTTCCATTGCTTTTAGTCATGCGGGATGGGCCCAATAGGTCTTGGAAGCCAACATCTGAACAAGGCCAGCTTTTCCACCTCTGGAGTAAGTAAACGAAGTAGCTCTGACAGTTTTGCCCCATTTTCAACAGCTGCCATAAAG
Source organism: Aspidoscelis marmoratus (assembly GCA_014337955.1). Taxonomy (NCBI): domain Eukaryota; kingdom Metazoa; phylum Chordata; class Lepidosauria; order Squamata; family Teiidae; genus Aspidoscelis; species Aspidoscelis marmoratus. The sequence continues at coordinate 9,029,820 of MTQE01001134.1, read as the reverse complement.
TTTGCTATTGTGTAGGGATATGAGCCAATTTGGCCTAGTGGTTAGGGAGCCGGACTCTTATCTGGGAAAACCGGGTTCTATTCCGCCCTCCCCCATTAAGCCAGCTGGATGACCTTGGGCTAGTCAAAGCAGTCTTCTGAGCTCTCACAGCCCCACCCATCTCATGGGGTATCTGTTGTGGGGAGAAGAATAGAAAAGCTTTGTCAGCCGCTTTGAGTCCCTTAAGTGGGTGAGAAAAGCAGGGTAGAAAAGCCAACTCTTCTTCTTCTGATGGGTTTTGTGGCATTCAATTCATAATGAATCAAATGCTAGACAATTTGTATTCATCTGAATAGATCCCCTTCAAATGTGGTAGGATTCTATTCAATATGAATGTATTTGTATGCATTCATACAAATATCCAATATGAATGCATACAGATCCTGCATATGGATCCTATACAAATGTATAGTTTTTTGAGACCTTTGGGTATAGGGTGGAATAGAAATTAAATAAATAAATAAATAATATCCTATACCAATGCATACATATCGGATACGTATCGGATACAAACACATACATATTGATATGCATTCAGTATGTATCCCTAGTTTAACAAATGTCCATTCCTGGTTCAGCTTCATAACCAATATTTTGCACATGAAACACTCAGGTTGAAATGCCAGTTTATCTGGTTAGGCTGCAATCTTAAAAACATCCACTTGCGTTGATGTCCCAAATGTGTCACCCATGAGCTTCCATGCCATCATCAAAGCTTTTCTTAATGCATGCAAGAGAACCTCTAACACCAAAAAGAAACGGGCAACTGGAATATTTACCTTTGCTTCCCATGGACTGTCCCCAGATGACAATAGGCAAGGTGGAATCTAGGGGTGCACACGAATGCAATTTTCAGGATTCTGTTCAAATCAAACATTCGGAGATTCGAATTGATTCAAAATGTTTAAAATTTGAGTGCATTCACATTCTATTCCAATTGAATAAATTTGTATCTATTCGTATGACTATTTTATTCGTACTTGAAGATATGAATGTCGACAACATTCATATGTGTCCATACGCATCCATACGTATCCCATTTTTATCCCATATGTATTCTGTTTTCATCCCATACATATCCATACAAATGCATACAGAGACAGATAAGATGTGTATGGATACGTATGAAATGCATACCTATCCATACACATACGAATGTCCGAATAATTCATATGAATGATTCAAAAGATTCAAAATTTCATATGTATAGATATTTGATTTGAATTTGAATGTCCGAATTCAACCAAACCTTGAATGTTTCAGATATTCATGCACGTCCCTAGCGGAATCTGAACAAGGTGGGAGTAGTAATCGTGGGCTTTTGTATTTATTTATTTATTTGATTAATTAATTGATTTTGTGTGTGTGAGTGACTAGCTTCCAATAGCCCCAGGTCAGCTGATTCTGAAAGCTGTCAACAGATAAGAAGGTAAGCATTGCAGTTACAGGAAACCCAGCATTGTTGCTATCCCATAATATTATAGACTTTGGGTCACTTAAAACTGAACTATATAGGGGATGCCAGAGAAAAGTCTGTGCCGTGAGCACAGATAAGATTGAAGTGCATTTGCCACTTCATTGCCTACTCGCGCAAAATTTGCTATCTTACTGTTTATTCCTACTTCTAGATTTATGAATAAATTAAAAAGCATAGGTCCCAATACTGAATCTTGTGGGACCACAATTCTCCCCTCTCTCCACTCTGAGAACTGTCCATTTATTACTACTCTTTTTCCAGTCCTTTAGCCAGTTACCAATCCAGGAAAGAACTTGTCCTCTTATTCCATTCCATTTTTATTTGTATACCGTCTTTCCAAAAACAAGAATTTCTTCAGGAGCCTTTGATGAAGGATTTTGTCAAAAGCCTTCTCAAGATCCAGACAGACAAGGGGCCTATTCGCACTTGGCTTTTTTCTGAAACATATCCTGGAATAGGAGCCAGCTGTCCACATGCTAGTGCAGGGTATAGCAGGCCCCATGTGTGGCCTGCCAGAGTCTGCATTAGCCTGTAGGCCACAGACCCCTACCTTGAGATATACTCCAAGAAAAGCCCAAGTGTGAACAGGCCCATGGTCTGCTGAATCATCTTTATCCACGTGTTTATTAACAATCTCAAAGAATTCTGACAAACTAGTAAGTCATGATTTACCTTTGCAGAAGCCATCCTGGTTTTCTTTCAACAATGCTTGTTCTTCTGCATGTGTGCTAATTTTATCCTTAATCATGGTTTCTATCACTTTACCTGGAACTGATATTAAGCTAAGTGGTTTGTAATTTCCTAGCTCTTTCCTTGAGGATTAGCCACCCTCCAATCTTCAGGCACAGAGACTGATCTTAGGGAAAGATTATATACCTTGGCTGGAAGATCAGCAACTTCACATTTGAGTTAGTTTATTAATTATCTTTAACTAGTTAATCTTATCCAGTTAATTCTTCTGACTTCTTCCCTGAAAATACTGGCTCAGCTATAGGCCTATGCACTCCATTTTCCTCAGTAAAAACAAAGAATTCATTTACCCTTTCTGCAGCCTCCATGTCCCCTTTAATTATCCCTTTCTGTGTGTTGTCATCTAAGGCCAAGTTCCCACTGGGCAATTTAATCAGCAGCGAGGTCTTTTTGTGTGTGTGTTCCCACTGTTAGCTTACAATGTGGATTTGCAGGGGAGAAACCCCCTCATCTCTCTCCTCCCCACAGTAGGACACCCTCCCCAGGCAGTCACCAGTTGGGTACCATCATACCCTGACTTCACTGGGGTGGGCAATTCAAACTCCACCCCCTATATAAGCCTGTCCCAGATTCTGATCATGGCGGCAGTTTTTGGGCTAGATTGGTACATCAAAGCAGTGCAAAATGGCAGGGGGGAGGGAAAAGCCAGGTGGGGAAGGGTGGGAATAGAGATCACAATGGGGCAGAGAGGGAGGAATGCATCTGCTTGGGGGCACATCCCCTCTTCCCAACAGTAACCTGAGTTTGCCCTCAGCAGTACACAACTCCAAATACATCCCATCGCCACAACTGATTGACAGAACTTTATCCTCTTGGACTGTAGGTGGTGTTGATGTAATCAACAGGGGTGGAGAAAATGTCAAGGAGACTAGAGGAGATAACAGAAAAGGTGTGAACAGAGCAGCCCAAACTGAGGACGATTTGAGGACTGATTATCGGGGATTAGGTGTGGACAGGGTTAGGATGGCTTTAGTTCAGTTTCTTAACAGGATGACCTAGATCAGCCAGCTGTGATCATGGCCCTGGACAGAAGAAGGCATTGCTTCTTTGGGGGGAAAAAGCTATTAAAGCTGCAGGAGTTATCCCTCCTTTCTTTTGGCCACTTCATATCCCAACTACCAAGCCCTTGCACAGTTGGGAGGGCACCTTCAAGGTATTCTCAGCTCAACATAGGAAGGAGAAGATGGAAGAGTTAGATTAGGACTAGGGTTGTGCAAAAATATCTGAAACGTTCAAAATTTGATCTAATTGGTTCTAATTAAAATCGAAAGTCTATGCATTCATTTAGCATTCAAACGAATTTGAGTGTTTCAAATTATTTGTAGAATTATTCGGACATTTGTACGTGTACGGATACATTATGTACATATCCGTACGCATCTTATTCATATCCGTACTCATTTTTACAGATATGTACGAGATGGAAACGGGATGCGTACGGATGCATACAGACACATACAAATGTTGTCAACATTCATAACTTCAAATACAAGTCGAATATTTGTACAAATAGATACAAATGAATACATTTGTTTTTTCTCTATTCGTTCAAATTTGAATATTCAATTTGAATCGAATCAAATCCAAAAATTGCATTCATGCCCACCCCTAATTAGGACACGCACACAGAATGGATTCTCTTGTCTGGCTACAAAGCTGAAAATATCTTCAGTCTCTTCATTTGTTTTCCTCATTTATACTCTTCCTTTCTTTTTGGCACTCAGGATGGCAAATATTATTCTCTTTAGTGCCATTTTATTCTTATAACAACCATGTGAGGTAGTTTTCTCTAAGATGTGGTGACTGACAAAAATTCATCCGGTGAGCTTCTATGGTGGAATGGGGAATTGAACCCTGTTCCTCCACGTCCTAATCTGACCCCCTAGCTGGCCCAAGGTTATAGTGTGATAAGGGAGCCGGACTCTTATCTGGGAATACTGGGTTTGATTCCGCACTCCTCCACAAAGCCAGTTGGGTGACCTTGGGCTAGTCACAGCTGTCTTCTGGGCTCTCACAGCCCCACCCACCTCACAGGGTCTCTGTTGTAAAGAGAAGAACAGAAGGTTTGTCACCTGCTTTGAGTCCCCTTATATGGGCAAGAAAAGCAGGCTAGAAAAGCCAACTCTTCCTCCTCCTCCACAAAGCAACCTGGGTGACCATAGGCTAGTCACAGCTCTCTTTTGAGCTCTCACGGCCCAACCTATCTCACAGGGTGTTCTGTTGTGGGGAGAAAAACAAAGCTTTGTCAGCCGCTTTGAGTCCCCTTAATTAGGTGAGAAGAGCAGGTTGGAAAAGCCAACTCCTCCTCCTCCTCCTCCTCCTCCTTCACCTTCTCCTCCTCCTCCTTTCCAGCTCTCGGCATAGATTCAAATCCAAGTCATCCCAGCACAGGTCCAGCACTCTGTCAAATGAGATGCCCAACCTAATATAAGAGGTTTGCAGAAGTGGAAGCCTTGCACTGAATTTACTTTTACAATAAACAGAATATGTGGTATGTTGCAGCAATGCAAGATGGCCATTTCTGGGTAGTTGTGTGAAAGACTGCACTTGCTTTTTTCTTCATCTCCTTCACTTCATCTCCCGCCAAACCTTTGGAGCTTTTCTTTGGATGTCTTTTGTCTGGACAAAATGATTTCGCTATTGTTCCTTCTCAGCTTTCAGGATATGGCTTGGTCCTGCACTACAGAGTTTGTTTGGCCAGATTCACGACATTCATTACCCTGCCTTTAAAAGGAGCTTGGGAGTAAACCCTCAAGAGTGAGTAAATCAATGTGATCACCACACTGTCAGGGAAAGGGCAGTAAAAAGGACTGGCCCCAGGGAATAAAATCCTGATCTCCCATTTCCAAGACCATCACAGGCCCCAGCTGGAGGCATTAACCTCAACATTTTACTGCTTCCCATTTACAAGGGAGAGAATAGCGAAGAGCAATTAGGCAGCCCAGTGTCCCCATACCTTTTACCAACTGACCTTTTCACCTCATTACCTATTGGTGCTATTTATTTTTACAGCACATCCTCCTGGGAGCTATTGAGCTCCATCTCCAGCCGATCCCCCAAGACCCGTCTCTGGATGGGGAACAGTGTACTGACATGACCTCTACCCTTTCCAAATAATGTCTCGCCTTTCTTGCGACACTAATCCAGCATTAATCGGCCTTTTGCCACCCTTGTCCTTCAAATCAAGGCCAGGCGGGCACCTGGTGCCAGTTAGGGGCAAACAATAAGTCACACCACAGCATCTATATCAGACTGTAAAAACAGAAAGAGAACTGCATCAGCTGCAACCAACACAGCCTCTTGGTATATGCCATTATAGGCCTGCTCAAATGGAACATATAGCAGACTCTGGAAGGCATTTTGATTCAGTAAGCCTCAAATCCTGTAGACAGATGCCTATCACTAATAGGGATGTGCATGAATATTCATAGGAATTTGAAATCTGATCACATGTGCTGAATTTCGCCATTCAAATTCGAATCAAATATCCCGAAATCCGAATTTAAACATTCAAATCAAATTTTGAATTTCAGATCTATTCCTTCGAATTATCCGGACATTCCTAGGTGTACAGGTTCGTACACGATGTGTCCTTGAAGATCCACATTTATACGAATCTGTATGGGATTAAAACGGGTTGCAGACAGGATATCTACAGGATGCATGCAGACTTGTACAGATGCATATGGATGTGTACAGATGGGGAGAAGATGCATACGGGTACATACGAATGTTGCCAACATTTGTATATGCAGATTCAAATGAAAAATTCAAATGAAGAGATTCAAGTTTGGTAAATTCGAATCAAATTTTATTAAATTTGAATTTAAAAGATTTGACTCAAATTGAATCTTTGGGTATTCGATTCAATTTGAATAGAACGTCCAAAAAATCCATGCACGTATCTAATCATTAGTATTCAGGTGACCATGTAAGTATGTGAAAGAACATGGCACATACAGACAGATGCATGCATATACGCATGTATAATTTCCAAAACGTTTGCCAGTTGCTGGCTTCATTAACAAATCTTTACATCTATTTCATTTCAGCAAAGGGAGAAAAAGAGATTTTGCATTCCGCACTAGGGATGTACACGAATATTCGTAATGTTTGTTATTCATCCGAATTCATAAGAATTCAGACATTCTTACATGAATCGAATGTTACAACATTCGTACATTAACATTCATATGAATACAAATGTTTTGGAACATTCGTACGAATAGTTCGTATATTCATTAAACTGGGGATACATATTGATACGTATGCATTGGTATAGGATACATATCCAATATGTATGCATTCGTATAGGATCCGTATCCAGGATCCATATCCATGGATAGGTATACATTCATATCAGATATTCGTACTGAACAGAATCCTACCACATTTGAAGGGGATCTATTTGAACAAATATTAATGCCAAAAAAACCATTTATGCACATACCTATATTCCACATAGATTGCACATACTTGGTGATATGGGACAGATCATGATATCATAGTCTTTAGGTAATACGTGGTCTAAAGTTTGCAAACTGAGTTAGGGAGATTAAGAAACAAGAGAAGTTAATTCATCATACAGACCTAAACACTAGATGTATCCTATAAATTAAGACTATGAGCAAGGAAGGTGAAACAGCACTTCTGGCAGGAAAAGCAAGACTTCCACTTGCATCATGGTCCCATCTCTCATGCCACTAATGGCCCAGTCTGTGAGCCTCTGCTACTGAATTTCCTCAGGCCAGGCAGCTCCTGTTGGTTTAGATAATGCGTTACAGGGCGATTCAGGATGGGGTGGGGGAATCAGATAAGCAATTTGATAAAAACTGTTAGGTGACGAGAGCAAAAAGGGAACATGAAAGCAAATGAAGGCCATATTGTTTCCTGGGGAAATACAATCCAGAGAGCAAAGCCCATAGGATCTGCACTGAGGATTGCTGTTGCCGTGGCTATGGCTATATAATTTCACCCAGGGGAGCCATTAAGAGAGCAAAAGGGTTATATGAGCAAGAAGGAATTGCCCAAGCTCTGCCGCCACAAGTTGGCAACAAAAAGCACTCGAAAGAAGGAACTTCTAAACCGGAGATCACTATCAAATGGCTCCAAAGCTGAAACCGCTCAAGGTATTTTTCAATTGGCAGTATTAAAGCTTCTCCTTTTGTACCAGATTTGCAGAATGTCTTTTCTTCTCTGGGAGCCTTCAGGACTTCAGCTCTTTCTCTTGTTCCCTGATAGCGAATGAGTGGAAGGGCCTATAAATGGGGAAATTGTGGTAGGGAGCAAAATGTGCCACCAGCCTTTCCCTTTCTGGAGCTACATTCTGTTTGCATTCCCAGTCATGTGCTTTCCACTTAAAAGTATTTGAGAAGCAGCCCTTTATTCTGCTTCTGAGACCAGCTACCTGCGTGTTTCCAGGCACTTTATAAACACATTCTGTAGCTGCTCCACAACAACTAACATTCCTTAGAAACTGACCCTGAATGTGATGGGCCATGCAATGATGAGCAGTTGCCATAAGAAGAAGAGTTGGCTTTCCTACCCCGCTTTACTCACCCATTTAAGGGGACTGAAAGCAGCTGACAAAGCTTTTCTATTCTTCTTCCCACAACAGTCACCCTGAGAAGTGTGTGGGGCTGAGAGAGCTCCAAAGAGAGCTGTGACTAGCTCAAGGTCACCCAGCTGGCTTCATGGAGGAAGAAGAAGAGCTGGCCTTTCTATCCCACTTTTCTCACCCATTTAAGGGGACTCAAAGCTTTCTGTTCTTCTCCCCACAACATATACCCTGTGAGGTAGGTGGGGCTGTGAGAGCCCAGAAGAGACCTTTGAGTAGCCCAAGGTCACCCAGCTGCCTTCATGGGGGAAGGCGGAATCGAACCCGGTATTCCCAGATAAGAGTCAGGCTCCCTAGCCACTAGACCAAACTACTAGTCCTTGGTTAATTTTTCTAATCCATCAGAGCTCATCCAAGACATTTGCTGCCTGAGCAGAAGGACAAGATGTTGCCTCCTAGCCTCTCCATGCCCAAAAACCAGCAAGACTATTGGCTTGTCCATTCCGCTGTACTGTCTAGGTGACAACATCCTACTGGGTCTCTGGAAACTACCTTAGGGACTCAGAGTATGTTGTTTGTGACACAAAATTCTTATCACTGCTTATCTAAATGTAGCTGAATACCTTATGCTATTTAATGGCGAAGCTTGTAGTTTTTACCACACCCTATGAAAGCACATTCCATAAAGAAGGCTTCTCTTTCCCTTGCCTTCAGTCATCTGCCAATTTTACTAAATAGTCCAAATTTGGGATGTGCACAAAAGTCAAGGTTTAATGCTGAGACTGAAACCAATCGCTGACTGAACGCAGAAGGGAATTTGATAAGGTGTGAAAAGGGGAAAGTACAGTTTCCCTTGAAAAAGCACAGAAAAAAATGGGGAGTGAGAATGTGTAAGTCCAAACTGAATCCATGTTATAATACAAATGTAGGGATGACCAGAACACACACTCAATTTTTGTCATCCCCTCAATACAGATTATTCCATGATGTCTGACCATGCCCTAAAGTCCTCTCCAAAGAACTGCCCTGGGAAGAAGGCATTTGTGGTAGCTTCCAAACAGTCCAATTGGGGCCACCCTTGACCAGCCAGCATTTGGGACAGGTGAACAACTCCGATCCTTTCCCACCACGAGTACCCAGAAAGAGTGGAGCAAGAAGAAGGCAAGAAATCCCACTCTCACAGCACTTCATAGGATGGAAGTTTCCCAGGATGTTGTCTGGTACCTTACCTGTCCTACTCAGCCCATGGCAGCAAAAGACGTCTCTGAGGCTGTAGCAGTCAGGATGGTTTTGCAGATAGTCCTCAGACACAGGCCCATCTGTTTAAAATTGGAGACCCTATCAATGGGACATTTTAAAGCATCCTGTATCATGGAGTATATTGTGCTCCAAAATTCTTGTGCAGGATTAAGAACCTACAAAGATGACACTTATTTTTCTGGCCCAAAAATGTCTACCAATATCCCAGGCTACGTGGCCATTTTGGTCCACCTTGTCTGATCTACACTTCATCTACTGTTAGTAGAATGTATTAGTAGGGGGTGTGGCCTCCCTTATACCACACCTGTTTGCAGAAAGAAGGTTTGGACCCTTTTGTGGAGTAATACAATGCTAAGTACAGAAAGGCCCTAGATATAACAGTCTTTTTTTCTTGTGTAGTGGCAGCAGGCCCTTTCCCCAGCAGAAAACAGCTTAGGTTGAGTACAAGGCATGGGAATGGACCATTATACAGCATGAAATATCTGTTGCCACAAGTAAATATGTTTGACATGAGCAAATAAACTCTGTTCCTTTAGTTTTATTACAGAAAAGAAAATATTAAACACACTTCATTACTTTTTTTTTTCAAATTGATGTTAACAGCATTATTGCAGCTTTTTAAGTTCTTATGAAATGGTTGCTTGTATATGGATTTTAAAGTCAGAGCAGTAATATTTATTCCCAGGAATACTACCACAATTTTTACATTCTCAAAACTTCATTAGGGATGTGCACGAAAATTCATGTTTGTACGAATATATTGAATTCAAATGTGGTAAAATTCTATTTGATACAAATCTATTTACACGTATTCGTACAAACATTCAATACGCATCTGATACGAATTAATACATATCTGATACGAATAGGTACGTATCTGATATGAATAGATACGTATCTGATGTATCTATGTATCTGATAAGAACAAATACATATCTGATATGAACAGATACATATCTGATACGAATAAATACGTATCTGATTCGTTTTCCCAGTTTAACGAATGTCAGAACTATTTGTATAAATGTCCGGAAACATTCATATTTATTCAAATGTTAGCATACAAATATCATAACATTCTATTTGAGTTCAAATGTCCAAATTTGGCCAAATTTGGCCAAATTTTGAATGTTACAAATATTTGTGCACATCCTTATAATGATCTATACCATTATAAGGTTCTCAACCTGGGGGTCGGGACCCCTTTGGGGGTCAAACTGTCCTTTCAGAGGGGTCATGACGAGTCTCCTGCAACCCTTCCCTCCCACCTCCCAGCTTTTCTGCCCCCGTGGTTGGGGGTCTCCACAATATATGGAACTCCATTAAGGGGTCGTGGCATTAGGAAGGTTGAGAACCACTGATCTATACTCTGGCAGAATACCTGAAGCCCTTTGTGGGGAAATGGACGTTTGATTCTATCATAATAAGACCCAGATTATTTTGAATGATGGAATGTAAAATATAAAAGGCAAAGCATTACTGGTATGATTCACAGAGTTAAATTAGACCAATGATCTGCTTTTCTCCTGTCATTTGAACAAACAAGATTCTGTCCAGGAGAAAACATTCTATTTTCACTCCTATAAGTAGAATCAAAGGCATGATCTCTACGGATTTTCATTTCTTACAGGGATGTGCAAAACTACAAGCATAAGCTTCCACTTACTACAACCCCTTCAATAGATAGATACAAAAGATGTTTCTCCCATTTGTTTGTGTTTCAAACTGCTCGACGTGTGAGCTCTTTAACTACAACCCTTGGTTTGCTGCTATATAATATGGAGAACAGAAGTGGCTGTAACTTATTGGTAGACCAAACTACCTGGAGAGGAGGAAGAGGAGGAAGAGGAGGAGGAAGAGAGTTGGCTTTTATACCCTACTTTTCTCCCCCATTTAAGGGGACTCAAAGTGACAAAGCTTTTCTATTCTTCTCCCCACCACAGACACCCTGTGAGGTAGGTGGGACTGTGAGAACTCAGAAGAGAGCTGTGGCTAGTCCAAAGTCACCCAGCTGACTTCATGGAAGGAGAAGGGGATGGAGGAGGAGGAGGAGGGGGAGGAGAGTTGGCTTTTCTACTCCACTTTTCTCACCCATTTAAGGGGACTCAAAGCAGCAGACAAAGCTTTCTATTTTTCTCCCCACAACACGTACCCTGTGAGCTAGGTGGGGCCGTGGGAGCTCAGAAAGAGAGCTATGCCTAGCCCAAGGTCACCTAGCTGGTTTCGTGGGTGAGGGTGGAATCAAACCCAGTATTCCCAGATAAGAGTCCGGCTCCTTAACCACCTAGACCAATGCTGGGTTGCCCATCATTGCCACAGAAGTTGGCAAAAGCAAATCCCTTCTGTATCTCTGTCAAGAAAACTACATCCAAGTGCTCATACAGTCAGCAAGGAGTTGGTCTCTCAACTTGGTGGTGCCCAACAGAGACAACAATGTGGAGAACAGCTCTCTGAAGAAGCAATGACATTTGTCAGAGAAAGTAGTAAATGGGAAGAATTTTCACAAGAAAAAAAGCTATTTGTACAGAGCAGCTTTTTTTCATGCCTGGGAAAAATGTAACTGGTTGGATATTCACACTAAGCTCTGCTTTGGAGGAGTGTGAACATGCACACGTGCCTTCTCCCTGCCTCAGGGTGGTACTTTTGGTCAGCTGTCCTGCCTCCCACTGGTGTGGAGGCTGCTTCCCACAGGGCCAACAGCAGGCTCCTTCATTCCCACACATAGACAGCCTGGTTGGCCGGCTGGCCCACAACTCCTCCTTTCTGCATGCTGTGACCTGCTGTGATCTGCTCCAGGAATCTGGCTCCCAGGTTGCCCTGGTAACAGATTGTCAGCAGACAAGAAAAGCTGGAAGGGGAAACACTGATGGCTATGGTGGATGACACTAAAATAGGCCTCTGCTCTGAGATCTATCACAAGCGAGGGGTGGAAGGAGCCAGAAGGGAAGGGAAGGGCAAGACAAGGCACCACATGTAATGCAGACAGGAAATTTTAATTCCCAGCTGACCGGCCGGCCGGTCGGCCAGCCAGACCTAACTCACAGCTCCATAAGGCAAAAGGGGGAGATAGTTGCAATAATATTATTTCTTCAACCAGCTGCACCTCATCTTTCCTCTGTCACCAACATGGGAACAGAAAGCTAAGATGAGCTGTGGCCAAGGGCACATGGGGCCATCTGAGGCTGCACATTGTTCTGTCATTGCAAACCACGTTAACTAATCCCAACAAGCAAATAACATGCTCTTGCTCCTGCTGGCACTGAAAATAAACCAAGATTTAAATGACTACTACACTCTTTTCAATGCACTTTTGAATCAGATAATGTTTCAGATACCCACCCACCCCCTTGGTGATGGTATTGAATCTCAGGGATTTGGTTCACTGGAATTCCTTTCTGAAGTAATGAATGCTATAAGAAGTCCTTTCCTGTGGTTTTTTTTTCAATCTGAAGGTAACATTTAAGATAGTGATGTTAACAGGCAGTGGGTCATCAAACACAGGAAATGACCTCATGGATGATTTCCTGTGTTTGAGGGCTGCCAGCAGCAGAGCAACCAGGTAGGTGTTCATGAGCAGGGACTGCATGGAAGAGCAATCAGAGCTAGGGGTGTCCACAAATGCATTTTTGAAATTCAATTTATAACAAACCAAATGTTTGAATAGATCACATTCAATGTGATAAAACTCTATTCAATATGAATGTATTCGTACATATTTATACGAATTACGGATGTGTGCAAGTATTCAAAGACATTCAAAATTCGATCGAATTCAACCTAATTTCGACATTTGAATTCGAACTGAATGTCCATAAGTTGAAATTTAAACATTCGAATCAAATTTTGAATCTATTCATTCAAATTATACAGACATTCGTCATGTGTACAGATTTGCACGTGATGCGTATTTGCACGTATGCATCTTTCCCTCATCCGTATGCATTTGTACAGATCCATACGGGACAAAAACGAGTTGCATACGGGATAACTATGGGATGCATACAGATGTGTACGGATGCATACAAGATGCATAACAATGCGTACAGGCACATACGAATGTTGTCGACATTCGTAAGTTCAAATTCAAATCAAAAATTCAAACGAATAGATTCAAATTTGCTTAATTCAAATCAAATTTGGGTAAATTTGAATTTTAAAGATTTGAATCAAATCAAATTTTTGGATATTTGATTTGAATTGAATCTAATCCCAAAAATTGTATTTGTGCACACACCTAATGCAAATATTCAATACGTATCCGATACAAATGAATACATATCTGATACGAACAAATACATATCCAATATGTATCCAATATAAACAAATACATATCTGATATGAATTAATACGTATCTGGTACATATCCGTAACATATGCATACTCTGAAAGTGTCAAATCCAACCTGAATCTACTTTTAATACACTGTCGCTCCATGTTGAATGCAATCTGGATCCATTGCAAATGCGACTACACTCTGTTTTTCCAATCCCCAATCTCATGAAAGTCCGAACTATTCGTACAAATGTCCGAAAACATAAATAATCGTACAAATGTTAGTATATTAATATCGTAACATTTGATTTGCGTACCGATAACTAATGTATGAATATTCATGCACATTCCTAATCAGAGCTCTTACTGACAGCCTTACAAGTGCTTATGGTGGGTGTTCGGCAAGTGTAGGTCTGTGAAGATGCTGCACTCATCCAGTACACCCACAGCACCAGGAGAGAGCAGAGACAGGTGTTCCCAGCACCCTCAGTGCCATCATAGTGGCTTTACGGTACCATAAAAGGCTATGTTGCCTTAGGGCAGAGAGAATAAGAAGTGGACAGAATCAACTCATCCATGCAGAAATACTGGCAAGCTTAACAGAATAATTCTACTACCTACCATGGGGTCTTTCTGCATGTTCCTCTGGGCTGGAACAAGGGCGTGTGGAATCCACTACAGGGCCTCATCACTCCATGCTGGACAAAGCATAATCCCCATCAGGGAGGCCCTGTTTAGGATTACCAGTAAACCTGGCAAACAGGTCTACCAGCAAACTCACACATTCAAAAGGCAGGTGGATACAGGGATGTGCATGAATATTCAAAATTCACATGAGTTCAGCTGAATTTGGACATTTGAATTCAAGTCAAATGTTTTCATACATGGGATTCGCATATAGGATCCATATGCTGGAAACATGCAGAAAATGCTGAGCTAAGTGCGGGATTAGTTTCACA
>MTQE01001134.1:8957597-9002297 GCA_014337955.1 Aspidoscelis marmoratus | reverse complement strand
CAGGACTGAAGCATTAAACTAGAAGCAAAGAACCATTTGAAAACTGTCCTGTAACTTTCTAGATTATACATTTCATACTTGTGCCTACTAAGGTAGCTCACAAATGTTGTTGGTTTTGCATTCAGAAACGCATAGATTTGTATGCATTCCATATGCATCCCACTTTATCCTGTATGCATCCTGTTTTCATCCTGTACTATCAGCACAAATAAGTGAGGATATCTCAAGATGTTGAGGTGCAATGCCAGATCTTAAGAGGATTGCCAGTTTAACCTGCCTCACAGGACTAGTCAGGAAGGCAGTCAGATTTTGTTGCATTCAGATTCTAAACATTCGAATCCAATGTATGGATATGAGATTCAATTCGAATTTGAATGCAAAAAAAAAAAACACATTCGTACAAATCCCTGGGGAAGTTCCTGGGGGAGAAAAACTATGAATACAAATGTTCGAACATTTAATTTGTTACAAATTGAATGCTGGAAACTGCATTTGTGCACTCTCCTTATTGGAATGAATCCAGATAGCTATCTCTCCCCAAGAGTACCTGGAGCTGGACTGCAATTATGTTCTAAAATACTGCTCTGCAAAAGAGGCATTTATAATAATCACATACCCACAGACTCAGAATGGCCCTTTTCACAAGCTGATATGCTGCCATATACCTCAAGCCAGCTTGGAACATTTCCTGGCACGATGGAGCATTCATCCCCAGCTCAACTCAGCTCCCTTCTGTTCATTCAGATAACCTGCAGCTAACAAGGGTCAAGTTTGCTGCATCTCTAAGCTTCAAAAGTTTTAATTGGTCCTGTAACACTAGAGGAGACACTGGACACTTCATTTGAGACTGTACAAGCTATAGCATCTAGGCTCCTGAAGAGGTGAATGAATTTTGACTGAAGAGTATCTTGTCACATCAGGATTCTGCAGGTTCTGCGTATAACCAGACTAGATAACAGACTAGGGATGTAAAAAAAAGTCCTAAACATTCAAAATTCAACCAAATTTGATCAAATATGGACATTCGAATTGGAATAGAATGTCTTCACATTCAAATTTAAACATTCGAATGAATTTCAAATGTTTCACAACATTCGTTCAAATGATTTGAAACACCCGAATGTACAGATACGTATGTATTACGTACGTTTCTGAACAAATCTTATACGTATCTGTACACATTTGAACTTATAATACGGGACGAAAACGGGATGCATACGGGATAATACGGAATGCATAGAAAATGCGTACAGATACGTATAACACATACAAATGTTGTCGACATTCATATCTTCAGATTCAAATGTGTACATTAGTACAAATAGTTTTGAATGCATTTGATTCGAATTGGATTTTGTTGCATTCGGATTATAAGCATTCAGACTGAATGTTTGGACATTCTATTTGAGTCAAATTCGAAATGCAACCAACAACAACAACATTCATGCCCATCCCTATAAGAGACACACCAGAAAAATAATTCTTTCAAATGGCTACCAGAGGATAAAATGGAAGCAGAGGAACATATTTTCCTGGCTGCCTTTCCAAACCTGCCAGCTTTATCATCCAGCATTAAGAAATCCCCAGTTCCCTGATCACTTCAATGGCCCTGAATGGAGATACTCTTCCAGATCTATCTTCCCCCATCTGACAGCAAAGAACATACCAAGGGGAAACCTGGTTGTGTGCGTAGAGTTTATGACAAACTGAAACAGACCCAAATACAAGGCAAGGCATGAAAACAGAGAGAAATGCAAGGACTGGTAAAAAGAGGCTTACAACAGCCTTACAATACAGTATAGTCCACTATTTTATTGCAGGACTAAAATGGGAACAGGGCAGGCAGATACAAGGTAAGCAGCAGAACAGAAAGAAGGACTAGGTCTGTTTAGGCCCCTTGCCCCCAAATTTATATATTCTATGCCAGTCTTCACCTCCCCCTCAGCTGAGCATTCTAGGTCTCAGAAGGTGGATAACAGACAAGACATGAGGGCCGCATCACAAGAATATCTTTAAGATATTTTTGATAGGCATGTGCACAAATATTCGTAGGCATTGAAAATTCAATCAAATGTGCCAAATTTTGACATTCAAACTTGAATAGAATGTCCCAAAATTCAAATGTATACATTTGAATTGAATGTCAAATTTCGGATCTATTCATTTGAATTATCCGGACATTCGTATGTGTACAGGTTCATACATGATGCGTACTTGAAGATCTGCATACGGGTTGCATACGGGATAACTACTAGATGCATACAGACATGCATGTATGTGAGGAAGATGCATACAGGCACATACAAATGTTGTCAACATTTGTATGGGCAGATTTCAATGAAAAATTTGAACAAATAGATACAAATTTGGAAAAAAAATGAACCAAATCTTGTTCAATTTGAATTCAACTGAATCAAATTGAATTTTCGGGTATTCAGTTCAATTCAAATAGAGTGCACATCCCTAGTTTTTGAGCTATTTTATTTTTTGCTACATATGAACTCAGCCTTAGTCAGGACTTCCATTTATTCTACCCCGCATTCATGCTAGAGCAGGGCAAGCTAGCATTGCATTGCAAAAGCAACAATAATGAAACAAAAATACATTGAAGTCATATATTTTCCTGTCACATGCTGACACATTTATTCCCAGGAGCGGTTTAATTCTGAAAAGCATAGATTCAGAATCTTGCTGGTGGTTTACAGAGTTGCACTCCACCCCAAACACTATCTCTGTTCCAGTTTCTCTAAAGTTGGAGACCATCTGCTTCTCTACTGGCTAAAGAAAGGCTGCTTGAAAAATGAAGCCCCGGGAAGTTTTCTTCTCCCTCCCAGGAGCTCACAAGATTCCAGGCTGCTGAGGCAAGTCAAGGAGACACAGTACCCATGAATAGACCGAGTTATACTTTGCCAGGACTATACAGATCAATCCAGCTGGTCATCTCAGGTCATACCAGGTCCAGCACAAGATGCTTTGCTGCCTGAGGCAAGGAGGAAAAGGAGTGGTTGCTTCCCAAATGCTACAATTGTATGCTACATCAGTAGAAACTGTCTTTGCTCCACCTGTAGTACAGGATAGGCCCATATCCACAGTCTCCATTTGTTGCCTCCATCAGGTTACCTTCCATTTCCATTTTTTATTTCCAGAAGAAAATTTTGCCCAAGACTGATTAACACAAGACAACAAAAAAATGTCAAAGGAGAAACTGAACTGAAATTGCAGCAAAGCAGCAACAACCTATCCAGGTGCCCCTCCATTCCTCCACCCTCACCTAGAGGAGGCTGTGGCAAAGGGTTTTTTCCCACTGACCTGCCTTAATCCAGATCTAAGAAATGGGTCCTTCAACTAATCCAGATCGAATAGATCCAGATTAAGGGAGGTACCCAATGCATCCCCATGGCAGTGCAGCACCCAATAGCAATGGGTGCTAGCCTGCCCAGAGTGGAAATGCTGGAGCACCCATGTGGTGAATCCGGATTGACGCACATGGGCCCTGTCTGTCACCCCAGGTTTTCTGGGGGACAGGGGGTGCAATCTCAATAGACGATCCAGAGATTCTTCAAAGATTCTCCAGAGCAATCTGCCACATACTTTGAAGATTCCCTGGAGCCTTTGACAAAGGTCTGTAGGATTGGCATTGCTCTCACATGAGGTCATCTTCGGAGCCTGCGCTATTTTTCGGAGCCAGCTTCAGAGCCAGCTTTGGAGCCAGCATCAGAGATTGTGCACAGGCTTTGAAGCTTTGGGCTTCACCCCCCTCCCCATGGGTGCACTGCCTGGAGCCCCCCTAAACCCCATTGCCTGATTGTGGTGGAAACATGCTCTGTATAATCCAGATCTGATGCCTGAAAATCCCATTGTAGACCCCTTTAATGGGGTCTACAGGAAATCCCGATTATAGGTCCTGAAGTACCCATTCAATCCAGATTTCCCTAGAACTGGTGGAAACAAATGTGGCTCTAATGGGAACTGCAGTGGAAATGGGGTCTTTCTGCTCTGAGCCTAATGGGTCCTTAATGGGCCCCTAATGGGTACCTAGTGCTAGTAGGGAAAAAAAAACATTGGCTCCAGTCTCACAGGCGTAACACAGAGATTATAACAAAATGGGTCAGCAGACATGGAGGTAAGCGTGAGACTGCTCTTTGCAGCTGCTAAAGGATAGGAAGATCCCGCAGTGCCTCTTGCTGACTGGAGGATGTCCGTTGTCTTCCTGGGCTTACCTAGGCTTTTTCCTTGGCTGTTTTTGCACTGCCACTAAGAACCAAATTAAGACCCCATTAGGAACCTGATTGGTACCAATTGGGAAGGCCCTGTCCTCACACAAGACCCATTGAGGACCCCTTCTGCCATAGGCTTAGTAGCTGCTGCATAAGCAGCTATGAAATCTTGCCTCTCCACCCTGCCCTCTGTCAACGGGAGGACAGCATGATTGACGGTGACACTGGCCAATCAGGCTGTGCCACTGGTAGCCCTTCCAAATCTGGTGAAATGGAGTGTTGGAATAGGAGCTACCATGTCCACACAGCACCCTGCTTAGCACCTGTTGCAATCGGGTGCTAGAGAGCTTGTGTGGATGCATGGGGTCCCCCCCCCAACATCCAGATCTTTCAAGACCAGATCCCAGGGAGGACCCCATCTCAAAGATGCATATCTTCAAGATCTTTGGGGGTGTTTCTGCATTTACTGCTTGAAATCTGGATTAAAGAAATCTGGATTTCTGAAATCTGTCCCTGGGAAAATCTGTCTGAAATAGGGATGGATCCAAATGAGGGTTATGTATGTACTGGGAGAATGGTTACTGAGGAACGCATCACATGACTGCTGTGAGGATGCCACAGCACGGATATCCAGAAGGATCAGCTGTAACTTGGTGCATGCCCAATATGAAGCAACTGCAGGATGGACTACGCAGCCGGAATGTGGTGCTGCTGCCTCACTCAACATGGCGACTTCCGGTCCCGCCCACATCCATTCCCTATCCTGTCCCTGTGTGGAAGTGTCTTTCTTTGATCTGGAATTTGCAAGCAGGAATGGTTTGAAGACCTAATTTTTCAGGTCTTCCCCAAAACTGGATTGGGTGGCCTCTAGACCCCATTAGAGATGGATCTTGTGTGAGGCCGTGCGGAAGCGGCGTCCTTAAAGGGGCCCTATTCTGTCCCACTGTGCGGAAAGGTACCTTGCGGATGTGTGCCATATGGGTCCTTATAGGGTGCTTAATGGGGTCGTGAGGGCCTGTGCGGAAACACCCTGAGAGGCAGTGCAGAAATGGGGCTAGTCTGCAATTTCTTCACTGAATCACAGCTCTTCCAAAAGTACACGGAACCTGTCCACTTGTGGACATGTTTTTGATTTTATACACATACAGGTACCTTTGGAAGAGCAGTGATTCCACAAGGAAAAGATAGCCAAGGTAAGCAACCAGGAATGACAAAATACCTGGCATCAGAGTTGGATTTCCCATGACACCTATTGAACACATTTTCAGTGGACTATCCCAGGAGTATGTTGGGATTGCCAAGGGTATGTGTGCCAATCCAATATAATCCCAGGAAAATCCGTTTTTAAACCATGTCTGGAAGCATCTTAAGAAATACTTTCATACTGAAACTTGCTCCTTGCATTGAAAACAAAAACTGTGGCTGTGGTCACACTTAAGGTTTAATCCAACATCAGTCCACTTGCAGAGTGAGAGAATACAACAGCAAAGTGACGCTGTTTGTGTTAAATAACTCAGAAAATTCACCATTGGGATAGATAATGTGAAAAGAAAATGACTAGTCACTTTGTTCATGTGTTCTCTTGTTCTGAAAGTGGACTGAAGCTGGATTAAACCTTAGGTATGACCACAGCCTGTTGCGTGTTTTCTATTCCAAGCAAAAAATGTCTATAAGGGAATGGAAAGAAGTTTTGAAAAAGTCCAAATGCACATAGCTTAAATGCTCAGTAGAGCTATCAGAGGCAAATAATCAGCAGCTGAATGGATGCAGAATTTGGGGTTGAGGTTTGGGTATCCAATGTTGCAAAAAAAAAAAAATGCTATTCGGTGCACAAAATTTTGTAAAGCCAAACTAATGCACCATACTGCTGTGTTCTGAAAGACCATCTCTGGCCGAAGGCTTTCAGGAAGCAAGCACCAGAGAACAGGCTGATGATGGGCTTTCATTCCTTGGCATTTGTGGGATGTTCTGTTGTGTTCTCAAGTTCAGTTTGGAACCTGAGCTTTTGAACATAACTGGGATATCCATCTTTAGAGGATTTCACTTTGTGAGGAAACAACCGTCGCCAGTCATTCGATAGGATTATTTCTTCCCATTTAGTATGAATTAGTCTTCCATTTTCCCCCATTTCATCGCATACACACAGACAACCAAAAAGGGAGTTATGCCAATAGCCACTAAACCTATTCAGACCAAATGGCCTTCACTGCTACTAACAGGGTGGAACTTTTCATTTCCTCTGACATTCTTTCTTAGTTATTTCCATAGGAGTGGCCCCACCTTTCCCATGGTTATTTTTAGCTTACTTTCCTTCATTCTACAGATACTTGCATTATAACTCTGTTTGAGATTTGTGTAAACTCCTTTTTTACATGACACCATATTCTAGTCTGGGCCTGATGAAGCCATCCCATATAGGTAGTAAGTAGAATGTGGATACTAGTAGGAGTAACATGAATATCCCAAATATTGGTCAAGCTTGGGCGTGTACACAGAAGTATATATTAGAAGAGTTCATTGTGAAAGAGGCTTCACACTGCAATGTATTTTATTTGTTCTTCTTTCAGCTGGAGTGGCTGGGCTGACAATCATGCTGAGCTTTTCACTGGTGGGGTCAATAAATACAAACACTGAAAAAATAAATCTTGCGGACTGAGAAATTATTCCACATTCCTGATGCTATACGACCACATAGCCAGCTGCTTGTCTGGGTGGTCCTGCATTTTTAAAAAATACCAAAGGCTGCACTTGCTCTATCCCCTCAAGTTCCTGTTGAAAAAAAATAACAAAGTAAGACTGTGTTCAGACATAACAAAAAGGGTGCCTTAAAAGTCCCTCAGAGAGACATTCGGTGGCTCTCATGTTCCCAACCTTTCTCTAATCAACCATTTCTAGTACAGAATGTGCAATGCGGGGGCAGACTGGTGTGTGAATGGTACCATCTCTGAGTCTTCTCTGAGCTGCCTCAGAGATGCCTTCTCTTCTGTGTGTGTGTGCTGTGTGTAGTCCACCATCAGGATGTGTCCGGATTTCTTAATAATGCACAACTGAATGCACACCCAGGATCAAACCATCACACACGACGCCTGATACTTCAGAGTGGCATCACATTATAGCGACGCTAGTGCGAATTTATTTAATGTTGATTAGAGATATGCACTTTTTTTGGACATTCAGCTCAAATTGAATCAAATACTCCAAGATCCGATTCAATCTGAATCTTTTAAATTCGAATTTAACAAGATTCGATTCATATTTAACAAATTCTAATCTATATGTCTGAATTTTTTAGCTGAATCTGCACATACGAATGTCGACAACATTCGTATGTGCACGTACACATCTTCCCCTCATCTGTACACATCCGTACACATCCGTATACATCCCAGAGTTATCCCATATGCAACAAATGCGTACGGATGCGGGAAAGATGAGGATCTTCAAGTACGCATCGTGTACAAATTTGTACACATGAGAATGTCCTGTTTACATTGAAATTTTGGGATATTCTATTAGAGTTTGAATGTCAAAATTTGGTGCATTTGATCAGATTTCGAATGCCTACGAATATTCGTACACCCCCCCTAATGCTGACACATCAGCATTCTGTGCACAGTACAAGAAAAGTCAAAGTTTCCCACCAGTCTGGACAGGATGGCAAGAATTGCCAGTGAGAACAGGGATGGCAGTTCAACTGGGGTTGGCTGCCTCCTCCCACGTGATGCTGTACCAAAACAAACTCCCCCCCCCATTTCCTCCTCATAAGCTACATGGGGCTGCTGTAGTCTGGACGTTGCAAATTTTTTTATAACTGCGGATTTAATCCACTAATCTGGAAGGGGCCTCACATTTTCCTTCAGCCTAATTCCGGTATATACAGTGCACTACTTACATCACGTGAGACCAACTGGACTACCATTTATAACCAGCTCCACCTATCAGGTCTTGCGACAGCTTCCTTTCTTGTCGCCAAGTCAAATTTAGGATTACAACACAAAAACAAAACAAGAACCTCCACTTGTGTGATGAGATTTCTTCTTTCTTAAGCTTGGTCACTGTACTGTACACACCATCTTGAGGAAGCTGGCAGCTGGGAAAAGCTAAACCCAGTGGCAGCCTTTGAATTGGGCCACCAGGGTGATGAAAACTGCCAGCCTGCTTGTGATCTCCCAGAACTACATTTTGGTAAAAAGAACATAAGAACGTAAGAGAAGCCCTGCTGGACCAGGCCACAGCCCATCTAGTCCAGCATCCTGTTGCACAGTGGCCCACCAAATGCCCATGGGCATCTCAAGCAGAGACGACAAACCTTTTCCTCCTCTTGAATCCCAGCAAATGGCCTTAGGAGCATCCTGCTTGTCCCCCCGGCCTGAAAGGTGTACTTAGGCAGCCATTGATACATCCGTCGTCCATTAATTTGTCTAACCCTACCTTAAAGCCATCAAGGCTGGTAGCTTTTACCACCACTTCCGGCAGCAAATTCCATAAACTGATGACCCTCTGAGTGAATACTTCCCATCAGCTTCATAGAGTGCCCCCTGGTTCTAGTGTTGTGTGATAGACAAATGTTCTCTGTCCACCTTTTCCATACTGTGCATGATTTTATATACTTCAGTCAGGTCCCCTCTTAAACGCCGTCTCTCCAGACTGAAAAGGCTAGACGTTGCAGCCTGGTTTTGTAAGGGAGGTGGTTCCAGACCCTTAATCATTCTGGCTGCCCTTTTCTGCCCCTTTTCCAGTTCCACGATATTCTTTTTGACGTGTGGTGACCTGAGGCCTCTTTGCGTGTGGCGAAGAAGGCTAGGACACGCGGAACACTTTCTACACGTATTCCTTGCCTCCCTCTGTGTGAATGAAGAAAGTTTTCCCACCTGTCCTAGCCTGGAAAGGCCAGAATGTGCACAGGACGCTCCACCCCCGAGCTGCTCCCATTGGCTCCTATGGAGCCGGGGTGGGCAGCCCGGCGGCTCCTGGAGCATGTGGGAACTGAGGCAAAGGAGGCGCCCAGGCTGCCTACCCCTGGCTCCATAGGAACCAATGGGAGCAGCCCAGGGGAGGGACCCAGCTGTCAAGGAGGGAGAACGTGGAAATTCTTTCCCTCCAGTACAACCGGGAACACACCGGGACACACCAAACGTGCCCGGACGCTTTCAGAGCACTTCTCTACAACGCACGGGACAGCTGGGGCAGGTCGGAACTCATCCGGCCGCCCCAGAAGAGCGAACGCTCTGTCCCAGCAAGTCGTAGACACATTCGAAAACCCCTTGTGCAAAAAGGCCTCTTAATTGTACACAACATTCCAAATGTGGCCTCACCATAGATTTATAAAGAGGCAAAACTTTATAAAAGGAAAACTTTAGGTAGAATCCAGGCTCCCCCCCCCCCTGACTGAACCGCTCACTTTCCATCTCTACAAGTTGGCTTTACTACATAGGTGCTCTATTGCAACTTCCTGATGTTCCTAAGCTGTCAGCCCTACTACTCCATGTCATGGAAGGAACACAGGATGGTGGAAATTATAATTCAATAACATCTGGAAGGCCATAACTGAGCTCTCCTACAACTGAAGGTTATTGGCTAGCACAACACTATCAATTTGAACCACCAGAACTTCTACACTCAGTCTTTTTTCCTTGCTTTGGTTCAAGAAATCTCACAAAGCTCACCCTCCACCTCTTTTCTTCACCATCTTGCTCCAGCTTACAGTTGTTGTATTTGCTAGTTTTGGAGACATATGAGGCAGGGTTTGTTTGTTTTTCAGTACTATAGCTAAAAAATAAAACATTGCCGGAGGCTAAGTACATGATTCTATTAATTTTAAAGCAATTTTTCAAATGCCTGCTCTGAATATTACCACAGATGAAAGCATATATATTTGCCCTACCATCTCTAGCCCACCATTTCTTCCATTACTGCTTGCCATCAAAGCTAAGAGCAGTCAAAAAAAGCAAACAGAAATGAGCCCCACCTTAGTTCCATGATATCTGCAAACAGAATTGTAGAACTTAAGGGTAAAAATTCAAGAAGGAAGCTTCTTTTTAAACAGAATCACCCCTTTTTCACTGTTAATCCACATCCTACCACAGATCCTCCACCAATGGTACTGCGGAAGTCCCAATTTTGGCATTTATATACTGCTTTTTCTTACAAGAAGGACTAGAATACAACTTTGATGGATTTTCTCCAGTCAATACCAAGATCAGTGGGCCAACACATCAATCATGTATGGCAGCTGTGTCCTTGAAAACCCTTTGCTTACGTAACATTCCTGCACACCTGTACATTGAACCCTTTAGCCCTTATTACAAATTGAAATCCTATGTCTAGAATCTGTACATTAAAATCTGAGCATTTATTTAGGTGAACAGCCCAAACTGGAAATGGCACCTCTTAGAAACTCAGAATTATAAGGCTGAATAAGGCCCAAACCCATAAAGTACATACTTGGGTCATCCCTTGTTTCAGCAAGATTCATAATGATCTCACCCTCCTTAGGAGTTGGAAGTGTCAGGAAAGGTCGGCCCCAAAAGCAGTACGTATCCTGACATAACTCGGTTGCAATTGGGATGGGTGTGTGTGCTTAATTCACAAAAAGTAGGTATTTTGGAATCCTGATTTCTGTAAAAGAGATTTATGAAATATGTGCACACCTAGTTTTGTGTGTTACATAAGAACATAAGAGGAACACTGCTGGATCAGGCCAGAGCCCATCTACTCTAGCATCCTGTCTCACACCCTGGCCCACCAATTGCTTATGGACGCCTCAAGCAGGAAGCAAACAGAAAACCTTCACCTGCTCCTGAATTTCTGCAAACGGCCTCGTGAGCCAGTTTGGTCTAGTGGTTAGGGATCTGGGTTTATCGGGTTCGATTCCACCCTCCCCCATGAAGCCAGCTGGGTGGCCTTGGGCTAGTCACAGCTCTCTTTTGAGCTCTCACAGCCCCACCCAGCTCACAAGGTGTCTGTTGTGGGGAAAAGAACAGAAAGCTTTGTCAGCCGCTTTGAGTCCCCTTAAATGGGTGAGAAAAGCGGGGTAGAAAAGCCAACTCTTCTTCTTTAGAGGCATCCTGTCTG
The DNA here is from genome assembly GCA_014337955.1 of Aspidoscelis marmoratus. Taxonomy (NCBI): domain Eukaryota; kingdom Metazoa; phylum Chordata; class Lepidosauria; order Squamata; family Teiidae; genus Aspidoscelis; species Aspidoscelis marmoratus. Next base: position 8,991,006 of record MTQE01001134.1, on the reverse strand, counting down.
TCTCCCCAGCCTTGAGGATGTGCCTAGGCCTCCATCATACACTTCTCATCCACAAATTTGTCTAACACTTTCTTAAAGCTTTCTAGGCCGGTTGCTGTTACTATCTCTTCTGGTGAAGAAATACTCCTTGTACAGGCATGCTGGACAAGACTGGATCTACTGTAGTATAAAAGCCAGTGTTTGAGATCCACAGGGAAGGAAGAATGTATTTGGGAAACCCCAGAGAACAAGCTATGGTTTATACCAATAAGCTGTCTAGGGCAGGAGTTTCTGGATACCTGTGGCCTTTCTGCACTTGGCCTTATTCTGGAATATATCCAAGAACAGGGACCTGCTATCTGCATGCTAGTCTGCATTAGACTGTGGACAGGAGGCTGCTATCCCAAGATATATTCCAAATTAAGGCCAAGTGCAGAAAGAGCCCAGAACAGGCATGCAATATCAAATACTGTCATTTACCAGAGTTCTGGAAAGGGCAAACAAATATTAGAATATAAATATTCTACTAGGAATATTTATCTGGAATCTGCTCATTTGCATCTTCCCTCTTTCTTTCAAATATGAACATGCTTCAAGCCATAGTTTCATTCAGTTAAGGCACACTTGCTTCAAGCCAGTCTTGGGTTCAGCCAAATCCAAGAAAGCCCTTAGCAGGAATCAGACATTAGGGAGAGGCAGAGGGAGCCAAGCTATGACAATAGGTGTGCTTCACTCTCACTGTTGCCAGAAGACAACTAATTCAAAATTGGAATGATCAGCATAAGCTCCCAGTAGAATAATCAGTTGAAGGAAGGCCTACTTAAGATTTTGGTTTCCTGAAGAAGAGTTGGCTTTTCTACCCCACTTTTCTCACCTATTTAAGGGACTCAAAGCAGCTGACAAAGCTTTTCTGTTCTTCTCCCCCCAACAGACACCCTGTGAGGTAGGTGGGGCTGTGGGACCTCAGAAGAGAGCTGTGACTACCCCAAGGTCACCCAGCTGGCTTCATGGAGGCCATCCACCTCAGAGGATGTTCTGTTGCGGGCAGAAGAACAGAAAGCTTTGTCAACCACTTTGGGTCCCCTTGAACAGGTGAGAAAAGCGGGGTAGAAAAGCCAACTCTTCTTCCACCAGCTGCAGTCATTTGGAAACACACAGGGATCTCTGAGAAAGCATATATAGAATGCTGGACTGCTAGATTCTTACCAGTAGTAGTAGTAGTAGTAGTAAATCTAACCAACCACAATGTCAACTTCGATATACAGGATCTGATGTCATTGAAAGATCAAGTGATTTAACTTTAGGGCCATCATACTGATCTATTGTAGGGGACTATTTTCTTCCTTTGCTCCTGTATAGAAATTTCCTTTATCAACACCCCAGTGGGAATAACAGGGCCCAGCAAGGGGATGTTTCTTATCTGCACTTTCCTTGTTCCTCTAATCAAATACTGGTTACTAAACAGGACTCCATCCAACATAACAGACAGGAGGGGAAACTCATCTAGAGGCACCTTCAGCTACCCAATCCAGATGTTTTGGACTACAGCCCCCATGAGCCCCTCGCCCTCTCTGTTTGGCTAAGGTTTCTGGGTCCTTTAAGTACTATAGGATGTCCGGAGGGCACGAGGTGGATGAGGGCTAACCTTAACACATCCGTTCCCATTCCAGCTTCCAGACACAAGACAACGCAGATCCACAAGCCGCAGCTTAGCAATGTCAGAATATTTAATAGGCGCCACACACGGAAACAGTTACATTTTTATACAAAAAGAACACATGGACGGGAGAAAGAGGATACTGTACAAAACGTCCACCAAGATCCTGACCCTCCCAACAGTCTTTATATAACAAAGACTGGGAGATAGAGACACACACACCCTCCCAGGGGACTCCAAGCCACAACATCTGTCCACACACGCACACCTTGAACAGTGCTACGTTTAGGAACATCCCCTTTCCGTCAAAGGCAATGCTAGGCTTATAGCAAACTTGTCATGGGGAACTTGGCCATCTTGGAAAGAAGGAAATGAACTTTAGAACAGCTGCAACAGACGGAGGGATTGGGCAGGAATATTCCAGGCAGGACGCAGTCTGGCAAGGTGGAAGCAAGGCAGCGCCAGAAGTTCACAAGAAAACCAGCGCCACCCAGTTCAGATCTGGTAGAGCCACGTGGCGAGATCTTTCTCCCCCCACCCCACCCCACCCCAATCCTTCCCCTATGGGAGAGATGCCAGACGCGGTGCCAAGGGTCCCTGCCTAGCCGCAGCTCGACCCGAATCCAGATTAAAAGCCCCAGGGGCCGCCGCCTTGCTGCAGTCGCCGAGGGAGGCTAAGGGGCTTCAGAAAGCCACGATGGCCGTGCTCCAAGGGTTGAGGCTCCGCAGCATCGAGTCGCCTCCGCACATCTGCCCGGGCTCCGCGTCCGCCGCCGAGGCGTCCTCGTCCCCCTGCCGCCGCCGCCGCCGCCGCCGCCGCCCGCGACGCTGTTGGCAGGCGCCCCTCTCGCCGTCGGGGGGCTTTTTGCCGAGCAGTCCCGAGAAGCTGGAGCCGAAGATGCTGATGAGGCTGGCCACGTTCCCCGTCTCCATATCCTCCTCCTCCTCCTCCTCTCCACCTTCATCTCGGCGGGGCTTCTTCAGCGGGGAGCCCCCCGACGCCAGCGGGTTCTCGGCGGCCGCCGCCCCTCGAGGGACCGCAGCGCCCCGCTTCCTGGCGCAGGTGGGCGCCGACGACGACGACCGCTCGCCGGCCAAGGAGGAGCAGGCGCACCGGCCCCCGCGCGGCCCCCGCTGGATCTCCCACTCGGGCGGCCCAAAGGCGCGGGCCGGCAGGAGGGAAGCCCCGCCGGGCTCCGAAGGCAGCGACGCCTGCAGCGAGAGCCGGGGGCCCGGAGGCGGCGCAGGGAAGGCGGGCGTGGAGGGCGACTCCCCCCGGAGGAGATGCGCAGCCGGGCCCAGGGGGAAGCAAGCGCCGGGCGGCGGCGGCGTGGAGTGCGAGGGCGGCGTCTGCAGCGCAGGTGAGCCGTCGAGCTCGCCCAGGTAGACCTGCCTGGCGCTGCGCAGGACGAGCGACACGAGGAGGTTCTTGTGCAGCTTGCCGCCGCCGCGCTGGCCCCGCGCGCTATACATCTTGCCCAGCGAGAGGCTGACGATGCGGTGCGCCTCCAGCTTGCACTCCATGCCGCCTCGGCGGTCCTGGGCGGCGGCGGCGGCGGCTCAGAGGTGGCGGGACGAGCCGCGACGGCCGACGCGCACCGATCCCGCGCTCCTCGGCATTCAAACCCAGGGATCCGCCGCCTCCATCCCGCGCAGCAGCAACAGAGAGGCCACCACCGCGCGCCCGCCCGCACGACTGCTCGCCTCTCTTTGGAACGCTCCTTTTAATAGCGCCCCTGCGCGTTTCAGCCAATCAGAGCGCCGGGAGGCGTTGCCCTACTTGCTGGATTTGGAGTACACCCCCCCCCCGCTCTCGTTTGTACCCGCCCCCTCACCCTGCCAGCCAATGAGGAGGAGGACGTGCACGGTGTTAGCCCCGCCCCACCCAGGAACGGCCAGCTGCGTTTAAAAGAGTCAAAGCTGACTGCTGAGCTGGGGGGCGGGTTGGGAGAGGAGAGAGTAAGTTAACGCTGAGTTCACACCTAAGTTTTAAATCCGCTTCAGAGTGAGGCCCTTTCTGCACTTGGCCTTATTCTGGAATATATCTCAGGATAGGGGTCTGTTGCCCACATGCTAATGAAGGCTATGGGAGGCCTCACTTGGGGTCTAGCATGCGGACAGCAGGCCCCTGTTCCAGGATATATTCCAGAATAAGGCCAAGGGCAGAAAGGCCCTGAGATAAAACGCGTTGCTTCTTTTTGGCACCATGTAACTCAAGAAAATCCACCTTTCAGTTAAAAGATAAAGTAGAAAGCAACCAGCGGGCCACTTTTCCAACTGAAGCTGGATTAAAACTTAGGTGTGGACGCAGCCCAAGAGGCTTAAGTTTTGCTCGCGGCTGGACGCAAGGCTTTCCGCAGCGAGGGAACAGCACACTATTCACACCTACCTATTGCCAGCCTGATCAGCATCAGTTTGGTCTAGCGGTTAGGGAGCCGGACTCTTATCTGGGAATACCGGGTTCGATTCCGCACTCCTCCACGAAGCCAGCTGGGTGGCCTTGGGAGAGTCACAGCTCCCTTCTGAGCTCTCACAGCCCCACCTACCTCTCAGGGTGTCTGTTGTGGGGAGAATAGAAATCTTTGTCAGCCACTTTGAGTCCCCTTACATGGGTGAGAAAAGCAGGGTAGAAAAGCCAACTCTTCTTCCTCCTCCATGAAGGCAGCTAGGTGGCCTTGGGCTAGTCACAGCTCTCTTCTGAGCTCTCACAGCCCCACTTAACTCACAGGGTGTTGCGCTATGGGGAGAAGAATAGAAGCTTTGTCAGCCGCTTTGAGTCCCCTTAAATGGGTGAGAAAAGTGGGGTAGAAAAGCCAGCTCTTCTTCTTCTACCTGGGAATAGAACTATATGACCTCCTTTAGAACTTAACTCTGAGTAGGCAGATAGAGAATTGTACTGGCTCGGTTAGTTACCTCACACTTATTGGAATCCCACTGGGTATAATTACCGTAGTAAAGCAAACGCCACTGGCCGACTTAATTTATTTTTATATTCCCTTTATATAGCCTGCCCTGTACCACAAGATCTCAAGGGAGGTTAAAAGACAAAAACAAAGTGAAAAACTAATGAACATTTGCAGGATAAAAATCTCAGTCCCCAAGGGCACAGGCTGTTGCTTCAGATAAGAACCCAGAAGGAGTTTTACCTCAGAAAAAAGCCATGTACAGCCTGGGTGATAACACAGTCCCCAAACTTCAGCTGCTAAAGATGGCGGCTCTGCCAAGTGACCTTGGCAGTTTTTGCACTTAACTTCATTAATCCGGGTTTAGAAGATCCGGATCCTTGATATGTGGTCCTCATTGAATCTGCTCATTAAGGATCCAGATTATGGTGAGGGCCCCATGACCCAGTAGTTGTAGGGACGTGCAGCCTCTGATCCAGTCTTCCCAGCAGTAGACTGGATTGAAGACACCTTTAAAGGGGTCTTGCATTAATCTGGATTTAAGGGCCCAAGGACCCCACTAAATCCAGATTTTTCGGGTGCTAGTGGGTACACATGAGGTCCTGAAGGGGCCTTGTGTGTGAACAGTGCATGACTGATCCATACCAGTCTGGTCTTCATTTCTAGTGCAAAAACTGCCCTTGTTTGATCAATCTCAATGCACAGAAAAGTCAACATGGGAGGAGGCGCGTCTTTAGATCTTTGGGACCTAAGTGGTCAGCAGCACTCGCCATCAGCTTTGCATTCTGCAGAGGTTGCAGCTTCTGTATTTACAGTAATGCAATAAAGAATAATAAGAAAATGCTTCCTTTGTGTACTGTTGTTATGAAGTGAAATTGATAAAAACATTGGAAACTTGGTCCTTCAAGTGTTACAGTGTCAGTCTCCAAACAAACCTGCCCAAACATCAGGAGAGCGTGAGAAAAATAAAATACCTGTACTGTACAAATCAAGGTTCACACCGGCTAAGGTGTAACCTGTTCCTCCACTACAAAGGAAGTAAATAACACCTAATTTTGCCAATGAGGAAGCAAGTATGGTGATGTTAAATGATTTTACTTCCAGGATGATGAATACCGAATGACTAAGCGGTTGTTATTATAGGCTAATAGCCAGATCCTCATCAGAGTTCAGTAGAACTTTATTGTCACCTGATGTTGTTGAGTCGGAGTGGATTCCTGGTGACAACCCGGATGCATAGCTTGTCTTGGCATTTACAGCTAAACTAAACAAAAACAAAATTCCTTCTTGCAGGAAAATGTTGGGCACCTCTGCTTCCACGGAGAATCATTCACTCTTTAAGCTGGCATTTCCCAAAGCATGGTATTCGTAGAACATGAGAGGAGAGGGTAAAAATATAATTAAACACCAACTAATAAATAACAGTAAGGCCGCATCCCCATTACAAGCTTAATCCAGTTTCCCTAAACTGAAATAAAAGAACCGGATGCAAACGTGAATTTGCCTGTTCCCATTACTTTCAGCTTAATCACGTTCGATCCAGATTCGGAGGATCGTACATGGCGTACGTGACTCAAGGGGGAACTCAAGTGGCTACTTTCTAAAAGCCACTTTTTGGGGCTGCCCTGCCCTCTTCCACCTGGCATGAATGCACCACGCATAACGGACCCCTTCGCAGAGCCTGGCTGGGTGGCTGCCGCTTGTCTGGATGGAGGAAAACCGGCAGCACGCAGCCAGCGATTCTCCCCATTGCCCAGGGCACACAGCAGCAGCGGCAACTCAAGCCCCCTTGCTTTAAACATTCACACATCTCTCAGAACCTGCCCCTGCTTTCCTTTCCCCTTTAAATGTCAGAACTCCAAAGAGCTAGAATTGCACAAAATTGCAACATTGTTATCAGGTGTGAAGTGCGTGGATTGCTACAGTGTAGTGGCTGCTGTGAAGGGTGGATTTTTACACTAACATCACTGTCTTTGGAAGCAAGCTATTCAGGGAGGGAAACTGTAAATATGGATTCTCATCCCTTAAAATGGTAGGGTCCCCACAGTAAAAAGTGTAATATGTATCAAGCGCACAAGCCGGAGTGAGACCTGTTGAAATGAGGGTTAACATTTACAATGTTTTGGGGTGATTTAACACGCGAAAAGCATGTTAAGCCAAACTGACGTAGGGTCTGTGAGGATTGAACCCGTATTGAATCTGAAATAAGCTTGCCATTGGGATTCGCCCTAAAGGTGGTAGGGATGTGCACGAATGCAATTTTCAGGATTTGATTCGAGTTGAGCTGAATATCTGAAAATTCAAATCAATTCGCATCTTTACAATTTGAATGTATTCAAATCTATTTACACAAATTTTTTATCTGTATTTGCAAATACATATGTCGACAACATTCATATTTGCCCGTATACATTCATACGCATTCATATGCATCACGTATGCATCCCGTTTTTACCCCGTATGGATCCATAGAAACATGTATGGATGCGGGAAAGATGTGTACAGGCAAGTACGCATCATGTACGTATCCATACACATACAAATGTCTAAATAATTTGTACGAATGTTTCACAAATGCAAAATTTGTTTGAATGTTTAAATTCGAATTCAAAGACGCGTCCAAATTCAAACGAACTTGATCGAATTTCGAATGTTTTGAATATTCATGCATATCTCTAAGAGGTGGTACAGAAATGTCAGAAACTGTTAGAGACTGAAGTCTGGGAAACACTGCCTGGAGCAGATCTGTGCTTGCACTAAAATAATAATGTTTATAAGCAACTACATGATGGTTAGATCACCGGAACTAAAAGATACCATTTATATATAAACTTTGCAGACCACAGAGTTATAGGCTATGCTTCTTAAATTTCATTTGGGGTGGGGGGTGTCCCACTGACCAAATATGGAGTAAAGCAGTAGTTCTCAAGCTAAGGTCCTCCAGATATTCCTCCAAACTTCTAGCATTCCACTGGGCCTGGCACAGAATGCTGGAAGAGGCATGGGCTGCATCCGGACTTGTTTATACTGCACAGCAGAATGTACAGCCGCGATTGGGGCGTCACACATGATGACTGATGCATCATCGTGGCATTGCATTATCCAGTCGTTGCTGCGCACTTACCTTAATGCTGATCTAAGGACGCTCATTGCGCAGTATAAAGAAAATTCAGATTTTCCCGCCAGTCCAGGCAGAACGCCGAGAGCAGCATGACGCAAGCAGGAGGGCAACAAAAATGTGATTGGATGCCTCAACCCACGTGACGATGTGTGCCAACCCAGCTCTCGCAGCTTCTGATGGGAAGCTACAGAGCTGCTTTTCGAGTCAGGATGGCTGCACAGCAGGTAAGCTGTGATTTTACCTTTAACTGTGGATTTATTCCACAAGTCTGGAGGCAGACGTGCTAGGAGCTGTTCTTTAGAAATATCTGGAGGACTACAATTTGAGAGCCAGTGATCTACGGTACCACTGTCTGTTAACCTACTGCCATTATCCCTTCCCTGTGAAAGACCAAATATCATCGGTCATCAAAATGCATTGCTCTTTCCAAAATGGCCATGACTGCTATAACTAATCATAATTACGATGGGAATTGTCCATGTAAACACTTCTGACACTAACCAATGGTAATATCTCTGGAGCATCACAGCAGCTGTCAAAATGTTTGTATATATGACTCGTCCTCTTGCTTTTTTCATAATTACAAGCTGACTCTTGCAATTCTTAAGACATGATGCTGCTCATCAACTATTTAGGATGATTCAGAATTACGTATAAATACACTGAGCCAAAACTCATTAACATAAAATCTTTCTATGCACAAAAAACATGTTGCTAATCAACTGGGCTTTCAGTTCTCCTACTGGACATGGCTTTTTGTCTCCTAATAGGAACTTCTACAAAATTTGAAGACAAGCCATTCCTGAAGTGGAAGTAAAGCAATGGAAAACTTTTGATGGTCCTTGTTATGTGCTGTTAAATAAAGTTCAGCTTCTGAAGAGGCAAATGCTCATCATTTGATCTTTGTCTTAAGTAATATCTCGTAGTTCTTCCAAGGACAATCCAATACGGTGCCCAGAGGCAGAGCAGAAGGGCTGAATAGCAATTCACCGTTCATCTTTCATCTTCCAACAGCAGCCTTTATTCTGATATGGAAGTGCTTACTAATGTGTCAGATCAAAAGCTGATTTGCCAAGGGCAATGGTGAATTGCCATTCAGCCCTTTCATGGTGTCCATGCCTGTTATTGAATCTATTTGATCCATGTTTCCTCCAGGAATCACCATCACCACCACCACCAGCAGAAGATTTCACAAAATCCATCAACTTAACAAATGTGTCATGGTGACTATTATGGGCTGCTACCTGTTATGTGTGTACAATATCATATGGACAATTTATTTAATGATTAGAACAGGATTTATAAGGCTTTTCCCCTCCCCCTCTTCTCCCCTTTATTAGTGGAGACAGTATTGGAGATGAAGATCTGGTAGAAGAGTGGATGTTGAGGCTCCCTCCGCATAGGGTTCAAAACCATAGCAATCCAATATAGACCTGGAATATTGGTATGATATCCCACAATAATGTTACTGTGACACTGAGTTCCCACTGGACTATTTTACTGCTGTTTTAAATCTGTATTAATTTAATCAGCATTCAATCCATTTTTTCATGTCCCCATCTATGGCTTTTTATAAAGATTTACAGGGGGGGACCCCTCCCCTCTCTCTTTTGCATCATACCCTGACTTTATGGGGTGGCATCCAAACCCTGTAAGCCTGCCCCTGATTAATGTTAAAATGGTGATTCTAACATTTTGCCCAGTAGAAACAGCTAAGCAAAAGAACAAAGCAATTTTCACACTTTTCTTTTCAGATGGAATCTCTTTCCTTGCCAGTTCTGCCTGTTTGCGCTTAAACAGGAGAACCGACATCGCAAATTCTAATGGAGGGCTGACAGCTCTTTCTGTTTCTGTGAGGTTTGCAACAATGTAATGGCTTGAGGCTTGAGTTTTAAATGAGCAAGAATTTTGATGCTTTCTTTTTCCTCTTGCGATAGTGTTCAGAGCAGGCATAGCGAGGGGAGGGGGGGGGCCTTTGCAGCTGTGAAATCCTACCCACATCTGTCAGACATTGGCCAAAAGAACATATCCCCATCCCAAATAATTCTGTAGCATTCCCACTGGGGAAAAATAAAGCAGGCTAGTGGCAAAACCGGGAGTGAGAGCTGTTTCTCTGAGGAGTTTTTTAAAACGAATTTTGGCTATTTACTCCTCAGAAAATCTGGGAATCTATATTGGTATGGGGCCAAAGGACATCCAAACTGTTTTCAAAGTGTTATAAAAACCTTGAATGGGGATTCCGCCTGAGATAAGTCAACTCCCAACCTGGGTTATATATAAAAAGCAGGCGCATTTACTTGTCTACATGGTTGCTCGCACAATCCACCATATTGGCAATGGAATGTATGTGGCCAAATCGAGCCCAAAATGCTGTCTGCACATGTGCACAGGGTGGCGATTGCCCACTTACAGGTATTTCATATCATGAAATATATGGATGTTCATGACACATCATTATGGGATGTAAGACCGGTAAGTACCTTCATTTTTCCTATGCTGTTGCCCTGCCATCTGGGCAACAAGTAAAGCCATTGCTGCCACAAACAGGTCTTCATCCCTCTAGCTCCCATACTGTGTGTGACCCTGCAGCGCAACGACGTGAGTCCATTGCGCTTCCTTTGCTGAGCACACATGTAAGATACCTCCTTCCATTAACTATTGCAACAATAAACTATAAAAGAAGTTTTCTACCACTTACAACACTGCTAATATAATTTATCTTATGTTTCTGAGAAAAAAAATGCATATCAGAAAAACATCCAAGATGTTTAAAAAACATATACTGTAGTTGAGCATTTGATTAATATTAAATGTAAGAATGCTATAGGCCTATTTAAAAGAAGAGTTGGCTTTTCTACCCCACTTTTCTCACCCATTTAAGGGGATTCAAAGTGGCTGACAAAAACTTCTGTTCTTCTCCTCACAACAGACATCCTGTGACGCAGGTGGGGCTGTGAGAGATCAGAGGAGAGCTGTGACTAGCCAAACATCACCTAGCTGGCTTAATGGAGGAGGGCAGAGTCAAACCCTGTATTCCCAGATAAAAGTCCGGCTCCCTAACCGCTAGACCGAACTGGCTATTTAGATTTTCTGAGGAATAAACCTGAATAGATAGTGGAACTTTCAGGGTAAACATGCACAATATCTGGATTGTACCAATAAACAAAATAAGTTGTTCAGTTTTGCTAGTATACTAATGTATTCATTCATGATTCGTGCCTTTTAGGGCAAGACAAGAGGTGGAAAAACTTTCTTATTCTTCATGAGAAGCACATTTTTCTCAGTGGAGAAATGTCAGTCATCTTACAGTCCCAAGTGCCAACTCCAAAGACAGATTTCTCACCTCGGTGCCAACTTGGCCTTCATCTCTAGCCAAATCACTGACAGTGGTGATACTTAGAAAATTAATGGGCTTTTGTATTATGTAGTTATGCAAGGTCGCAATAAACAAAATAATTATGTAATGGTTTAAGAGAAAGGTGAAAGAGAAGCCACTGTCCTTTTTACTTGTGAATCCAGATATTTTGGTCAAGTTAGAAAGGGAAAAGATGTAACTTGAGATGAAGCAACCTTGTACACATCTGCAAATAATGGGACTTTTAGATCTTGTAGAGGATAATAAGGGACAGCAGGATCAATAATGCTGGATAATTTGTGGTTGGGCTACCTTACAAACATTTTTAGTCTTTGATTGGTTCATTAGTAGCCCATATAAAATGCATTTTTAGTCTTTGACTGGTTCATTAGTGGCCCATATAAAACGCACATTTCCTGTAGAAATCAGAGGAACCAAGGATGTGGGAACCATTGCTCTTGGGAGAAAAGACATCACAGAAGCAACTATAGGAAAACTCTGGAATTCTTTGTATGTTCCTTGCTAGGAATTGTTCTCTGGTAATTGATGAGACAGCTTTACTTTTCTTTCTTGACCTATGTGTTTCATACAGTGGTCAACTTTTGTTGCTTTCTCTATCCAACTGCTTGATAACAAAATCATGCTTTTTGTAGGATGTGCTATGAGTGTGGAAGATGGAGCAGAATCCTGTTTCCCTTTGTGTATTATGTTTATATAATTTTAAGAGACAGTTTGGCTGCCCTTGACTCTCCGTGTGCTAGAGTTCAGTATTACAAAGTCAAAATTCCAAGGTTTCTAACCATTAACTGCTCCATTCTGCTCTCTTGTAAATTTTTGTTTGATGTTGGCTGGCTATATCACTAGAGGTGAGCGGGATTTTTGTCAAAGAAAGAGGCTTTCATTCTGACTTTAAATAGAACATCGTTCATTGAAAGGCTATGGGAAATCTCTTAAATAATTGCTTCAAAGTCTCTTTGCAAGTTGGGCTGCTCCTGAAACTCCTGACAAAACACTATTCTAGTGGAGAGTTAAGGAGTTTAAGTTGATAGTGAATTAGACAGAGTTGGCAGGAATGGTAACCCATGCTGTGGAAACAGCTGGATGGCGAAGGAGTTGAAGTTTCACCTTTGATCTTTCCAAACTGTAGTTTTAATCTGCTGCAGTCCCTGTCACTACCTCATTTTCAGGGATTCACATCCAAGCCACCTGAGTCCCATTTAGTGCTTTAATTCTCCTCTGTTCTGCAGCCTACAATATCTTTCTGTTTAGCTTTTCAGACTCTTGCGAGGCTAATAGCTGGAGAAACTGAGTCGTGATCTATCAAACTAGCAAAACCAGTACTGGCAGCAAAGACTGAAATGTGAGCCAAGATGTCATCACTGAATAGAATTTTGCATCCGATATGAACTCAGGAGTCAGCATCCTTTGCTCGGCACCTCCATTTGCAATCTAACCTTAAAACTATTTTACTGTCACTGGTTTTATTGTGATTTTGAGTGTGCTTTCTGGTTTTATTGTGATTTTAATGTGCTTTAAACTACATAAGTGGTTAGGCGGGACGTAAATATAAAACACCGACAGCAAACTGCCCAATTAGCTTGCTTTAACGGTTAACAGCAATTCTGTAAACTGCTCTGTATATTTAAGATTTTCACTAGTTTGTAGAAAGAGGAGTTAAACTTCTCTTTTAAAAAAACAAAAACAAAATTCCCGCAACATTGCCCTTTTAAGAAAGCAAATGTTTTGGTCTTAGTTTCCCCTCCCTTCTCCTGGGATTTTCAGCTGGTCTCCCCCCCCCCTCTTTCTCCTCCATTCCCAGACTGATGTAATGTGTAAGGTTCAGACACAGCCAGGCACATGGTTGCCTGTGACTTCACGGTCCCCTTGAGTGGCTTTGTTGCCTCTCGCTTGCTTGGACGGCGCCTACGTGGCCGAGTGGGTGGTAGCCTCCTCCACATGTGCCAATGTTTCCCTTAGCCAGAACCTGTGATTGGTTTGGGGCAGTTTCTGTGATTGGTGTTTCCTTGTCTCCATGTGATGATTGGTTAGAATATATTACCATGTTTAATCGACTCTCCCCTCCCTCCTAAGTCATACTGGTGAGAGAAAGCATATGCTGATCGTACAGGGTCATCTGTCTGACCTGTGTGCTGCTCTCCTTTCGCTGCCTTTGCCCTCACAGAGAAAGGACTCCCACTCTCTTCTCCAATTTAGGTCATAGAGGGACAAGAGGAAAAGGAGGCGGAGGAAAGGGTGTAGCTATGTGTGCTAATCTCTCCATGTGATCTAACCAGTCTGGAAGCTTTAGACAAGCAATTAACAGTCCCTTTCTCCACTGCGCTCAGCTGCTGTTTCCCAAAATAGCTCTTATTGATGAGAGGGAGAAAGGAGAAATGGAGACAAAGGTGGCTTCTTCATTTCAAAAAAGAAAATATGAATTGATTCATTGCTGACTGCAGAGCGCCTGATAAAGGAAAACAGGAAACCTTTTTACAGAAGGAATCCACAAAGTCACAACCCCATGGGGAGCTGAAAGTGAAATCCAACTGCAGCGTAAGAAACTGCCAATAGAAAGTGGCTTGCAGGAGGTAACAGAAGTAGGGATGTGCATGAATATTTGTAACATTCGATATTCATACAAATTTGTATATGAATTTGAACATTCATATACAAACTGGTTATGACATTCATACACTCATGTTCGTATTCGTACAAATGTTTCTGAACATTCGTATCAATGCTTCGGAGCATTCATGAACCGAGGAGGTGGGAAAGTGGCTGTGCCAGTCACATCTGCAGTGGATCCAGACTGCATTTGACACAGATTGAGAGCAGATTCAAAGTGGATTCAGGGTGGATTTGACACTTTCAGAGTGGATATGTTGTGGGATAAGTATCAGATATGTATCGGATACATATCAGATACATATGGGATACGTATGCGTTCGTACACAGATGTTTATACAAATTCATACAAATACATTTGCATCGAATAGAATCCTAGCACATTCGAAGGGGATCTATTTGAAAGAATTTGAATTTTCTTACATGCGATTCGATACGAACCAAATGCAAAAACTCCATTTGTGCACATCCCGAAATAGAAATGCAGAAAAAGGAGACATTTCAGAGACCTGAACAAGTCGAGCAGTTGACATCCACTGGAGAACTCCTTACACAGCCTCCTGGAAGATCCCATTGCTTGTTAGGAATAAATGTCATTGGATCTTAACTTGTCTAAAACCATTATGAACCTGATTCATGCACAGCATCTGCATGCCCACACGGTGTGAACAGAAGAAGTTCACAGAATCCATGAAACCTGACAGCCTCCTGCAGCCCTCAAATTTTTCCCTTTGGCTCGTGAAGGGTTGGTTAGTCTGTGCTTATTTGACTGTGTCAGATAGTCTAGATTATGATCTTTGATCATTGAAACAGGTTAGAAAAACAAATAAAATTTGGTGGGCACAAGTTCTGCACCAGTCAGGCAGCCTGCACACTGTAGGGCTGGGACAGGTTGACAGACAAAGGTGCTGAGCTTTGGCACCAGGCTTCTTAAGGAGGCTGAGTTGGGTCCCTGCCTGAGTCTGGAAGCCAGCCCTCTCCCCATGTACAGCTCACAGACACATTCAAAAAAGCGGCTTCATCAGCAAACCTCCTCAGTGGCCCTATCCAGACAGAGGCCAGCTCCAACAATCAACCACACCCAGACTGTGGGACTTTCTTTGCTGCTTGGTGCAGTCAACCCCATGGCCACCACATCCCTGGGCTTGCTGCCCAAGGCGATTCTGGAGCAGGGGCTCAAGTCCAAGAGATGCATGTCTCAGTTCAGTGCTACTCCTGACTCCGACTCAGCTTGCCTTTCCCTTGCCCAGAGCTTCTATCCTCCCATTGTTAGGCAGGTTTGGCCACCTTCAGCCAAGCTCAGCTGCCCCTGCCTTGGATAGGGAAGCCCGGGCATGGCTTCTTTCAAGTGAGGAAACACACCCCTCAGTCAGTTCACATCCATTCCATGCACAGCAATCTGGAAGCAAAGGAAGCTCAGCTGAGGAGGGGTGACTCTCTAGGAGTCCACTTATGGTTCCATTAACAGGAGAAGGGAACCAAGGGATTGTGCATTGCAGGTGGAATACTGTGATACACAGAGAGATAGAGAAGAAGAAGAGGAGGAGGAGAAGTAGGAGGAGTTGGCTTTTCTATCCCACTTTTCTCATCCATTTAAGGGGACTCAAAGTGGCTGACAAAGCTTTCTATGTTTCTCCCCACAACAGACACCCTGTGAGGTCAGTGGGGCTGTAAGACCTCAGAAGAAAGCTGTGACTCGACCAAGGTCACCCAGCTGGCTTCATGGAGGAGGGTGAAATCAAACCTGGTATTCCCAGATAAGACTCCGGCTCCCAAACCACTAGACCAAACTGGCTATTGTGAAAAAGCCTTAGGCAGGTATGGGAAAAAATGGTGCAAAGTAAGTGCCAGGAAGTGATGGCATTGACTCTGTCTGAGATTACATGAGGAGAAAGAAGGATTTGAGCAAGCCTACATCCACAGAAGATCTTTGGTGACTGTCAAGTTCCTTCAAACAATGTGTACAAGTGTAGCTAGAAGAATTAATACTGTCAAGGCAAAGGGCCATCACACCAAATATTGATGGGAATAAACTATTAACACTTCTAATTTTGAAAGCTTTCTTACCCTTCAGCAATTTTTCCACACCTGCCTAAAACTGTATATATACTTGAGAGAGAGAAAAAAGTGTTTTATTACTGTTCATGTTTCCACTTACCCACAACCTAAGAAGCCACCAAAGTATGCACTTCCAAACAGCTTGGCTAAAAGAAGGAAGGAAGGAAGGAAGGAAGGAAGGAAGGAAGGAAGGAAGGAAGGAAGGAAGGAAGGAAGGAAGGAAGGAAGGAAGGAAGGAGAGGTTTGGAAGATGGCTAACCCTCGCCAATGAGAAGCCCAAATGTTATTGACAGAGGTGCAGCCAACCACAGATGGAAGAGGGAGTGGGACAGTAGGAGGCATTGGAAGGAAGAAAACGACCCTTTCACCAGACTGAGGTTGAGAACACTGAACAGTGTGAGCAAAGAAAAAGGAACTGACTGAACACTAAATTAGATGGGTATGATCAGGCCAATAACGGACTCAGTCCCCGCTGTGCCCTGAAATGGATTGGTATGTTGTAGGGATGGGCATGAATATTAATAACATTCGTTATTTTGTACAAATTCATATGAATTCAGACATTCATACACTACTAGAATGTTACAATATTTGTATACTAACATTTGTATGAATATGAATGTTTCCAGACATTTGTATGAATAGTTTGGACATCAGTTAGATTGGGGGTGTGGAAATACAGAGCGCCAGTCACATCTGCAATGGATCCAAATGGCATTTGACATGGGATGACAGTGGATTAAAAGTGGATTCAGGTCAGATTTTTGGAGTGCAGATATGTTATGGATACGTATTTGATACGTAGTCATTCGTATCAGATACGTAGTCATTCGTATTATATACGTATCCGGTACATATTCGTTCATATCAGATACATATTTGTTTGCATTGGATACATATTCATTCATATCAGATATGTATTCGTTTGTATCAGATACATATTCATTTGTATTGGATATTTGTATGAATACGTACAAATAGATTCATATTGAATAGAAATTTACCACATTTGAATGTGATCTATTCGTACAAATACGGATTTCCAAACATTCAATTAATCATGATTCAAATGTCAAAAATGCATTTGTGCACATCACTAGTGTGTTATGGTGTGGCTGAGACTTAGGTGTTCTTATAATTAGCTTTCCCTGCAGTCATTGCTGGCCCTGTCTCTTCTTAGCTCCCTGCTCATACCACAAGAGATGCGTGCTCAAAACTGCATACCTGTCCTTCCTTTCACTGCTGTCACTCCAAGCTCCGTACTGTCAGTGTGAAACATAAGAATTCAACAGAAGTACAATATTGCATTAACTGATTGGCCATGCAAGGCCACTGTCTCTCCCAACTCAACACACTGAAAATACCTTTGAAATGTGCATGTGATAAAGCTATAGTCATCACAAGAGTGAGGCTCTCGGTCCTGATAGGATTCCTCTGGTTCAATTAGCTCCAGGATTTTGCTCAGCAGTTTCCTGGTGGGTATTTCTTAAATCCCAGTGCATCCTTCTCCTCCTTACACCAATTCAATGGTTAGTATGAACTGGGAATCATCTGGATTTAAAAACGTTTCATCATATAGAGGGATGGAAATCTTTAGAGGCATTTTTTTCAATTATAAAGGAAAGGAAAGACTCAGAAAATGGAGGGCATCGTTCAGCAGAATAACAAGGCAGTGGAGTTATGCTTAGGGGTCTTTTCCTCTTTCCCCATCTATGAAAATGAAATTACTCATTGCCCGAGGCAACCTGGCATAAGATGTTACAGCTCCGGGCGCTCTGTAACAAGCTACACTCAACAAGCTTTATTAGGATGATAGAAACCCTCCATCTGTGGGGAAAGGGGAGCAAAAGCCTTCTAACAAGCACCTTCAGCCGCTGTGTTTGGTTGTGGAAGCCAATTTCAGATCCCAGGGTGTCTGTGATGCTACGCAGATTAAAGAATACTTCCTGCAAAAGCTTGACAACAAAGGTCTTCCCCTAACAAGCCCTGTGCGGGGGAAATATATATATCTGAGAATAAGATGAGAGGGACCGGTGACGTGAAACAGAGAGGGCTGCTTTTAAGGGCTGAATGATGTGGCTCTGTTTGTCCCATGATCAGGTATCTATAGCTGAGAGTTTCACGGTTCTTTACCTCCCTTGAGAGCATGTCAGAATAATGAGCAGAATCCCCCAGGAGACGGTCTTTGAAACATTCAGTGTGGTGCCAATTTTTTTAAAAAATATATATACAAGCACCTTCAGTATATTTCTGAACTGAAAAAGGGGAGGAAGGAGACATTCCCTCCTGCTTTCCTCATCCTCATTTAAAAGAAAGTGCCTCCTAATGCTTTCAGCTCCCAATAATCTAGACCTGGGCCACAATGGAACACCTGAGGGCAACAATTGGAGGCTGATCCTTGGGAGTTCCACTTCAGTTCACAGTGAAAGCAAATAGGTCAGGCAAAAACTAAACAAAGGAAGCCGGGGAGCAGAAAGGTCCGGGCATAACGGAGTGTGGGCCAGCAGCCTTGCTGTTTTAATAGGGAAAGTGGGGGGACACAATGAAATGGGGGGGGGGGTGTTTGTATGTTTTTTCCTTTTGCAAAATCACAGAAAATGTGCCTGACTGCAGCTGGTGGAAGAAGAAGAGTCGGCTTTTCTACCCTGCCATTTAAGGGGACTCAGAGGGCTGACAAACCTTCTGTTGTTCTCCCCACAACAGAAGAACCTGTGAGGTAGGTGGGGCTGTGAAAGTTCAGAAGAGAGCTGTGACTAGCCCAAGGTAACCCAGCTGGCTTCATGGAGGAGGAAGAAGAAGAGTTGCCCTTTCTACCCTCTTTTCTGACACATTTAAGGGGGCTCAAAGTGGCTGACAAAGCTTTCTATTCTTCTCCCCACAACATAACACCCTGTGAGATAGGTGGGGCTGTGAGAGCTCAGAAGGAAGCTGTGACTAGCCCAAGGTTGCCCATCTGGAGGAGGAAGAAGAGTTGGCCTTTCTACCCTCTTTTCTCACACATTTAAGGGGGGTCAAAGTGGCTGACAAAGCTTTCTATTCTTCTCCCCACAACATAACACCCTGTGAGGTAGGTGGGGCTGTGAGAGTTCAGAACGGAGCTGTGACTAGCCCAAGGTCACCCAGCTGGCTTTGTGGAGGAGTGCAGAATCAGACCCAGTATTCCCAAATAAGAGTCTGGCTCCCTAATCTTTGTAGGAAAAGAGATTGGTCCAAAATCAGTCTGAAAAGACAAGGAGGATTTTTTGAAAAACAAAACAGATATATGAGGGTTTGTTTGTTGTTTTGTTTTTTAGCAAGAGTAGTACAGCTTTGGTGCTTATTTAAATTTTCTGAGTAACCATATGCAAGGTTAGCAGCAACAGTGTTTATGTTAAATGAATGGACCAGCTTTCTGTCTTGTATATTATTTAAAAGTTATTAGTCATACTGTAAGTCTCCAGACCCAAAAGGAAGCAAAACCCTGTAGTACTACCCTTTCAGTGTACCTCATTGCATTCATGAAAAGCATGCCAAGACAACCAGCAAAATTGTCATGGGGAAAGGGACAGGGCAGAAGTAATTATTAGAAACTATGTTTTACCTGCCGAAAACCAGGACATGGTATGTGATGGATAGGCCCCCATTTTGTGTCGTTCCCCTGCCTTCTCTTGCTTCCCAGTTGTCATTGTGGGCTGTCATTGCTTCTGTATGGATGCTTTTGTGAGATGTGCTCCCTCAGTGCTCATTCAGGATCCATGGAAACAGCTGGCATTATCTTTTACTATAAGAAGATTCACGTCCTCAACCCAGTGTGAGATATATGTCATAGAACTTGATTAGAGACTATTCTTTGGATTACTGAGGTGAAAGGCTATGGTGGTGGGGAAGCATAACAACTCTGATGACTCTAAGAGCAATGGTAACAGACCTTACTGGTAATGTTGAGGGGGGGATGAAGGAAGCTAAGTGGTCATCCACAATGAGGTATGAGAAGCAACTCCAAATTCATGCTTAAACTGGAACATAAGAACATAAGAGAAGCCCTGCTGGATCAGGCCACAGCCCACCTAGTCCAGCATCCTGTTGCACACAGTGGCCCACCAAATGCTCATGGGCATCTCAAGCAGAGACAAGGACAAACCTTTGCCTGCTCTCAAATTCCAGCAAATGGCCTTAGAAGCTCCCCACTTCTCCTCCTGCCCCAGCCTGAAAGATGCATCTAGGCATTCATTCTAGGAAGGAAGAAATCCAGAAGGTGACAAAAAGCAAACCACTTCTATATTATTGCCAAGAAAAATGTTCGGACACAGCTGTTCCATTGAGACATGTTGCATTGTGAGACAATGAAGCCTCCATATCTGAAGGGAAAACATCAAATTTCCATGCGATCTGGATGTGATGATATAGCCAGTCCAAAGCCACAAACATATGAGGGGGACAAGTTTTAGCTGTGGTGCATTCCCTACCAGTGAAGAATAACAAAATGTATCGAAAGATGTGTAGCAACATATTCTCACATTGGTGTGGGTTTTTTTTATTAAAGGAGGTAATGACTTGATGCAAATATAGTAGGGGTATCCATTATCCCTCAAAGTGACCATCAGCAATCCCAAATAATCTTTTTAAAAGATGTTTTCTGATTACTTTGAAGTTCCTTACAAAGAAGTGCCCCAAATAATTCTTTAAGGCTGTCTCCAGATGGCAAGGTGTGTCTGATGAACTAGGCGTAGTCTACAAAAGCTCATGCCACAACTGCTTCTCTGACAGTCTTTAAGGAGCTACTAGATCTGCTTTTTAAAAAAATCCAGATGGCAAGAAGTGACATAGGATATACAAGCCTGCCAACTAGAGTAGCAAACACTGTTATATATATTCATCCAGACAGTACTTAATTCCACATTATTTGGATAACCCAGAATGAAACTGGGGTGAAACTGCAGGGGAAAAGATTTAGTTTAGATGTTAGGAAAAAATTTCTAACAGTAAGAGTGATCAACCAGTGGAACAGGCTGCCACGGGAGGTGGTTGGTTCCCCTTCGATGGAGGTCTTCAAGCAGAGACTGGACAGCCATCTGTCTGAGATGGTTTAGGAGATCCTGCCTTGAGCAGGGGGTTGGACTCGATGACCCAGGAGGTCCCCTCCAACTCTACCATTCTATGATTCTATGATTCTATGAAACACATCTTCAATCTACTTTTATTCTGGATTAAAACACAGCTTTAGTCCACATAATATTCCGGATTATCCAAGCTTTATTTCAAATTTTCCAGATAATGCAGAATAAGTGTGTCCTGGATGAAATTTTGCTTACCTTCATGAGTGACACAAGTTGTTTTCTTTCAGCGTTAATTAACTCCGAAATTCACCTTTGGGACAGATTATGTGACTAGTCACTTTGCTGAGGTGTCCTCTCTCTCTGAAAGTGGATTGAAGCTGGATTAAACCTTAGGTGTGACCACAACCCCAAGAGTTGTGTCTATAATCAGTTCATGTACCTCCAAGTGTATGAGGGCTTGACTATAAAACATCAGTCTTTCTGTAAATTGAGGACTTAAATGAGATACGAGAAGACCTGGTGGGGGGGGGGGGAGGGAGGGGAATGAGAAAATCAAGACAAGCCCCTACAGCAGTGGTTCTCAACCTTCCTAATGCCACGACCCCTTAATGGAGTTCCTCATGTTGTGGAGACCCCCAACCACAGGGGTAAAGCAGCTGGGAGGTGGGAGGGAAGGGTGGTGGGAGACTCATCGTGACCCCTCTGAAAGGGTAATTTGACCCTCAAAGGGGTCCCGACCCCCAGGTTGAGAACCACTGCCCTACAGGAAGGGTGTTTCTGGAGTGAGCTACTGGACCCAGCAATCCAGTCCAGTGTTTTCTTAATTAGTGACTGGCGCTGAGAGCTGAACTATGCCTGCGCATGGTAGCTCTGCAGCCTAGCTGAACCATGCCTGCACATAGAAGCTCTGCAGTCTAGCTGAACTATGCCTGCACATGGAAACTATGCAGCTGGCACTGAGAACTGCACTATGCCTGCACATGGAAGCTCTGCAGCCTAAAGAGCAGCGTTAGATCAGGGGTCTAAACTCTCTCCCCCCCCCCCTCTCTCTCTGGCAGCCAAGCCAAGACGGATCATAGATTCTAAACATGACTGTTATGGCAACCAAGATGGAGTTATGGAAGTTGTAGTCCAAAATCTGCTGCGGAAGGACTTTCCGTCCGCATATTTATTCAAGAGAGGCAGGGTTGCATTTTCCGGACCTCCTTCACGTGACCTGAAGTCACCGCCTTATTCCGCCCAATCAGCGGTCACTTCGCCCCCCCGGTCACGTGAGAGGGGACGAGAGGGCTGAAGCCGTCGGGCGGAAAAAAGGGAAAGGCGAAGGGGACGGTGGGAAAGCGAGGGCGCCGCTGCCTCCAGTCAGCCAGTCAGTGCCAGGGCTGCCTGTGGGGCTGCTGCTGCCGCCGCTGCCCCTGCATTGCACAGACGGGCGGCGGAGAGGCGCGAGGGGGCGCCCAGGGGGAGGGAGGCAGGGAGAGAGAGCGTGGAACAGGGAGGCGCGCCCAGGGCGCCAGACGGCATGTCAATGGAGGATCCCTTCTTCGTGGTGAAAGGGTGAGTGGGTGGGTGGGTGACTGCGTTGATGGGTGCCTGGCTGGCTGGGTTGATGGGTGGGTCGGTGGGTTGATGGGTGGGTCGGTGGGTCGGTGACAGCATTGATGGGTGGCTGGCTGGGTTGATGGGTGGGTGGGTTGATGGGTGGCTGGCTGGCTGGCTGGGTTGATGGGTGGTTTGAGGGGTGGCTGGGTTGATGGGCGGCTGGATGGGTGACTGGGTGGGAAAGGGTGTCTTATGTCAGACTCCTACTGAAATGACCTTCCTGGGCGGTGTTAGGGGCAGGGGGGAGGAGAGCTGCCTGCCTGCCGGCCAGTCACCTTTCCCACAACTTCCCAGGGTTTCTATTCTCAAAGGTGCCAAGGCTTAAAACTGGGACCTTTTGCATACAAAGTGGGTGCTCCATCCACCTTTCTGGAGAGGCGCTGCTGGTGCAGGACCCATTTCCACCTGCTGCGTCCAGGTGTCACTTAGGCTGTGGTCACACTTAAGGTTTAATCCAGCTTCAGTCCACTTTGAGAATGAAAGAACACATCAGCAAAGTGACCGGTCATTTTCTTTCCACATTGTCTATCCCAAAGGTGAATTTGCTAAGCTGTTTAACAATGAAAGAAAAAAGCTTATCACTTTGCTGATGTATTCTCTCATTCTCAAAGTGGACTGAAGCTGGATTAAAATTTGGCTGTGGTCATACCTAAGGTTTATCCAGCTTCAGTCCACCACAACAAGAGGACACATCAGCAACATCACAAGCTGTTTTCTTTCACGTTATCTATCCCAAAAGTGAATTTTCTGAGTTATTTAACCCTGAAAGAACACCCTGAAAGAAATATCACTTTAGTGATGCATGTTTCTCACTCTGAAACTGGACTAAAGCTGGATTAAAACTTAGGTGTGACCACGGCCTTACTTACTCTGCTCTATTTGGACATTGCAAACAAAAGCATGGATATTGGCCTGCCTGCAGGCAGAAGCCCTGATAGGCTCGAACCTACCAGGACCAGCAATAGATCCAAGGGTGCTTTTCGATGCCACCCCTCCCAAAGCAAGCTTTGATTTGAGCCAGTTTGGTCTAGTGGTTAGGGAGCTGGACTCTTCCTGAGCATACCAGCTTTGCTTCTGCACTCCCCGTGAAGCCATCTGGGTGACCTTGGGCTAGTCACAGCTCTCTTCTGAGTTCTCACAGCCCCACCCACCTCACAGGGTGTCTGTTGTGGGCAGAAGAATAGAAAGCTTTGTCAGTCGTTTTGAGTCTCCTAAAATGGGTAAGAAAAGCAGGGTAGAAAAGCCAACTCTTCTTCTTCTTCATTGGCTGCATCCAGGCATGGGTTGCTTATTCTGCTATATTTGGATATTCTGGAATAAAAGCATGGGTGTTCTGAAATAGTCATGCTTTATTGTCTTGATATTGTGTTGGTGACTTGTGTGTGGGGAGTGCTAGCTCTGTCTTTGTTTTAAGAAAATCCATGCCTAAAAGGGCCCCTACAGATGGAAGTAGTGTGGCTGTCTGTGAGAGAATTATCTTGTTGTATAATCTTGCTGTGTAGATGCTGTGTTGTCAAAGTGTTGGTGTGGCTAAGTCGCCCATTGTTTCTTGGAGCTGCATTGGAAAAACTCAGTAGGAAGGGAACTAGTCTTCTTCTCACGAAACCAACAAACTTCATTTAGACTTGAGATCTTGGAAGCCAATCTGAGACTGGCCTAGTTAGAGCTTTGTTGAGAAACTTACTGGAAATACTAAATGGAGTCAAAAAAGTGCCAAAAGTTAGCAGTAGCAAATTACTTCAGTACTGTTGCCAAGAATCTATCCTTTATATCTATTCATCTAACTGTCCATAATTTGATGGCATGGTTTCTTTGCCATGCAAACCCTTTTTCCTTTTGACTTCAGTGTTGCATGTTATGAACTGATGTTCAAAGTTCCCCACAGTTTTAGCATGCAGGTACTTTCCTGAGAGAAAAAGTTTGGCTGTGGTGGTGATAGCTAGAAACTTCGTTGAGTTTTCATTGAATCCAGACAGGGAGATGGTTATTGGCAGCTGCTGGCTGTGATATGGAATTGAAATTGCAGTGCTCAAGAGATTGTGGGTATTACTGTCTTCAGATCCTGTTTGTGAGATTCCCACGTGTATGAATTTCTCTTCACTTAGGTGAGGAATCAATGCTATGCATTATGCATCTTATTGACTGTGGCAGAGACCAGAGGTCTTTTGCCCTTCAGCTAGATTTATCTTCGGCTTGAATTAGCAGAGTGCTTATGACGGGCGGAGACTGATGTAAGAAAAGTTGTGTGATAAAATAAGGCTGTGTTCATGTATAGGAAGACAAAGTGACTCAAAAACACCTTAGAGATGATAACATATAGCCCGTGGGTTGTTATCCCTTTTCCAATTCATCTTTTCTAACCTAAAGTGTTCATGAGAGGAGGTGGGACAGACTGGCATGTGAACAATCCCACCTGCAAACCATCTCAAAGCTGCTTCAGAGGTGCCTTTTTACTGTTTGTGAAAGAGACTTGTGGCTTGAAGAAATAATCTGTCAGCACTTAAGGCTGTGGTCACACCTGAAGTTTAATCCAGCTTGAGTCCACCTTCAGAGTGAGAGAGCACATCGGCAAAGTGGCCAGTAATTTTCTTTCCACATTATCTGTCTCAAAGGTGAATTTTCTTAATTATTTAACATGGAAAGAAAACAGCTTGTCACTTGGCTGATGTATTATCTCGCTCTGAAAGTGGACTCAAGCTGGATTAAACCATAAATGTGACCCCTGCCTAAGTGAATGTTCTCCCATCTTGGTCCTTCTATTTGGTAAATTAGTGGAACTCAGTGTAGCTTAGCTATGGCTAGTGCAAATACTAGGTGTGGGAAAATATTCCCCAAATATAAATACATGGGTGGCAAAATTACTATCTAGCCAGCCTTTCCCTTGAGATAGAGGTTGTGTGGGTAGACATATCTAGGGAGAGAGGCAAGCGGCTAGCAGATGAACCAAAGCAGTAGATGCCTCTACTGAATATTGTAAATGTTTCCTCACCATTATACAGCTCCAGCTGTCTTCCCAGCGTCAATGGAAAGGCCTGGAAAACCAGGCATTGGCATATTAATATGAATTAACTTTCAGAGTCCCTTTGCTGTCTGTTAAATGCAATTTAACAGACATTATCTTGGTGCATATGTGAGCTACATTTTTGTACCTAAAAAAAAAAAATGTCCCCTCATCTTCCTGGTTTTTTTTTCCTTTAAAGAAGTACAGTGGTACCTCGACATACAAGTGCCCTGACATACAAGTGTTTTGAGATACAAGCCGCCGAGCGAGTGATATTTTGCTTTGAGATGAGAGCAAGATTTGAGATACGAGTATGTAAATACAGTACAATACATAACAAAAATAACTGAGGTGGTGTTTTGGGAGCTGGAATGGATTAATGGGAAAATTGCTTTGAGATACGAGCGATTTGACATAAGAGCAAGGTTACGGAACGAATTAAACTCGTATGTCAAGGTACCACTGTACTTGAAAAGATTTTTGTGCTTGAAAGCCATGTGCTATATAAAATAGACCAGGAATCATGTGCCTCTAAATGTTTGAAAAATGGTGAATCAGGCTTTCGTGTGCTCTTCAAGCACCCAGTGGAACCTTGTGTGTAGTTCTAGTTTGAAAGAGTGCACAATTTTATGAACATTTGCTAAGTTTAATTTTAATAGGACTAAAGATAGGGATGTGCACAAATATTTGTAACATTCAAAATTTGGCTGAATTCGTCCGAATTTGGACATTCAAACTCAATTTGAATGTTACAATGTTTGTATGCTAACATTTGAACAAATATGAATGTCTCCAGACATTCATACAAATAGTTCAGACATTTGTTACATTGGGGTGTGTGGAAAAATGGAGCGCCGGTCACATCCGCAGTGGATTCAGATTGCATTTGACATGGATCGACAGCATATTAAAAGTGGATTCAGGTTGGATTTTACATTTTCAGAATGCGGATTAGTTACAGATATGTATCAGATACGTATTTATTTGTATCAGATACATATTTGTTTGTAACAGATACATATTCATTCGTATCCTATATGTATCAAATGTTTGTACAATTTGTATCAAGTAGAATTTTATCACATTCAAATGTGATCTATTTGTACGAATACAGATTTTTGAACATTAAATTCATTTCAAGTCAAATGCAAAAAAAAAAAACATTCATGCAAATCCCTAACTGAAGACTTAACATCTGCCTGCCAGTACTGTAGATTAATGCTCAATTTGTCTTATCACTCACAGTTATAGGGTGTTTTTCCACTGTCACTAGTACCCAATAAGTACCCATTAATGGGTACAAAAATGCCATTATGTACCCATTAATGGGTACTTAATGGGTACTTTTAGTGACAGTGGAAAACCACCCATAATTAACTGTGTCTTATTCTCATTAATAAAGTCATTTTAATTGGTACCTGAAAGGGCTCCTACATAAATTTAAAGCATACCACATCTTAAATGAGCTTATTTCTCAGCTTATTGCTAGAAAATTGACTTAACTGAAACCCAGTTCTCAGTTTTAGAAGTTCTCAAAAGAACAATTCATATTAACATCTAGATTTTGTACCAGCAAGATTTTATTTCTTCAGATTTTGGATGCCAGGGAAATAAATAAATGGTGGTTTCAGAAAGTGAATTATACTGCTCGCTCTTATGTCCCTCAAAGAATTGCATATGCTTACTATATAATTCAGAATTTTTCTTAGTGTTAAGTGATCTTTTTTACAAAAATCAGGAAAGGGAGACATATATTGTCGTTTGGAACAGAGGAGAGGAGGGGGCGAAGTTAATGAATAGGAAATTCATCTGCTAAGAGGAAGTGAAGTTATGGAAAATGGAAGTCCGGTTAGTATTGTTTAGGGGTTCCAAATTAGCATTCAAAAGCCAGGTTTATGTGATTCTTCCTGACACTTTGTTCTGTTTCTAGCCTAAATACATTACCTAAAGTACAAAGTAAAAGGTATCAATCCTTGTCCATCCATACTTCTTTCGTTAAGGATAGTTTTTCAGTTTGTATGGTATCAATGCCTTCCCTCTTATATATGTTTTTTATTATTTGTTTGTTTGTTTACATTTCTATCCCGCCTCACACCCGAAGGTCTCTGGGTGGATAGTAACAGATTAACCAACATATTTAAAACAAGAGACACATTAAAACAAGAGACAGATTAAAAATACTTTTAAAAGATTCAACAGATTTAAAATGGTACACTCCGTCTTGCATTAATGGTGACTGCTATGTAGACTATTCCATAGTCCATGGGGCCATCACCGAAAAGGCCCTCTCCTGGGGGCCTTTTGAATATTGTTCTTCTCTTCTTCTCCCCCTTCTTATAATTGTTTAGTTCTATGTTCCCATTATATGCCTTTAATTCTTTTCCATATGCCTTAGCCAAAACCCTCCATCGTCACCTCGAAGTCTTGTAGAATATTGAGTATTTTCATTGTTACAGATTGAACGTGATTGAAGCCTAGTATTCACATCAACAACAGCTGAATATAAAAGTGTCCTTTTACCTCCAATACTGCTGCTTTCTACACAGTAACTGCTCTCTACTGTACTTGTTTAGGATGTATGTGATGGGGTTGGCGCGATGATGTCATCATGCCATGTACTCGTAGGTGGGCGTACCTGCATGTGGGCAGACCTGCCTGGAGACAGATTTAGGAGTGGTGTCTCTGTTCCTATGTGTTTTCTGATGGTCTTAGACAACCCCTGTGAAAAAGTAGATCAACCCCCAAAGGGGTCGCGACCCACAGGTTGAGAACCACTGTTCTAGGATATGGGATTGGGCTCTGCAACCGTAGCACAGTGTAGTATTGATTTCCACCAGCTGGTACTTGCATAACTTTCATGAAATGCATTACTTTGTGAACGGTTCTTCATGAGCACAGAGATTTCTTTTTTGGCTGGGAAGGTAGCATAAAAACAGAACCACATTTTCTGCATCCATTAACTAATAATTTCAAAGTGATGTTTGAAATGGTTGGTATTGAGTGCAGGTATAAGAACTCTGTTCTATATGTTTTAAGTGTTCTAAATTTTTTTATTCCCCCCTTCTTTTCCAGTGAAGTTCAAAAGGCAGTGAATACTGCACAAGGACTCTTCCAGAGATGGACAGAGCTCCTGCAGGATCCCTCCACAGCTACAAGAGAAGAAATTGATTGGACCACAAATGAGTTGAGGAACAATCTGAGAAGCATTGAGTGGGATCTTGAGGACTTAGATGAAACGATCAATATCCACCATGTTTCACACATCACAAATGTATATAGTATTTTTGCAGGACTCCAGATGATTTTTAATTTATCTATTTACTATTTATATTTCTATCCTGCCGTATAACCGAAGGTCTCGGGGTGGGTAAGAACCTTTAAAACAACAGATCACAAATCAGCATATATTAAAAATGATAATAAACATAAAAACACTTAGAATATTCAGCATAATTAAAACAATATCCTAAACATTAAAATAAAAGTATGTGCAGTAGGGGGGTAATGTAATCACATTAGGCGAAGGCCAGGGCAAAGAGGTGCATCTCCATCGCCTTCCTGAATATATGTAAGGAAGGGGCATGCACCTCAAGGGGGAGGCTATTTCATAGTCTGGGGGCCCTCACTGAAAAAGCCCTTTCCTGGTGCCCACCTGTTTCACTACTGAGGATGGTGGGACAACCAGGAGGGCCTTACTTCCAGATCTTAAGGCACGGTCAGGTCAGTATGGGAGATACAGATTAAGCCCAGTACGAGTTTTATGTATAGGTTCCCCCATAGAGATCAGAAAGTTGGTTGCATTATTTTTTGTTCCTTTGTTTTAGAAGTGCATTTGTATTTCATTGTCATTTTCTCCTTTTCTTAAAGCACTGTTAGAAACAGGCATAGTATGCCATTCATATTCTTTATGCTTCTGGACCCAAAGTTCCCCTCACTCCCAAATAGTATATACCGTATTTTCCGGCGTATAAGACGACTGGGCGTATAAGACGACCCCCAACTTTCCAGTTAAAATATAGAGTTTGGGATATACTCGCCGTATAAGAAACAACACCCGGCGTATAAGATGACCCCCAACTTTTGAGAAGATATTCCTGGGTTAAAAAGTAGTCTTATATGCCAGAAAATACAGTAATAATGAAAAAGTTGAGTGGAGAAAAAAATTAATACAGTGCAGTTGTTCCCTTATATAACATGGTGGTTTCTTTCTGAGAAACTACTGGCTTGGGGAAACTGCATTAGGATAGCTAGAAGTAATCATAATTTGCTTAACTGCTGGTAATAATTTGTATAATAAATCATTAAATACTTTAAATACATGTCCTAAAATAAGTGATAAAATGTACTGTATTCTGCCTTTTGCATTTTTGAGACAGTTTTTGCTTTTTTAGGAGGCCCCATTAATGGCTAAATGTAATTGCATGCTTTACACTAATTATGTTTTCCTTAACTGACTCGTCTCAACGCATTGTTGAAGCAAATCCTCGGAAATTCAATCTTGACACAACAGAACTAGGTGTGAGAAAAGCCTTTATCACAAGCACACGTCAGGTTGTCAGGGTAAGGCCTTTGAATTTCTCCGAGAAAGCGTGAAACAAATAAGTTATACCTACTTATTTTTTGCGAAGTCACCTCTGATGCACAATAGGATGAAGACATATGGATGTAGCTAAGCCCTGCAATACCTCAACCAAAACTGTGTAGTGTTGTGACATGTACTTTTTTACAAGAACAGTTTAGACACAAGTTGTAGTGTTTGTGGTTTAAGAAAAAAGTCTAAAGGAGTTTTGAACATAGGAAATGTTTAGGACTTTTGGTTTGTTCAGATTCCTTGGATGAAATTGTTTATATAGATTAGGAATGTGCACAAATGCAATACACATATGAATGTCTGGGTAATTCAAATGAATAGATCCAAAATCCAAAATTTAATCTGAATGTTGACATTTGAATTTTGGGACATTCTATTCAAGTTCGAATGTCGAAGTTTGGCACATTCGATTAGATTTCGGATGCCCTTGAATATTTGTGCACACCCCTAGTGTGGGATAGTTGTTCTCACAAGATATTGTGCACCCAGATTGTCATTGAAGATAGATCAATGATAGGTTGCCCAGCATTATAAGCAGCAGCAGCTTTATTTGATAAACTAAAATCTGTATGTATTTTTTAACTGAACAGGATATGAAGGATCAAATGTCAAATACTTCTGTTCAAGCAGTGGCTGAAAGGAAAAACAGGCAGGTGAGTATCATGGCTGAGCTGGTTAGAAATGCGCAGGGCATTTGTGTGTGTTACTCAAATACTACACATTAATTATGTGTCCAAGGGAAATTCCCTTATTTTGGATAGGGAAGCTTCTAGAAGCATGCTTGCAGTCTTGCTCAAAAAAGCAAGATGAACCTGCAGGATCTAGGAGAACACATCTGTAACCTTCCTTACAGTCCTGGGCGTGCTTATATGTTCTCAAAAATTAGCTACAAATGTTGTTAAGGACTGATTTGTATCAGGATGGGGATGTGGGAATGAAAGCACAGACCTACCTTAAGGACAGGTGGGAGGGATAGAAATTAAGGCTTATTCCTAAAGGAACTTTTGCTTCCATGTTTGTAGTTCAACTGCAACGGTAGAAAACCCATCTGGAATTCTTAGACACATATTATGTTTTCATTGGGTTCTAAATCAGTTATAGATCCAAAACTGCAAGTTAAATTCCAGAATGAAATCCAGAATTCTGTTTTACTGTAGGCTTATCATAGTTGCTATTGAAACCGCTGTATCCTCAAGTTCTCTTTTTGTGAAACTAATTAGAAATCCTCGATTTATGTTAGCAGAACCAACTTCCAGGAGGATTTGCTTTCAGATCAACAGTGCTCAGGGAAAAAGAAAAAAGCAATGGCATGTTCTCTTTCAATGTCTGATTTCTGAAAATGAGGTGTGACCAGATGAGAGATAGTTTTCACATTCTATTATTTCCCATGTATTCATTGATCTATAGGTACTTCTGGGAGAAAGTGGTACTCATAGCTGGAGTTCTGGAGCTGACAAATACAGTCGTTTGGACAGAGAAATGAGATCGGCAAATTCACAATTCATTGAGGAACACCAGGCACAACAGCAGGTACAATAATTCTCACAGCCAATGGTTACAGAGCTTTTCGAGACAACTAGGGATGCGCCCGGATATTCAAAATTTGAATATTTGATTCAAACCTGTCGAATGTTGATATTTAAACTCGAATCGGATTTTTGAAAATTCAAATTTGCATATTCAAACTTGAATCGGATTTTCAATAATCCGATGTGGATTTTTGAATAATTTGAATCTGTACATTCGTATCTGTCGTATACGAATCGGAGCAAAATTTATACGTATCTTGCGCTTAAAATACGGGATAATACGGGATGTATAGGGATTTTTATGGAATGTGCACAGATACATATAAAAGATACGGATGTTGTCAACATTTCTATCTTTAAATATGAATCTAATATTTGAATCTACGAATTCGAATGTTGCAGATTCGAATCGGATTTTATGACATTTGGCTCTTAAATATCCGAATCAAATCGGATTTTATGACATTCGGATCTTCTTGGATTTGAATGTCCAAAATACATTTGTGCACATATCTAGAATATAGTCCCTCTGCCATTATCACCTTTGCACATTTAAATTATGTGCACATTCATGCGCTGAATACCTGGAAATGTGTCACCACCACTGTGCATGTGCGGTGGACAAAGGAATGGTGGTCCTGTCCAGAAGGTGAGTAAATGCGCTATTGCTGGAAAACTTGCCACCAGCAATAGTTTTCCCCACTGTTTAAGGGGGATATAGCAGAGCTATGTAGAGATGTGCACGAATGTATTTTTTGCATTCTAATTCGAGTCGATTTGAATATTAATTCGATTGCAAATTCTAAAATCTGAATTTTTGAAAAACCGATTCAAATCTGGATTATCCGAATCCGTATTTTCGGAAATCCATTTCTAACTGAATGATACGGATGTCAGGAACATTTGTGTCCAATTTTTAAATTCACGCACATCCCGTTTTTGTCCCACTTGCATTCTGTTTGCATCCCGTGTTATAAGCGCAACTAGGCCCGATATTCAGATGCAAAATATTCAGTCAAATTATTCAAAAATCCGAATTGGATTTCTGAAAATCTGAAATTTAACTGAATTCGGAAATTCAGATTTTCAAAAATCCAATTCGAATTCAAATATCGATATTCGTCGAATTTGAATTGGATTTTCAAATTTTCAAATATCCGTGCACATCCCTCGAGCTATGGTAGGCTTGCCACAGATACGTGTGGCAGCCTCCCCAAAGTGGAAGAGTTATAGTGCTATATTCCCCCCATCTCAATGGGGCCTAAAGCTCTGCAGTGTAGGAAGTGCGTATTTCCCTGTTCTAAGACCTTGTGCAACAAAAAACTGGGTAAGTCCGTCCCTCTGAAGTACATGGGACCCCACATCTGTCAGCCATGTGTAATACTCAACAAACACAGATGACCATATATGCATTGTGACTTTTCTGTTACCAGGTTAGGAGGGAAGAATTGCACCTAATTAAGAATATTGTTTGTGTTATTGCTTCTCTCCCTTCTAATGTCTAGCATAATCTCTGACCCTTCATCACTGTCCCCAGACACTGTCTTCCAAACTAAGGTGAGCAAGATGTTTGCTAATGTTGCAAGTCTGCAATGTTGTAGCAATACAAATGATATATATCTTGTCATCCAAATAAAGAACAATTGATACGCACTTAGAATAAATAAAGGCACATTAAATATTATGGATTCCTTTACGGTTACAGTACTGCTCCAGTAGCCCAACTAGCTCTTGGTAAATTCAGTGTTTGAGTCTTCAGTCTGTTTCCTCTCCCCCGCTTTCTCCGCAAGAAGAGAACACATGCACTTGGAGCAGCACCCCTTGATCACCCTCTAACCAGACGAGAGACATGGAAGCTGCTCCTACAAGCCCCTATATCAGTGGTTCTCAAGCTATGGGTCACAACCCCTTTGAGGGTCAATCTACTCTTTCACAGGGGTCGTTATGAAGTA
>MTQE01001134.1:8940131-8957542 GCA_014337955.1 Aspidoscelis marmoratus | reverse complement strand
ACTCTTTCACAGGGGTCGTTATGAAGTAGCAATGAAAATCATTTTATGGTGGGGGTTACCACAACGTGAGGAACTGTATTAAAGGGTTGTGGCATTAGGAAGGTTGAGAACCACTGTCTCATATAGTCTGTGATCTCTGGCTCGCCATTGGTCCATTTTGACGGGCTGGCGTGGCTCCGGCTGGTGGACACGCCTCCGCTGTCACTCAGAGCCCTCTGCAAGCCCACAAAATCACCACCTTAGCTTCCTGGTTTGCCCAGGAACGCCACAACTAGAATTTCTGAAATCTTATTTGCAAGGCTGGCTAGAACTGACGTTAGTCGTAGTCCAAAACTTTAGACTGCTTGGAGGGATTCCAGCTGGGAAATTAGGGGTTTGATATTATAATTTCAGGCTACCAAGCTAACTGTACTTGGATGCATGAACTTTAACTACATAAATTCCCCTCCCTTTTTCTGGATCCCAGTTAATCATTGAACAGCAGGATGAACAGTTGGAGCTGGTCTCTGGCAGCATTGGAATATTAAAGAACATGTCCCAGCGCATCGGAGGGGAGCTGGATGAACAAGCAGTGTGAGTAGTGAATAGATTTTAATCATTGGGGGTTTTCTCCACTAGCATTAAGTACCCATTAGAGAACCCATTAGGCCCAGAGCAGGAAGACCCCATTTCCACTGCAGACCCCATTAGAGTCACATTTATTTCCCCCTGTTCTAGGGAAATCTGGATCATATGGGTCCTTCAGGATCTATAATCAAGATTTCCTGTAGACCCCATTAAAGGGGTCTATAATGAGGTCTTCAAGCATCAAATCCGGATTATACGGAGTGTGTTTCCACCACAGTTGGGCAATGGGGTCTGGGGGGGATGCCCCAAAACCGAAAGCTCCAAAGTCTGTGCACAATCTCTGAAGCTGGCTATGAAGAATAGCACAGGCTTCGAAGAGGACCCCAAGTGAGAGCAATGCCATTCCTATGGACCTTTGTCAAAGGCTCCAGAGGATCTTCGGAGTTTATGGCCATGCTCCAGAGAATCTTTGGAGTTTATGGCAAAGCTCCGGAGAATCTTTGGAGTTTATGGCAAAACTTCAGAGAATCTTTGGAGTTTATGGCAAAGCTCCCGAGAATCTTATGGCCAAGCTCCAGAGAATTTTTGGAATTTATGGCAAAGCTCCCGAGAATCTTTGGAGTTTATGGCAAAGCTCCCGAGAATCTTTGGAGCTTATGGCAAAGCTCCAGAGATTCTCCAGAGCCGATCTAGAGAATCTTCAAAGAATCTCTGGAGATTGCACCCTCTGTCCCCCAAAACACCTGGGGTGACTGGCAGCCCCCACGTGGGTACTTTCCTTAATCCAGATCTACCAGATACGGATTAGTTGAAGGAACCATTCCTTAGATCCGGATCATCTTATATCCAGATTAAGGGAGGTCAGTGGAAAAAAACCCAATGCGTGCCCAGGATTAATAACTCCATGGCAGTTGATCGTGGATTTCAGGCCCTGTGGGCAGTTTCAAGTGGAACTGGCTGTTAGTGGAATTAGTTGGTCCTTTGATCTGATAGGTTCATAATACATTGCTTAAACGTGCAGGCTGGAAGAAGCTGAGGGAGACAGAGATGAGTGTTTTAGGGCATGAGGTGCTCCACGTTGGGAGTGGAAGAGATTGGGGGAAGCAGAGAGAAGTGGTTCAGGTTAAAGAAAGAGTAGTTTTTAGGATGAAGTTTGGCCACTTGAGAGGAGCTTAACCCCTGTACTATGGTCTCTAGCACTGCCCTGTGTATAACTGGATTTTGTTACCTGTTGAGAAGCAAAGGGGAGTGACAGCCCATTCCTTGCCAAATACAAGAAATCTGCAGGAAACAAAATTGCAGCTAAATCGGTTTGCTATGCTAAGGGAAGTCACTGGATTGAAATGGAAAGAGGGCAATACACCCAGTAGTTCGGAAAAAGAAAGCAGCTTGAGCTTCGCTCCTTCAGACAACCTTGCCAAATACAGACGTGCAAATTTTTCTTGAAAGACCAAATTTTTCTTGAATGTGTTCCAGGAAAGCAGTTCCATAACCTCTGGGCAACTGCCATGAAAAGTCATTAAGAGCCCGGATTTGGTCTGCCCAATTTCAGTTTATTACTTTTTGGAAGAGGGGCTAAAATCGCCAAGAAATTGTTGTTATTCAGTTGTTAAGCTGCATCCAACTCTGAGTCCCAATGGCTCACAGCATGACAGGCCCTTTTGTCATCAATTAAGGTTAAGGAGCTGGACTCTTAGCTGGGAATACCGGGTTTGATTCTACACTCCTCCATGAAGCCAGCTGGGTGACCTTGGGCTAGTCACAGCTCTCATCTGAGCTCTCACAGCCCCACTTACCTCACAGGGTGTCTGTTGTGGGGAGAAGAACAGAAGCTTCATCAGCTGCTTTGAGTCCCCTTAAATGGGTGAGAAAATTGGGGTAGAAAAGCCAACTCTTCTTCTTCTTCTAAAATTTTATCTTCTGTTCATTGCTTCCATGACACAAGAAATAATCTTGACAAATAAAACTAGAGACTTTGGATTTCTAATGGTCTTGTTTTTCAGATGTTGTAAATAATCTTTAATCATCTAAAAGCTAGCTTGTAGGATTTCTCTTACCTCAGGAAACCACAAAGACAAGGAATGGGGGGGGGGTGCAGGAATCTGACATAATATCTAAAGTATCTGTTATTTTGGTTTTTCTTTTTCTTTATTGTGAAATGCTTGAAACTTCTGTGAACCTCTCATTATTTTGGGGAGATGTTTCTGTTCATCAGAATCTCCCTGCTCTTTCTGATTTCTGGCCTGTATGGGGAACTTTCTGTTTCCATATATGTAATTTCAGAGTGGAGAACATTTTAAAAACACAACAATGCACTAACAGTAATAAAAACAGCAGCTGAGCTTTAAAAACAGACCTGCAATTTTCACATATTGATGCACTGGTGTGAGGCTGGAAAAAAATCAGAACTCTTATAGTCAGACAAATATTTTGGTTGCCGAGGTGGGTGGGGGTTATTTTCACTGGTCAGGGTAGGGTAATGGCCTCCTTTCTAGTGCTCCAGGTAGCATGCAAGGTGCATGATTTCCACTCCTCGCACTGTCTGGGACTTCCTCCCCAAGGTAACCAAAGGAAAGCCATTTTTCTCTCTGCCTCACGTACAGGCAATGGTAGGGAGAATGAAACAGGGCAGCCTATACTTTCTGATGGTTTCTGGCAGCCAAGTTTCCTGGTTCTTCCCTTTTCCCAGGACATAAACATTTCTAGTTTTAGAAGTAATGATTGCCTTTCAAGAAATAGCATTCACAGATAGGCCAAGCAAATTATCTGAAATGTTGTAAGCATGTGGAGATAGAGCCAAGATTAAGTTGGTGTGAGAACTGGGTCCCAAACTGATGAGAAACTTAAGTTTTTCTTACATCTGCATTGATGACTAAGGTGGTCTGTGTTTACCTGTTCAGTTACAAAATCCTTGTAGCTATCCCTTGCCTCAAATATCATACTACATTCCTGAACACAGTTGTAGAATTTTATCTAACTGCCCTGCTCTCTTCCTGGGGTTCTAGAATGCTGGATGATTTCTCTCATGAGCTGGATAACACACAGTCACGGCTAGATAATGTTATGAAGAAGCTTGCAAAAGTGTCCCATATGACCAGTGGTAAGTAACTTGGAAGCTCAGAGAAAGGTGCAATTTAATGTGTAGCCTTTTCTCAGTAAGGCAGGTAGAATTAAAACTTGCAAATAGTAAAAAGATTTTGAGGGCCAAGATTTTGCATCCTTTATTTCTGCTTCTTGAGAAACGGCTTCTTTCAGACCCAAAATAGTGCAGTTTTGAGGGAGCCACCAGGGAGTAGACAGTGTACACTACTGGCTACGGCTATTTCTAAGTAGCTTTAAGTCAGTGGTTCTCAACCTGTGGGTCGTGACCCCTTTGGGAGTCGAACTACTCTTTCACAGGGGTCGTTATGAAGTAGCAACAAAAATAATTTTATGGTTGGGAGTTAGGGTTAGGTTGGGGGTCACCACAACATGAGGAACTGTATTAAAGGGTCATGGCATTAGGAAGGTTGGGAACCAGTGTTTTAACTAGAGATTAAATAAACTTTTGAGGCATTCAACTGCTACCTGATTTTTTCATCCTGGCCTATGTCTATCCTCGTGCAACTTAACCTGCTGCAGAGCTGGATGCAGTTAACTTGATTTGGAAATGATGCATGTTTTGCCCTTGCTTTCCAAGCTACAATACCCCACAAGTATTTCTGGGCTTACCATTCATGTTTCTTACTTGGGGATATTATGATCAAATATCACCACCCAGACTTTTCTGGGATTCTGATTTTCTCAGAGGAGCTGGAGGAAAAGACGCCCTTTTCATATTTGTCTGAAGAGAAGTGATATTTTAGCACCAGCTGTAAGGATGGGGAATCTCTCTTTGCATGCCTGAAGTCCTTTACACAAGTCACTGTGACCTTCAGGGACCCCTTCGGTTTGACAGTGACGACTAGGGGTGTGCACAAATGCAATTTTTGACATTAGATTCTAGGGGTGTGCACAAATGCAATTTTTGACATTAGATTCTAGGGGTGTGCACAAATGCAATTTTTGACATTAGATTCAATTCAAATTAAATATTCAAATGTCCAGATTTGTACAAATACAGAAAAAACAAATGTATGAAAATTTAAACCGGTTTGAATACATTTGTATCTATTTGTACGAATATTTGATATGGATTTGATGATACGAATGTTGACAACATTTCTACGTATCCATATGCATCCCATTTTTATCCCATGCACACCCCGTTTTCATCCAGTACGTATCCATACAGATGTGTACGGATACCAATAAGATACGTATGGATACATATATAATGTGTACATATCCGCACACATACAAACTTCTGAATTATTCATACGAATGAATCAAAATATTTGTATTCATTTGAATATTAAAAAATGAATGTCTGGACATTCTATTCAAATTCAAATGCCTGAATTCGGCCAAATTTGATCGAATAATGAATATTTCAAATATTCTTGCACATCCCTAGTGAAGACTTCAAGCCTCGCTGCCCAGCTGCAAAAGGCCATCTCCCTGATCATCTGATTCACCATCACGTAATACCTAGAGAGGGGCGGCAGAAGGAACACATACATCCAATGCTGGAATTTGTTTCCCAGAGCACTGGCCAAAAGTGAATGCAGCCCTCCTGACAAAAAAGATGTGGGGTGTATTCCATTTGAATGTTTAAAGTCTGAATGCAGCAAAGACCAATTTGAATCCAATACATTCGGATCTATTTGTTCGAATGTTAGATACAAATTTGAAGGTACGAATGTCAATAACATTCGTATGTGTTATACATATCTGTACACATTCCATATGCATCCTGTTTTATCCCATATGCATCCTGTTTTCATTCTGTACTATAAGCGCAAATGTGTACAGATATGTACGATATTCGTACAGATACGTATGTAATACATATCTGTACATTCTAATAATTCGAATGAATGCTTTGGAACATTCAAAATGTGTTCGAATGTCAAAATTCGAATGTGGAGAGATTCTGTTCGATCAGATTCCTAATGTTTAGAATATTTATGCACATGAATAGAATATATTCTGTTAGAATATAATGGTGGTGCACGTCTTACATATGTCAGGTGAATATTCATCATATCCAGCTGATGTGCTCTCAGTAGAACCATTTCTGGAAATGTCTCTGCCAAGCACTGTATGGTCTGGAAAGTTTCCTTTCTGAAGAGCAGGCGGCTAATGTGCCTTGCCTTTTATTCTGCAGATCGGCGGCAGTGGTGTGCTATTATCATCCTCCTCGTTATCCTGGTAGTGGTGCTCATCCTCTTCTTTGTGGTGTGACGGTTTGGAGCTCAGGTGCTTCTGGCACTCACCTTCATGAAAACACAGACACTGTTCCTGCCCAAAGTGAATTTTCATCGAAAATCTGGGCTGCCCTATGGACGGACGTGGGTGGCATCACTTGGAACTGTTTCTCTCTCTCTCTCTCTCTCATGGTTCTTCTACTTACAATCCTCATCAGTGTGCCTGAGGTAAAAAAGAAGATTAACAAATGTCCAAACTCTGCTGTCACAAGAAAGCATCACCTGTGGATTCTGAACATCACCATTTTTCTTCCCTCTTCTATGTGATTACGGGTTTAGAACAGAAGAAACAAGGTTCTGGTCACATCTCTGTCTTGTTCCAGGTATGAACCAAGGTCAGGAAGTTCTCCAGGCTCCATTCTTACATTTGGCAGGGTTAAAAAACAGCCAGGGCACAAGTCTTTCAGGAGAGTATTTCCTTCACAGACCAACTTCACGGTTCTGCTCTA
Source organism: Aspidoscelis marmoratus (assembly GCA_014337955.1). Classification (NCBI taxonomy): domain Eukaryota; kingdom Metazoa; phylum Chordata; class Lepidosauria; order Squamata; family Teiidae; genus Aspidoscelis; species Aspidoscelis marmoratus. The sequence continues at coordinate 8,951,178 of MTQE01001134.1, read as the reverse complement.
ACGGTAATTGTGGTTTTGAGAAGGAGAAAAGTGGGGCAAACAAAAGAAATTCCTCTCTTCTTACTGCAGGTATCTTTATTTTTCCTCTAGAAAAGGATTGTGCTATTGAGGATAAATAGCTGTGTGCCTCATAGTTGAAATACTGAGTAGCTAAATAAAAATATATCACCTGGGCCCTTAAAATATGGCATGATGGAAGAAAGGCAGTAAGAAATAGTAGGTTGTAAACTAATGTGAATCTTGGCACATAAAAAGTGGAAGTTTTGTAAATACAGGGCCAGTGTGTCCTGTTCCAGGTAGTAGTGAAGGCTACAATTTTGTGCACTGAGACAGACATAGCTCTAGCAGGCAGGTACAAATGCTGGATAAAATTTACTGTATAATCCTGAACTATAACACTATGCGCTACTGCGCCTCCGGCAGCGATAATTTCACTCCTGTTTTGCAAAGCATTAATTTTGCAAAAGTCTGGTCAGCTGGAAAGGTGAGAGGCTGGTCCTGATGCCACAGTTAAGCTCTTGTCTTTTCCGTAAGATGTTTCAGAAGGGGCCTTAGGAGGATGGTTGCCTCTCATGTCTGCTGCTTTTAATGAACAGCCGCTTCTGTTTTGTGACCGACTGGCAGACAACGCAGATTTAACAAAAGGTAATCAGCAAAAGGAGCTTCAACTCTGGCTGGGCCTTGTTCTGCCCCGTTACACATTTCTCCTCCTCCTCCTCCCCCACCCCCCAGGTTTCCTGAAAGACAACATTGTATTGGCTGAGCAGATTTTTTGTGTGGAGATGGCTGGAACATAAGAAAAGGGTTCCCAATTGTTTTTGGCAATTTTGAGGCAGACTGGGGGTGGGGGTAGTTTTGTCCCCTTCACTGTTTACTTCCAAGATGGAAATCCTGACTTTTTTATACCCCGCTGGGCGCGTCTGCTTGCACAGCTGGGCTCAATTTAAATCCCTGCTTTTCATCTCTTGTGGAAGCTGCCGGTTCACAAACACTTGAAGGAAAGAAACAACAGCACTGCCCTCCCCAGTATATACATTTTCCTTCCCTTCTAGCTCTGGGCTCTTTCCATGTGCAAATGTAGGCTAACTGAACTCTCTTCCGTTCTGATTTGTTTATATACTGAAGGAAGGAGTTCAAGGTAGACAAAGCCAAAACTTGCCGCCTTTTCTTTTGACGAGTAGACTGTTCATGTGAAATGACAGCAGAGCATTTCTTATAAACATTGGAGCTGGACAGAGATGGTGATATATGACTAGTTAACAAGAGGCAGTACTTTCTTTCTTAAGTAGACATTACTGAAATTCTGCCAGGAAAAGGTCAGTAAAAAATTACAGGTTGCAGAGAGAAAATCTGTCCAGCACCATTGCTGATTATTCCCTCCAATATATGCCCAGCCCCAGGGGAATAATAGAAGCACTGGAAGGCATTATCGTAGCTCGAAGGCCTGGCAGGTATGGAAGGGCGTGTCATCAGATGGATCCATATGGGAAGAGGTAACTTGAAGGAAGACGATTGTTTGCGTAACAAATCTACACAATTGTATGTCTAATATAGGGAAGCCTGACTCCAGTGGGCCCCATAATGGAAGGGGGGGGGGAAGCCTGTTGTGTCTGCTACTGTCTTAAAACCAATCTGTTAAGAGCCCAGAAATTATCTTGGAACTTTAGCATTATGAGCCAGAACGGACCAAGCTGCCTTTAATGTTACAGGTGGAGTTTCATTTCTAGACAGTTTCTCTCTTCAATAGATTGTCCATTTCTATCCCTCTCAGCAGAGATCCTTTTTAGATGTGCTTTCGCTATATTTTATAGAACGGTTTTAAAACCCTTAACATTTTTGGCAGATAGCCCGCTTCCTCAATATAAGTGATAATACTGTACTGTACTGTACTGTACTATATGTATTAGAAACTGGATGAATTATGTCGTTTCCACTTTAAATCATGCTTGTATTTAGCACTGACCCTCACCAAAGAGACCAAGTATTGAACTAACAAAAAGTCTGTACGCCTCTGAATATATCCCTTTGAGTGGCTAATTTCCCAGCACTGTAGCAACAAAGGGGGCTTTTGTATGTGTGCATAAAGCTGTTGTGGCTGCTACTTCAGAACAAGCAAAGCTTTTGTTTTGAACTAAATTCCATGAAACAACTAATTTTAGGCATGAGGTTAAAAGTCTTTCGAAACCGGCTTTCAAAAACAATAAGGTGCCTCTTTTTTCCCCTCTCTGCCTGCGGAGGAAGGAAGAAGCTTCCTTAGTGCAGGTGTTTCCAGCATGAACACCACAGCCAACCATCCATTCTAAAAATGGCAGCCTAGATACACCTAGTTCTCTTTGGCAAACTGCTGCTCGTTTTCATTTCATGTTCATGGGTTCGTGCCTTACCAGGAATTTAACAAGATTTTATTTTATTTTATTTTTTGATGGGATGAATCCTGAAATTTCACGATCCCGTGGTAGGCACACGTCTCCAAATGGTGTGCCACGGCAGTTAAAAGGAGGACTTAGAGAAACTCTAGTAGACTTTGAGAGAGAATGAAGTCATTCCACTTCTTGACTGGTTCTGGCCCCCATCGTTTTCCTATCAGCTTCTCCTGAGGATAGGGTGTAATTTGGCCAGTTCTATGGCCTGGGGCTGGCTGAGCTGTGGGCTTTACAGATGTGTATCAGATGTACTTGGTTCTGGGAAAGCTCACCAACATCCCCCTTTATATAAAGCACAGTCTTTCCTTTTTTTGAAACGTACTGAGTATCTCCAACTTGATTCTTTTTTTAATGTGTTCTGAATCCCAGAGGCCCTGTCCTTCTGATATAAACTGGGGATATGCAAGTATATGTAGAAGTTTGGGGGAGGGGGGAACATTGAGAATTTGACATCAGGTGTTTACTACATTGACAAACAGCAGCACAGTATGTTAAAAGCTGCTGCCTTCTCCTCCCACCCAAGACTCTGTCACCCCAATTGACCCAAAACGCTGCTCTGTTGTTCCATTGTTTCTACGTATCAAGGAACTCCAGCAGCCACGGCCCTGTGTGTTAGCCGCTCAGGGGGAGCAGCTGCCGTCTTCGTTGTAGGCAGGGGAGTCTGCCTTGGTTTATCCCTTTAGAAACATTCCCAGTCCCCACAGAATTTTGTTGGCTGAGGTTCTGTCAGGTGAACAATGTAGAAAGCTGAGGCCTACTCACACTTGGGCGTCTGGTATGCTATTAGCTCTGGTACAATATCTGAACCAGAGCTGCCGTAATTGCATAGCAGAGGCCTAAGTGCGAATAGGCCTCTGGTGTCCTTAGTTCATGGTCTGCTGTTGGCCTCCTTCCTCAAAACCTTTAAAAGTGCCAGTTTGTTTTTTTTTAAAAAAAAGAATCATTCCATCTAGTACACAACCAGCATCGGTTCCAATGGACCTGAGGGAAATCATTCCTTTTCTTTCACCTTCCATGCCTTGGGTGTAGCCCGACCCACCCAAATGGCAGGAGAAAAGCATACAGCCAAATATTCTCGGCAGTTTTCTCACCCATTTAAGGGGACTTAAAGCGGCTGACAAAGCTTTCTGTTCTTCTCCCCACAACAGAACACCCTGTGAGGTAGTTGGGGGCTGTGAGAGTTCTGAAGAGAGCTGTGACTAGCCCAAGGCTATCCAGCTGGCTTCATGGAGGAGGAGGAGAAGGAAGAAGAGTTGACTTTTCTATCCCACTTTTCTCACCCATTTAAGGGGGCTTAAAGCAGCTGACAAACCTTCTGTTCTTCTCCCTTAAGGGGACTCAAAGTGGCTGACAAAGCTTTCTATTCTCCCCCAAACAGAACACCCTGTGAGGTAGATGGGGGCTGTGAGAGCTCAGAAGAGAGCTGTGACTAGCCCAGGGTCACCCAGCTGGCTTTGCGGGGGAGTGCAGAATCAAACCCAGTATTCCCAGATAAGAGTCCAGCTTCTTAACCACTAGACCAAACTGGCTCACAGATGGAGTGGTGGAAAGATGGCTTCCAACAACAGGAGTGATGTAAGGGGGAGTGCTGACATGTCCACCCTGCCATGCCAAGGTTAGACAAGCTTACATTGTCAACATTCAGTGAAGATCTGGTTCCATATAAATGGCCACTTTGGTGGCCCTGGGGGGAGAAGCTACTGTCTCTCTTCAGTCAGAGAGATGTAGCTGGTTTCTTAACTTTTTTTTAACTTCCGCGGACTCAAAAATGAATACTGTTATTTATAAATTTCTAAGAAGTGGTATTTTGCTCTATTTCTGCATTGCTGTCGTGGCAGTAGAGTATTTGGGCACTGAGGTACCATTTCATTTAACCATTTGACAGCAAGTTGAGGGACATAATGGTTATGGATCTGGTGTTTAATGTTAAACCTACATTTCTGTTCAAACAGGTTAACTTCTTTTGGGTCCATCACATTGGGGCGTGAGGTGCGGTACCCACCAGACTGGAAAAATATTTGCCATTTTGCTTGCAACATAATATTCATTGCCTACCTAAAATATACTGAACAGAGGCTTCTATTGGAAAGTGGAGCTTCATTTCTATCTAAAGGTCATTATTACATAAGTAATGATCTTACGCAAGTCAGTGGCTGTATCAACAAATTCAAATCTTAAAAAATTATTAGCAGATCTTCTCTGAAAAACATTGTAAAATCAATCTATGGTCAACATTTCTAATGGGGTAAAAAAAAAGATGATGATTTAAAAGGAGATTGCAGCATAGATCCTCAGGTGAACACTCCTGGTGGGAAAATGAATTTTGCAGTTGCAGCTAAAACAGTGCAAGTTTGAAATATCAACCACTTTCTGTTGGAATTGTTTTAATGCCTGTGTATGTATATACCTTGCTACAGTATTAAAAATGGAGCATTTTTAATGGAACATTAGTTGTGTTTCGACCGGTGGGGGCTTTGCAGCTGTTGGGAAAATCTGACGGGGGGGATATGGGTTGATTTGTTTTGGCCAAGAACATAGGTAGAAAACCTCAAACATGTAGGCTGCTTTGATTTGTACCCCACTTAATCTGTTCCACTGTAACAAATCTTTCCTCCAAAAAGCCCTGAACGTTGTTTGTCTAACGCGTCACTGTCTTCCTTGTAGGTTATGTATGTGTCTATTTGTTGCCAAATAAGAATTAAACCTGGGTCTTACCGATCTAAGTCCGGCCCTCTGACCACCAGCTCAGGAACCATGATAGTTGCAAAGGTTATGTTTCTTCTAAACCCTTGTTATGATCAGATTCATGAAAATTAAATTGTGAAAATCTATGGGGTAGGGGAGTGGGCTGTACACCTCCTTCCTTTTAACCGCCGGCTTCCGTAACTCAGAGCTTAGCTTAAGAAAAGGAGGTAGGGTCAGCGAAGAAGGGAAAGCTGCTTGGGTGATTCTAAGACCCAAATTTTTCTTTTCCGGAGGGAGCTGAAGAAAGGGGGCAGCAACACAAAGGCTGTTAGGACACATTTCAATGCCAGGGAAAAAACGAGTGCGGTGAAGGGGCAACATAGGAGAACATCAGCTCTCCTAACTAAAGCAGCAATAACACTGCAGAAAAGTATCACTCCCTTTACCTGGTAATGCATGAGCACATGGGTGCAAATACACAAGTAACAAAACAAGAAAAAATGGGGTGTATTACTCAGACTCTCTGAAGAGTTGGCCTCATATATAAAATTCATTGACTGGGAACAGCTCTGAGCTACTCCGAGCACTGCCATTTAATCTAACCCCTCCCCCTAGATGCCTTAACATGTTTCAACATTCACCATCTTGTGTCATTAACCATTGATTTTGTAGCTGAATAAAAGTACAAACATTTTGCCTCTGTGAAATGAAGAAATGAATGCATTTTTCAGTGTGCATAGAGACACGCAGGATGAGGATAAGAGACAAAAAAGAAGCAGGCATCCATCCATCCATCCATTCATCTCCTTGTGAAAAGCTATGGGGTAGAACTGCTATTCAAACAGAAGAAGACCTGGAACTAGAATTGTGTCATCACCTCTACTCTGTATCAGTCATGTCATGACTGTGGCCTCATTTCTGCAGAGAGACGGCATTTAAGAGGGGACCTGATTGACGTATATACAATTATGCATGATATAGAAAAGGTGGATAGAGAACATTTATTTTCTCTATCACACAATACTAGATCCAGGGGGCATCTATGAAGCTGATGGGTAGGAGAGTCGGATCCAACAAGGGGAAGTATTTCTTCACCCAGAGAGTCATCGGCTTATGGAATGTGCTGCCGGAAGAGGTGGTGACAGCTAACAGTCTACCATAGATGGCTTAAAGGTAGGGTTAGACAAATTTATGCATGGCAGATTTATCAATGGCTACTAGAATGAATGCCTAGGTGCATCTTTCAGGCTGCAGGGGGGGGGGAGGGGGAAGCGGAGCACTTCTAAGGCCATTTGCTGGGATTCAAGAGCAGGCAAAGGTTTGTCCTTGTCTCTGCTTGAGATGCCCATGAGCACTGGTGGGCTACTGTGTGCAATGGGCTATGGCCTGATCCAGCAGGGCTACTCTTATGTTCTTATGTTCAACAACAAGGGGGAGAAATGGGGATCCTGTATGCTGAAAGGGGACAGTACCGGACAAGTGTATGATCTTTAATGTAGCAAACACAGTGGAAGGGGAAAAGACATTTGGGTATATTTGGGTAACACATGGGACAGCTTGGCATACATCTGCTGCACATTTGAAAATGACTGGAAAATAAGGTAAGTCATAAATATAGATCAAATTAAACCTTTTCAAGTAATTCTGCCATTGATGAGGCTGCTTAACTACTCTAGGGTTGGAGAACTGGGCCTAATAGGGTACCACCAAGTTATGGCTGACTCCTGGTTGACAGCATAGGCACCTCTATGCACTTTTCTTGGCAGAGACATATTATCTCAGAAAGAGGTTGGGGATTGAACTGGCAGCCCTGTTTTCCAGACAATTTCAGCTACAACAATACCATAATAGGTACCGCTGGGCATAATGGGCTACTTGTCACCCCCCCAAAAAAAAATTTAGGGGGGAACAGAAACAACTATAGCTGATCAACTGTTCCCTGAAAAATTATTTTCACCTTCCTTATTTCTTCCATTTTTGCATACCTGTCACAATTGTTTCAGATCTTCAATAAAATTTAATGAAAACAACCTGAATAAACACAAAATTCAACTTTCAAATAATCATTTCATTGAAAAAAATATTCAGAAACATTTTTGCTTCTTTTGAGCCATTCAGAGGTGGACTCTGTCTTAATACTTGCACTTGGATTCCAAATCATGGACTGATGGATGGACATTCTCCTTCAGGATTTTCTAGTAGGCAGAATTCATGGTTGTATCAATTACGGCACATCACCCAGACGTCCCCATTACATTACACACCATCACTATGTTTGACTGTTGGTATGATATTCTTATTGTGAAATGTTGTTCGCTTTATACTAGATGCAGCAGAACCCAGGTCTCCTAAGAAGATCCATTCGGGCTCATCAATCCACAGAACATTATCCCAAAAGGCTGGGGATCATATCAAAGTGTTCGTGGCAAATGTAAAATGAGCTTTTATGTTGTTCTTGGTTAGCATTGCTTTTTGCCGTGCAACTCTCCCTTGGATACTATTTTTGTATCCCAGTGCCTTTCTAATAATGGAATCATGAACACTACCTTATCTGAGGCAAACGAGGCTTGCAGTTCTTTAAATGTTCATCTGAGTTCTTTTGTGACTTCTTGAATGAGTCCTTAAAGTGATCATGGAGAAGTTCTAGTAGGCTGGGCATTTCTAGAAAGAGTCACTACTTTTCCAAGTTTGCTTCTGTTTGGGGATCATGACTTCCACAGGAGTTTGCTGGAGTCCCAGACATTTGGCTTCATAACTTTTTCCAGACTAATATATTTCAAATAACATTATTTCACATCTCCATGGGAATTTTTGACTGCAGCATAGTGAGCTGTTTGCTGAGACCCTTTAGCCTACTCTACATTGCTCCAAACGTTCTGTTCAAGTGATGATTGGAATCAGCAAGGCTGACATAAATCAAGCCTGGATGTGTCTTATCTGATTGTGTTATAGCTAAAGGCAGAGGATGTCTTTTAGAATGACATGGTAGTTCAAGTACACATATGTCTGCTTCAGACAATAAAGTTACTGTTGCTTAGGAATACAGCATTTCCAGTGTTCCCACCCACTTCACTGGCTCTGTTCTATATTATTTATTTATTTATTTGTATTTCTATCCCGCCCTATACCCGAAGGTCTCAGGGCGGGTTACAATATTATATTAATCTTAGACAGGTCCCTGCCCTCAGGCTTACAGTCTATATTAGGAGTGGATGCCATAGACACAATCCCTTCAACTAAAAGTATGCAGGGCTAACCTGTAATAGGGAAGGGCAAGCAAATTATAATAAAGGCTCTAGAAAACTTTCCTTCCTAGGTCCAAACTATTGGCGTGCACAAATGCAATTTTTGGGATTCAAGTATGCATTGCAAATGTGCATTAATCTTAACAAGTGCAACGTAATGCACATTGGGGCCAAGAATCCAAATTACGTCTGTAAACTGATGGGGTCTGAGCTTTCTGCAACACACCAGGAAAGGGATCTCGGGGTTTTGGTGGACAGTTCAATGAAGGTGTCAACCCAGTGCACGGCAGCAGCAAAAAAAGCAAATTCAATGCTGGGAATAATTAGGAAGGGAACAGAGAATAAGACAGCAAGTGTCATTTTGCCCCTTTATAAATCTATAGTGAGGCCACATTTGGAATATTGTGTACAGTTCTGGTCACCACACCTCAAAAAGGATATTGTGGAACTAGAGAAGGTGCAGAGAAGGGCAACCAGAATGATTAAGGGTCTGGAACACCTCCCTTACGAAGCCAGGGTGCAACGTCTAGGCCTCTTCAGTCTGGAGAGACAGCGTTTAAGAGGGGACCTGGTTGAAGTATATAAAATTATGCACGGCATAGAAAAGGTGGATAGAGAAAATTTCTTTTCTCTATCGCACAACACTAGAACCAGGGGGCATTCTATGAAACTGATGGGTAGGAGAATAAGGTCTGACAGGGGGAAGTATTTCTTCACCCAGAGGGTCATCGGCCTATGGAATGTGCTGACGGAAGAGGTGGTGACAGCTACCAGTCTGGATGGCTTTAAGGTAGGGTTAGACAAATTTATGGATGACAGATGTATCAATGGCTACTAGAACAAATGCCTAGGTGCATCTTTCAGGCTGGGGGGGGGGTGAGGAACCGGGGCGCTTCTAAGGCCATCTGCTGGGACTCGAGAGCGGGAGAAGGTTTGTCCTGGTCTCTGCTTGAGATGCCCATGAGCATTTGGTGGGCCACTGTGCAACAGAATGCTGGACTAGATGGGCTGTGGCCTGATCCAGCAAGTCTTCTCTTATGTTCTTATGTTCTTATGTATCTGTACACATACAAAGGTCCGAATAATTCACACAAATAGATTCAAAATTTGAAATTCATTTGAATGTTTAAAGTGTGCAGGGCTAACCTGTGATAATAAAGGCTCTAGAAAACTTTCCTTCCTAGGTCCAAACAAGTGGTATGCACAAATGCAATTTTTGGGATTCAATTCAAACCAAATATCCAAACATTCAAATCGATTCAAATGTGTAAAATTTGAATGTATTCATTTGATTCGATTTGAATACATCTGAATCTATTTGTGTGAGTTTTCTATCCCTATTTGCACATGTGAATTTCAACAACATTCACATGTGCCTGTACACATTCATACGCATCATATTTATCCCGTATGCATCCCATTTTCATCCTGTACGGATCCGTATGAATGTGTATGGACGCGGGAAAGATGTGTACGGGCAAGTACGCATCATGTACGTATCCGGACACATACGAAGGTCTGAATAATTCGCACAAATAGATTCAAAATTCGAAATTCATATGAATGTTTAAATTCAAATTTATAGACATTTGATTCAAATTCAAATGTCTAAATTTGAAGGGTTTCAATCAAATTTTGAATGTTTCAAATATTTGTGCCCATCCCTAGTTCAAACTGCACTGTAGCATGCCACCTAGCAAGAGAGTTCCTGTTGGCAGTGCCAGTCGGCCATCCTCTATTCCACTATGCCAGAATCTGTAATGGTCTCAGGCAGGCATTTCCTTTGCAGTTCTGCATGTCCCAGAACCCACCTGGGCCCAATGTAGTCTCTCACCAATTCTCAGTGCCCCTGTTTTGATTTAACATGTCGGCTTGAGATACAATATCACAAGGCATGCTGTTGCCAAAGGTGACACACATACACAAACACACACCACTCCCACTCCTGAAATCTAAAATGGTAGCCCTGCCCCATTATCGTCCGCCTCCAGTATTTCTTCAAGGACGGTTATGTAGCTGAGTTGGGAGGAGGTGGCGCAGTTTCTGGGGGCTGTATTTGGAAAGAGCACCATGCTTTTGAAAGGAAGAGTGGGAGGCAATATTGTTCTAGTTCACGGGCTCTTTCCTGACAAGAAAAGCTCTGCAAGAAGCCAAGAGCTCTTACCCCCTCCTCTTGGGGAACAGCCAGGCAATCTGTCCAGACACCCTGGAGTCATTAGCATTGGAATATGTGCTTCTGAAGGCAAAGGAGAACAAAAGCAGAAGTTACTCATCCAGAGAACAGGAGCAGAGTGGGGAGGAGAGCAGCTGTGAGAGCAGAGGGAGCGCTGGATGTGGGCAGGTGGCTTTTTGGCTTGGCTGTCGGCCCAGAACGGTTTGGCACAGAGCCCTGTTCCTGCTGTAACCCTGCTCCCTTTTGTGTCAGTGAAGCACAATGCCTCCCCCCCCCCAAATCCTGCTGTTAGGCCCTGGCTGGCTTTCTAGGGGTGGGGGTGGGGGTGGAAAAAGCCAGGAAAATGGGAAGCATACAGTAAAAAGAAAGATACCCCACTGGAGCCGGTTGTAGGAATATGAGCAACAGGACAGGCCGGAAAAGATAAGCAAAGGAGTACAAGGACAGTGGAAATTAAAATGAATCATAGGCTGTTTTTCCACTGTCACTAGAAGTACCCATTAAGCACCCATTCATGGGTA
>MTQE01001134.1:8887730-8901856 GCA_014337955.1 Aspidoscelis marmoratus | reverse complement strand
GCTACCAGCCTAGATGGCTTCAAGAAAGGGTTAGACAAATTTATGGACGATGGATGCATCAATGGCTACCAGAATGAATGCTTAGGTGCATCTTTCAGGCTGGGGTGGGGAGTGGGGAAGCAGGGCGCTTCTAAGGCCATTTGCTGGGATTCAAGAGCAGGAACAGGTTTGTCCTTTTCTCTGCTTGAGATGCCCATGAGCATTTGGTGGGCCACTGTGTGTGATGGGATGCTGGACTAGATGGGCTGTGGCCTGATCCAGCATGGCTTCTCTTATGTTCTTATTTACGTACTACCAAGGTCTAACAGCCATAATGATTACATATTACCATCAAGATCAAATGGTATACTTCTTGAAATAGGCGTAGGGAATAATTTTGAACTAGCCTAATTCACCAGTTCTGAACTTACATGCTAATCAGAACTCAACAATCATGTTGTACACTTGTATGTGTTTTGTGATGCAGAATGGTTTAGAATATGAACAATATGGTTTTACAGAAAAAAAATGCAAACCATGTCATTTTGGCTTGCTCTTAACTGGATTACTAGAAGGTACACTGCATGGACCACAGATTGCATTTAGTGCAGAATGTGGGCTTAGAAGACAATCAAATTCCACTTGTGGGTCATGTATCACTTATATGCTGCAAGCATTACATTGGCTGCTAACTAGATAGAGGGTCTTATTCAATGCATTTGTCTTAACTAGGGGTGTGCAGGAATGCAATTTTTGACATTTTATTCATAATGAATTGAATATTCAAAAAATCTGAATTCGTACGAATAAAGAAAAATGAATGTCTGGGCATTCAAACCGATACAAATACATTTGCATCTATTTGTTTGAATGTCCAATATGTATCCAATTATATGAATTTCGTATGCATCCATACACATCCCGTTTTCATTGTGTACATATCTGTACGTATCTGTATGGATATTCACAAGATGCATAGGTATCAATACACATACGAATGTCTGAATTATTCGTACAAATAACTCAAAATATTCATATTTGTATGAATGCTAAAGTACAAATGTCCAAATTCGTGTGAATAATGAATATTTCAAATATCCATGTGCATCCCTAGTCGTAACATACCATTGACTGCTGAGTTTAAGTAAGGAGGCTTCCTGGCTTCTGTATCTAACCAAGATCTTGTGGGGAAAGGTGTCCATCAAAGGGCCTTCATTAGAAGTACCAGCCATCTGGGATTCCAGAAATGTTTAATAACCAGAAGACATACGCAGTTGGAGATGCCAGTCAAAAAGGACAAGTTTAGGTTGCTGGCTTCAGGAGGCCAATCTGTCAAGGGGGCAATTACTGACAGAGCCCGAGTGAATAGTGGTGACCACAGATGCAAAGAGAGACTTCTCTGCTGGCAGAGGAGGACAAACTGTGACTGGTAACTGGTGAGCCAGCCAAGAGCTTTCTGATGGACCCCATCTGCCCCACAAGAGCCCCACAAAGAATGCCCAGGGTCCTAATGGAGTCTTCCAGTGGCTTCTGTCATGAAGGGACATAGAACATCGATGCAGTACTCTACCCTTAGCAGGGTGAAAAACCTTGATTGGCAAGCATATCAGGATTCTGCCAACCTGTTCTTATGTTCCAAAAGTGGGGTCTGAGGCTTAACCATGGCTTTATATGACTTAATTCAGCTATCTTTCCACCTTCTCTAAGAAGGTTTCTCCGTCTTCCTATCCCTCTTTCACAACCACCGCTTTCCATTTTGAAACTACTCTTAATATAACCAACACATGGATCATTAATAAGGTATTCCTGTTTTGAGGCAAATTGTTACAAAGATAGCTTTGAATAAGTTATTCTTTTTTGTATAACTCATCTTTAAACAACAGTCATGAATTGTCTTGCTGGAATGCCTGCCATTTTGAATAGCTGACAAACGTAATAAAAATCCATACCTTGTTTTTTCCTTAACTTCTGGCTGTCTTGGAGGCGTTCATCTGCGCTCTTTGTTGCAGCGGTTGCTGAGAGTTTTGGCTGAAGTTTGGCATGCTTGTTATTGCAATTATTCGTGGACAAGGCCAGCAGCTGACTCTTGGAGAGCATCTTTGGATTCTGCAACGTACTCTGCTCCTCTACTCCAGACACATGCACATGGTGAAAGTTATTAGAAGATGCTGAGAACATTGATAGGTTGCTGTCCTGTTCTATCTGTTCAGCATTTTGGTTTGTCAGCTTATAGCTGCCTGTCAGAACAGCCCTTCTATAAGGCATGGGGGAGGAATGTCCTTTCCCAGATGAAGGGGGGACAGGTACTCGGTACACAGTATTGTAACTAGCCGCTGTCTCTTTAGTAAGTTGTTGAGAAGCACCTTTTACTAGCTTAGCTTCATTTAAATTGTTGATCATCTTGTGACTATGGATAGAGGTTTCCACTGGCTGCTTGCTCACAGAATCTTGTACATTATCAGGGATAAGATGGGAAGGCTGGAAATGCACAGTAGTTGTGGGTTGCCTCAGCTGAGCTTTGAGCGTCTTTACGTGTCCCTGGGACCTGCCTTTCTTGACCGGCTGCTGTAGTTCTACGGGCTGGTTGCCCCTGGGGAAGCCTTCTGCTGCCTTACTTGCTGACGCTTTGGTCACTTCACTTTTTATTTCAGAGGTCCTTTTTGAGTTAGAGTTGATTGTTTCATTACCAGTTGATTTATGTTCAACCTTGCTAATACTAAGTACACTATTGCAGACTTCTCCATTGGTCCTACAGTTGGCATTGGCTTTGTGTTTCTCTGCTTCAACCTTCTTGTTTTCCTTCTCTAAAGCACATAATGGACTATGAGCTGAACCAGCCCCACTGTTCCAGTGGTTTGGGGGTACTGATGCTTGGTTGCTGGTACCGGCTTCTTCACTGTCTGTCCTACAGCTATCAGAGGTGTCGGTGGCACTATCTAAAGCAGAATCCACATCATCTATACAGGTCACTTCTCCAATATATGTTTCCCTGATACGTTCTGTGTAAACTCGCTGCCGAGAAGGAAGAATCCATAGTGGAGTTCCTTTAGGTCCCAGAGTCCTTGTTCGCGAATCTTCCTGACGTGCGCTGTTTTCATTCTTCTGTGCTAAATCTTTGCTTTCTTGGGAGACATTAGCAGTCTGATCCATTCCTTTCCCAGTTTGGTTTTCTCTAACATCTGAGATTGAACTGAGTGCTAAATTATTGACATAAGACCCGCACGCACTGCATTTCCCTTCTGCGTTGACTAGGAGAGGTTTTTCCTTTTCTAAGTGCCCTCTGCCACTGCTATAATCGTGCGCTCCTGCGGTCTGGCCAGTGCTCTGCTGCTTCCAACCAGGATTGGTAGTGCTGTTCTGTTTACGCTGGAGACTGCCACTGATATAATCTGAAAGATCTGGCTTGGAGACAAGGGGCCCTTGGCCTAGCGACAGAAGGACTGAATCCAGCACACGCTTTTGACGCTGCTGCAGGCGTTCCATGTAACGGACTTCAGCATCACGTGCAGATTCATCCTCAAAACGTACCCTGGATGGTGACGGGCCTCGCTTCCTTTGCTGGTCACAGCTGGACTCTCCACTAGATGAGTCGCTCAGGTTCCCACTGGTGTGAGAGTCTTCGCCCTTTGCAAAGAAGTTCTTGGCATCTGCAGCAGGCATTCTGGAAGCATCCCTGTGGTACAAAATAAAAGGAACTGTATCTAAACCTAGTCTTAGCTCCAGATTTATGTATTTCCAAATACTGGGGGCAGGGGACACCACTTGATGTTTCTTGTTACCTCTTTCTCAGTTCATTTCACTTCTCCGGTCAGCAGAATAATTGCTTCCCATTTGCCACAAAAATAATGTTGAAGCAATATATATATATCCTTATATATATTCAGGAGGGTGGTGAAGACGCACCTCTTTACCCTGGCCTTTGGCTGAGCTGATTATATTTCCCACCCAGGCCACACACTATCATTTTAAACATAATGTGTATTGTTTTAAAGTTGTTGAATTTTTACATTCTGTTTTAATCTGTTGTTTGAAGGTTGTAACCCACCCAGAGACCTTCGGGTATGGGGCGGGAAACAAACAAACAAACAAACAAACAAACAAACAAACAAACAAACAAACAAACAAACAAACAAATACTGTTTGCAGGTGTGCACTTAAAAATCAAAAGTCAATGCAAAAGGCTGCTTAGAGTTTATTCATGTATACTGAATGTATACAGTGATCCCTTATAATTTTGCATTTTAGTGAGAGAGGGTTTCACATTCTCACTGTTCACAACCTGAAACTCACAGAATGGGAAGAACTGGGCTGACTAGTAGCACAATTGAAAAGGATCTGGGCATACTGGTTGATCACAGGTTGAACATGAGTCAACAACGTGATGTAGCTGCAAAAAGGCAAACATCATCCAAGGATGTATCAAGAGAAGCACAGACTTTAGATCATGAGAAGGAATTATTCCTCTTTACCCCACCTTGATCAGACCTCATCTAGAGTACTGTGTCCAGTTCTGGGCACCCCAATTTAAAAAAGACATTGACAAATTAGAGCAAATTCAAAAGAGGGCTACCAAAATGGCTAGTGGTCTGGAAACCATGTCCTATGAGGAACAGCTGAAGGATCTAGGAATGTTTAGCTTATAGAAGAGAAGACTGAGAGGAAACATGAGAGCAGTCGTCCAAGTATTCGAAGGGCTATCACAGTGCAGAGGGATCATCCCTATTCTCACTTACACAAGATGGAAGGACTAGGTACAATGGCATGAAGCTTCAAGGGAGTCAATGCAGATTAGATATTAGGAAAAACTTCCTAACAGACAGACAATCAGTAAATGGAATAGGTTGCTAAAGGAGGTCATGAGTTTGCCTTTGCTGGAGGTCTTCAAGCAGAAGCTGGACCTACACCTGTCAGGGATGGTTTGGGGAGTCCTGCATGGAGCAGGGGGTTCGGCTTGATGTCTCTGGAGGTCCCTTTCAACTCTATAATTCTAGGATTCTACCTAAAGGTTTAGTGCTGCAAAACTGCTGTTTTCCGAGCCCTTAAAGTGGTTGATCAGAAAACGTTTTCCAACTTTCTTGCTATTTGCAAGTCTCAGTATCCATCCAATTTCGGCAGAGCTGCATCTCTGCAGAAAGGACATTTGTAAAGGCAAGACCCAAAGCTAGTTAGATACAAAAGGCTTGTGTTCTGGCTTCAGAATCTTAAGAGTGAATACAAGGGAGCAAAAACTGGTAAAGCCCCGTAGTAGGCCAGCAGCACTAGAAGTGAGCAGAGCCAGGCCGAGGCAGGCTGGATTGCCCTGGCCACAACCAAGGCCTAGGGATGGGCACAAATGTGTTTTTGGCATTCAATTCAAAATGAATTGAATGTTCAAAAATCTGTATTCGTACAAACAGATCACATTCAAATATCCTCAAATTCTATTTGATATGAATCTATTTGTATGTATTTGTACGAACATTTGATATGTATCTGATCAGAACAGATGCGTATCTGATATGAACAGATACGTATCTGATACGAAGAGATACGTATCTGATGCATTTCCTCAGCTCAACGAATGTCTGAACTATTTGTACAAATGTCAAGAAATATCCGTATTCGTTTGAATGTTAACATGAATATTGTATCATTCGATTTGAGTTCGAATGTCCAAATTCAGCCAAATTATGAAAGTTACGAATATTCAAATCCCTACCGAGGCTACATCTGGCATGGAATGTCCACAAATAAACTGGATAGAAATGAATTTATTTATTTATTTATTTATGTATTATCCCACCCCATACCCAAGGGTCTCTGGGCGGCTCACAACATTTAAAAACAAACATATTAAAACTGTATCAAACAATACTAAAAGTAGTACAAGGTTTAAAAAAGCCAGCATAATATTTTTTTAAAAAAGATACAAAACAGTTAAAAACAGTAGTGTTTGCAGTGGGGGAAGCGTAGGGAGCAGTTAACCAAAGGTCTGAGTGAAGAGGCACATCTTCACCGCCTTCCTGAACATTAACAGAGAAGGGGCCTGATGCACCTCCAGGGGGAGACCATTCCACAGCCTGGGGGGCACTACCGAGAAGGGCCTCTCCCGGGTGCCCACCCGCCTAGCTGCTGAAGGCAGTGGGATAACCAGGAGGGCCTCCCCTCCAGATCTTAGAACATGGGCAGGTCGATATGGGAGAAGGCGCTCCTTTAGATATCTGGGGCCCAAGTCATTTAGGGCCTTATAAGTCAGAGCTAGCACCTTGAATTGGGCTCGGTAGTGAATTGGCAGCCAGTGCAATTCTTTTAGAACCGGTGTGATATGTGTCTGGCTAGCTGTTCCAGTCAGCACTCTAGTGGCTGCATTTTGCACCAGATGCAACTTCCGAACCATCTTCAAGGGAATTGATGTGAGCAGTCAGACCTTAAGATGGACTGAAGAAGGTTTAAAGTGGGGGTGTGACCACATTTCTTTAAAATGATTAAACACAGAATAGAACAAATTTTTATTTGGATATTTCGTTTGTTTGGAATTTTACCCTGCCCTATACCTGAAGGTCTAAAAGCAAATGTAAAATGAACATACTGAAACAATGACAGAGGCTGAAAGTGGTGGTGGTGGTGGTGACCTGTTTCTTAGCTGAAGGGCAGGACAAAGAGTTTGGAGAATTACATGAAGAAACTAACGGAGGATGTGGAGAGGTAGAAATACCTATTGGTTATATCAATTATTTCAGCCTTCAGCCTCAGCTAAGAGCAAAACCCAGGAATGCTGGGACCTAAAGGCCTGCATAGTAACCATTCTAGTATATTAACCATCTATTACACACTGAATATTATCATAAAATGTTTCTGGTTCCCAAAATTTCAGTCTGAGCAACAAAAAGCTCTTTAATTTTCCTTTTTCAAAGGAATTACTTCTAAGCAGCTTAGGCTACAAACAGTACCTACATTCTTTCCAAAGAGCTATAACAATCAACTGATTACAATTATAATTTCACCTCAAATCTCCTAACTCTCTTGAGAATATATTTTATTATGTAGTTTATCCTTTATATCAGTGGTTCTCAACCTTCCTAATGCTGCGACCCTTTAGTACAGTTCCTCATGTTGTGGTGACCCCCATCCTAACCCTAACCCCCAACCATAAAATTATTTTCATTGCTACTTCATAACAACCCCTGTGAAAGTGTAGATTGACCCCCAAAGGGGTCGCAAACCACAGGTTGAGAACCACTGCTTTATATCATGATCCCTGGGTCAATTTTTTGGAAGTGTTTGCATTCAAATATACAGTTGGACTCCCGTATCCGCTGAGGATATGTTCTAACTCCTACCGTGGTTACCTGAAACTACAGATAATTGCGAACAGGCCTGCCAGTCTGGGGTTGTGCAACCCCAGAACTGGAAGTGCTTTTCTGGCCTCTGGAGAGGGTTGGAATAGGTGTGTGACGCTACTGGATGCCTTCCATGTGCTCGCTTACATTTTGGGAGGGCTCCAGTGGCATTCCACATCTATAGGCCTTCCGGTTCTGGGTGCTTTTCCCTGATGGTGCTCATAGGGGGTGGGCTGATCCGGTAACCATGCTTAACTGAAACTGTGGTTACCAAAAAAGTTTACCCACATGTCACTTGGGAGTTGATGTCACATCTGCTCTGCATGCAAAAATTTCTCAGTTAAACATCTAACATCTCCCCAGAAGAAGGAAATTACATATTAATTAGATGTGCCTATACAGTTGCTAGGAGTAAAGCTTAGTTCTGGGGGACTCCTTACTTTACCTTTTTTTCCCTGTTATTCCTAACATTTCTCTGATTTGTTTTTAAAACTGAAAGAGAAGTTTATAAATCATGACTGCATTTTTTAAACTCCTTTATCATATTTAAATCTTACTCTTGCATTTTTTTGTATTTTTGCAATGGCCAAGTACTAGTCAAAAAATTAATTTTATATCCGGAGTGGCTTCACACCCACAAGGCACGGATGCCCACAGACCTGCGCATGCAGATCCCAATCCTATTCTGACCCCATTCAAAGAGATCCCCAGTCAAATAGGGCAGTTCTTCAGGCAACTGGACATAGAGTGGCATACAGAACAGCTGAATTGTCTCATAAATGGTGCTTCACTATGGTTGTATCCAGATTAGCGGAATAAAATCTGCTGTTATAAGAAAATACACAGCTTACCCACTGCGGAGCCTTGAGTCAGCATCTGCATTCAAGCAGCCTCCCCGCAGCTTTCTCAGAGAAAGCTGCGATGCTTCCATAGTGCGCATGCTGAGGCGCGGATCACATGGGAGAGGGCAGCCAATGGGAGCTGAGCTACAGGCTCAGCTCCTATTTGCCGTTCTCGCTGTCCTGTCCGGACTGGCGGGAACATCCGAATTTACCTGATACTGTGGAGCGAGTGGTCATCATTCTGCAGTAGGTAAATTTGAAGTAGTGGAGGCATAATGCACTGCTGCTACACGGTATCGGGTGCACAGTCCCTCCTATTCCCTGCCTGTGGTGACAACATACCCTCCCATACTGCGTGCCTAATCCACATCTTTAAAATACATGCTATATAGGAAGAAGCTTAAATTCCGCATGCCCTAAAAAAATGTTGCGAAGGAACCATCTTCTTTGTGAAGCGAATGGCAATTTCAAGCACTTGGAAACATCTGAACACCCTGAGTGCTTTAGCAAATGGGCTAGCTACTGAACCTCGGTTGATTGTCTTTAAGCAACAAGGACTAAGTGGCTTGCTCCTTTATGAAGAAACTAAAAGGGAAACGTGCCTTCCCTTTACAAGTTTGAACCAGGCTTGTGTGAACTGAATGGTGGTAAAGAGGCCTGGGTCTGCTAGGCCCTTCATCTCTGACACCTGGGCTTTCTTTGGCACCTAGGGGTCATCAAGGAGCAGATAAGCAACACAAAATTTACACAGGAATTCATCTGCTCACTCAACCATGTGGTTGTCACCGTTATTTCTGAATTCATGGGCAGGAAAACATTCTGAAATCTGTACAAGCCATTTTACCCCTCTGTCTTCCGGCCTGAACCTGTTTTCACTTCCGCTGGCCTGTTTTGAAGGAGGCAGCTCAGTTCAAGTAACCAAAGGTTTTGTTCAAATAGTTTTCAGAACATGTTCAATACTGTGTTTCTTAACAGCCTTCTTCAATAAGACTTCCTTATACTATGAAACTTCCAAGTTGAGAGGAAATTGTGCATTCTTAAAAGTAAATATCAGTAAACAAACTTTCAGACAGTCCAATGCGTAAAGTAAGCCAGCACATACATGTCTGAAGTCTATTTCTCCATTTTCAGGGGACTTCAAGCACCTGTGCTATTTTTATTAACATATGACCCCTCCAGACTTGCGGAATAAATCTGCAGTTAAGGGGTAAATTGCAGCCTACCTGTTGTGAAGCGATGACCGGCCATCCTGACTAAAAAGCATCTCTGTAGCTTCCTCCATGGAAGCTGTGGGAGCTGAGTTGGCACGTGTGGTCACACATGACGAGGCAGCCAATCAGATTTGAGCTGCCCTCCCTGCCCTCATTGTCTCTTCTCACCGCCCTGCCCAAACTGGCGAGAAGATTCGAATTTAGTTAATACGCAGTAGCGATGGGAGATTGTGTTGCCACTATGATCTATCAACCGTGGTGTGTAACTGCGCATTCCTCTGTGTAGTATTAATGAGTCTGGACATACCCAGTACAGTCTTCTCCTCTAGACTGGTGAGCGGGGGGAGGGAAAATATGAAGCAGCAATGCATGGGAGATGAAAAATTTTGAAAGCAGAGTTCTGTATGGGATATATTTAATTTTACCATCAGAAATGTACCTGGATGCAAATGTCTTCATTAAACTAAACGTCAATAAATATAACCCTTTAAATTTAAACATACAGTACAGAATAAGCTGCCTGTGTATCAAGCACAAGGGGAAAATGTCATCTTTGATGTTTTAAGTGTGGGGTCTTTTTTTGGGGGGGGGTGAATCATGCCACACAGTAAAGTAAATTTATGTAATTACAAGATTTCTGGGTGAAAGCAAAGCTCCAGGAGCGTTAAGCCACCTACAACTTATGGTTATGTTGGTGCTGGAAATGTGCGTGAATTTTTTTTGACCTTCTATCCAAATCAAATCAAATACCTGAAAATCTTATTTGAATCTATAAAATTCAAATTTAACAAGATTTGATTCGAATTTACCAAATTCGAATCTATTCATTCAAATTTTTGATTTGAATCTGTGCATACAAATGTTGACAACCTTCATATGTGCCACATATGCATCTTCTCCACATCCGTACACGTCTGTACATGTCTGTACATGTCTGTATGCATCCTGTAGTTATCTCATATGCAACCCGTTTTCGTCCCGTACAGATCTGAACAAATGCGTATGGATGCGGGAAAGCTGAACATCTTCAAGTACACATTGTGTACAAACCCATACACATATGAATGTCCAGATATTTTGAACGAATACATCCGAAATTCGATTCAAATGTTTACATTCTAATTTCAGCATTTTTTTATCAGATTTCGAATGCCTACGAATTTTCGTACAGTTCCCTAGTTGGTGCTTCACTAAAACATTCTATTTCTATTTCCATACATTTTTCTGCTTCTCAAATAATATACATACCCTGTGATCCAGCAAGGCTCTCTTTGTTTATTTTGCACCTTTCAGTCATGCACTGTCATCTCATTCCTAATGAATCAACCGCGTGAGGTTGGCCAGTACATGCTAACAGTTTGAGCTGAGGCAACAAGCACAGCGTGATGGCAGCACTTGTCAGAAAGCTGGCCATGAGCTTTACACTGGGGGAGGGGTGTACATGAATGGCTTGGAATCAAAGTACCAATAATTCACTACAGTGAAAGATGGAATGGCAAGGAATTGACTTGTGGGCAAAAACGGTAAACACCCTACAGTGGGTCTCCAACAAGCCCTTCGCTGCTAACCTCTTCCAAGAGCTGAAGTTCTCCTTAGACTAGATTCTATCACAGGAGGAAATTCTGGCCTTACCTCCTTTCCTGAGGGAACGTAGTCAGGATGTTGTGGCTGGCTCGGAGGGGACTTGTTCTGGCCTTCATACGCGCTCTCTGTAGCAACTGCTTGGCTTGCTCATGCCTGGGGCTCAGCTCCAGCTCCTGGTTGGGAACAAAGGCTCTGCGGGCAAGGCAGCAGGGAGCAAAGAAGAAGCAGAGGATTAGGGGAAAAAATAACAAGGATTAAGAGTGCTTTATGGTGACGGTGGCAACAGTGTAGTAGAGAAACAGCACCCTCACGGAGGCCGCGTTTAGGAGCCTTGCAGCAGACTGAGTCGACACTAGGTGGCACTTTAGGGAACATGGTATGACATTATGCTGGGGAAGAGGGATGATCAGAACTAGTCACATTGGGATAACTGAGATGTAAACAACAAGAACACCTAGGGGAGGCCAGTTTAACACATATGCCTGCATTTTATGCATTTGAGACACGGGCAGGAATTCATTCTGTATATGGACAGTGAGTTAAAGCATGCTCCATGAGTAACCAAGAGCACTAACAACTGAGAGGCAGGGAGTAAATGCTCTGACACACAAGTGGAAGACCACACATTGTTTAAAGATAAACAATCATCAAAGGGATTTGTGGAGAATCTTGATTTTAAAATCTTAACCCTAACCCCAAACCCAGCCCTGACCCTGATCCTGATCCTGGCCCTAACCCCAACCCCAACCCCAACCCCAACCCTAACCCATTAGGCAGCCATTTTGGGATGACAACTGCACATTTGTGATGCTCCTTAAATCTCACAAACTCCCTGGGTAGTGCTAAACAGCAGTCATTTTGAGACTACCATCTAAAACTCAAACTTGCAGCAACCACAACCACTACAGATGGTATCCCCAGCACTGGAGGCCTCTATGCAACTACCAACAGAACTACCAAAACAACGAAGAAGATGAAAAGAACCAGGGTGATGAGGCCCAGGGACAGTGGCCACCTCAACAGTACCGACGCAGCTTCAACTACCAACGCAGACGCCCAGAAAACCCTAAACCACAAGATGGCCAAGAGACTATGGCAGCCGATCCACCAGTTGAGAAAATGTCTGGTCCTGAGGCCGAGCAGGGCGGGGCTGAGTAGATCACGGCTGACTATCTCTACCATCATCTGGTTTGTCATCAATAAAGAGAACATTCAAAGTAAAGAGAATAGGAAAATTCCAGCAATAAGAAATGAGCAGAAGAACTGTAACTGAAGACCTCAAGTGCTTGCTTTTTGCTGTTCCCTGTTCCCTCCCACACCATTTTCCTTTTGTATCTTGTCTCTTTAGATTGTAAGCCTGAGGGCAGGGACCTGTCTTAAGATTAATATAATATTGTAACTGCCCTGAGACCTTCAGGTATAGGGCAGGATAGAAATACAAACAAACAAATAAATAAATAAATAGCCCCAGCCCCAGCCCCAGCCCTGACCCTAACCCTAACCCTAAGATTTGTTATTTGGCATACAGCATATCACATATTCCACAGAGTTCCTCTAATTAGGGATGTGCACGAATATTCGTAGGCACTCGAAATCCAATCGAATGTGCCGAATTTTGACATTTGAACTCAAATCGAATGTCCCAAAATTCAAATGTAAACATTCGAATCTAATTTCAAACTTTGGATCAGATCAAATTCATTCAAATTATCCAGTTATTCATATGTGTACGGGTTTGTGCATCTTTCCCGCAACTGTATGCATTTGTACAGATCCATATGGGACAAAAACAGGTTGCATACAGAATAACTATGGGATACATGCAGATGTGTACAGATGCGTACGAATGTGGGGAAGATGCATTGTAAAGAGCCATCTTGAAATAACACAGCCTACATCTTAAACTGAGACATCTTTTCCTTTACGCCCTCACCTTTCTAACTTTATGCTCAGTCAGAAGTCTGCTGTAAATAGATTCTCAGAGCATGGATGGAAAACCAGTACGACCTTTTGTTCTGTTGCTTCAACAATCTTTCTCATCCTTCCTACAGTATTTTGAGGTTTTGCTTGTAATTCGATTATCTTTAAACTCAGAGTTGCCCTCTAGTCTTGATTATATCAATATTATAATTTATTTTTAACCTGTAAACAAAATGCCAATCTGTCCCTCACTTCAACACTGCTCTGCATACCCATTGCTCTGCAGTGATCAATAATTTTAAACTTGCAGTTTTGAATTGGAAAGGAGAGAATTCATGCTATTTCTTGTTCAGCGACCTGCTTGTTCTCTTTTTAGTAGCACAAGAAATGTATAAAAATACCTAAGCTTTAATAAGTCAGGTGGTCCTTCTCCCCTCAAGACCTGAACTCACTGCAGCATCTCCAAAGAGAAAAGAATGTCAAAGTCACCCATCCCGCTCTACTGAAGAGGTTCAGACTACCAACTGGTATCTGCCTCTTTGCTTTTCTGGAACCTTGCAGCCTTTAACATCATCTTTTACTTTGTTCCCACACCAAAGTTTGGTGTTGACTTATTCTCTTGAGACTGAGAAAACGCATAACACAAAAATATGATAGTAAAGTTAAAGATAAAGAAGAATCTATTTAAAATTTAACTAAAACTAAAATAAGATACCAAAACTTATTATTATAATATAGGAAAATGGAAGGCAATCTATCTTTTTCCACCACACTCCCTTAATCTGGATCTAAGAAGATCCGGATCTAAGGAATGGGTACATTCCTTAATCTGGATCTAGTAGATCCAGATTAAGGGAAGTACCCAATGTGTTTCCACAGGTGGTCTAGCACCCAATAGCAATGGGTGCTAGCCTCCCTGCCATGGAAACACCGGAGCACGCATTTGGAAATCCAGATCTACCCATGAGGGGTCTGCCTGTCACCCCAGGTGTTTGGGGTGACAGGGGTGCAATCTCCAAAGTGGCTTCGAAGTCATTTCGAAGTCACTTTGAAGTCTGTGCAATAGCTCCTTTGAAGTTTGTGCTGATCTTCAGAGTGAACTTCGAAGTGACTTCGGAGTCTCTTTGGAGTTCACTCTGAAGATCAGCACAAACTTCTTTTTTTTTTTTGAAAATTTTTTTATTTTATTATAAGTAAATATATTACAAACCTATCCATTTTTAATTTTTACACATATTTTTCCCCTCCCACCCTCCCCCCACCCCCTTTTC
>MTQE01001134.1:8871576-8886926 GCA_014337955.1 Aspidoscelis marmoratus | reverse complement strand
TATAATATTTTTAAGGCCCCTTTCATACTATTTTCATCACTCTTATTTATAAGATCAGCACAAACTTCAAAGACCCTCCGGAGCCATTTTGCATAGACTTTGAAGTGACTTCAAAATGACTTCGAAGCTTTGGTTTTGGGGTTCCCCCCCCCATGGGTGCCCCTTCCCCTAGCCTCCTCTCGATCCCATTACCACACAAGCATGGAAACAGGCTCTCTTTAATCTTGATTTTCTGGCTGAAGACCCCATTGTAGACCCCATTAATGGGGTCTACAGAAAATCTGGATTAAAGGCCAAAAAGTACCCATATGATCTGGATTTCCTGAGGCGCGGTGGAAACAAATGTGTCTCTAATGGGTGCCGTGGTGGAAATGGGGTCATCTGGCTCTCACCCAAATGGGTCCATAATGGGTGCTAAAATGGGTACTAAGTGACCGTGGAAAAACACCCTAATTTTCAAATGACAGGGAAAGGGGACATAACTTCACCAGGCCACTAAAAGCATCTAAAGAAGATACCAGCCTGCTGTGGACAACCACTAATCTTGGGAGGGCTGGCTACTGCTCTTTTTGCATTACTTTGTAGGGATGTGCACAAATGTTCTAAACATTCAAAATTTGATCAATTCGATCGAATGTGGACATTTGAATTCAAATAGAATGCCTACACATTCAAATTTAAACATTCAAACAAATTTTGAATGTTCTGAAACATTCATTAGAATGATTTGAAACATTTGAAAGTACAGATACATACATATTACATACATACCTGTATGAATCTCACACGTATGTATCTGTATGCATTTATGCTGATAGTACGGGACGAAAACGGGATGCATACGGGATAAAACGGGCCGGGTATGAAATGCGTATAGATACGTATAGCACTAATGTTGTTGACATTCATATCTTCAGATTCAAATCTAACATTCAAACAAATAGATTAGAATGTATTCAATTTGAATCTGATTTTGTTGCATTCGGATTCTAAAACATTCAAATAGAATAGAATGTTTGGATATTTGATTTGATTAGATTTGGATTTGAATGCAAAAATAAAATTTGTGCACATCCCTACTACTTTATGCTATTCAAATCACCTCCTGGCTAGTTTTAGATCAAAATTTTGGAACATTGTTCTTTGCTTGTACATCTTCTAAGCCTCGAAACACCACTTAGATTTTTTTTTTCACAGCGCAAAACTCATTTCTTCTGAACACACTTTAAACTTTTCTTCACTCATCTGTTAACATCTTACATGACCTTCCATGTATTCCCTCTAATATCCCACAGAATTCTTGGAAACTACTGCATTAAGCTAGTTATTTAATGCTGAGATTTTGAGTGATTTCGCAAAGATGGGTGATAGGTTTCTAGGGGTGTGCACAAATGCATTTTTTGCATTCAAATCTGAGCCAATTTGAATATTTGAATATTCAATTTGACTCAAAATTCAAAAATCCGATTCGAATCCAGAATATCCGAATCTGTACTTTCGGAAATTCAATTCGAAACTGAAAATATGAATGTCAGGAACATTCATATCCGATTTTTGAATTTGCACGCATCCCATTTGCATCCTGTACTATAAGCGCAAATAAACACAATATTCGGATGCAATATACGATGTTCTATTCAGTCAAATTATTCAAAAATCTGTATCGGATTTTCAAAAATCCGTTATCCATTTGAATGTTTAAATTCGGATTTTGGAAAATCTGATTTTAATTCGAATGTCGATATTCACTGAATTCGAATTGGATTTTCAAATTTTTGAATATCCATGCACATCCCTATTGGTCTGGCACCCATACTGTGGGATGCTGGATCTACCCTAACCTCGCCAGTGCTTAAGGAAGCACTGGTGAGGTATGAAGCGTCTCCATAATGCAGCAATCACAGAACAATGCCAATGGTGCCAATGGTGCAAACATGCCTGTGTAGCATCATTGCTGTGGTGGTGGGACAGCACAGTGCTAATCATGCTCGCACCATTCCACCCCAGGCTCTATTTGAATCTCTTCCAGTAGGGAGAGGTGTGAATGGAGCCATGCCTGACTGCAGGGAGCACAGATGTAGATCTATATCTTCATGCTCCAGAGGGTAGGGTCCTGCACACGCACAACTGCCTCTAGAATAGTAACCAGGAAGTGCAGATGGTGCATGTAGGAGTGCCCCTGAAGTTGGCCAAGCATGTAAGTGTGAAAAGGCTCTTTGGAAAGGTGCAAGGGAAGTGGGGCAATAGGAGTCCATGGGGGGCAGGCGGGCAGGCAAGCAGGTAGCCTGGGGGGCATCCAATATCTGCCAAAGCTTTGAGCAAGGCTTCAATGAATACCGAATAATCCAATTTGTGGATGAATATTTGATTCAGCTGTGAATCTCTGAATTCATGTCTACTCATATGAATTTGGAATGTGCCGAATATTTGTGCACCTCCCTAGCTTCAGGAGCAGATATGGGCCACGCAACAGCCATTGGCCCTCTACTTAACAGCCATAGGAGTGAAGAAGGCCTGTTCCCCTTTCACCAAGTGTTTTTTACTGCTTTGCAAAAGGAGCAATCTAAGTAGCAAGTTCTGCCCATGGGAGAATGGATGCAGTGACCATGACATGCTGCTGGGACTCTTTTGGTAGGCCCAATGTGACTGTACGAATCTGGTTCAAGCTTTAGTCATTTCTCCACTTGCAATCAGCAAGCTCCACACAACTTTATAAAGAGAAGACTGTTGTTGTAGTAGTTGTTCTTGTGTTCTAAACTTATTCTCATGAAAAGATCTCATGCTTAAAATGAATCAAGACCCTATCCTAATAAATACTTATTTACAGGACTCATGACAGACTAAACAGCAAAACTGTGGCTGACTTCTGTTGAACTACCTAGCTTGAAGCTGACGAGGTATTTTAAATTCAAGTCTGTCTATGCAACCCTCTTTTCAGTTAATAAGAACAGAAGAACCTAAGATGAGCCCTGCTGCATCAGGCCACAGCCCATCTAGTCCAGCATCCTGTCTCACCCAGTGGCCCACCAATTGCCCATGGGCATCTCAAGCAGAGACAAGGGCAAACCTTCTCCTGCTTTTTAATCCCAGCAAATGGCCTTAGAAGCATCCTACCTGTCCCCCTCCTCCCCCCCGCCTGAAAGATGTGCTCTGGCATGCACTCTAGTAGCCATTGATACATATGTCATCCATAGATGTAAGTTCTGTTTATTTCAGCATAATTTACTTCTGAGTAAGCTTATTTAAGTCAGAGACCATTTTTGTACTTAACCTGTGTTGTTTGGTATAATTGTTTAGGTACACGCAATCTGTCCTAAACAATAATGGATTGTATCTGGATCAGAACCAGGCCATCTGCAATGGGACAGCCGGTTCTATTTCAGTCCTTGCACCAGCTCCAAAGCTCAGACCAGTTTCAAAGCCAGCGTGGGAGGTGGGGGCTCTGAAAGTTTTGAAGGGCCCATTTTGGCAGCATAGTATCCTGGACCACAGAGACACGGTATACCAGACCACAATAGCATGCATTTGTCTGGCTCGAAATACCATTGCCTGGTATGATGGTAGACCTCCAAAAAGTGGTCTGTGCTCCATCCTGTGGCAAATGCAGCATACCAGAAGCGACCACATACAACTCTTGGCAAGTGCCAAAAGGTGCAGAGATTGTATAATAGCTGAGGGAACACTTCCCCAAGCAGACACTTTTTTCTGTTTCTAGCTAATCTGTTCTCTATTTGATTTGATAGAGATTTTCTTGTGACCCACTCTGAGACTTTCAAGTATAGCAGGGGATAAAAAATAAATAAACCCTTCTCTACCGTGCCTGAATCAGAAACCTTTTTCACAAGATCTGAATGGCTTAAATACTGTCCCACGCTAGTTTTTCTTGTTTCTTCTCAACTATATAATTTCTGAATACCGTAATATAAAGAAAGTGAGAGGGAGTCAACATTCTACACTTCTTTGTTACAGCATTTGAGCCTACTATGCACATTCACCCAGCCCTCCCCTATTGGCCTTCACCATAATCTTCATGATTATTTTAATCAGCTCAAGAGTCACTGTGCCTGGCCTAAGCTTAACTCTTTCAGTGGATTTTGCAAACCTTGCACTAAAGACAGTGTGGGCGTTGATATATTCAGACCACCTCCTCTTGAAGTGCTTTTTCAGAAGGGAAAATATTTGGCTGATGCTATAAGGAAGGACTGTTCCCAACAACAGAAGAGGATAATTTAATTTCATTCAAAATGAGCAGAACTACAAAAATATTTGCACAAACATTTAAAGGCATTTGAAATCCAATCAAATGTGCCGAATTTCGACATTTGAACTTCAATAGAATGTCCCAAAATTTGAATGTAAACATTCGAATCAAATTTTGAACTTTGGATCTATTCGTTTGAATTATCCAGACATTCGTATGTGTACAGGTTCGTACACAATGCGTACGTGAAGATTCACATCTTTTCTGCATCCGTACGCATTTGTACGTTTCCGTATGGGAAGAAAAGAAGTTGCATATGAGATAACTATGGGATGCATACAGATATGTACAGATGTGGGGAAGATGTGTATGTGTATGAATAGATTCGAGTTTGGCAAATATAATCTTGTTAAATTCAAATTTAAAAGATTTGAATCAAATTGGATTTTCAGGAATTTAATTCGAATAGAATCTCAAAAAAAATTAATGCACATCTTTACTTTAAATGCATTGATGTGGGAGGACTTTGAAACACTCTGTCCTGTAGATGAAGGAAGGTTGCCTCCATAGAGATATTTAACTGAGCAACAGACATACAATGGTTTGTAGAATTACCAACATTCAGTGAAGAATTGATGTAATAGCTGTAGGTTGGCAAAACTCTGGTTCAAATATTATTTTAGCCACAATCCATCTGTGGCTGTCCCTAAATAAACCCCTGTTTAATTCACCTTGGTCACCCAAAGTTAGGGTTACCCATATGAAATATAGAACATAGTTCTTTCACTTTACACAGTATAGAAGAGGAAATTTCAATGGATGTAGCTGGTGGTACAGACATCACCACAGCTACTAAAGGCCTCTTTCCCACTTTATAACTAGGGGTGCTTCCGCATTTGCCACCGGGAAGCGGATTTAACAAAATCCGTTTCCCAGCGATCCGAACTCCCGAGGATCCGTCTCAAATAGAGAAAGAACCTCAGAGGTCCCACGCATCTGCACGCACATGGGGAGGTCGAATCCTCAGGGCTTGATCGCCTGGATGCTGGCGATTTTAGGGCCTGGCCAATCCAAAAATTCTAGCAAGAACTGAAAAAAACACCAGTGTAGAGGTCTAATTCTGTTTTAAGATTAGAATACAAACTGCATGAGACAGTTAGCACATTTGGGGGGGGGGTCCCCTAACACTAGAGTACCCATTAGGGACCCATTAAGGACCCTTAGTACTCTAGTGCTAAGTGTAAAAACACCCAAAATTCAAGAATAGCATTCATTTTCTTTTTAATTTCAGGAAATTGAAGCAAGGAAAAGTATTTAAGGGTTCTTTGGTAAGGTTTACATCTGCACTGCTATCTTCCTTTTTATGCTTGAGTAGGCCCTATCTGCCAGCTGATACTATTGGTCCTGCTTTTGCTCTGTGTTAGAGATAAGAAGATGGCAGTTATTTTTAAATAGGGCTAGCTCTGCTTTCCAAGGTCAGAGCCAATGGGAAGAACTGAATTGCCTCATGAAGGGTAGAAGGCACGTGTTACCTTTAAGAAACACATATCTTTGCAGTTCTACGCTGTCCCATTCCTTGTCCCTTTCAACACTTCACGTTCTTGACAGGAACAGCCAGTCGCCCTGGGCAAAAATGTGGGGTGTGCCCAGCAGAAGGGGTAAAATGAAGGAAGCTTCCTGCCAGAGTACTCCCCTTCCTCCAATTCAGACATGGCTGAAGCCAAAAATATATTCTCAGGCCTAGCCCAACCACAGCTGATAAAAAAATCACTGGCCTCTTGGTGAATGCGACCGAGGAAGACTAGGGGCAGAGCCTACAAAGGCAAATTTAAATCAGGAGGGGCACCCTCCATCGGTTATTGGTGAAATGGCAGGCTAGGAAATCCCAGCAGTTAGGATACTTCCATCCACAGAAAACTGGAAGTTAGCTGGAATGTTTATGTAGTGACTACAGTGTCAGGTTCTGGGACAGCAGTGGTAGAAGTACAGGTGCGTTTTCTGGTGCTTATTCCTTTGATATCTTTTATCAATAAACTCTAATATGCTGCTAGAACTGTATATTCATTGTATAAAATCATAATAAAAGTTAGTTGTTACACTGTTATGAAACAAAACATATTTGTGCTGAGTTGGGGCAAAAATGAAATAATACATGCAACATTATTTCAATAATCACCTTCAATTTTAAATTGGTTCAGACTGAAACTATGTTCATATAAGCGGAAAGACTGACATCTAGGAATAAAATGTTCCCACTGTGGTTCTAAAATGCCATTTTTCTTATTCAGCTCTGTTAGCAAAAAAGCATCGGTTCCATCAATTCTGGAGCTACCTTCTAAACCACAGAGGGCCAAAGAATTGACTAGACTAACTGCAGTACAAAATAACAAGCATGTAGGTTTGTGCACAATTTTTTTTAGGTATTTTATTCGTATCAAATCGAATGCAAGAAAATTTGTATTCATTTGAATAGATCCCCTTCGAATGTGGTAGGATTAGTATTCAATACGAATGTTCAGTCCCTTCCGAATCCCATATGGATCCCATACAAATCCATACAAATAATCCCACAGACGAATCCCATATTAATCCCATAC
Organism: Aspidoscelis marmoratus; assembly: GCA_014337955.1. NCBI lineage: Eukaryota > Metazoa > Chordata > Lepidosauria > Squamata > Teiidae > Aspidoscelis > Aspidoscelis marmoratus. The sequence continues at coordinate 8,880,128 of MTQE01001134.1, read as the reverse complement.
AAAGCTTCATATGAATGTATCAAAACATTCAACTCGAATTCAAATGTCAATCTACAAATGTGTCAACATTTGATTCGAATTCAAGTGTCTGAATTCAGCCGAATTCGTCCAAATTTTGGATGCTATGAATATTCCTGCATGTATGTATTCCTGTGTATATTACAAGCATGTAATATTAGCAAAAATTCCTCAAAACAGCTTGAAGTTTTCTATTTGTGCACTTTGCTTTTTACGGAACGAGCTGGACATAGACTTGATAAGAATCTCTTCCAGTGCTATAATTCATCCCAACTGGTCACTGAAATTTTAGGGCTACATTGCTTTGTTTTAGGAAAACTGAGGGTGCTCTGCAAAAACTGAGGGTGCTCTTCAAACTAAAAGCTCTGAAATCTTACCGATAGCCTTCAGAATCTTGTAAAGAAACTCCAGAATCCCAATCGATGTCATTTGACAAAATTTCTGTTGAAACATGACAAGAGAAACATATGCTTAACTTGGTGGATCATACACAATACCATACAAGATTTATGAAGGGAAAATGTTTATATTCAGTGTCCCTAACCCCAATGTTTGGAGCCCATTTTGCTTTTTGTTTGCTTTGCTTATCTGACATTGTGGCTGTTTCTATAATGGACCAGAAGACCAGCCCAACAGCCCCATTGGAATACCACATCTACATTAGGGATGTGCAAGAATATTTGAAATATTCATTATTTGATAGAATTTGGATGAATTTGGACATTTGAATTCAAATCGAATGTCCAGACATTCATTTTTTAACATTCGAATGCAAATATTTTGAATCATTCATTCAAATACTTTCAGACATTCATATGTGTATGGATACATATGAATGTTGTCGATATTCATATTATTAAATTCATATCGATCATGCGTACAAACAGATATGAATGTATTTGAATTGGTTCAAATTTTAATACATTCGTTTTTTCTCTATTCGTACAAATTTGGACATTCAAATATCGAATGTCAAAAATTGCATTCGTGCACACCCTTAATCTACATCACACACTGATTTACTGGGGGGTTGTGCCTGTTGACAGAATTCTACATCTGCATGGGATGAAGCATTTGACTGGGCTAAGGTGCAAAAATGGACTGTGTACAAGTGTCCCAGACTGGAATATCAGAGCAGCAGCTCATGTGCAGATGAACCAGTCTACTGTGCTCAAGGGGCCTGGGACCATTTCACCAGATACCCAAAAGCAGCTTCTCCAGGGTGCCCACCTAAAACAGCCCAGACCACAGCTTTGCAGGCTGGGAACCTCCATTAAATGTGCAACGGCCTCATGACTAAGCATCTTTGCTCTGGACCCACAGCAAATATGTCATGTGGACTGTTTTCTCTTCCAAAAATATTTTTCTTTTTCTTTTTTTAAGAGGAAGATCACTTGGCATTCTTTAAGTACTGCATAGTTCTGGAGAAGTGGTTTGTACTTAATGACATAGAAATGACTCAGCCCCCTGAAAAATCTATCCAAGGTACCCATGGATTTCAGCATTTAAATCCATGGATGTTTATTATACCCAAAATCAGCAAATTACAAAGCAACTTGAATTTTCTGTGGGCAGTTGTTTTCCCCTTATCTGCTTGATGTTTTGGTGTGGAACTCTATCTTACCTTACATGGGAATATCCCTTAAAGATCTCTTGCCTAATGCTATCCAGCCCATGACCATGGATCATGGAAGGCTGTTTACAAGTTGCCTGCATTTCTAGAAGCCCAGAAGTCAAAATAGCCAAGCAAGATACTGACAAAGCACAATTAGATCTCCACTGCACATGTGTATTGGATTATTTCTTCCTTGTCTTAAGTCTACATACTGATGATAAGCCATGTCTCCACAATTAAGAGAAGCAGCTCTTTTGCACATGGATGGGGAATGCTCCTATCTGTGGCACCCACCCCATCTCCCTTGTGAAATGAAGAGGCTCCATTTTGGATATGTTTCCACTGGTCATAAAAATCCAGGTTTAACTCTGATTTTTCTTAAAACCAATGCTAAGGGCTCCTGCAGCTGTCCCAACTGCATTGGGGCACCATTCCTGCCCTCGCCCTGTTCCTCTGTCTTTCATCATCATATTGCTCCTTGCCTTCCCCATTGTTCTCCAACAGATGTAGGAAGGGGGCAGGGGGAAAGCCAAGCACCAGGGGAGTCGAGGAAAGATGGAGGGAAAGGCACAGGGAAGAAAGGCAAGCACTGGGGGAGACGAGGAAAGATGAAGGAAAGGGGCTGGGAGAAGGTAAATGGCAGGTAGCAGTGGAGGAGATCAGCATGGGTGGTGTTCCCATTAATAAATATTTGGATTTTAACAGGATTCTGCTGTGAGTCCTGTTAAAATCAGAACAGGGGTTCTATGGATTATCAGACATTTAGTCTTCAGAAATGGGGAATCCCGTCAAAGTGTTGGGATGTTGGACCCTCGAGCCAGATTCAGGCCAGACCAAAGGGCCAGTGGAAATGCATCCTTTCTGTAGCAACGCCATACAGAGTGGGAAGAAATCACCCTGCCTTGAAGGACCTCTGTGAACAATCATGCTGCAAAAATGTATGTGCAATCACTTTTGGGCTGCCTGCTGCTGAAAATGGAGATGGGATGGCAGCAGGCACCTTTTCATGATGACTACATCCTATTTTGGAAAGTGGGGATATAGATTGTATGTGATCCTAAACATGATTAGTAACAATTGCTGCCTTTCAGTCTTTTGGTAAAAATTAATGGGAGGCACAGGCGCCAAGATGAACCCTTTCCTTCCCCTGCAACCTCCTTTTTTAATTAATAACTGAAGGAAAGGGAATAACAAATGGTTAGATCTTTTTCCTTTAGTCTCACAACCGTGATGTTGGTGGGCGAAGTCAGTGACATGATCTCAAGACTATTGATTTCAGGCCAATTTAGAGAAAAAAGGAACACCAGCTAAAGTTGGCAAGGTTAATGAAACTCCTGAGGTTCAGGACACAAGGGGCATAAGAAGCAGTACTGGAAAGGTCACAATATGGAGCCTAGTGACAAAAGCAGTAACATTTTGCAGATCATTAAAGAGCCTTATGCTGTAATGCTGTTTCATAGATGAATGCATGGAGTAGAGGAAATGCCAAAGGTAACAAGTCCAAACATAAAACAGCACGTCCTCTTTGATATTTGCCCTGTCATTAAAGATTTTTATTCCTTTCCAGAATTGACTGGAAAGAAACATAAATTGTTCCAAATTTAGAATAAATATTAAACCCTGTCAGCTTTAAATGGCAGTACATGGAAGAAATTTGGTGTGGCGATGGTTGGTAGAGTTCTCCCTTGCCACCCGATTCCTAGCTTGCTGTCAGAATAATTCCAGAGCAGGGAAGGAGATGAACAGCTGGGGTGAGCAAGGATAAGGAAGCAGCTGGGAAAAGGAATCCCCCCCCCCCGAAAAAGAGCCAGAAAAGACAAGCTGCAGGCTCAAAGTATATAGTATATCACTTACAAGCAAAACTATGCACTTCAGAGCAGTGGTTGCCAACCTGTGGGTCGCGACCCCTTTGGGGGTCAATCTAATCTTTCACAGGGGTTGTTATGAAGTAGCAACAAAAATAATTTTATGCTTGGGGGTTAGGGTTAGGCTGGGGGTCACCACAACATGAGGAACTGTATTAAAGGGTCATGGCATTAGGAAGGTTGTGAACCACTGCCTTGAAGGGATATACAGTCAGACCCCCATATCCACTGATGTGGTAACATCAGCTTCAGTTAACCCTGTTTTGCTAACCCCAGCCCCCACCCCAGCCCCAAGGGTGCCATAAGGGGAAAGCACCCAGAACCGGAAACCCTATTTAAGCCTCCAGAAGACTTATTTCAGTCTCCATAGAGTGTTCGAATAGGCGTGTGATGCCACTGGAGCCCATCCCAAAATGTAAGGGGAGTGTGGGAGGTGGGCAGGAGGCATCCAGTGGTGTCGCACACCTATTCCAATGCCCTCCAGAGGCCAAAATAAGCCTTCCAGGGGCCAGAAAAGCACGTCCGGTTCTGCGGTTGCATGACCCCAGAACCGGAAGGCCTGTTCATGATTATCCACAGTTTCAGGTAACTTTGGTAGGAGCTGGAATGTACCTCCAGCAGATATCGGGGGGGGGGGGCTGACTGCACTTGGTGTCACCAAGAATATATCACAAAAGGAAGGAGACATTCAGTTACATTGTGTATCCATGCTAGATTATGTTTTGCACACTATTAAAACTCCATGTTACAATAATACCCCCATTTTGTCAGCCCCATCCTTCTCACATACACATAACATTACCAGAGCCATCATTCCCAACTGCTGGGGCTTCCTTCTTATGATGATGTGCCGTATGCAGCTCCTGTGAAGAATGGCTGTTCAGCTGTGAAACGCGCAACATCTCCTGCAATATAAATCGGTTCCTCTCCACTCTTTCAGCCAGGGACAAGGCACTGGCATTGCTTCCGACACTGGTGAGACTGTCCCAGCTCTCTGCTTTCCAGAGCCGCCCTGCTGCTGTCATGAGCCCGCAGGGATCACCCCTATGGACAAAGCTTTGTCTTTCAAGTTCCCTCTCCTGAAAGATGTTCTCTTCTCTACCATTTGTTTCCTCAAAATATTTTTGAAGGAAGGAAAGGTCTTTTAAGGAACTTGCACCACTTGGACCATTCGGGGTATCCTTTTTCCTTGTGTTAACTGAAGACCATTTTTTATCCAAAAACTTCTTTCCTGAAAGCCTCCAAGACTGCTTAGGTGAATGCCAACCCAGGCCAGTAGCTTCTTCTGCAGACTTAGGCCTTTCCAGAGGCTCAAAATCATGGGAACACAGACTTGTAAATAAGGTCCCCTGAGATTCCTCTTGCTTACAGTGTGAGTAGTCAGCGCTATCCAACAACACATCTGTGAGATAGGTGCGGATCTGAGCCTGTCGTTCTACCACAGCATCCTGTGGTGCATTTCCTGGCAATGGCTTCCCTTTCTGGGCCTTGGCTTTCTTGGGAGAAGTCCATTCATGGGATACTGCTTGAGTTTGAGTGTTAATGGTGTTTCTCTTCTCTTTCAGAGCTTTAACCTTAGACTCCAGAACAGAGTTGCCTCTGTTTATATCCCTTGGCAGTGCCTCTGGAACCCACTCGGGCCCACTAAAATAACAATCATTTATATATTCAGAGCTCTCAGCAGGCTGTTTGGTGATAGAAATATTTCTGGCACACTGCTTTATGGATTTCAAATAGTTTTTCTTTTCGGTAGTGATATACCCTTCCGTGATTCCACTCTCAGGTGGCAAAGAACCTTTTGAGAGAAAAAGAATACAGAACTTAAAGAAAATTCCATTTTATCAGGAAAAATAATGTTCATAATAGGATGGCTGGTTCCTTCTAGATAGAAACTAGAGGGCTGAAAGAGTACAGTGCCTGCATCTTTATGGTTGTATGTAGGAAGGACTTTCAGCAAGGATGGCTACTCAGAAGAAGAAGAGTTGGCTTTTCTACCCCACTTTTCTCATCCATTTAAGGGGACTCAAAGCAGGTGACAAAGCTTTCTATTCTTCTCCCAAGAACAGAACATCCTGTGAGGTTGGTGGGGCTGTGAGAGCCCAGAAGAGAGCTGTGACTAGCCCAAGGTCACCCAGCTAGCTTCATGGGGGAGGACAGAATCAAACCCAGTATTCCCAGGTAAGAGTCTGACTCCCTCACCACTAGACAAAACTGGCTCACATAAGTACAGCCATCTCTAAAATTTTGTGAGTGCTGGGTCCCAGGGAAACTCCATGGGTCCTAAAATATAACTTTCATGATTTGACACTATCCAAACAACCAAGTTGTTCAGTGACATCAGATTTTCAGAAATTTGAGTCTAGTGCTTATTTCTGCTGCAAATCATGAGGAAGGATCACCCATAACCCAGTCAAAAATAAGTGAAACACGTTTTTAAAACAACGATGACCCTATTAAACACAGCCACTACCAATCTAAGCTATATGACCCTAAGAAAGACAAATTTCAGGCAACTCTGCTGAAGTAGACATTCTGAGGCAGTGATGGAACCAGTCGGGAACAGTTAAGGCTGACACGTGGAATGATGGTCTATTTTAAAATGTGTTGTAGGCACAATACCTCTTGACTCACCTTCACCCTCAGCAATACGACTCCTCTGATGAGAAAGAAAACATTGTTTCTAAGGCTGGTAGCAAATGTTTTGCAGTTCGGACAGTCAGGCAGCTGCCCTGTGAACCCTGACATTCTCACAACAACGGGAGTGGTCCCCTTGGTTTTAAAAGCTACCTTCAGTTTAGAGCAGCGGTTCTCAACCTTCCTAATGCCGTGACCCCTTAATGGAGTTCCACATGTTGTGGAGACCCACAACCACAGGGGTGGAGCAGCTGGGAGGTGGGAGGGAAGGGCAGCGGGAGACTTGTCACGACCCCTCTGAAAGGGTAATTCGACCCCCAAAGGGGTCCCAACCCCCAGGTTGAGAACCACTGGTTTAGAGGATATAATGAGGTGTCTTGCTAGAGCAAATACCTTTCCTTCCACAAATCCTGGAGCAGGCGGGAGTTGCTGCTAGGGATGTACACAAATGATTTATTTGGCATTTTATTAGTAACAAATCGAATGTTAGAAAATCCATATTCGTTCGAATAGATCCCCTTCAAATGTGGTAGGATTCTATTTGATACAAATGTATTCAAATTCATACAAATATCTGATGCATATCTGATATGAACGGATACGTATCCAACACGAATGCATACGTATCCGATACGTATCGGATATACATATCCTGTAAGAGATCCGCTCTGAAAGCGTCAAATCCGACCTGAACCCACTTTTAATCTGCTCTCAATCCATGTCAAATGCGATCTGGATCTGTTGCAGATGTGACTGGCGCAGCCGCTTTCCCATCTCCCCAGTTTAAGAATGTCTGAACTATCCATATGAATGTCCAAACTGTTTGTACAAATGTGCGAAACATTTGTATCCATACGAATGTTACTGTATGAATGTCCTAACATTCAGTTCATGTACGAATGTTCGATTTCGGCTGAATTCACACAAATAACTAATGTTACGAATATTTGTGCACAGCTCTAGTTCCCACACATTGTTGGACCGCACTGAAGGCACCGTTCAGATGCATTATACTACTTCCGTCCTTCCCAAGATGGCAGCCAACAGCAAATCCTGCCCCTCGCTCCTCTGGGTACAGAAGCGTCCTGCTTCCGCCTGGATCGAGGAGAGGCGCCAGATGGAAGACCTCATTTTCGAGGTCTTCCTGGAGGCCAGATTCTTCGGTGGCAAGACCCGATTAGGATCTTGCATGCCGGAGTGCAAAAGCGGCTGCACGAAGAGTCCCAGATCTGGCCTCCTGCGTGGAAGGTAAGTTGCTATGTGTCTCGTATGTGTCTTGGATGTGTGTTTATATGTGTTTTAACAGCCAATGCGGAAGCCCCCAAGAATTAAGCAGGGGGAATTCAACTGTTTGTGCAATTTTGTAGTGTATTTACAGATAGGACAGCATGCACTGCATTAATTAGGAAGCAAGAAAAGCAAGAGTTCCACCCTTGTCAGCAGATACCGGGATAACTTCTCACTTTGGATTATCTGAACATTACAGTAGTTGACCAATCAGATTGCTGTGTGCAATTGGTTGACAGCAAAAGCTGGAAAGCCAGGCCTCCTCTTTATCTTTATCTTCCCCTTCTCACTTCCCAACAGCATTTTTATGATTTCTAAAGTGGTCTCTTTGGGCCTACAAGGAAGAGGTTAGGGAGAGGTAGTTTGATTTTTTACATTTTCATTTCCAATTTTCCTGCGCCCTCCCAAGGGTTGCAAATAGATAGGACTGGATGGTCAAGTGACCAGTTCCCTTACCAGAACTGATACAGGACCAATGGAAAGGAAGGATATAACAAAAATGCAGCAGATTTCAAAAAGCTGTCCAATGGCAAAAACAGCATCACCAAAGTACTTTCCCCCTATTATAATGGAATATTTTTGTGTGAAATTACAAGGGCATTACTTTCACTCTAGATTGCTTCAGGTTTTGCCTTTATCTTCTGCTTGAGATTGCCCAGAAGCGATGAGTTGTCCATTGTGCGAGACAGGATGCTGGACTAGATGAACTGTGGCCTGACCCAGCAGGGATCCTCTTATATTCTTATGTTTGGATGGTGCCAGTGTCACAAACAGTGGCATATGAGCAGCACCCACTTGGGATGGGGTCACAGTGGGAAGAGGTCACGTAGCAGTTAGGGGGTGTGCACGAATGCAGTTATTAGAATAGCCAAAAATTTGAATGATTCGAATGTTTAAAATTTGAATGTGTTCACACTCGGTTTGATTCAAATACATTCAAATCTATTCGTGCAAATTTTTGATCTGCATTTGCACATATGAATGTCGACATTCGTATCTGTATGCATCCTTACACATCTGTATGCATCCCATTTTTATCCCGTACGGATCCGTACAAATGTATACGGATGTGGGAAAGATGCGTACGGGTAAGTACACATCATAAGAACATAAGAACATAAGAGGACCCTTGC
>MTQE01001134.1:8861406-8871566 GCA_014337955.1 Aspidoscelis marmoratus | reverse complement strand
GCCTTAGAAGCGCCCCGGTCATCCCCTCCCCCCCAGCCTGAAAGATGCACCTAGGCATTCATGTACATATCCGTACACATACAAATGTCCAGATAATTAGTACGAATTTATAGACAAGCGATTCGGATTTGAATGTTCAAATTTGAACAAATTTGATCGAATTTCAAATGTTTTGAATATTCATCCACATCCCTAGTAGCAGTACATATCCTATAATCTGCAGGAATATAGTTCCAATGAATAACCCCAATACTCACCAACACCAATCCTTTTCAGATCAGCAGCAACCTGTTTCTGTGAGGGAAAAGGAAATGGATGGGGTGGCCTGTGCCCCAAACTCACCATTCTGGGAATCCATTCCTCCTGGGTCCATCTGAGGCAAAAATTGCTTTGAGGAAACTGCAGGCAGGGATCAAGGTGGGTCCCGTAGTCACGTCATCCCTTAAAGAATAGATTTGGGGGGGGGGGGATCAGGTTATTAAGTTTCATTACCCATGGACAGCAAAATGCCCCCTGTCCAGATGTTCTTCCCAGCTTTCTTTAATCCAGATTACCTCTTCTTCTTTTTTAATACTCGAGTGCTCAGGCTAAGAGATGTTTCTCTTGCATCTTTATGGCTCAGAATGAGTACGTTAGTATTATTAACTAAAAAAAAAAGAATCTGGAGACTTTATGAAACCAAAAAGAATGTGGAAAATTGCACAGATGTCCACTAAAGATAAAATAAGGAAACTCAATGACTCCAGTCTTCAGATGGGCATCTGCAACTGTATCAAATGCTCCTTTTTGAAGAAACCCACCACGAGGAGATGAAACCCACCATGAGAGCTTCACTAGGCCTCAGCCAGTCTCCGGGAAAAGCGAAGTTTCCGGCAATGGCTTTCCGAATGTCACACCCCTAAAAGAGAGAGCCAGATGAAAAGAAAGGAGGGAAAGAACCCTCTGCTGGAGTTTGAATAACACTTCCCAGCAGCAATGTGACCTCTCCTCCAGCTCCCCCCCACTTTTTTTTCCTTTCTCCGCTTTCTGGCCTGCCGCTGTGTTTTCAAGCCAGCCAGCTGTGCACAAGTGTTCGTCTTGGGGGCTGGAACCGGCCCTGCACTCACTGAAAGCTGCTGCATACCAGGGAATCCAACCAAAAATCACTCACGCTAACCACAGGCACATAGGCCGCTGCAGGCGCTGAGCCCCGTTGAGGGGGACCCCGCACGGTTGCCATGGTTACAAACCCTGCACGGCCAGGCAGGGAGAGACAAGATGGAAAACAGAGGAAGGCTAAGCGTGGTTAGACTGAATGCTAGGAAAAGGCTGGAATTAGCTGAAGAGGGACAGAGGACAGTGCATAACTATACACTTCAAGGCTACAGCTCCCTCCAAGCTTTCCGGAGAGAAATTTCAAGAAAGGAATATTCGGGGAAGCGAAAGAGTGCTGTCTGCCCCTGGCTGCAGTTCAGGAATGCCTTTTTGTTTAGTCTTCTTCTTCTTTTTGCAGAGAGCTGGCTAGAATTTAAAACATTTTCAATGATTTGGGAGAGTGAATTGGGATTCGGAGTGAGATTTCAAGGGGATTTGAGGGCTCAAACTCAGGAAAGTGCAACAAAAAGCCATTTATAGCTCCGAGTTTTGTACTGAAGAGAAGGTCAGAGCTTTACCAGAGAGGGGCACAATGTAAGGGCTTGTTCATGTAATTCACCTGGGACTGAGTTGAATTAGCATAGATTGAAACACACAAACTGACTGCCACACTTCCAGGGTGTTGCTATGGGGGAAGGAAACCCCTAAAATAAGGAGGAGGAGGAGGAGAATATTTGTTTGTTTGTTTACATTTCTATCCCGCCCCATACCCAAAAGTCTCTGGCTTTTCTACCCCTCTATCCTTACCCATTTAAGGGGACTCAAAGCTGCTGACAAAGCTTTCTGTTCTTCTCCCCACAACAGAACACCCTGTGAGTTGGGTAGGGCTGTGAGAACTCAAAAGAGAGCTGTAACTAGCCCAAGGTCACCCAGCTGTCTTCAAGGAGGAAAAAGGAGAGTTGGCTTTTCTATCCTGCTTCTCTCAACCATTTAAGGGGACTCAAAGTGCTGGCAATGCTTTCTGTTCTTCTCCCCACAACAGAACATCCTGTGAGGTGGGTGGGGCTGTGAGAGATGAGACGAGAGCTGTGACCAGCCTAAGGTCACCCATATGAGCCCTTCATACCATGCAAAAGGAGGCACAAATACGCACTGAGTACAGGGATAAACAAATATCATGATTAGCAGCCAGCCAGCGGTGTCCAAAGCCTTCCCTTCGGCAAACAGCCATTTTGGATTTATGGTAGTTGTGGCACCAGCACATTTATTTAGTTTTGAAAATCCTGCTTTTGTGGCAAACATCCAGTCATTTAAAATGCTTCTTAAAACCGCAGCTTTGCTACAAATTAACGGCTCAAGCCATTGATTGTTAAAAGTCACCAACCACAAAGAAAAGCAGTAACTGCTAAAAATCCTTCCTTACAAACAGGGAAATGATACGACAAATGGCAACCTGAAAAGATCTGTCTTCATGCAGCAACAGGATGAGCCATCAGTGTTGTTGCTGGCTACATCTGAGTCATGTCTGATCCCTGGGTGACTGCATGGTTGCCTCCATGGGCACCTTGATGCAGTTTTCTTGGCAGAGATACAGAAGTGGTTTGCCATTGCCTATTTCTGTAGAGATACTGACAGCAGTAGAGATCTCCCTTGGTAAGAAGCTTCACAGTAGGGATATGCAAGAATATTCAAAACATTCAAAACATGATTGAATTTGTTCAAATCTGGACATTCAAATTCAAACCAAAAGTCTATACATTTATTTTTTAACATTTGTACAAATAATCTGGCCATTTGTATGTGTGTGGATATGTACACATTGCATACGTATCCATACGTAACTTATTTGTATCCATATGCATTTGTACAGATATGTACGGGATGAAAACAGGATGCATATGGAATAAAAACAGGATGCGTACAAACACGTACAGACACATGAATGTTGTCAACATTCGTATCTTCAAATACGAATTGAATATTCATACAAATATTCATACTAATGCATTCAAATCTATTCATCCAAATTTGTACATTTGAATATCTGATTCGAACCAAATTGAATCCGAAAATTGCATTTGTGCAGACCCTACTTCACAGGCTAAGAGCAAAGTCCTAAAAACTAATGCCAGAAGTGTCCAGATGCACTTGAATAAAAATATGTGGCTGTAGCAAGAAAGAAGTATCGTCACACAAGGAGGTGAATAGAAGTGACCAGTCATTTTCTTTCCAAATTATCCATCCTAAAGGTGAATTTGAGTTATTACCGAAAGAAAACAGCTTGTCACTTTGCTGATCTATTCTCTCACTCTGAAAGTGGACTGAAGCTGGATTAAGTGTGACCACAGCCCAAGTGATGCTGCATGCAACAAAATGCAGACACGTTAATTGTTTCTTTCTGCAATATTTCAAACTATGAAACTAAGAATTGATTTCCTTGGTTCAAGGGTCTGGCATGTTGGAGCAGAAGAATTTGCCAACTTCTGTCTTCAGCTGCTTCCAAGGGACAGATATTGATCCTCTTTTTAAAGACCTCTGAAGTTGCTTCCTAAACAGATCAATTCCCCTATCTCACAGTAAATCAACAGTTCTTAAGGAATCACTCCTGGCCAGAGATATGACTAGTCCTTCTGCAGCACTAAACACAAAAGAGCAATCGCAACAACTTTCAAAAATTCATGTAAAAAACTGACTCGTGGGCTCTATGAAGCAACTATCATATAATTGTTATGTCTGAGAACTATTGTTTCCAAAGCAGCTTCCCAATGCCATAGGAAAAAGAAAACTAATTTTAAAAACCCACAACCTCCGCCAAATAAATGCAGCAACTACAACAAGGTTGCAATGAATACACTGTTTTGTTCTGAACATCACATTTAAGGAATGACATATTACAGATAGCTATGTAAGCATAGATTAGGATGGGGAAAGGGTGTGTTATCAATAGAATCATTATATTTGATACAGATCTACACAGTTTTCCAGTTCAACGTCTTACTCAGTACAGGAACAGCCTCCCCTCGAAATAGGCTGCCCTGTCAAAGCGTTTGGATTTGACTGCTGGGATATTAAGGAATGGCTGTAGCTCAGTGGTAGATAGAACAAACTACCTGGAAAGCAGAGGGTTACTGTTTTGGTTCCCAGAGATAGGCAATGGCAAATCACGGCTGTATCTCTGCCAAGAAAACTGTACAGAAGTGCAGGCAACCAGGAGTTGGTCACAACACAGTGGCACCCAGTGACCATATCGAGAGCAGTGATGACAAACCTATGACATGCGTGTCCCAGGTGACACACCAAGTCCTTTTGGGTGACAGGTGGTGTAACCCCGGCTCCTGGCCATCTTGTTGCCATTTGATACCCTGTAGGCTGCAGGTCACTACTGTCTTGCAGCCTACAAGATACTGGGAGCACAGAGACACTGTCTGTGCCCAGCATAGGAGGCATGATGGAGTCTGTGCTCCTGGCAGCTAGAGGACTGAAGACCTCTGTGAGGCAGTGATGGCTTTACTCACAATTTTTCCCTCTATGTACTTTTGTGAGACCTTATTAGCCATGTTAAATAATATTAAGAGCAAGAAATGAAGCCGACTGACAGATGAGGTTGGTAGCACTTGCTTGGGGTTGAAGTGTACAAAGTTGAAGTGCTGGCTCCCTAACCACTAGACCAAACTAGCTCACTGTGGAGTCAAACAGGCCAAGAGTTGGGGTACCAGAGAGTTGTTGTAAGTTCAGAAAGTCAGTCAGGAATCAAGAATCAGGGCTCACATGAGTCGGGGGTTGCCAAGGAAACTCTTTGTTTGCGACGGTGGGTGCAGTGTTGGGCGTTTCTTAAGTAGGACTCGGAGAGTCACTCCGCTGGCAGCACAGCTGTTTCACATGGAGGTGAACCAAGTGGTGCAGATCTTGTTGTTTGCTCCGGAGAGAACACAGCTCTGGATAGTCCAAACTATCCCCATTTGGGGGGACAGAAGCAGTTTGGCCCCTTGGGCCTCCCTCACTTTAGGTGACAGGAGTGGGGCCTTCCTCCAAGGAGTTGGAGAGAAGAAGGGGCATGACATAGTCCTAAGTAGGGATGTGCACGAATATTAAAAATTCAAATATTCTATTTGAATCCCATGAATCTCGACATTCCTACTAGAATCGGATTTTCAAAAATCCAAATTTGCACATTCAAACTCGAATATGGATTTTTAAAAAATCCAATACGGATTTTTGAATAATGCGAATAATCTGAATAATAAACCTGTCTTATATGAATCTGCGTGAAAATTATACGTATCTTGCACTTAAAATACAGGACTAAAATGGGATGCATACGAGATAATACAGGATGCATACGGATTTTTACGGAATGCTCCCAGATACAGTATGTATAACATATACGAATGTTGCCAACATTCATATGTTTAAATACGAATCTAACATTAAAATGTACAGATTTGAATGTTACGGATTCGAATTGGTTTTTATGACATTCGGATCTTAAATATCCAAATCGAATTGGATTTTGTGACAATCGAAATATCCAAGTCGAATTAGATTTGAAGAATCTAAGAGCCTTTCCTCCATATTTTGGGAGGATTCCTCGCATCCTTTATATCTCCAACAAAGGGTTTTTATCCCACTAGCACTAATGGGTACTTCTAGTGCTAGTGGAAAAACACCCAAACATTCCTGTTTTACCTCTGCTGCTGACTTTGATGTGTTTGCCCCCTTAGGACTTAAGCATAGGCTTTCAATCCAAACATAATACTGATGTTGAGTTTTGCCTTGTGTCTGCCTTATCCAGCAATCTGTTTTGCAGTTACCCAAGTTTCATCCCACCATCGTGGAGCTTGTATCTGGTCATATCCCACAAACAACAGTTCTTCCTTTTTTCTGTCCCGTTCATTTGAGGTGAATAGCTGAGAATGAGTTCATCACATTTGCTTGCTTGCTTTGTTAGACATCATTCTTTGAATTCTTTTCTGCTGTTCCTTACCAATGCAACATATTCTCAACGACTTTTCTTTTCAAGATACTGTGTATACCTAGTTGGAATGTGTTAAGGACAAAAAAGGTAGGCAAATCCCTCATCGTTCAGAATACATCAGAATGAATTAATTTAAGAGCTCGCTTCTCACTTTCAGATTAAGAAGTAGGTTCTAGTGGTCTTTAAAACTGCACAGCTGCAACGTTTAGTATCCTTAGTGGTCAACAAGACAGAAGGCATCGAAAGAGCAGCTGCTTCTGGCAGTGCTTCATCAACAATAATATTTTGGGACCTGACAGAGCAGAGGTTTTGAGCATGTTGTAATCCAATCCCTCATCTTTCACTTGTCAATATATATATATGTGATTTCCAGATGATATTTCAAGCAGCCCTGATAGTTCCCAAGGTCTGCTCAGGCTTTATTTCCAGAAGCATATTAAGACTGCATCATCTTCCCTTGAGAGATGAGTGTCTCTGTGCCTGCTGAACATGTATTTGACAACTCAAGACGTTTGCTGGTTGGTAATAAGACCACGTGGATTTTGTCACGTGGGAAAGTAGCCACACAGTTCAACAGCCACTGCTTGAAACCTCGTATCTATTTGTTCTTGTGTGGTCAAAGTTTCCTTTGGGATGTGGCTTTTACTTTGGTTTTACTGAGCTTAAATCTATTTCTGGCATGAATTTGTCTCGGGATTCTTTTATGAAAGCTGGTCTAAAAATGTTCTTATGGTCAGCTTGCATCAGAGTTTCCCTGTATAAATATTTCTCTGTCCAGATGGACTCCACCTGCGAATACTGCTGATCAAATTGCCTTTGAGCTTCGATTGTCTTCTTTGGTAAAAACCCTCCCAGTATTGTAACATCTGCACTTTTGATAAACAGTCTTATGACGAACCCTAAATTCTGTTAGTAGACCAATAACACCACCTAGAGTATCTGAGATACAAAATCCCTGCTGAGAAAGCACTATACTGGAATTGGTTTCTGATGGTTTTCCATTTCAGTCCTTTGTTTACTATAGATTGACTAGTCTGAATAGGTTGTTTTGTATTTTCTAATGGAAAGTCAAATCTATTAGGTATGCTAAACTAGTTCCTAAGAACATACTTTATTAACTACTTAAGGTAATTTACAAAGAGAGACACCTTTTGTGACTGGTGTATCCTAAATGCAGGTTAAGATGTGCAGCTATTATATATCCAGAATTCCTATGTACAGAGAACATCTTTCCCTTAATGAACATTGCATATAGTTAGTCAAGTCTGAATCCACACTATTTTCCCTCCCAAATTTGTTGCCTTCTGCCGCCTAAATAATTTTTATGTACTATCTGACTTCATCAAACTTTTTCACTACTCCCCCCCCCCTTGCCTGGTAAAACTGCACAGGTACAATGATAGTTCACAAGGTTCTGAAAAATCATCTAAGTTCCAGGGTTGAGGGCAGTAAAACAATCAAAGGAATGTTTTACCCAGTTCCCTGAGAAGAGATCCTGATCATCTAGGAATATCGTCCTCCATCAGAGAAGCTTTGGGGGTGGGGAATGGGGAAGCAGCAGCATTGGGTTTTCTACCCTGCTTTTCTCACCCATTTAAGGGGACTCAAAGCGGCTGACAAAGCTTCTGTTCTTCTCCCCACAACAGAACACCCAGTGAGGTAGGTGGGGCTGTGAGAGCTCAGAAGAGAGCTGTGACTAGCCCTAGGCCACCCAGCTGGCTTTATGGAGAAGGAAGTAGAGTTGGCTTTTCTACCCCGCTTTTCTCACCCATTTAAGGGGACTCAAAGCAGCTGACAAAGCTTTCTATTCTTCTCCCCACAACAGATGCCCTGTGAGGTAGGTGGGGCTGTGAGAGCTCAGAAGAGAGCTGTGACTAGCCCAAGGTCACCCAGCTGGCTTCATGGGAGAGGGCGGAAACGAACCCGGTATTCCCAGATAAGAGTCGAGCTCCCTAACCACTAGACCAAACTGGATCACTGGTGACAACTTGCTGCCCATCACATTCTCCATACAATATAAACAGTCTATTCAGACTAGACATCTATTGTAAATAAAGGACTAAAATGGAAAAGCATCGGGACAAATTATTTATAAGAATGGTGATTTTCAGAATCTATGAGGGCAGATCTCTGGTCTCAGCATTTTAGGATCCAACGTTCATCACAAGAGCACCAAAAGTCTCAGGAATTCCATCACTGTAATGGTCAACCATGTTAAATAGATATCAAAGAGGGCAGAAGCATCACCAAATTAAAACAACTAGTGTTTATGTCATCATTTCATGCCCAAATAATTTATGTTAGGAGACTACACGGGCCCTCTTGATTCCTCTAATATGCTTTTTAAAGGCAGAGCTTTGGCCTAATGTAATTAGGAAGATCGTAAAACATCCGATAGTAAAATAGGGGTAATATATATATTAGAACTAATATATATATATTAGAACAAAATACAAAGAAGCATTTTAAAAAGCCAACTACCATATGCAAAGCCATGCACTTTTACTGGGCAAATATGTGAACTACGGACTAGTGCAGAATATTCATGACTTAAGGTTTGTCTGCAGCTCCGGTACTACTTATATTACGGAATAACATTGTTTATTATTAGTATAATATCAAGCTTTTCTCAGCTGCATTCCTTAAATAAAACAATACTCTCTGCGTCTTTGCAAATGAAATAGAAGATTCTGAGTTGTCCCTGGCTTAAGGGTAGGCAGAATACTATAATCACAACTCTTTAAGAAGCAATTCTTACCTGATCATATATCATGCAGCCACCCCAGCTAAAACCAGCAACATACACATTGACTGGAACTGGAAAGAGGGCAGGATCTTCCTAAAGGAAATGGAAACCTTCACTCTTCTTTCTCACTTTGCTCACTGTACCCATGACTGAACAGCATCTGTCCCAAGTTGCTGCCTTTAAGCTGCAGCTTTTGATATTCATGATTGGTTTCATAATCCTGATCAAAAAAAGGAAATCGCCGGGATTATGAAATTGTTTTAATCTGCTCCTGCCCCATACATGGCTGTTGCTTTCAGCGCATCAGAAGAGCAACACCGTATGCAGCCCATAAGAACTGACATCACAAAATGCTCCTCCAAATACCGGCTTCTCCGGAGAACTTGTAGCAAATTGTGCTAGAAGCATGATGCTTGCTTTTCTTTCTTCTCTTCCACTCTGTTTCTAAACTGCAGCATTGGCGGAATGGAATGTTTCAATTTCCGGTTCTTGGCCCATTTTGCAAAATCTCATCAGGCTGGAAGAAAACTAGCAACTGATTTGTCCCAGCAGTTTGCACAGCAGCTATTTTTGAAACAGTGAGCATGTAAGTATAGGGTAACAACATCATGGTTAAGTTGTTGCTTTTCAGGTTAAAGCTGACCGATAGTTAGCCAGCCATCTTGATTTAAACAAAAGCAGCATTTTGGGTGGTAATAGTTGCATGGCTTTTTGCAACACTGTGGCATAGAGAAAGGAAACATAATCTACTGCATAACTGAGGCTCTCCTATGCTGAAACTAAGTATACCTGGACTGGGGACAGGCAATTCCTGGAGAGGATATTCCCTGTGTTCCACGGTAGAAGAAACATGGAATAAGCGCAAAAGAAATACAGCGCTGGGTGTTTCATTTGTAAATATATAGCGAACCTTTTGCAGCGCAGTAAATCAGTGCTATGCGACTGGTGATTTAAATTCTCCTCACATCTTGAAACGGCCAATGTGTGCATTTGTTTGATCAGAATAGGCTGTGTGATTTACCGGTCCCATTTGTTGGAACAGAAGCAGTGCCATGGTGAGATAAAATGAAGGCCACCTCAGGAGAAATTTTCATTAAGAATACGAGATCAACCAGCCATCAGGTTTGGAATGATCCTTTATTCAAACTGCATTTGTGTAGTACTCTCCATTTAATTATGAGCCAGTTAAGGAGCCAGACTCTTAACCGGGAATACCAGGTTTGATTCCGCACTCCTCCACAAAGCCAGCTGGGTGACCTTGGGCGAGTCACAGTTCTCTGCTGAGCTCTCACAACCCACCAACCTCACAGCATGCTTTGTTGTGGGGAGAAGAATAAAAAGCTTTGTCAGCCGCTTTGAGTCCCC
>MTQE01001134.1:8843264-8861321 GCA_014337955.1 Aspidoscelis marmoratus | reverse complement strand
CCGCTTTGAGTCCCCTTAAATAGGTGAGAAAAGCAAGGTAGAAAAGCCAAGTCATCGTCTTCTTCATTTGCCACATAGTTAAAATGTCTACTGATGATTCTTCACTCATTCCTTCTAACTACAGATGGACTCCAATGGAAAACTCACCCCTGCTGTCCTCGGATGCAAGCAAGGGGACTGTTCTATATGAAAAAGTTCACGACACCTTGAGCAACCTCTAGTTTTGATCATATATTCACCTTAGTGCAGATCAGAGATTCTATGATTTCAGGAAGATCTAAATGCTTTTTTATATTGCACATAATTTTTGGCAAGGTTATTACTTCAATTTATAAATTGCTCTTCTCTTCGAATTCACTGAGCAGTTTGCACATAACATAAAATGAATGAAAACAAAACTTAAGCAAAAGCAAATTAGAAATCTTAGTTATGTTTGTCCTGCACGTAGCATAATAGCGGCTGGAATTACTAGTTATAACAGCTTTGGGGAGAGAGCAAAAACATGTTTTGATCAGGTCCAATACACTTATTGCTGGGTCAACTGTTTCTCCATCTCATGTGTTCATTAATAGTTAGCAAGGTAAGGTGGTGGATCTAGGGTGTTTTTCTACCGCAGCCCTTAGATCTGGATCTAAGGAATGGGCACATTCCTTAATCTGGATCTAGTAGATCCGGATTAAGGGAAGCACCCAATGTGTTTCCACAGGAGGCAAAGCTAACCCCCCTGCCGTGGAAACACCTTTGCACCCATGTGGGGAATCTAGATCAACCCCCAAGGGGTCGGTCTGTCACTCCAGGTGTCTCTGGGGAGAGGGGAGTGCGATCTCCGAAGTCCCTCCGAAGAGATCGCCAAGGACTTCGGAGAGGCTCTGGAGCTGTCCGTGCACTATTAGCGCAGACCACATGGACTCCCCTCTGAAGTCCCTCCAAAGAGATCAGCAGAGACTTCGAAGCCGCGCCGGAGTCCCTTCGAAGCGCCTCCGAAGTCTGCACTGATCTCTTTAGAGAGACCGGTGGCAAGACTCCGAAGTCCCTCCGAAGCGATCAGCAGAGACTTTGGAGTCTTGCCAGTGGTCTCTCCAAAGAGATCAGCACAGACTTCGGAGGCGCTCTGAAGGGACTCCGGAGTGGCTTCGAAGTCTCTGCGGATCTCTTCGGAGGGACTTCGGAATGATTTTGAAATGACTTCAAAATCACTCCGAGGCTGGGACTTCGGGACTCCCCCCCCCATGGGTGCATCCCCTCTCCCTAGCCTCCTCCAGACCCCAATGCCGGATTTTCTGGCAGAAGACCCCATTGTAGACCCCATTAATGGGGTCTACAGAAAATCCAGATTAAAGGCCAAAATGTACCCATTAGATATGGATTTCCCCCACGGCAGTGGAAACAATCAGGTCCCAAATGGGTGCCGTGGTGGAAACGGGATCATCCAGCTCACACCTAAATGGGTCCTTAATGGGTGCAAAAATGGGTACTTTTGACAGTGGAAAAACACCCCTAGTAGCCCTCAGTGCTACGTAAATTGTAATATGATATAGAACAGATTTGTCACCACAGACTGGAATCAAAGCCAACTGTAGTTCTCCAACAAGCCCATTTGGATAATGAAACATCCAAATAACAGATCGTTGCATTTCCCTATGGTTCAAACATACATTTAAATGGTGAAGCAAAGATTTGATAACTGCTGCTAAAAATTCTGCCAGTTGCCCTGACACTTTTGGGTGATGGGGTGGGATATAAGCCAAATGAGAAAAACAAATGACTTCTGAGTCTTCACAGCATGGTTATGTAGGGGTCCAGCAGCATAGAGGCAGAGCCCAGAACTTTAAATTCGTTTCCTCTTAAGCAAGAGAGGTGGTGAAGAAAGACTATGTGTCTCTGCTCAGAAATTAGCATTGCTAGGTAATACTGCCATGAGACGCAGCCATGCTTGGATCTGGTGTGTGTGCTGTACTAGATTCCAATATTGTGTAGCAGCATGGGATGGGTTTACAGGAAAGCGTGTTGCTTATTTAATGTAAACATCGACGTTCAGTTTCACCAGCTGTGGGCTAAGAAATTATCTTCTACAAGGTCCCTTCAATTAAGAGCTAGGCTGGAAAATGTCTGTGTCCTTGTACAAAACAGAACAGACAGGAAGTCATTGGAAAACAAAGCTTGTAATAATGAAAAAGACAGATTAATAAACCAATCACTTTTTCTCCTTTTAAAAACACAAGCCACATTAACTTTTTTTTTTTATACAACCATCTAGGAACTATGAAACAGTACCACATTGTGCATTTTTAAAAACCTACTTATCAAGAAAGTTAATTCCACACTTCAGAAAAATCTTATATCCATGGGGGAAGGGATGGAGAAGGAGACAGCTAATAGCGCAATCACGGATAACATTATCATGAGTCCAAGCAAGCCGCAGGTCTTTGTCCTCACCTTTTCCACTGACTCGGAACAGGAGTGGAGAAGGGGATAGAGAAAGTAAGAAAGTAAAGAGAAAAGCACCCACAAGAGGACTAAATCACGTTCCATAGTTACTTCTGACACCTACAGTTCAGGGCTTCATAGTATATAATAATTAATTAGACCGATACACTGGAAGGGAAAAAAGAAACAGGAATGACGCAGAGCAGTGCGAATGAAAAGGCAAAATTATTGCCATCTCTAAGCATCACCAGAAGAATCTACACACATTGGATTTATGGGGGTTTATGGTCTAGAATGGGCTCACCTACGTCCCTGTTTGAACACAAAAGAAATTACATTTCAGTCTAATTAGCACTGGCGGCTTCCTTTACGTTCAACTACCACCTGCAGTGCAAAACAAATAGTACAAAAATCCACCAGTTTCTTAATATCAGGCATTGGAAACAGGATTTACCTAATTACAAAACCTCCAGAAATGTTAGGATTCTTTTTACCCCCTGGTTACTTTTTTTTACATTATTAAATTATTGGAGTGGGTTTATCAGCAGGTGCAAAATTGTTGTGGACTTATCTTTCATGATGGCATGAGTTTCATTGTAAAGGAGCCGCATAAATGTGCTTTTCTTCCTGATACAATGGCATCTTTCTTCTCCTTCCACTTTTTTTAGCGATCAGCAGCAATTCCATCCCATATCCAGTTGATCAAGATATAGACTTCTCTAATATGGCTGCCCAATGCAGCAATTTGCTTACGTGGTCACATAATGTGAACACCTACCCTATTTGGTCAGGCACAGCACCTTGCTTTAAATCAATGACCTTAGTTCATTTCTTGGGCACTGATTTCACAAATGTCTGCCCTCCTCCCATTGACTCAACTCAGCATCATATGAGGGCCAGCAAGTGCAGGCTGAGAACAGACATTCCAATTCAGCGCTAGATGGGTCTCAGTTGGAAATATATGTCTTTCTTCATCAGTCTTAAAGAAGTAAATTATCACCTGGAATACCTGTAAGTGATTCGATCTGCCGGAGCTGAGTTTTTCTTTAAAAAAAATAAATAAACATAATGGCAGTGAAAATTTGTGGACCTCATTGGCAATGCTTCCACACAACTGAAATGCATGGGATAAAATGAAGTGGTTTGTACCTTTTAGAGTGGTCTATGAAGATCTAAACCAGAGGCTCTCAAAGTTGTCACTCTTCTTGGAGCCTTTTTGCCTATAGAATTGCAGTATACATTCACCTCCAGAGCATGAACAATTCATAAAGCAATGTGAACAAAAGTGATTGCATCCCACGGTCATTCTATTTGAATTGATTCAACAGATGAAGATTAATCATCAACAAAGTATTTTTCAGGGAAAGTATCTTTATGGAGCTTCTTGTAGTTGGGAAACTGAACCTCAAGAATCCCCAGGTCCCAGAACACAATTTGTAATAATTCATCTTCTAGGCAAAGAAGAGATTGTCCTCTAGGACTTATCAGCATTAAAGCTAAATCCAGAAGACCAGCTATCACTGAAGCTTCTAATGATGATGATGGAAACCAGAACCATCTAACACCTCCTGAATAGGACTTAACCTGCAGCAAGTTTTCTGAGAAGCCTTATTTTCTTATGCAGTCATGAAAAGAGATGAAATAAGAGGCAAAGTATGACAATTATAATTATTACTGTTAGGTATTATCAGAATGCAATAACTTTAGAAAAGCAGACATTCCTATTGTTCTTCATTACTTGGCAACCATTGTGGGGAATACTGTTAGAAAATGGCAGCATTCTTTGAATATGATACAAAACAACTTCCTTGTGATGGCGGAGAGGGGAAATCTATAAAAATGGGAATCACAACAGCAAAGCATTCTGTGTATTCTCATGGAAGATCATTTTATGGCAAAGCTGCAGATAAGAATAACCAAATTTAGAAAATGCTGAAACAAAATCAGGTAAATTGGTTACAGGCTTAGAGAAGCATAGTTTTATGCCCCCCTGTTGTTTCTAGTGACATATTTTACTGATTCTCTTTGCAAAAAAGCCTAATTAGCAGAGGCTAAAGTGGGATGAGTGAATATACCATACACAACCACCAAACCTCTGCAAACACATCTTCCATTCCAAAGCTACGGACATCTCCAGTAGCACAGAAATTTTGACAACACACAGTCTTTTTACATCTTTCCTTTGGGAAGATGGGCGCAACGTCCTGGCTATCCCAATGTGCCATTTTTGAACCAACTGTTTCTTTCTCTTTGGTCAATTTCGGCAACACTGCCAATTTGGTATAATCGAAAAATGTAAAGTAATAACCATGTTGCGGTCTCCTAGTCCGCATTTACAATGAACTGTGCAGCTTTACCAGATAAGTATTAAAGTCTTCCTTTTCAATGTTTATTTAAAGATCTGAAGTAGGAGCATCAGTGATACCTCGAAATCTCTAGTTTATAGGTTGCTTAAAAAGAACCCCATCCCTTACTACTGACAAACTCATGCCTTTTAACAGTGCAAGTAAATACATTGTTTGTGGGTCAGCAAACCAGGAAACTTCAGCACTGTTGTGGGACATCAATTAGGCTTTATAGCAATCCAATTATTGCAGGAAACTCTAAAGTTTGTGAAGCTTCGGAATATTATCTGTCACAATGAACAATGATTTTTTTTTTATCCTGCATTTAAAAAAATTAAAGCTGCAAAGCAAAGATTATTTCTCAGTACCAGAATTACAAATATACTACCCACAAGAGTGGCTGACTTGGACAAATTTTAAATTTACATTACATCAAATTGAATTTCACCACTTTCCAATTAACAATAAAAAGAGCTTCTCTCAGGTCACTGATGCTTGTGTTTGACCACCATTACTTTTTGTGCTATATATATATCTCCAGTGTATTATTGCCTCTGATAACTAGGATTTTAACCATTCTGCTGATTGGTCAACTTATACTCGCTGTTTGACCAAGTGTGATACCTTATTGCAAAACGATTCATGGACATTTTCAGCTCCACTCCTAACTCCAGGCTCTAGCGTTTCCCTTTATTCTGAGCTCAGTGGCCACTGAGATCTTCTAGTACGAGAATGTTCCTATTCAGTCCTCATGGTGCCACATTCCTTTCCCAGTAGTCCTTCCATACAAATTAAATAAGCATTTCAAACACTGCACTGTTTTTGTGCCAAGAAATCCTAGCCGACACTTTCTTTTGCCCAGACTAGTATAGTTTGGTTAAATCAATCCTTTTACATTGCTTATTTTAACACTGATTATGTGGTTTAAAATTGAAACCAAAATGGGCTCTCAGAATAAAACAGAAGAAACCAACTCCCTCCCCCAAATATCCTTAATTTTTAATTTAACTGCAAATAAGCCACGGCTAGGCTGGAAGGCTCCTGGAATCCAAAGGAAGGTTTGCTAAAATGTATTTTATCAGATGTAGAATCCATTATCAGCACACTGTTCAATATTTTTCCACCAGGATTCCCACTTCACAAATTTCTTTACTACTGCCAAATTTCTTTCCTAGACCTTCTCTGATGTTAAAACCTCCTGTTAATTCCCAGTAATTTTTTTTCTGAACAACACAAAATAACAATGATTCAAAGGGCCAACAGATGCCAGATAAAAAACCTTGATGTTACCGTGAATTATTTTGCTCTAGTAACATATTCAAATCTCTAGTTACTCTGAGCTAGAGGCACGTTTTATATACTATTTCTTCAAGACGGTAATTTCTGTTCGAAATATATTTTGTGAGTAGAGTGGAAAGATGGGCAATGAGCACGTTAGTAGGGATGTGAAAAATGTTAAGGGGGAAGAATCCTCTGCTTAAAAGTCTGTCTCTGATCCGAAGATCCAGGCAGACCCCAAAGAAGGAAGTAGCTAGCAAGAGGTTATCGCTTGAAAAGGCCAAAAAAGACGCGTCACAGACTTTGCTGTGGAATTTTAGAATAGAGACAAAGTTGAGGAAACTCAAAGCAGATTCCCTAATATACGGAGTTGGCCTCAAACATGTACACACTCTGTAACAGCACAAATAAGATTTGATTTGCTAACATTAAGCACAAATGCTTGGCATACACAACACAGGCTTGCAACTACGAGGGGTAGATATGGTCATCTTTGACATTCATGCTGCTCTATCCTATGGCTCGGGAGGCCAACGTGGATTCTTTTAAAAGATAATCAAGCTAGAACTTCCTAAAGAATTTGCTGAGCTGTATGTCCATCTACCCGAAGTCCAATTCCCAGTGCCACTGATAATACTTGAAGAAGTCAGGCAGGGCACTAAGCTATAAAATGAAGATTTGGGGTAGATAGCTTTCAAAAAATTAAACTAAAGCTAACCTGAGGATGGTCTTGGCCAGTGATTGTCAGAAGAATTTTTGCCAAAGTTTGGCAAAGGTTTTTATTTTATTTTTATTTATTTTTAAAAAATGATTTTAAAAGCCCTTTCTATTACAATACCAACTTCCTCAGTCTTTGGAGGCTATGCAGCCTCTCACCTGTTAAGCGACAAGCTTCTGAATATCTTCCTGAACGGCACATAAACTGATGTACGCATCACCTTCATTCGCCACAAGGTGAATAAAGTGAGTATTTTCTCACTCAATCCAGAAAGGTTTTCTTTCCTTTTAATCTAGCTAAAATGAATAGAATAATGCAGGAACTCCCTATACAAAAGTAGGATGGGTGTCACCCTGGAGACTCAGTTCATTAACCTAAAAATCATTCTTAACCTACAAACTAAGGTCTTTTTTGCATGCTTCATGTGGGCAACTGCACAGGATTAAGCTTTCACTTTCCTCCATCAAAAGCAGTAAGATCATGTCTACTGTATCCACATCGTGACATAAAAGAAATCAATAACCAGCCAAGAGAAAGAGCCGGTGAAGAAGGTGCCCAGGTTTCTGAGGGACCAGCAGTAGCAGCAGCAGCAAGTAAAAACAACAAGAAAAAACTTTGGTTTAAAATAAATCAAAAGGAAAAGAAAAATATAAGCGGGTCAAACTGGTGCATGTTCTCTCAAAGAGGTATTTTAAAAGGATTGAACCCTGCAGCAGGAGAATTCAGGACCTACATCTTCTTCCCCAACCCCCCTCCGCTTGCCTTGCTTTGAGAGAGTTACCATCCGCATTGCACAGGACTCAAAATCATTCTCATATGGTTGTTAACTAGTATAAATAATGTGAAAACTATGTGCAACAAATACATCATATTCTCAAAAAAAATTATAAGAAAGTTACATCAAATTAAAAAGTAGCTTCGTGAATGAAGGTACTGCTCTAAGTGCACTTTCCCGGCAAGTGCGCCCAGTGCCGTGGCGCTGGATATGAAGGAAAACACCAAAAACCAGAGCGCGGGCCAAAGTTAAAAATATTTGCAAGTCCAGTTTCAACCAGTCAAAACTGGGCTGAGCAGAGACTGAGTTCTCAGTAGAGTCCCACTAGGGAGTCCTGATGATGCCTCTTCATCCAGGTTTATGTCCTTGTAGAGACTGTAAACAACCTTTAAGACAGTTCCTTCCTTAAGTGTCCCTCTGATTGGCAAAACGAAGTTACATCTTTATTGTAAAACAAAATATTGAATTAAAACCAGAAGAAAACAAAATAAAAACACAGTGAGCTTGTTGGAGTCCATAGGATCCGGTCCAGAAGAGCTCAGAAGGTGTGTTCGTATTTTTCTCCTGTTTTCAGCTGGAACTATACCCAAGTTGGATTGATTTTTGGAAGGGGGGGAGGGAAAGTAATAAAGCAAGAGAACACAATGGATGTGGAAACTGGATCTGCGGGTAATTCATGTGTTTGCTTCATCGTCTGTGTCTTCAATTAACACCTTGGTGTCACGAGATTTGGATCTGGCAAACAAAATAAAACACCGCTGAAAAAATGTTGCCATATAATAATCAAACATTATATATAGTGTCTTTACCCCTCCCACATATACAAATATTTATGGCACTGAACCTTCAGTACATACTAAGAGTTTTTCTGCTGAGGTGTTGTTGTTGTGTGCCACCACATTATGGCTGACTCCTGATTGACTGCATGATATTTACTAGCACAAATGAAGCAAAAAAGCCAAACCACTTACAGGAAAATCAAAGCATACATGGCCTTATTGGACTCATAAGAGAAGCAAAATAATGTGATAGACAACCTTTTTTCTAAGCTTACTTATTTCACAGATTATGATTGTACTCATCTAATAGTTAAGCCTGGAATGACTAGTTCCAGCATTTTTGTAAATAATAATCTCATCTATCTTATATAAATCTTCTCGTCATGGTGCTATGAATGAGAAGGAAGCAAAAATGTATCTGTACGGTTACTGTTAGGGTTGTGCATGGATATTCATAACGTTCGTTATTTGTATGAATTCGGACATTCGTATATGGATCAAAGGTTACGACATTCGTACATTAACATTTGTACGAATATGAATGCTTTGGAACATTTGCACAAACAAGTTGTACATTTGTTAAACTGGGGATATGCATCAATACGTATGCATTCGTATCTGATACATATCTGATATGTATCCAATACATATGTGTTGATATAGAAGAAGGAGGAGGAGGAGGAGGAGACGAAGAAGAAGAAGAAGGAGGAGGAGAAGGAGGAGGAGGAGGAGGAGAAGAGAGTTGGCTTTCCTACCCTGCTTTTCTCACCCATTTTAAGGGGACTCAAAGTGGCTGACAAAACTTTCTATTCTTCTCCCCACAACAGAAGACCCTGTGAGGTGGGTGGGGCTGTGAGAACTCAGAAGAGAGTTGTAACTAGACCAAGGTCACCCAGCTGGCTTCATGAGGGATGGCAGAATTGAACCTGGTATTCCCAGATGAGAGTCTGGCTCCCTAACTGCTAGACCAAAGATATTATGTATCCAATATTACGCGTTCATACAGGATATGTATTCAGGATCCATATCCAGGATCCCAATGCATTTGTATCAGATATTCATACAAATACATTCATACCGAATAGAATGCTATCACATTCAAAAGGGATCTATTTGAATGAGTATGAATTTTCTAACATTCGATTTGTTACAAGTTGAATGAATGCCAAAAAAAAAAAAAAAACCATTTGTGCGCATCTCTAGTTACTGTTCCTCATTTCTGCCACACATATATTGTGCTTTGGATCAAACTACATCCATGGCCAATCACAGACAGTGGTAGTGGGAGATTCTAATCTAACTTGACACCCTGGGAACTCACTTGTGGGATTCCTCAGGGGGTCAATCCTATCTCTCATGCCCTTTAATATCATCAGGAGAATACAATGTATTCCCAGGAACTGCCACATGGGTGATCTACACAATCTACACATGACTTTTCTTGACAAAAATTATGTAATGTTATTTGCAAGATGCCTATCTGTTTTGAGTCAGAAATTCCATAATTTTTTGTCCTGTTCATTACTTTTTGATCTTGTGATTCTCCCATGTTTTGCTACAGATGAGCAAAAGCTAATTCAGACAGCTAATTTCAAACAGCTATTTCGTATTTGTATGTGGTTGATATTATCTGCTTGATGGATACTTATTTATAACTTTCCCCTTTTCTATTTGGTAGTTTAATTCCTTCAGTTTTCCCCATTATTCCTCAATTAATGTTAGTCGGACTCCTATATCAGCTGATCTTGTAACCATGATTCCACTTGAATGCAGTGACTGGACCAACCTCCCCCATCACTGCCCTTAAGTCTACCTGAGGCTTCCTGGAAGCTTGGGACAGTGAGATATAGCAGGAAATCATGCAAGGTTTCTCATGATTCCTGTGAAATCTCATGGGTTGAAATATCCACAGTTTTCAGTAACCACAGCAGGGCCAACTATATTCTTATGCAGATTAATCTTGAAAAGGCTATACATACTGTCCAGCTAATACATACTGTGAAGCAAGACGCGGTCTATGTAAAGACACACTCTGGCTACGCTTCCAGGCTCGGTTTTTCTGGCGATTGCGGACACCATCCTCCTGGTCCATCATCTGTTCAAGCAAGGTTTGATCATCTGCATTCAAGGGTGCCACTGAGATATCTCGGACGGCTCGGAACTCACCACAGTTGTTCAGGTGCTCATTCTCCAGTCGGAAGAAATTCCATACAAACCTCCTGTTGTACAGAAAACACGATAAGCAAGAAAACACGCCCCAAATATTTTTTAAAAATATATTTACAATGGCAAAACCAGAAACAAAACATGAAGCAAAAGTGAAACAAGAAATCCTCTTGTATATTAAAATCTTCCACTCTCTGAAAGAGTTAATAAAGAAAATTAACACTTGCCATCCTTTTGTTAGAATGCCATTCCTGTATAGTCATCCCTCACGTATCAAGGTGGTTCTGTTACCCAGAAACCAACATGTTGCATATATCACATAAAAGGAAGGTGGACATTTTCCAGCTTGTCTTAACTCAGTGATGGCCAACCTATGACATGCGTGTCACAGGTGACACGCCAAGCCCTTTTGGGTGACACACATGGTCACCCTGGTACCTGGGCCTGTAGTGCTTGCTTGTTCTTGAAATGTACAAAATACCAACTTTCAATTGAAGATCTGGCAAACGAAATTCAGCAACAAAAGTCACTAATGTAAAGAATCATTTGTTTTTGCTTTTAATAAAATACATATATCAAAAATATAACCTTTTTACTAGAGCTACAAATATCACAAAATTATGGATTTTTCTAGATGTGACACACCACCTGAGTTAAGCTAGGTTTTCCTGCAAATTTTGACACACCTAGCTCAAAAGGTTACCCATCACTGTCTTAACTGCTAGTATCCAACAGTCTTCTATCGTGTGGCCTTTGTGTTATGAAAGGCAGTTTCAATTTGCTTCCCATAGATAAATAAAAACGCACTGCACAAGGACTATGGTACATCATGTATATCAAAAGACTTGTAGTTTTGAAACTTTTAAACTGTG
The DNA here is from genome assembly GCA_014337955.1 of Aspidoscelis marmoratus. Classification (NCBI taxonomy): domain Eukaryota; kingdom Metazoa; phylum Chordata; class Lepidosauria; order Squamata; family Teiidae; genus Aspidoscelis; species Aspidoscelis marmoratus. The sequence goes on along the minus strand of MTQE01001134.1, from coordinate 8,849,961 downwards.
CATTTCATTTTAGTAGGAAACTGATTTAGTGGAAATTCTTCTTTTGTACTTGTTGGACATTGTGGGTAATAATACAACAGTATAAAATGGCAGGGGGAAGAGTTATTTATATGGCAGGTTTACCATTTTAGCATTCTGTTTTGGCTTGAAATGCACAACTGTTTAAAAAAGGCCATCACAGATATTCTTGCACACTGGGGCTATAAGAATGGAACCTCTTTTTGCGTGAAGATCTGAAAATTCTTTGAGTAAAAGGAAGAAACGGAAGACTGCAAGGGCATTTTACTCAACCTAGAAACATAAATGTGTGTTTTCTGTCAACAGATGTGCTATGTTATCGGTCCTCCATTCCAGTAATCAGTTAAAAAGAAGTTTCAACTATTTGGTTGAATGTTAATGAATTATTTGAACCCAGTAAGCATCTCAGTAGGAAAAAACATTAGAGATTTTAAAAGATTATTCCTTGTATTTCTTTAAGTAACTCTTCCCTTTCAGAAAGGGTTTTAGAACTTACACTTGGCAGCCAAAGATAAAAAATAAATTCTCAGTACAATGAATCCGTATGATATAGTGAAGCAGAAAATTTAAAGAACTGTCTCACTTAATCATAACCTTTATCAGTACAGCCTACCTCACAGAATCACTATAAAGAAGTACTAATAGGCGTAGTATGTGTAGTAATGGTAATTTCTCAGCCATTTAAGGGGACTCAAAGCGGCTGACAAAGCTTTCTATTCCTCTCCCCACAACAGACACTGAGGCAGGTGGGGCTGTGAGAGCTCAGAAGAGAGCTGTGACTAGCCCAAGGTCACCCAGCTGGCTTCACGGAGGAGTGTGGAATCAAACCTGGTGACTATAAGATATGAGTCCAGCACTCTAACCACAAGACCAAACTGGCTCAGCGATGTAACTTTTCTGGAAGAGAAATAGATTCAAAATACTGTAATGTCTCACTGAGAAAGATACGGCCTAAAAGAGAGGTTCTCAGGGCTCCATCCTTCCAGATGTTGCAGAGCTACAACTCACATGGCCGACATGCAGGGAGCACCCAGGCAGATATAGAAGGATTTGCTAACTCTGACAGCCACAACCCGGAGAACACCTAAAAAGGTAAATAGCAATTTGCCATTTGCTTCTGATGGTTACTAACAATGGCAAATCATGCTGTGAACTGATGTGTTTTCTATGCTTAATGCATATACTTTACAAGTGTTCCCCTTGTGCTGGCCATCAGAATACTTGTGTATCTCCTGAGGTACTCCAGATGAACTCACCATGACCACTGTGATCCTGGGACTTCTAGGCCCTAAGTTATGGATCCTAAATATCCATGAACAAGATTCTGTACTTTCTGCAGAATGCAGCATTATAATTCTCTATATCAACTCACTCAACAGTTAGGCAGATTTTGGGAAGAAAGGCAAGAACCTAGGAAGTATCATTTGAAGGAAAGAACCCTTCCTGCACTGGGCCTTATTCTGAACTATACTCCAGAATAGGGACCTACCATTTGCATGCTTCCGCAAACTATGGCATCAGCATGCAGATGGCAGGTTCCTATGCTGGTACATAATCCAGAATAAGGCCCAATACAAAAAGAGACAGGAACAAAGAAAAGAGAGAAGAATACTACCAGAAGTCACTTTTGATTTTTAAGGATCACTATTTGTAAAAAAAATTGTTCTTCAGAACTATAATTGTGGAACAGTCTCTAACATCAAAGAGAACTGGAAACACCGTAGGCACACTTGAAAATTTGGGACTGTTTCACTTATTCGGCTGAATTCTGCAATAAACTTTATGTTTGTATTGTTGTGGCCTGCCCTAGGACTCTTGAGTGAAGGGTGGGATATAAATACTAAAAAATAAATAAGAAATCAAATAACCAAGTCCTAGTAATTACCGGAAAACCTCAAGTGGTGCAAACACAGTAGCAATGATATCTCCGACATGAGGGTGGATTTTCATGGTAGTAAGAGAAATTTGGATAGTCCAAGCAAAACGTAGAATCACATCTTCTACAATGGCACAGTAATAATAGGCCTAAGAAAAAAGACAAAATGGGGAACAATTTTCAAGCAAAATTACAGTACAAAAGAAAGAACTATCTAACCCTCAGGTCTGTTTCCAAAGCATGCTTATTCTACACTCCATGCAGAAACTAAGAAAGACAGATTCCTGTCTTAGCGTAAGTGCTGTATTTCTAAGAAAAGTTCTAACAAATTATTGATCAAAGGAATAATTACTGCACTAAATGAATGACAAGATCTTTCTTTTTAGGGTTTGGTAGTGAGCAAGGATCCCTAGAGCTTAGTTGGTGAGTGCTTTCTAAATCCCATTACAGTACAGCTAGACAGTTTATAAAATGCTGGGATCTACCCTTTTACCCCATAGCTATACCACACAACTCCATGTTTGCAAACAAGAAGCTATTATGAATAACAAATGCTCTTTTAAAAGATTCAACACATTTAAAACAATATCCCAATTATTAAAATAAAAGTATCTTCAAGTGGGGGTGAATGTATCTTCTTTAAACACCACTGTGTTTCAGATGTGACTTTTTTAGCTTAAAATTATCGATCATCAGGAAATATTCTCACAGTGCGTGTGCCAACAATGTCAAGTCTCTTAAGAGCTTTTAGCAATCTTTATGAAAAGAATATGCATACACACTTTTTGTGGATAGACAATCTCTTCCCGCAGAAAAGTATTTTCACCAGCATTCTTGTCAAAGAGACCCCAATCCATCTTTAAGTCCCAGATGAGCGTGTAGCAGGAACTGATGAAATAGAAGATGATCCACAGATAGAAGAACACTTGAGAGTCGCTGTGCATTCGATCTAAGAATAAAAAAGTATTCAATAAAAACTTAATGTATACGGAAGAGAATTCATCTAAGTCTCTTGAGTTAGATTGTGCCCACTCATGGGTTCTAAAACGCTGACTATAAAAAAAACACTGGTTATTTACAACATTTAAGTGGTATTGTAAAAGGCATATCCTGAAAATATATGCTATTAAAAAGTGAAATAGGAAATTGTAATCATCAATGTTATTCTCTTCCTAAACTGAAAATATCTATATTTGTTTGTGTGCTTAAGTAATAATTCAATTTTAAGAGAGTTATTGGGGATGTGTATGTATGTTAGCTAGGACTTGATGGTTTAAAATTTTTATTCTTTTGATTTGAAAGATTATTTCAGATATAAAACGAACCTTTGTCACTTAAGCCAGCAGATCCCAATCCAATAGACTCGACTTAAGCAGAACTCCCTTGTGTAGGAAGGAAATAAATGCTAGACAGCGTTACAGGACAGATATATTTTGGTTTACCTTTCTATTTCAATTTGTTCACTAAATTTATCATCTTCTGTTAAGAACAATGTTCCCATCATGGCTGGTTGTACTTAAACAACACAGTAAGCAATAAACATTCAAACAGTGAATTCATAAAAAACATCAGGCCATAAAACATAAGAGCTGTAAACACAGCTGCTGAATACTGATTTCTCTGGCAGGGAAAAGACTTCGCCACCAGTATTTCTTCCAGGCCAGCTTCCTAAGAGAATTGTTCTAAATGCAAAATGTCAATGCAAAAGGTACAAAGAAAATCAGACCTCAAGGCTGAGAAATTCGGATAGTATGATCTGAATAAATTCACATCCAGTGAAAAATCCTTTAAGACAGCCAGGTACCCTACACAATCACTATACAGAATAAGTGAATAATTATAAAAGTTTCTACAGAAATGCAAATCTTGCTCTTAGTATTACATCACTGATGTGGCTGTTATTCCCATTTTGTCCAATAGATGGAAGCAAATGCTTTCAGAAATAAGAGGAAAAGAACAGCAGTGATGGTCAAGTACACAGAACTTACTTACATGGTCAAAAGTTGGCTCTTAGCACTATAAATAAAATCCTTGCTGTAATTCAGGTAAAGTTATGAAGTGATCTGAAACTTCAGTCACAGGGGGAAGGAACGTACTGTGCCACCAAAGGACTAATTCTGGTTTATGCTTTTACGAAACAAACCCACTTCTTCATTATAGGATCACAAAAACCCAAAAGCGTTAAGGAAAATATTGTATAACCAAACATCAAAGCTGAGATTAGCATTTCATCAACAGTTTCACATACTTTTTAAAAAATCACCCTGCTGTAGACAATTTTAAGGGTGCCAACTAGCAAAGGAACAACCATGATCCCATATGATATTGTTAATACAGCCAGTGTTATCACCTGGACCTAAGATGGAACAACTTAATGAAAATATGAAGACCGTTTTTCCATACACAGTCAAAGATCCAGATTTTCAAGATCCAGATCATTGAGATGGGATCCTCCTGGAGATCTGGATCTTGAAGTTGCCTGAAGACCCCACTGTGGACACTTTTAATCAGGTCCACACGAAATCCAGATTTAAGGGCCTGAAGGATCCATTAAATCCAGATTTCCCCTGCCCTCATGGGGACAGGGCCTTGCAGAAGGGCCCTTCAATGGGGTCCAGGTGGGGACAGGGCCTTCCCAATTGATACCAATCAGATACTAATCGGGTTCCTAATGGGGTCTTAGAAGGGTTCTAAGCTCTAGTGGGAAAATGTCCTAGAACAAACAATATTGGTATCTTAAGGCCATCCTCAAATTGCATTTGAATAATTTTTAGATGTGTTGACAGAAAAAAGGGCAGCCAATTCCAAGAAAGCAAAGGGATAGCAGAGGACTCATTCTTGTGATGCATTAGCAATCAAGCTTGAAGGTGTTAATTTGAATAAGCATCTCTATATATCCAAAGGTCATAATCTTCTTCAAAACTAGTAGGGCTGAGATATGCACTCTTGTTGAGTTACTGACTTGGGTTAATAATTTACAATTAGATTTCACCAAAAAAATAGGGAACCCGGAAGCTCCTCTAGAAAAACAACCCATGTAATAAAAAGCTACTGATTCCTCACCTCTTGGATTGTTTGCCTACAACGCTGCCACCTCATTTCCCCAAGCTGACTTTTGAAAGCTCCCGTCTGCTACCTTTCTTCTCCATTGTTTCTCCTCATTAGTATTCAGGTGATGTAGCACCAAGATGTTGCTTTAGGCAAGCAATTATATCTCAATTTCCACAAGCAAAACGTAAGAGTTCACTTAAATTATGTTTGGAAGACCAGAAAAATCAAGGCATTGGTATTCCAGTCAGAGCCCTCAAGCAGTGCATGTTTGCTTCAATTGCAAAAAAAAAAAAAAAAAAATGAAACATGTTGCATATGTTTATGTTAATATCTGTTCATATCTGTGGAGAATATTCTGATATTTTTACACGTTATAAAGCATCAAAAGGAATGGCAGGAAGTTGAAATAGCAGATGAAAAGCTGTTGGGCTTAATACCTGCTACACATTTTCAGTTCAGCTTACAACATGACAGGATTTCTTTGCCTCTCATAAATTCTGTGGTAGCATTTGACTGGTTTTTCAAAATGAGACACTTCAGGGTAATTTATTTCAGTTAGTACACAAGACATTTCGCATTTGTAATATATAAGCAACATGTAAGTAATATGATTATTTATTTTATTTAAATCCCGCCCTTCTCCCAAGATGGGTCCCAGAGGGGCTCACAAAACTAAAATTCCACTGAAAACAAAAACCCATAATACAAACATCAAAATAAAATTAAACTGTCGTTACAGTTACAGTGAGGCAAAAAAGTATTTAGTCAGCCACGAATTGTGCAAGTTCTCCCACTTAAAAAGATGAGAGAGGCCTGTAATTTTCATCATAGGTCTACTTCAACTCAGAGAGAAAGAATGGGTGGAAAGAATACAGGAAATCACATTGTCTGATTTCTAATGAATTCATTAGTAAACTCCTTCGTAAAATAAGTATTTGGTCACCTTCAAACAAGCAAGATTTCTGGCTCTCACAGACTTTTAACTTCTTCTTTAAGAGTTTCCTCTGTCCTCCACTCGTTACCTGTATTACTGGCACCTCTTTGAATTTGTTATCAGTATAAAAGACACCTGTCCACAACCTCAAGGAGTCACACTCCAAACTCCACTATGGCCAAGACCAAGGAGCTTTCGAAGGGCACCAGAAACAAAATTGTAGACCTTCACCAGGCTGGGCAGACTGAATCTGCAGTAGGCAAGCAGCTTGGTGTGAAGAAATTAACTGTGGGAGCAATTATTCGAAAATGGAAGACATACAAATTGATAATCTCCCTCGAACTGGGGCTCCACGCAAGATCTCACCCCGTGGTGTCAAAATGATCACAAGAATGGTGAGCAAAAATCCCAGAACCACAGGGGGACCTAGTGAATGACCTTCAGAGAGCTGGGACCAAAGTAACCAAGGCTACCATCAGTAACACACTACACCACCAGGGACTCAAATCATGCAGAGCCAGATGGGTCCCCCTGCTTAAGCTAGTACATGTCCAGGCCCGTCTGAAGTTTGCTAGAGATCATTTGGATGATCCATAAGAGGATTGGGGAATGTCATATGGTGAGATGAAACCAAAGTAGAACTTTTTGGAAAAAAAGCTCAACTTGTCATGTTTGAAGGAGAAAGAATGCTGAGTTGCATCCAAAGAACACCACACCTACTGTGAAGCATGGGGGTGGAAGCATCATGTTTTGGGGCTGTTTTTCCGCAAAGGGACCAGGACGACTGATCTGTGTAAAGGAAAGAATGAATGGGGCAA
>MTQE01001134.1:8826154-8839934 GCA_014337955.1 Aspidoscelis marmoratus | reverse complement strand
CCTCCCTCAGAGATGCATTCACTACCTCCTGGATCCACCCGGTCATACCTAGTCGGCTAGTCTTTATCAGCCATGAGGGGAAGGGATCCAGAGAGCACGTTGTCGGCTGCACCCCTGCAAGCAGCTTGTCCACATCCTAAGGCTGCAACAATTTTACATCTTAAGTAGCGATTATACTGAACTGGTTTATAGAACTGCACCCTTCCACAAAAATTATTATAAGATAAAGGACTTATGAGAATGCAATTTCTGAAAAGAAAACTATACTGAGCATTAATCTCTAAGTATGAACTGTTCTCCATAAATTGTACTAAGCACAACCAATATTCCCTCAACAAGCAATTAACAATGAGTTAAAAATATAAAAGATATTTGAACTCTTTGAAAAACATGAAATACAGCTACTTGTGTATCCTTTTAAAAAGGAGAAACATTATACAGACCAATACCTTTAATACTAACAGCTAATTCTGGTTAACTTTCAGAATTTTATTTCTTCTTCACTGTAAAAGGGAACATTACTGGAAAGAGATATCTACAGCATAACACTGTTATGATAGAATTTGCTTACTTTACTGAATCATAAGGCAAATAATATATTCTGTTTACTGCTGCCTGAAGCAAGCAAAACAAAACAAAAAAAATCAATATCTTGTACTACTAAAGAACTGATACAAAGCACAACAGCCAAGATAATCCATACTAGGCAGACATGTTATTGCAGTGAACTGGGTGTTCTGATTATTGTTAAAGTCCTGGTAACAAAGAGACGAAAAATTTGGCAGGGTTATCAAAAAGCTGCTGTAAATTTACGATATGCTAAAAGGACTGTGTCTTACAGTACAGCTTACCATTGATTTTGTACTACTCTACATTAGGGATGTGCACAAATGTTCTAAACATTTGAAATTTGATCAAATTCGATTGAATGTGGACATTCAGATTTGAAGAGCATGTCTACACATTTGAATTTAAACATTCAAATCAATTTCAAATGTTCCAAAACATTTGTTCGAATGATTCAAAACACTGGAATGCACAGATACGTATGTATTACATATGTATCTGTATGAATCTTGTAAGTAACTGTATGCATTTGCACTGATAGTACGGGACGAAAATGGGATGCATACAGGATAAAATGGGAAGAGTATATGGACACATATAACACATATGAATGTTGTCGATATTCATATCTACAAATACGAATGTTGTCCAGATTTGTCTCTTCAGATATGAATCTAACATTCACACAAATAGATTCAAGTGCATTCGATTCAAATTGGATTTTGTTGCATTCAGATTGTAAACATTCAAATTGAATCGAATGTTTGGATATTCATTTGATTCAAATGCAAAAAACATTCGTGCATATCCCTACTCTAGGTATCAAAGTCAAAAGCTTTGCATTCATCCAACAATGCTAAGTTATGGGGAATTCACTCTGTTTTATAATCAGTTTCTCAGACCTGAAGAATAAATGTTTACTGCCCATATTGTGACAACATTATCTCATTAAACTAGCCTCTGGCTGAAGGTAAAGAGAAAGAAATACAAATAAAATTGGGCGGGGGGTGGGGGAGAGATGTGAGTTCCATAGCCCTAGCTATGGGTTGAATAGATATCCTGCTAAACCAAGATGACTGGACAGAGAGCTGGTTCATTGAGTATATGTTACAGTTTCAGAAATTAACAGAATGGTTCTTTTCATGATGGGACCAGGATATAATTACCAGGAACTCTCACTTTCATGTTCTATGTAAACTAGTGTTCCTGGCTCAGTGTCACTAAGCCACCGACTGTAAACCATGACTCCTGTATATTAGGCAGGAAAGCACAGTCCCTTGGTTTACATATAACAAACTTATAGATCACAAAGGAACAGAAAAAGTGACAAATAAATATTATCTAATATATTCCTCTCTGCAAAGCTCAGGTTAACTCCTCTGAAAAAGATTGTGGAGCCTTAAAAGCCAACCTATCTCCAATCAACAATTATTCTCACTTTCCTCTAAAGTCTTAAATCTTGCATGACAAGTAGTGACGGAAAGAACAAAGTCTAGAACTCTGCCTTGCAGGGTTTCTGAGCCTACTGGCATAGAAAAGCAGGACACCAAAGAAATATGCTGGATAAAGGCAACGACGACATTAGAACAGAATGAGAAAATTGAATTTTGGTTTCTTGCCTCCTGATTTTAGCAACCTATCTTCCATTAATTTATTCTCTACTATGGGCTGGATTCCTACAGCTTCCCTTTTCTCTCCTAATCCATACATTTCTGGGCCTACTAACTCTAGGTGGTTCCAAAGCAGTTCTCATTCCTTCCTTTGTAAAGTCCTGGTAAATCACCTCCTTTGGTTTTCTGTGTGATCATTCTTTGCTCTATCCCTAACTTGAAAGTGCACATAAACATGGTATTTGAATCCCTTGTAAACTGTATTGCAAAATTAATTGGAAAATGAAGCAGAAAATGGATTTTCCAGAGCAGCCATAAAAGAAGGATTAATTCTCAACGATTATAAGCCCCCATCCTGCAAAGTTAAGTGCTTGCTATGATGGTAACAACTGCTTAGGGTTTACAAATTTAAATTAATACAAACAAGCTAAATGAATACCAAATGTTGTAGAAAAATTAAAACATTTCATTCCTGAAACACTTAAAAAAACAGATTTATGTCAGCACATCCATCAGTTATATCCCTTTGAAAACAATTCACTACCTCTAGTAATTGGCTTTAGTTCTATTCCCTGCCGCCTTGTCCCCATCCAAATAAATTCAATACGGATTAGAAGATTTCCCTTAGGAGTTCCTAAGAACTGACAGCTTAGCATGTTGGATCCTCTGTTCATACCTGATATGCTGGTCCTTTCTGGTCTCCACAGGGCTCACTGGCAGACCGTATTAAGTAATATAAACAGCATTTATCAGACTTTGCTGGGATTACAGCTATTAAAATTAAATCAGTCTTGAGTTACACCAGCGGAAAGCATATTATTGTAAGAAGGCAGAAATTCCAATCCCTTTCCCTATCATGATGGAGTTCCCAGTCTAATTACATTAAGAAGCCTATGATATTCAAAGAAAGATACAAGCATGAGAGGTCTGTCTAAGAAGGAGGTAATTTATGCAACCATATTATTGCAAATTTATTAGAATAAAATGGCCATGTAAATCTTTTTTATTCTGGTTGCCTTTTCATCAGGGAGAAATATTGTGCTACTGATATTTTAACCTAGTACCATGCATCTGTTAGTGAATGACTGTATGCTAGAAGCAATATTTGTGCGTAGATATGGGGGTTGGGGGGTTGGAGGAAGGGTTGCTTGGAAAGCCGGTGAATTAATAACACATAACCCTCACACTGTGCAGTTAACAGGATGCTCAGTTCCTCTCCACCTGGATTACTTGGTTGCTTGCTTCAGATATGTATAAACAGAGCAAACAAGAAAGTGCTAAATAGGGTAAACAACACAGTGTAGCGGTTGTGCCTTAAAATGTCCAGGGTGATCAAATAACAAAGAAAAATACCTTGAGCTTTTAGGTTTACTTCTCATCTTTTGTATTTCATATGTGATGTGAAAATACACAGAGAAGAGGGTTAACTACTATCTACAATCAGGTATATATGTTGCTTTTGCTAACTTAAAGCGTGAGGTGGCTGCATCCTGAAATTTCTGAAGGAGATAATTTTATCTTGTTTCTCAGACAATGTTTTCCTAAGCGTAGGCTGATGATCAAGTATTTCTTCACCCAGAGGGTCACCAGTTTATGGAATTTGCGGCCGGAAGAGGTGGTAAGAGCTACCAGCCTAGATGGCTTTAAGGAGAAAGGCTAGACAAATTTGTGGATGACAGATGTATCAATGGCTACTAGAACAGATGCCTAAGAACACCTTTCAGGCTGAGGGGACAAGCAGGATGCTTCCAAGGCCATTTGCTGGGATTTGAGAGCAGGAGAAGGTTTGGCCTTGTCTTTGCTTGAGATAATTGGTGGGCCACTGTGTGCGACAGGATACTGGTCTATGGCCTGATCCAGCAGGGCTCCTCTTATGTTCTTAAGTTCTTATTTAAAGAGAAGAAACTGGCTTGAGGACTTTTTAAAAAGGTGATAGAAAAAAGGACAAGAAATAAAAAGAAATAGTCATCTGGATGATCTTTAAAAAAAAAATCTTGAATAATGCGCACTTATCTGGTTTAGGCCAGGCTGATCATTGCTTGTAGATGTTCTTAAATTATTTCATTGGCTCCTCTTTCAGGAGCTGACGAATGAAGAAGCAGTAACTTCCCTCACTTCATCAGTTCCAGGACAGAACATCCATTTAGTTAGGAAGGGTAAAATAAAGGCTATCGGGCTGCCATTGGATTCAGTGGCCCTTGTCCTTACCAATGGGTCAACACCACCCCGAGGTTCACCTAACGGATATCTATTCAAGAATGCACCAAAGGCAGTGGCTATACAGAAATGATTTATGCTCACTAGACTCAATACGCAATGGGGATTCATGTGTAGATTCCTGTTGCATACTCCTGTTGTAATTTAACACCTAAATGCTAGTCTTGATTATTATAATACACACCATGTACTATAACACTCTTGACAGCCAATGTGACGTAAAAGCTACAGTACTGAGTCAGGATCTGGTATGAAATCCCCACTCATCCACACAGGCTTCACTGAGTGACGCAGGCCAGTCACTGCCTTTCAGCCTAGACTAGGTCACAGACTTGTTGTGAGGAGGGGAGCGTAATCTTTGAAAAATGAACAAATAATGTGAAAGCAGCAGTTTAACATCTGCAGTCTAGAATCAGCAGAGGCAGCAAATATGTTACCCTACCCAATTTCAAATGCTGATTCTAACATCTAATATGCTGTGGAACTACAACTTCCTTAAGTCTCGGACAACTTGGTGAATGGCAAGAAATGGCAGAATTTATAGTTCAGCAACACCTGGAGGGGCAACCCTTCCCTAAATTCCTGATTACCAAGGTAAGGAGATGGAATGTTTCTTTCCATATCAACCAACCTAGAGCCGAAAGGGAGATTTTCTACACTATGTGGAGACATGGGGTAATGCTTCCAGAGTAGCTACATACCATCTATATAGAAACCCACCTCCTGGGGGCCAAGAAAGCCATATCATTGCCAGAGTTGCATCCCCTTGCTACACAAACTCCCCCCTCCCCCCAGTCTTCTGAAAGTTATTTTCATGTAAACACAGCATGAAGTCTTTATGAAATCTGTGGGGAAAGTCCAATAAATAAGTGTTTCTTGAACTTTTTGCTCTAGTGAATGTGATTTGTGTAGAATAACTGGAATCTAATTTTAGATTTGGTATTACTCTGAATATTTTTTATTGGATACAGCATTGCAATCACTTTGTGGTTAATTAACACTATTCAGACATAAATAAGAAAACAAAGTGAAATAATTCTGAATCAGTGGCCTCATAGCATTTGAGAAAATTCCCTTCAGTCATCAGTGTGCATTTCTGAAGATTGACATATCTATAACAGAAATCTACTATGGCAGTATAAACTATTTTGTTTTTCCCCTTTCCTCAAAAACACTTCTAAAAAATAAAGTCTGTTTTAAATGTATAATTGCCAGAATATAGGTAGCTTACATAACAAATAACTGATGAAATGTTTGGCTTTCTATTCTCATACCTATTCCTATACAAAATAGACAGTTTCAACCTTTTCTCCAGTTAAAAAAAAAACATATTAAAAGTGAATGGCTGTAGGCCAGCGGTGGACCACATGCACTGCATGCTGAAAACACAGGATTAAGATCTGTTGAAGCCTCAGAGACGTGTTTTAAGTCCATCTAGATAATACTAAATGATTATCTGACTTAATATTAGACAGCTTTTGATGTCTGAAATCTCCTCATTCTAATTTAGCTTTCATTAACACTAGGGGGTAGAATCCAATAATCTGACTTGTCGAAGTGTTGAGAGTTGTTTTAGCAAAAGACTACTAAGAAGAGAAAAAGGAGACAGAGGAGGAAAATACTAGTAACTTTTCATATAATGCAAGAGCAAAACAGGAACATAGCCACTTGATTGCAACATATTATGAAAAATATTCCAGGAGACATTGTGAATCACTATTGCCCCTGCTATTTTTTCTTCCTGTCCTAGGAGCACACAAACCATGGAATCAAGACCAGTGTCTTTTATCGCTTCTCACACTTGTGGTGAGCACCAATAAAGGTGCAAAAAAATTCTGTTTAAATATAGTCTGTTCTGTTCCAGCCAGGATTGCTTTAGAACTGCTTCTCATATTCATCCTTATTGAAAGGGTGAGATGAATTTGACAAGCAGCTCTTTAGAGCAAAGGCGTTAATGCCTTTTGGGCCAAAAGTCACAAAGCAACTCATGGCTGTCAAGAAGGATGTGAATGAAAAAATGAAATAGCCAAGGCATTTCAGAACATGCAGAAGAAGTATGAGAGTTATGAAGTTATATAGTTTACAAGGTATTGTTACAATCACTTTTGAAGACAATACCTGTGAATACAAATACTGGGTTGGTAAAACCTAGAGAACAACGTTGTCTTTATTCATCAAGTTACTAAGTTTTGCTTTCAGCATCCAAAGCTCGTAACATTTTAGTTTCTAAAGCTAATGCATTGATTCTAGTTATTTTTTGACCCCATTCTGCTTTGGTAAGACTGTTGTGTACTTCTGTATATTTTCTGGTTTAAGTCCATAATAAGGATTAATCAAACATAATATGATAACAAGGAAAATCATTAGACTGTTACATATAGGAAGAAAGGCAGGAGTCTCAAGTGAGGGAACACAAGTGCAAAAAAACTGAATGTGATTTTTTAAAAAATCATTTAACTTAAAAAGCAAAAAGGGGATAATGAGGAATGTCAGTAATGACAATAAAGCTATTATGGCACTAACATGAAAGTGGTTAGAAAATTAAATGTGCCAATGGTGGTATGTGTTTGTATGTACTAAAGGTAAGGGAGAGAATCACTGAAGTACTGACATCAATGCAGTGATTAAAATAATAATTTTAAGATAATAGAGGTGAAGGCTATATACAAAAGTGAACCACCAGAAATTTGTAGGTCAGCTACTATTGCTTGGGAGACTCAATCACTAAGATACTGAAAAGAATACTTTCCCACAGAGCTAACATCTACTCCATTCTTCATACCACAAGTTTAATGTGTTACCTGACTATTCCATTCAATCCCTTTTCAGCTATATGGCCCCCCATCCAGACCATTACTGCGTCTAGGCACCTGTCAAGGACTTCAACTGCGTCTCCTGATTCAGATGGCACAGAGAGATAGAGCTGGGTTTCATATGCATATTGGTGACACTTCACTCCAAATCTCCTGATGACCTCTCCCACTGGCTTCATACAGATATTAAAGAGCACAGGATATAAGATTGAACCGTGAGGAACACCACAAGTGAGTTCCCAGGGTGTCAAGTTAGAATCTCCCACAATCACTGTCTGAGATTGACCATGGAGAAAGAAATGGAACCAATGCCACACACTGCCTCCAACTCCTTTTTTAAAGGATACCATGGTCGATGGTATCAAAAGCCGCCAAGAGGTCCAGGAGAACCAGCAGGGTTGCACTCCTTTTGTCTCTGTCCCAGCAAAGGTCATCAACCAGGGCAACCAAGGCGGTTTCCGTGCCATGACTGGGCCTGAAGCCAGATTGAAATGGGTTTAGATAATCAGTTTCTTCCAAACATGACTGCAGTTGAACAGCGACAATGCTCTCTAGTACCTTGCCAAGAAAATATATGTTGTCCACCAGGCGATAGCTGCTTAAATCTTCTAGATCCAGGGAGGCCCTCTTCAGAAGGGGGCATACCAGTTCTCCTAAATGCTCTCTTGGCCTCATTGGAATACAGGAGCTAGGACTAAGGCAGTGGAAGAGAGTAGGGGCCCAATATAGTGATGGGCAATCACACTTACTCAGGTTCCAAAGTACATTCAAGTGAATGGTTACATTGCTTCTAAGGCCAAGGCTACTATGAATTCTGTCTAACAAACCCAGAGCCTACATAGAGGAGCAAATGAACAACATCCAAGATGGTATATTACACATGACCTAAAACTATGCACTCTAAAAACTTTATCCAAGTGAATGTGAAAAATGGCTAAAACTCATTAAAAAGAATTAAGAAACAAAGGGCCTATCTGTACTTGGCCTTATTCTGGAATAGGGACTTGCTGGCTGCATTCTAGGATAGCAGGCCCCAGACAAGCCCTGCCATAGTCTGCATTAGCATTAGGGCAACAAACCCCTATCCCAAGATATATTCCAGCGTAAGGCCAATTCAGGAAAGGGCCAAAATCTGACTACATGGCAGCTTGAGTAAATATACTTCCAAAGTGCACAATGAGCTCCATGACAAGATTTAAGTCAAATCAAAGACTCAAAATGTAATCCAAAATTGTCCAGAAGTATTCCTGAAATTAGGGATGTGCACGAATATTTGTAGGCATTCAAAGTTGGACTGAATGTGCCAAATTTCGACATTCAAACTTGAACTTTGGATCTATTTGTTTGAATTATCCAGACATTCGTATGTGTACACGTTTGTACACGAGGCATACTTGAAGATCCGCATCTTTCCCGCATCCATACGCATTTGTATGGATCCGTACGAGATGAAAACAGGTTGCATACAGGATAACTATGGGATGCATACAGACGTGTACGTACAGATGTAGGGAAGATGGGTACATGCACATATGAATATTGCTGACATTCGTATGTGCAGATGTGAATAAAAAATTTGAACAAATAGACTCGAATTTGGTAAATTCAAACTGAATCTTGTTAAATTTGAATGTAAAAGATTTGGATTGGTTTGGATTTTTGGGGATTCAATTAGATTCAGACAGAATGCCAAAAAAACCATTCATAAACATCTCTATCTGAAATTGTTTTTAATACCACTAGTATCAGCGAAGAATTCTGTCTTTTTTCATGAACCCCAGCTTTCTTAAGGAAACAATTTGAAAACTGCTTAAGAGGATAATAACACCTTGAAAATGTGTTAGAAAATTGATAAAGTGTTAGCAAAGGACTTTAATAAATCAGGCAGCTTTAAAAAAATTTTTTTAAAAAAAATGTTAAAGCACAACCTTTTGTGGATTGCAGCCCATCTCAGCTATCCAAGTTTTAACAACTCTCTTGAACAAGCTGTTTGGTTAACACATTTCCCAGCCTCCCTCTTAATTAATGTTTGTTGCTGGAACTATTTTAACAAGAGAAATCGGTGGTAATTAAAAAGCCTGAAATAGATCTGGAATGCTTTACAGTATTTTCGATTTGTTGACAGCTCACCTTTCAGAATCATTTGGAAAGGGCCTCAAAGTCAAGAGAATGGATGGAACTTACAGGCCACAGAACGAATTGCTTGATGGATTATCACAACAGGAATGATTGAACTACAGTATATTCTGGCCTATAAGACTACTTTTTTACCCAGGAAAATCTTCTCAAAAGTTGGGGGTCGCCTTAGACACTGGGTGTCGCCTTCTTACACGGCGAGTATATCCCAAACTCTATACTTTAACTGGAAAAGTTGGGGGTCATCTTATACGCCAGAATATATGGGTACTTTAGTCAAAGACACACAAGCAAAAGTTAAACTTTCAGCATGAAAAGCTCCTTGACCCAATAGCTAATTCTGCATTCCAGAATGATTTGAAATGAAATGCAAGAGAAAAGAGATTCAGGTTGGGCAGATGACTGAAAACAAAAATGAAAAACTGCACAGTGTTGAATATAAACCAAATGCCATCCTCATATTTCATCACACTTCCCAAGTCATGTTTTTCATATGGAGAATGCTTGGTTCTAAAATTAAGAAGGACCCAACTAGCAAATACACAACCATTCTTAAAACATCTATTTTAGAATAAGTCAAGACTAATTACACGCGATTACAATAAAAGATAGCTAGCATAAATTTTTCTTCCATATCAAATATTAAGCGTAATCATTAATTGTATCTGGTTATCTTAATAGACCACAGAGAGTAAGAAGCTAATTCATGTGGTAACATAAATGTTCGCCAATACTGTTCAGACGTATCAACAGATAACAAAATGGTAATATATAATGCATTATATAGTTGTTACAAGCCTGTTTTTCCACTATGTAGAATGAAGCTTTCTTCTTTTTTGTTGCTGCAAACTCGGGCATCTGCATTTATACAATGGAGGTCAGAACAAGAAGCTCTGCAATGAGTTATGCATACTTAGAGGAGACAAACTGTGCAGTTTGAATTTGGATCTTTAAAAATTATCATTTGGAGTTTGAAGTTGCCTAACAAATGTCCATCTAACTTTAGAATGTGGATGGTTTGCTTTTGCTTCTTCCCACCTCTTGTATTTTTCCAGAAGATATCATAGAAATCTTAATACCTTAGGTTCCCTTCTAATATACTTTCGCTTAATTTGGCAAAATACAACATACCATGCAGAATTATCAAGATTTTTTTTCCCCTGAAGGAACAGGATGAAGGAGATTTCTAATCTGATAACATAGTATTTTAGCCATGGGACTAAATAACAGAAAAATGTGTTATAAGCTTTGCTTACAGTGTCTGCAGATTTAGACTAAGCCAAGCATAGGTTTCAAGAAATGAATGATTAAAATCCAAACATACAATATTATTTGCTCCTGGATTGATACAAATCAAAATCCAAACATGCCAACCTAAATTATATGGGGAAAGTTCTTCTAATTTCAATCACAACTATGTTCAGAAATGCACTGTGAATGCAGCTTAGTATCTGATATAACTGCTTCAAATTCTGTCCCACAGGAACCTAGCTAAACTATATAAATATGTATATAGGAATAACGTTAGAGAAAGGAGCCAAACTTCCTTGATTGTAAAATCAATGAAGGAAAACAATCATATCAAAAACAAACTAAACATAATGTGTTCAGCAGCTACCACACAAAGAGATCATGGCAGTCAGCAACCTGACCTCATGTGAGAGGATTACTGGCTCCTAGGTTTGTAGCTTAGAGCTCCCATTTCTCCCCGAAGTAAGCAAGTGCATCTAACAGCACAATGGGGCAGGGGTTGTGAAGCCTTTGAAAAAATAATGAACGTGCCAACTGCTACCATGGTAACCATTACAGGTCTGCTTCTTTGTACAATTCCGGCAATGTACAACAAGGATTCTTCTTCCCCTTGCTACCTCTGTCCCCCGCTCCAGAAGCACACCAATTCTTAATGATGATTATTTAAATTCTTAATGTTATTTGCTGCTTTTCTGCACTCTTGCCGTAGGGTGCCTGTCTCCCTGATTTTTCAGTACTGACTCCAAATGTAATATGCTGTCTAATTTTGGCTACTCAGAAAACTCAAGAAATGCGCAGATTAGCTAGGAATGTCAGTGAGGACAGCATGAAGGGGACACATGCTATGAGTCATCCAATGAAACAAATACAGCTAACATTCTGTCGGTGCAGAGGCTGCCTTTGGAAAAACTGAATTTGCTAAGTATTGGAGTAAATTTGTTCTCTTAAAGGTTTACGGTTTTTGATCTCTTAAATTCCCATCCATTTGTATACCAGTGTGACCCTTCAGCTTCAACCAGAAAATCAAGGGTAGCAGCCAAAACCTGCCCTCAAAGAGAGAGTTTAACTATGATTTCATACTGAGGTAATTTTAGGCCTTTATTTAATATGCTGCCACACATATGCAGTATTACACGAAATTAATTTCTAAAGTGGTTGACAGGCTATACAAGCTATAAATTCTATGCCATACAAAGCACCACAGAAGTACCAGAAAGAAGCCTAGGCTAATAAAAAACTACAAGGCTAGCAAAGGGTTGAACTTAGAATCATAGAATCATAGAATGGTAGAGTTGGAGGGGACCTCCTGGGTCATCGAGTCCAGCCCCCTGCTCAAGGCAGGATCTCCTAAACCATCTCAGACAGATGGCTGTCCAGTCTCTGCTTGAAGACCTCCATCGAAGGGGAACCAACCACCTCCCGTGGCAGCCTGTTCCACTGGTTGATCACTCTTACTGTTAGAAATTTTTTCCTAACATCTAAACTAAATCTTTTCCCCTGCAGTTTCACCCCATTGTTTCTAGTCCTTCCTTGAGAGAGTGAGAACAGGGCTGATCCCTCTGCCTTGTGACAACCCTTGAGGTATTTGTAGACAGCTATCATGTCTCCTCTCAGTCTTCTTTTTGTTAGACTAAACATTCCTAGTTCCTTAAGCCGTTCCTCATAGGACATGGTTTGCAGACCGTTCACCATCTTGGTAGCTCTCCTTTGAACCTGCTCCAGCTTGTCAGCGTCTTTTTTAAACTGGGGTGACCAGAACTGGACACAGTACTCCAGATGAGGTCTGACCAAGGTAGAGTAGAGGGGGATAATAACTTCCTCCAACCATAATGTAAACACATATATAAAATAAACTATTTAACCAACTAAGTTCATGGAACATTCAAGGCAGCTAAATTACTAGTTTCAACAGAAATTTAAACATACAAAAAAAATGACTTCCTTTTGCAATCATAAAAATGACTGTAAAACTATTGAACTGTAACAAAAATGAAAATGGAACAAATGGGATTAAATATGGAGCATAAGAAAAGAAGCTAAAGCAACTATCCTGTATCTGAGGAGAAAAGTGGCGATTTCATCCAGACATCATTTACTTATTCTGCATTGTTCAGATAATCTGGGATAAAATGCATCTGGTTGTACTTTGTTCTGGATTATCCAAGTGCTGATTGGATGAAGCTTCTAACTCAGAAAATGGGACACTTCAAAATTATTTTTGAAGAACAAAATCCAATTACTTATTTGGCTCTAATTCAAAGCCCCACCTTGACAAGGAAGTTCATAATTCTCAATAAATGTAAAATTCTCCTTAAGATAGAAAATAGAAATTATTAGGAAAAACAGATTACCAAAGAGTAAAAGAATAAAAAAATTCTTAGCAGAATTTCAAGTTCCTCTAGTTCTATTTCTTTTATACCTTCACATCCTGATTCTGTTGCATCTACAACTGACTAAATGCCTCAAGGTGCATTTTTGTTCATTTGTGGATACATCAGCACAGGTTTTTAAGAATGTACGGAAACCTCTTGACTGACATGAATTCTAAAGGAAAAAGAACAAAGAAATACAATGCTTGCCTGAAACAGAACAGACTATAAGCTTTATTCTTCTGCAAGAAAGAAATCAAACGACTATGGTTTCCACGGAGATGTGAAACCACAGTGCTCCAAATATCTCAATCTGCAGGTTAATGGTTTGGAAATAATTCTCCACTGCTTTGTGAAAATAAAATTTACAAATGAAAATCAAAAGGCACCTTTTGGAGACTCGGCACATTTCTACAAAATCATAATGTGCCCATGCAAGCATTTTTCACTTTCATCCAGCACTGTGAATGCCAAGTCTCAGTAGAACCAAAAAATACCACACATAATATTAAAGTTTCTGATCATAATATTAAAGTATTCTGATCAGTTTCTTCACACAAAAAACTAAAATCAAAAGAAGAACATAAGAGAAACTCAGCTGGATCAGGACACAGCCCATCTAGTCCAGCATCCTCTCTCTCACAGTGGCCCACCAATTACTTCTGGTAGAAGATAAAGCCTAAACCTCTGACTGCTCTCAGCTCCCTGTATTCTGACTGACTCTCTAACCTAGAGATGGCACCTAAGTATTGATTTAAACAGCCACTGATACACCTGCCCTCCATGAATCTGCCTAACCCTTTAAAAAAAAAAAAAA
>MTQE01001134.1:8807150-8819813 GCA_014337955.1 Aspidoscelis marmoratus | reverse complement strand
CTTGCCTGCATTGGAAAATCAGTGTCTTGACCATATATACATGCCAACAGGCTCAGGCACCACAGTATTCCAAGGAATCCAGCAATCTATGTTAACAGAAGAAAAATCAACAAATTAGGTGAAAAGGCAATGTATCTTCAATGTGGAATAGTTCTGTAAATGTAACTTACTATCTTTCCAGAATGTTTAAAAGCAATTTCCTGGATTGTACAACTTCATTTATTAAACTTAAAAAAACCCCTTAATTAAACACACAGTTTTATTGTTCTTTACATGTAATATTTAGATTGCCAGTTTCATTCAAATCATTACCATTGCAATGGCAAATACAGATGGGTAAGCTGATGCACCGTTTTTGTGTAAGCTGATACACCATTTTTGTGTAAGCTGATACACCATTTTTGTTACTTGGGGATACAGAAAAAACAAACAAGTGAACCCTATAACAAATTGTATCAAATTGTAATAACTTCATCCCATTCTACCTCATGAGTTTTCTGTTCCCCTTCCCCTATCAATATTTCACAGTTGGTTCTGTCTATGCTTTGAGATCTCTTGAAATCTTAAGGCTCCTTTTCTGCTGATCTCTATTTTGCATGGGGCATTAAATTTGGGCTGCACTATGGCTGGTCCTTATTAGGTCTAGTGTTCTAGTAGTATATGACATAAGCAGTATATTTCCAATGTTGTATGTACTATTCCAATGTGCAGGTGAAAAGAACCAGACTAACAGAAATACAAAAGACTTAAGGACTTGCTTTGATTTATATTCACATTCAGACACTGCTTTTATTTTTAGTATGTTCATTTTGTATTTTGTTTTTACTGCTGTAACCCGCCCTGGGACCTTCAGATACAGGGTGGGATAAAAACGCAAATAAATAAATGGTTTTGCTTTGCACATTATTGTTTGTTTTTAAAAAACTTTTAAAAATGAATACTGTTGCACACTTTCTTTTAGTCTAACCTGCAATGTGAGAATACGAGCAGAAATGGAAACCACCAATGCTGTTAAACAAAATGAAGTTTTAAATTCTAAAATGTATCTGCTGATGTTTCTTAATCTGTTATTTTAGAAAAAGCATAAAAATGGACAAACCAGCCCCCAAAACCTTAATATATTTAACCGTACATGAAAAACCATACTTGCTATTCAGGTAGATGGGAATGGACTGAATACTGTTAGGTCAGACAATTACAGCATATAACACATTATTGTGAAACCAGAGTTTATAGTAGACATTTCTAGTAAATCTAACTGGCAAAGAATCTGAAGGCGACAGGCACTGATTAAATTAGTAAAGCTTGTGGGATTCTGACAGGAAAACCATTTAATCCTTAAGAGCAGCCCTAATGGTTAAAAACAGAGAATGATCCATTAGTTTTTGAACCTCCTCAAAATTTGACACTAGTTTTCAGTCCTCCTCAGGACTGGCTAGATTTGGAATTCATGACTTGTGGTTTTCCTGAGTCTGGAAAAGATACAAGCTTCAAACAAGCTTCAACATTATGGTTTTTGCAAGGAGCACTACGGTCTAACAACACATATTAGATATGGAAACTCAAGTGAGCAACTCTTGTATTCTCACAATATGCACTGCTGACAGTGTCACAGTAGTTATACTTAAACTGCCAATCAGAAACCCAAGTTCTCCCAAACTACCGTAGTAAATTAAAAATTCATGAAAAAATACATCTTCCTAACCAAAATCTATATTAGAAACAAAAGGTTTGGAAGGATCTCAGGAAACTGGAAATACTTCCTCTCAATTTGTTCATGTATAAACCTGTCCCTTGGGTTGGTTGGTATACATTTTAAAACATTTATCATAGTCTTATCAAATACAGAAGTCTGGCAAGAGCCCCTCTCTTTGAGAAGGGCCAAATTGCACAATACCATGATGTTGCCATACTGGTGTGTTAGGCTCTCTGAGCCTGTGCTACCATGGGAAAAGGATAATGGAGGTGGCTGTATTTCATGAACAGGTGAGTTTTCCAGAATCTTTTGCACTGGGCTTGCCTATTCTCGAGAAGGGTCGGGATGCTGTAGAGAACCCTGCGCTGTTAGGTTTCCCTCAGCAGTTTTTGAGGAACAAACTCCTTACAAATTGCAGCTCATCACATTCCATAGTCCTGAAAAGACTCCTCTTTGGGGCTAACACCCTCTGTAACACAGATTTCAGCCTTTAACAAAGGAGGTAGCTTCCTTCCTCCCTTAGTGAGTGAAAGGAAAAATGGTGGAATCTGCCACATACTCTCATGATGCTCCCAAGTGCCCTTGGCATGCCTGTAGAGCCCACAAAGCACCTTGGTATTCTATGGAGATATGGGTGACGAAAAAGGAAGGTTAATGGCTAGAGTGCAGATGGCGTAAATCCCACTGTGAGTCTGACCAAACATGGGTTAGAGCACACTATCGTGCCTACCATGTGGCAGCGGTGGCCTGCTAAAATGAGGTTTTTCTCCACTATCATTGCGTCCTTAAGTAGTCATCCAGCAGAGCTCTTCAGAGTGGTGAATGGCCTTATAAGATCTAGCCAGATGACACGTGGGCAAGGACCATATACTATTTGCTGTGACAAATTTACAAAGCAGTTTAAGGGTAAAGTTGCTCAAGATTCATGGGGGACTAGATGTCACAATTGGGAATAGTCCAGAGGAGGTGTCCAGAGAACTGTCTGGTCTAGTTCCTTTGGACTGGTTTCAGTTCTTGCAGCCTGAGGATGTGGACAAGCTGCTTGGGGAATTCAGCTGACAACGTGCTCTCTGGACACTTGCCCTTCCTGGCTGATAAAAGCTAGCCAGCAAAGTGTGACCAGGTGGGTCCATGGAATAGTGAATCCTTCCTTGAGGATGGGGTTTTTCCACCCACCTTTAAACAGAGAGTGGTGTGCCCTCTCCTCAAGAGGGCATCCTGGGATCCACAACTATAGCCTGGTGGCCAACATATCTTTTCTGGGCAAGGTACTAGAGAGAGCTGCGGATGTCCAACTGCAGGCATGCTTGGAGGGAGCTGATTATCTAGACCCATTTCAATCAGGTTTCATGCCTGGTTATGGCACGGAAACTGCCTTGGTCACCCTGGTTGATAACCTTCTCCAGGAGAGAGACAGGGGGAGTGCAACCCTGTTGGTTCTCCAGGACCTCTCAGTGGCTTGATACCACTGACCATGGTATCTTTTTGAAAAGGCTACAGAATTTAGGAATTGGAGGCAGTGTGTGGCACTGGTTCCATTCCTATCTCCACAGCCGATCTCAGACAGTGGTAGTGGGAGATTCTGACTCAACATCCTGGGAACTCACTTGCGGGGTTCCTCATGGATCGATCTTATCTCCCATGCTTTTTAATATACATATGAAGCCACTGTGAGAGATTATCAGAAGATTTGGAGTAAGGTCCCATCAATATGCAGATGATACCCAGCTCTCTCTCTTTGTGCCACATGAATCAGGAGAGGCAGTTGAAGTGCCTAGAGGAGATAATGGACTGGATGGGGGGCAATAAATCGAAGCTGAATCCTGACAAGACAGAGGTGCCATCTTCTTACCACTAATCAGATTCTTGCTAGATGGTCTTGTGAAGGTTTGATATATCAAAATTAAAAAAAATAAAATCTAGCTCAAAAATTGAAACAACTTCTGATTTATACAACTTACCTCAAAGAGATGCTGATGGGACAAATTACTGCGGGGGTTGAGCTCAAAGATGAGTACATGATTCACTCCAGCTTGCCTCCAGCCGTATGTATTAATGCCAAGGAGAAAGAGGAATTCTATCAGGAGAAAGCCACCTCGATAGATTCTTATAAGTGGCCACACATTTGATCCTTTGATATTATACACACCTATCAAGAAGAACATTTAAAATTATATAGATGCTCCTTAACAGCCAAGTGCTAACATTAGACACCCTTCACAAAACAATATCAAAATACATTGTATGTAAGCCATCATTCAACACTACCTACACTTGGAGCACATGAAACTATCACATTTAAAATATTACAATAATAAAACCCAATGAAGAAACATACTTTCAATGCATTTCATTGTGAGTAATGCCCTAATTTTTGTTGTATCTACAAAAGCATTAACTACTGTACACAAAAAAAAGGATAGGGCTTTGAGTTAAGAGTGCTTCAGACTCTATGATGTCCATGCAGATTTCTAAAACTCCTTTCTCAAGAAGAGTAGAAGTCTAACACAGATAAAACTGACACTGCATAAAAATGGGATCACGCAGACAATAACTGTGGCCTATTTAGAGTGCATGGAAAATTCTTTGTCTAATTCTTTCTTTGCCCTAATGCAACTCTGTATCTTATCTTTCTCTCACCTAATGTTTACATTCAAGTGCACTACACTTGTGTTTCTCATCACTATCCAAGTGGCAACATAGTATTTATAAACTTATACCTTGCAACAATGCACTCACAGCATGTGATACTATCCAGAATTACTATGGTTTGCTGGCTGTAAAAAAAAAAGATGAAGAACATCTCTAGGATCTTCTGCAGTTACCCCACTTCAATTTTTCTCCAGAAGTCACACTTGACAAATGCCTGCCAATTCACCAGACTGATGGGGGAGGGGGGGGAGAGGCAGCATACAGGTTCCTGGGATGGCTGAGGCCTAGGCCTCTTCCCCATTGTGTGGCATCCCCTGCACAGCCTCCCTCCTCTTCCTCACCTGAGAAAGTACAGTGGAGCAGGCAGGTTAATGAGCCAAGGGAAGAAGATCAGATCGGCCCACCCCAATTCAACAAGCAGACTTAGCAATTTTCCTAAAAATATATAAATCATAGGTATGAGGCTTGTTGCTTTATTGAGGGAAGGAGGAGAGGACTGGTGAGAAAGACCAGGTGACAAAGGATAATAAGGAGATGATAGTAGAGCACAGCATCAGGTTGGAATGGAACCAGAGAAAGGATGCTCTGTGTAGGGACATGAGCAGGGTTGTGCACAGATATTTGTAACATTTCTTATTTGTATGAATTTGCACATTCATATACAAATCAAATGTTACAACATTCATATATTTACATTCGTACCACATTCAAAGGGGATCTATTTGAACGAATACGAATTTTCTAACATTCAATTCATCCCCAGCCGTGAGTCAACTCTGCATAGTCGGAATGCTAATACAGATACTAATAAACTATATTAGGTTTTCTTGAAGCCACCCAGAAAGACATCGTGTTAGGGTCTGAAATGCATTTAAAAATTTCAAAGCGGTTTACAGATCATAAAAAGGGTAAAAGCAGAATAAAAACAGCAGTTAAAACGCATTAAAAACTGAGCGGGCCAGGGGAAAGCAAACCTTTACATAAGGAATACCTGCACAAAAAAGAAAGTTCTTCAATGGGATTGTATAAGCTATAATGTAGGTGTCTCATGAACAGCATTCCAAACTAAAGGTACTACCACTTCCAAAGGGAGGGCATGCCAAAGGAAAGGTGCTACCACTGAGAAGGCTCACTGGCAAGCTATTGTTAGATGGCATTCTGTATTAACAAAACCTGCAACAAGATCTCTCTAGATGATCTCAATGCTCTTCCAGGGTAATAATGGGAGGAGAGACATTAAGTTATCATGGTCCTAAATTTATCTGCCAGGGATAAAACCTTGAATCTGGTGTGATAGCTAGTGTGAAACCAGTGCAACTGGTGTAAATCTGGGGTGATAGCTAGTGTGAAACCAGTGCAACTGCTTAAGCATACATGTGATGTGTTTCCAAGCAGACACCTCACTCAACAGCCTAGCTGCCTCATACTACACCATCTGTAGCTTCTGGAGCAGATGTAAGAATAGCCCTACACAAAGCACATTACAGTAGTCTAAAAGCAAGGTTACCAATGAATGAGCAACCCGTGATTAGGCTACTCTTGCCCAGGTAAAGGTATAGTTGGCATAGCAGTTAAAGGCGGTGATAGACACTTCTCACTACAAAGGCCACCTGAGCCTTCATGGCCTTTCATAAACCTTATGCTGTTTACACAGGGCTTATGGCAGCTAGTTGTCTTTGTCCTTGCAGCACTGCAAGTTTTGATTTGGGGAAACTAAGGGGCAAATGAAGCTTTCTTCCAATCTTTTCATTATCAAAAGCCTTGTTTCACATTCTAAAAGAGAACGATGCAGTGATAAAATGAAGGCATTCCACAATGTTCTCAGTGACATTTAAGCATTGTTTCCAGAACTCTGGAAAAAATCTCCAACAGTTGAAAGTAAAGATTCCTGAGCAGAAGCAAAACTAACTGCATCCCATTTTCCACAATGGGAATAGAAGAACCCTGCGAGCAGGGAGAAGAAAATGGGGCATATGGACATTTCTATACAGAACTGATTTCTCAGCAGCACAAAGTAGCATTATGTGCTGCGTGTGTGTAAAGATGCGTGTGTGTGCACGCACATGTGTGAGCGCACATGCATGCATACACAACACTTCTTTTCACATTGTTTTTAGTATGGATGACTGAGAATGAAGATCACATTATCACATTAATTCAAACATCATTTGGGCTACATCTCCCCCTCTTTCTGAACACTTGTTTCTTTCCAGTTTCAAATTAACAAATGAATAGAAACATGCAGATGGTTCTCAGTGCATTCTAAAGCCTACAAAAGCTACAAGATAAGAAAAGATCAATGAACACTTATTTTATAAGGCTGCTAGCTTTTATGCAAAAAGGACAGAGAGGCGAACCAGGTTTCAGGTCCTTCGGTAATTGAACTGGATTAAATACACAGGATTTGCCCGACCATAAGAGGACAAGTACAGTTTATTAACTGTCAAGTGCAAGACATTTAAAAGGAATTGTGCTTGATGCATATTTGCAGCCTTCAAGAAATTTAGACATACCTTGAGAAATTAAAAATACATTAATCAAATTGCAAGATGAGGCTCAAAAGATCTGCATTAATGGGAACATTCTGACTTTGGTAAACTGCCTTAAATTTAAGAAAAAAATCAGATATTGGAGAAAATATCAGAAGATGTTTTCTCTAACAGATCACAACGGTTCTAGAAACTGGAGATGACTTATAGAAACCTTGAGAACACATTTTAAGAACTGATCTTTTTTAACCAGAGGTAAAGGCTGTTTTCATTTCTTCATGTTTTATAAGGTACACTACTGATATATTGCATTCTGCCCTAAGAAAAATAGGACGGCACAGAAATTGCAAATTAGCTTCGTGTAACAGGAAAAAGGTTAAAAAAAAGTAGAAGAAAACAAAATTTCTTCAGGGTCTAAAGCAATGATACTTTGTACTCACAGACCTAAGTTAGAAGTACTTTATTACTGCTATGAGTAGTTTAAAATGTGACTTGCTGAAGAACACCAGCGCTTTCTAGGGATGGGCAAAGTTTGGCTCATACTCGAAAGCTCAATCAAACAGTTTGTGTCTGTGAATGCTCATACAGAACCAAACATTCAGTTGTTTGGATACCTGGAAAATTGTTCAAACCAAAACCATTTGCTGCTTGTGAACGTGTGGAATTTGACTGAAAAATTCCTGTTCACTAGAATGGAAGGATCATAACAGGACTTGGACTATTACAGTTTGGCAACCATTTTTTGTGAACGCCTTCACTTGTCCAAGCTCTTTGATCCCCTTATTTTTGCAACCAGGTTTTACAATCAAATTGAATCCCCCCTCCCCCCCATGTACATTTTATATACTACTATCTGTATTGCCATGCTTTATTACCGTATTTTCCGGCATATAAGACGACTGGGAGTATAAGACGACCCCCAACTTCTGAGAAGATTTTCCTGGGTTAAAAAGTAGTCTTATACACCAGAAAATACAGTATCTAATTTGTTTGGGTTTTTTATTGTTTGTATTTCCTGCTTTAATTAATTTTTTTGGCGAAAGTTTGTGTTCACTGCGTTTTTCCCATTCAAAGTGGCTTTTTTAATGGAAAAGTAATTCTTGTTCTTGAACAAGTTTGGAAACAAACACAAACAATCATTCGTTCCATCAAACTGAGCAAATATTATATGACTGCTATGCTGAGACAATTATTATTTCAGAATGATAGGATACTTTATCTGGTTTTAGAGTCTGCCTATCTCTCTGAAAGCTAATATCACTTGCTGGCTTCACAATGAAGAGCAGGTAATATCCATTTGCAGTGTAATAACCTACATAAAGTCCACTCACTCAGATTCGTTTCTGGATTTCAATGGTATGTGCTAAATATAGTTAGGAGACACTAACCTGAAAGTATGAGGGTAACATTCAGTACAATGAATATTCCACAGAACAACCCAACTCTGAAGGTAGTCCATGCTGGTGCAGGCTACAAATAGAACAGAAAACAAAACAAACATCATCCTTAAGAGCTTAGTTTGCATCCCACGATTCTCCAATATAACAAAGCCAATGACACATCCATATAAGCCACAAAACAAACCATTTTTCTCCTTTCCTCAAAGTTCTCATTCAGATAGCCTAGCCATAGGCATAAATTTCACTTTTTGTGGATCTCTGATATATCTATTAGTATCTGTTTATTGCTTTTTAAAACACATGAAGCAAAGATTCACTACGGAAGATTTTTTAAAATGTTCTTTCCTTACATCACTTCTTCCAATCTATATGATTTGTCCCACTGGGTGAACAATGTATTGCTGGATTTTCCTTGTGAACAATAGCTGACAGAATATTTAATCTACAATACTGCCTTTAAGTGAAAATGCCCTGGGAGACTCAAGTCATGAATCACTTCCGAAACAAGCTGGATAAGCATTTGTAAATTCATGGGTGTAAGGAACAGATACCATGCAGAAAAGAGTACTGATAATGCTGAGGGAGGAAAGATTAACACACCAGGATCCTCAATATCTCTTAATCATCCAGCAACAAGAGACTTCCTGCCATTTCTGTCTGATATTGCTGCACCAACTCATCATTGCTACATCCATCAGAACCATCTAATCTGACTAGGCTTCTCATTACCAGCACCAGGAGGGACATCACACACTATAAATGTATAAAATGTGTTTGCCACTCAGATCTTATACCATTATAGTATGGGCTCCCACTCCTGGAGGGAAAGATAACTGGGAACCTTAGGCTGTCAGGGCAAAGGCTCATCTTACTGTGAAATATAAGTAATGGGGAATGAAACTGAGGAAAAAGGATAATGTGGGCCCTGGCAATTGCCCAAAATTGCTAGATACCAATGATGAGCCTGAAGGAACCTTCTACCTGTGTATAGAACAGAATGGCTGAAGTGTCTTAAATCACTCTGTTGGTTTCAGTACTAGAAGCAACAGGTTATAGGGCTCTTCGCTTTCACCTTACCAACTGGTGCAGTGATCTTTGGATCTTTACCCACAACTTGCCTTGTTGCTGTTTTATTTTGATACTTCATGATTTATTTATTTATTTATTTGCTTCTTTGTTCAGAGTAGGATGGGAAGCCCAGCATGCACAGGGTCAATGTATTGGCCACTGGACGGAAATCTAATGCGACTTCAGCAAGGGTTGCCAAAATAACTGAATTGGTCATAAGGCTGAACAAGGGAAGGGAGGTACATAAGAGCATAGCAAGTAACAACAAAAACAACATAAAAAGATACAACTGAAATAGCTGGGACAAAATAGATAAGTATAACACAAAATATACAGCCAAATAAGAAAAGCATATTTATATCTCACCGGTTCAAATTAGCCCAAAGAGAACAGGAACAGTTTTTTGGTTATACTTAATCCACTGAAAAGGGAACAGCTCCACTAAGAGAGGAGAAAGTCAGAATGTGCCAGCAGGCTAACTGTGATCATAGTCCAGCTAGGGCATATAAACTGGATGTGTCAAAGCTCTTCTGGTTTATCCTCCTAAGCGTGTCTAAGGGGAAGGACCATTAAAAATTACCCCTGATTTTCTATTTTGCCACACCCAACCTGAAATGCAACTAACTAATTAACTAACTAAAACTAACTCCTTCCTTCCTTCCTTCCATCCATCCATCCAGCCAGCCAGCCACACATATGAAGATCCCAGGGAAGTTTACAATAAAAAAAAATCCATAAAACCAATTGATTTACCAAGTAGCTTTCCTATAACACCAGGAAAGTCAGAAGCAGCTAGCTAAGGTCTAGAGTTATCCTTATCACCTGCAAATGAATATATTCTGGGTTTTCCCCCTACCTCCCTTGTTTAATTTTCAATAAAATATATTTGTTAAACTTCACTGATGCTTTTTGGACAGAAAAATAGTGAATTCCCAGCTTCAGCCATGTGTTTTTGGGATGGACTAAAACAGGTGGAAAGCCTCCTGATTCTTCTACTAAAACAGCATTTTATTAATTACAGCAGTCTGTATTGTGCTTTTACACATTCATATTTAACTGTCATTTCCAAGTATCGCGAAGCCAAAGGAAGAAACAGAAAAATTAAAGGACCAGATTTTGTCCATTCTTACCATTTCAATGCAAATGCAAACTCTGTACTACAATAAGAGCTACACTCTTCTCGTTTTTTAATTACCTGTGCAGCTCCTAGAGGTGGAACACGTAACCGCTTCATGGCTTTCTGTCGATCTCCATCTTCCAACTCATTTGTTACCACAGTCTAAAGGAGGAAAAAAAACTCCTGAAATTAAGACTTGCACATTTAAAAAATGACAGAAGGAAAACACATTTAACAAGCCAGCTGGTATTAACTGTCAAAACAATAAGGAAGAAGGTGCCAATATACTTCAGCATTCAGTAGGTGACTTGAAGTCCAGTTAGTTTCTCAAACATTATGAATTGATTCTGCTTCTGAAAGACAGAATTTTAAAAGCACCTGCAAGATATTGGCTTACTTTGGCATATCCAATACCAGGTAACACCACATACTGGTCAATATGCTGTACCTCTGTTTCAGAGATGAGTTGGTTGATTTTTTTGCAAGTATAAAAGGGGGCCACTTCAACATGAGCCACTCTCCAATCTGCTCCTCGAGGGGTTTCCAGGATCTTGTCATGTTTCTTTAGGATCTTGCGAAATCCTGTGAAGTTCAGGTTCTAAAGGAAAAGAAAATTCCACCACAACATTATTTTCTTCTCGCTTCTTTCAATTAGATCTGGCATATGCAAAATAAAAGCTTAAACATATTTTTAGCACTGTTTTTTTAAAAATAATATACAGTTCTCCACCTGAGAACCAAATCTTGTAAAGTCCACATAAGTGAAGGGAAAAGATGTAGCTGTACTTCTCCTTTTGTAAGATGGTCAATAATTAAACCATAAACAAACAGTTGTCTTACTGTCTGCCACTTCAGATGCCAGGGAAGACAGGCAACAGTCTTCTTCCTTCCATGCACACTGACTGTTGCCATCCCTTGCCTGGGACCTCACGATGGCCCTTTCTGCTGGTTCTACAATCCTATTTTTGATGTGTTTCTTCCATTGCCAGTTTCAGCACACAATCCTAGAGGAAAGCCTGTTCTGCCTACTAACCTTCCTGTTCCCTGTGTCAGCCTGTGTTCCACTCCATGGAATACTGATGTATATGGCTTCAAGCAAAACTAAACACTAAGATCACCACCTTTATCCATCAATCCATGGAAACACCTCTGCATGCAACAAAGACCTCCCATTATTCTTCACCCCTCTGCAGGAAAACCATACATAAACCTATCTCTAAGGATCTGTTTGTACAACACTCAATTCACACAAGGGTATCAAGAGCACATCTAATAACTGGCATGCCTTGCCAAGTATGAGATGAATTTAAACTAACAAGGCAAAATATACAGTTATATAGGTTCATGCCATATTTTTTGAGTATTAATAATTTAATCCAGTAGCAATAGTGAGTGTGTGTGTGTCTGTATACATCTCCTTTATAACCATAATGTAGAATGCACTGAAGGAAAAAACAACCCCAAAATGATCCTGTTTAAAGGCAGCCACAAAAATTCAAGACCAAATTTGAAAGAGAATAAACAATAACAGAATACCATGCCTATGAATGAGATTACAAGAGCTCTGTGGAAATGATTTTCAATTTAATTATGCTGGGGTGATTTAATATTGGAGCTACACAAGATAGAAAGGAAGGACAGGGAGATGAGAACAGGAAACCAATGCACTAATGATCTATATTACTGCCACTGAGAAACTTTAATTACTTTCTCTTGAAGAAATCAGCGTTTCTCTCCCTTAGGAGAGTCCCGTATTTCATAAAGCTGAAACCAAAACAGAGATGAAGTCACAATTTGGGCCACAGTGATGTTTCCCCCCTTGTGCTCAATTGTTTTGCTGCCTGAGGGAGTAATTATAGCTTCTTACATGCCTCAAAAGGTCCAACAGTATTACATTTACTTGAGCTACTACAAAAATCTTTTTATTCCACTGTACAATACCAGAAAATGTACACAAAAAGAGTAAAAAATTATGAAAAAGGGAGGTGCAAGCAAACCTAGCCTATCAGGAAATAAGAGAAGGCTTTTTATTTCTTAAACAAGTTGGTGATGTAGGCCTGGTCCTATTACCACCACCTCTGTGAACCAGCTTGATCTAGTGGTTAAGGGTTTGATTCCGCCCTCTTCCATGAAGCTAGCTGGGCGACCTTGGGCTAGTCACAGCTCTCTTTCACAGGCCCACCTACCTCACAGCTTTGTCAGCTGCTTTGAGTCCCCTTAAATGGGTAAGAAAAGCGGGGT
>MTQE01001134.1:8743341-8804547 GCA_014337955.1 Aspidoscelis marmoratus | reverse complement strand
TACTCCTAGAGAGGGCAGGCACTTACTGGACCGCTGGGGATCGTGACAAACAACAACAACAACAACGTCAGTTCCTGACATTGGGTCCCCTAGCATGTGGAGAAGTAGACTGACATTGGGTCCCCTAGTATCTGAAGTAGACGTGTCTACGAAAGCTCATGCCACCAGCGCTTCTCCTGCTAGTCTCCAAGTACTACTAACTACCTTGCTGAACTTTTAGCACAATTTACTCTCTGCTGCTAAACTTCTGAGAAACCTATCCCATCTCAGACACATCTTTCGTTTTGGTGGCACCATTTTCTATATAGCTTTTCCAAGGCATTTTGCAGTGCCTGAGATTATGAAACATACAGGCAAGGAGACTTTTGATCAGGCAGGCACAACAGCCGGATTCATGTGTCTTTTTATTTTGTGATTTTGAAATTTTAGTTTAATAAGTATATTGGAACTCAGTAGTCACCTGCTTTAAGAAACTGAGGCTTCAAATGCCTCTCAAAAAGCACAGCCCAGGATGACGTCTCCTCATCTCCTTAGATAAATGAGAGCAAGACTGAATTTTTTTTAATGCCCAGAGGACTGATATGACATCACATGTCATTATTTCCCAGGGAATCTGACATTACAGTTTAAAAGCTTGTAGCTACTTAGCGACAGTTTGCCTCCACAGTTAAAAAAATGCAAAACAAAGCAGGCCAGCCACTAAACTTTCTTACCAAACTGTGTACAGCCACTGAACATATTTGACTGACTTGTTCATTTTGGGGAGGAATTCTGCCCCTTCTCTCTCTCTCTTCACAATATTTTAATATTTAGTACTCCACTTTATTTCTTTTTTTAAAAAAATGATTCTCTTTAAATGCATCCTGCAAGCCAATAATAGAGGCAATTTGTCTCTCACTCTAGGCAACGAATCACTCTGGGATTATTATATATCCAGCAGAACCCTCCCTCTACCACCTATAGAGTAGCTGCCATTCATTTCTGAGGGAAAAAGAAAATCACTGCACTACTTGGCGACAATATGGCGGTAGACGCATAATCCAAATGACATCATTGTCATTGGTGAGCACTACAAAGGGGGAGAGGCTGCCACTTTGCTGTCTCTCTAAAGCAGTGGTTCTCAACCTTCCTAATGCTGGAACCCCTTAATGGATTTCCTCATGTTGTGGGGACCCCTAACCATGGGGGCAGAGCAGCTAGGAAGTGGGAGGGAAGGGCAGTGGAAGACTCGTCGTGACCCCTCTGAAAGAGTAGTTCGACCCCCAAAGGGGTCCCGACCCCCAGGTTGAGAACCACTGCTCTAAAGCAAATTCAGACTTTAAAAGCATGTGTCCTTCACTCCCTGAAAAGGATGTTTTTTAGTTCTATGTTATTACTTTTTAAAAAGGAATTTTAAAAGAGCCAATTCAGTCTTATAGTTAGAGTGGCAGACTCATATCTTGTAGTCACTGATTCCACATTCCTCCATAAAACCTGCTGGGTGACCCTGGGCTAGTCACAGCTCTCTTCTGAGCTCTCACAGCCCCAAATACCTCACAAGGTGTCTGTTGTGGAGAGAATAGAAAGCTTTGTCAGCCACTTTTAGTGTCCCCCTAAATGGATGAGGAAAGCGAGTATAAAAGCCAACTCTTCTTCTTCTTGTGGTTAGAGTGCCAGGCTCTTATCTCGTAGTCACTGGGTTTGGCTCCACAATTCTTCATGAAGCCAGCTGGGTGACCTTGTAGTCACTGATTCCACATTCCTCCATAAAACCTGCTGGGTGACCTTGGGCTAGTCACAGCTTTGTCAGCCATTTTGAGTCCCCTTAAATGAGTGAGGAAAGCGAGTATAAAAGCGAATTCTTTTTTCTTCTTCTTTTCTCATTAAATTTATGAGAAGAGTAGGAAAGGGCAAACTGTGCAAACACAGCTATGCAGTGCAGCTTTTTATACCAGCTGGGTACTACATATTACTTCAGCAAGGTGACCTCCCTAAGTAGCTGACTGTTCACACAAATATAATGGGCAGGATATCTGGCACATGCATTCCTACCATAAGAGTAGGAAGTTGGCAGAGATTTATAGTATTAAAGTGTATTTAAGAATTCTTAATTGCCTAGATCTCAAGAAGCATAAATGTGAACTTTTTTCCCCGATGTAGAGTTTTTTTAGGAAGAGATAGCAAAGTTCCCTTTGGCAGTACATTTGATTTTTTCCGCCCTGTCCCTCCATGGTAGAGTGAGATATCACCTTTATTTCCACTTTCCCTTGAAAAGTTTTCTGCCACTAAACTCCCGGGATGTCTTTTTTGATCTTGCCATGCTCATTTACATTATTTCTTATCCAGCTGGCTTCCTTCCCATTTCTCTTTGCCCAATGTTTGTTCCAAATACATAAACAATACAGACTATGCTGTACTTCAGCACTGGCTGCACCGAGTCTTCAATGCCACAGGAGAACTAACTGTTCTACTGTGAAGGCCTTTCACAGTCCTTCTAGATGAAGGACTCCCCCATTCTCTGGCACTGATGCTAGCCAAGCACTGATGCTAAGCTCTTTCTTCCTGGCTTATATGTATGCAAGTGAAGTCAAAACCCTATCTGAGACCCACAGATTATTACGACTGCTGTTACTCTTCTGGTTATTCTGCTGTACGCAGCCCACGATAAGAAACAGCAATGAAGAGGTATAGACTAGATAGCTCAGTAAACAGAGATCTTGTTTTAAAGAAAAAAAAATCATTCAGAACATGTAAATCACTATCTCCATCTAAAAGAATAGGTGGTGGAGGAGGCTTTTATAGTCTGCTTCTCTTGCCCTTTTAAGGGGCCTCAAAGCGGCTGACAGCTTCCTATTCTTCTCCTCTCAATAGACACCCTGCTGAGGTAGGTGGAGTGGTGAGAGCTCAGAAAGAGAGCTGTGAATAGCCCAAGGTCACTCAGCTGGCTTCATGGAGGAGTGTGGAATCAAACCACTCTAAGCACAAGACCAACCTGATTTGACACTCTGGAGGACTGTTGCTAGAGAGGCTGGATGGACGAGGATGACACGTTATGATAGCTTCATATTGCCTGTACATATAGACACAATTACAGTTCTGGAAACACAGGGTCTTCTGAACATTAATACTCTGCATCATCTGAATCAGTACTCTTTTAACCAAGTTAAAAAACAAATACAATGTATTATCCATGATGAAATGAAGACTGACAAAATGACCAGTACTACTACAAAGACACATCACTTCTCAAACTTTGTACCCCTCAAATTCTTGGATTCTATGCTGCTGAGGAGAACACTAGAAATCTCGGGCTCCATCTATGTACCACCTTTTCTTTAACTATTTAGCTGAACTGCAAAACACACCTACAATTTCCACCAAAGAGAAGGGAATGAAGAAGAGTGAAAGAATGAAAACTTAAGTATGCAGTTCATCCATGTTTTTCCAAGTCTTGATAAGTCTTATAAATCCCAACAACAGCAAATATATAATAGAGTAAAATGTAATCAAGATTCAAGATACCTGTTTCAATCACTATGGTTTTTTTTCAACACAAATACAAGCTGACATAATAAATTGCATCTTAAGGGATATGGCAGATACCTGGTAATTCTGCAGTAGGATGAGACTGAGGTAGAACTCACTGAAGGCCAGTTTCAGGTCTCTAATGTTCCTATGTTGAACACGCTCCTCGTGGGAAAGGTGGAAGACCGGCTTTTTACGCTGCCGCAGAGTCGTAAGACCACTGTTCTCTTTCTGAGCATCCAGAGTTGACTGCAGTTCATTTTGTAATGTAGCAAATCTGCGCTGAGCTTCCGCAAGTTTTTCTATAGAACAAAACAAGACAAAATCATAACTCAGCTCATGCAACCACTTAGTACTCAAAATTTAAGAAAAAGAAGAGTTGGCTTTTCAACCCCGCTTGTCTCACCCATTTAAGGGGACTGTGAAGACCGCGGGGCAAGGTAAGGTAGGAAGGTGAAGATTTGAAGGCAGGATGTCTATAATTGTGAGGAAAAGGGGTGTGGGTTACAGGAACCTAGTGGGAGGGATATGCGAGCCCAAGGACCAATGAGAGCCAAGGAATGTCAAGGTAGGGAATATAAAAGGGCAAGTAATGACTGTCATAGGGTTCTTTGTCTGGGGTACTCACAGTGGGTGGGACAGAAAGGAACCGGGCTTATTCTATACTCGCTGAAGGGAAGGGGTAGATGAGTCCTGATTGCTGTATGACAGTTACTATATCAGAGTAGTGAACCAATTATGAATGAAACTAAAAGGACATGTGCTTAACAAGAAGTTGTAAACAATAAAACGTCTCATGTTTGAGTCTGAGAAAGTGCCAGTGTGTCGTGTACTAGTAGAGGGGAGAGTCCTCAGTAAGGAGCTCTGTTCCTTTAAGAAGCTGAGGAAGAGCACATAAGAGCCAGCAATCGGCCAACGTAGGAAAGCTTTGCAGGAAATAAAGTAAAATGCAATGGGGTGTTGGCGTGGCTAGGTGTCGGTCAACTTGGAACCGCAACTGACAGGGCTGGTGTAGAGTGATACCGGGCAGGAGAGGGCTGAGCGAGGGACAAGACGCGACAGGGACTCAAAGCAGCAGACAAAGCTTTCTGTTCTTCTCCCCACAAGAGATACCCTGTTAGGTTGGGCTGTGAGAGCTCAGAAAGAGAGCTGTGACTAGCCCAAGGTCATCCAGCTGGCTTCATGAAGGAGTGTGGACTCAAACTGGGAGACCTCCAGTTAAGAATATGACACTCTAACCATAAGTAGCATTTACTTATTTAGCTCCTTCTTCAGCTGAAGCCTAGGATAAAGAGACACAGCTTCCTCAGATATCCAAATGTGTTCAGTGATAGGCTAGATGTATCCCAAAAGGGGGGGGGGGTGTCATTCCACAGTCAAAGGGGCAACTGGTGTCCTTGTACCTTTAACTGCTGATAGAAGTAGTATAATCAAGAAGGCCTCTCCTGTATATCTTAACTGATGAGTAGGTCTGTATGGAAAAAAGCACCCCTTTCACTATTTAATCACAATTGTTTGGGACTTAAACATTCAAAATGAAAACCTTTAACTGGCAACTAGTATAACACTATCCTGAAAAGCATCCAACACAGAGTATCCCTCAACAGTCTTGGTGCTCTGTTCTACACTAGTTGCAGATTCTGAACTTCCAGGATAGCCTAACATATTCTGTGCTGCAGCTTTCCATAATGGAGGTTACTAGACTATAAATCACTGTGGCCAAACTATCTCTATCCAGGAAAGTTTCTAGTTGGAAACTGAGCCGGAGCTGAAAGAAGGTGTTCTTGTTTCCCACTTCCTGGATTTGAGAATCCTGGCACATCATACCTACATCCGTTTCAATTTATTGGTCCACATCCAGCCCATTACCACTTTCAGACAATGCTCAAGCTCCTGATGCAGATGAGGGAATGGAGCAATAAGAGCTGGGTGTCATCAAAATATTGATGACAACTCACTCCAAATCTTTTGATAACTTTTCCCAGCAACTTCACGTAGATGTTAAACACACAGGATGACTCAAATCCTGAGGAACTCTACAGGCTAACTCTTATGAAGATTAATCAGAAATCCCCCATGATAACTCTCTGCTATCATTCTTGGTGGTAAGAGTAAAACACTGCAATGCAATGCATTCAGCTTTCCAGAAGGCTATCATGATCAGTGGAACTGAAAGCCATAGAAAGACTGAGACGAACCAAGAGGGTAGCACTGCTCCTGTCCCTCTCCTGGTAAAGGCCATCAGTCAGGTTGATGAAGATAATTTTAGTGACATGACTAGGCCTGAAGCTGGACTGCAATGGGTCCAGATAATCAGAATCCTCCTAACATGTCTGTAGTTGAGCTACCACCCTCTCCAGAAAGGTCCTTCGTGTCCAGGAAGGATGTATTAGGAATAGGGGAATAGCTATTCAGTATTTCAGGGAAAGGGCACATCAACATCAATTTAAGAGCTGGCACAGCATCCCCAAAGCAAGGCATGAATCCCTCTCATGCAGCTAAATCACCTCAACTAGTCGTTATCAGCCAAAGAAGGACAAAGATTCAAGGAGCAAGTGGCTGACGGCACATCCACATCATCAGACTGCACTAGCTGAAACTGATCCATAATGACAGGGCCAGATGGTTGTGTGGCAATTCTTAACTGTGGCATCCAATTCCATGTGGATCTGAGCAATTATATATTGAAAGCACCTCACAAATCTATCACAGCATGCCTCCGATTACATTAGTCCTTCCTTCTTCCAGCCTGATGTCACTAGACATAAAAGCCAGCTAAAAAGCCTAGCTGGTCAGTTGCTTGAGAATGCAATGGTGGTTCACAAATAACCTAGAACGTTTTTGCTATCATCACTGCCACATGGAAAGCATCATAATATGCTTGACTGGATTTGCAACCCAAATTGTACCACCTGCATTTAACTCCCCTGTCTCATCACTCGTAGCACTGCAGAATACAGGGGTGCTTTGCAGGTTCCACGGAAATTATCAAGATCAAGAAACTTGACTTGAAACTAAGGACTTGACCATCCATGTCAACTGGTGTCCTTAGAGCATTTAGGAATTGTTCAAATTCCATAAATCACTGAGTGCAGATAATCTCAACACCTCTCGCAGCCCTACAATGGAGAGATGCTATCAGTGAACGATCCACCTATGATAATTGGCCTCTCATCCAAACTCTCTTCTGCAAAGAGTAGTGCAAGGGTATGTTTTGTTATGTGAGCTGAGCAAGTAACTTACTGAGGCAGTCCCATTGTTATTATGCAGCACTGAAGACCTGAAAGCCCTTAATACCATGGCAGGCCCACCCAACACTATTTCCCAGACTATTTCAGCCAGCTCAGATATAAGCCTCCTGCATAGTAGAGAGGGCAGTGTGTCAGCAGGATCTCTTTTCTATTTCTCTAATAAAGTGGTTTCTCTAATAAACCTTCCTAATGCCGTGACCCTTTAATACAGTTCCTCATGTTGTGGTGACCCCCAACCTAACCCTAACCCCCAACCATAAAATTATTTTTTGTGGCTACTTCATAACTGTAATTTTGCTACTGTTATGAATATTAATGTAAGTATCTGATATGCAGCATGTATTTTCATTGTTACCAATTGAACATATGGTAATTAAAGCATAGTATTCATATCAACCCCACCTGAATACTGTATAAAAGTGTTGTTTTACCTCCAGTACTGCTGCTTTATACACAGTAGCTGCTCTCTACTGTATTTGCATGGGGTGTATGCGATGGGGATGGCACGATGATGTCATCACGCCAAGTACTCATATGTGGGCATATCAGCATGTGGGCGGATGCACCTGGAGACGGATAGAGGAGTGGTGTCTCGGTTCCTATGGGTTTTCTGATAGTCTTAGACGACTCTTGTGAAAGAGTAGATCAACTCCCAAAGGGGTTGCGACCCACAGGTTGAGAACCACTGCTCTAATATAAGATCAGAAATATCTCCTTAAAATCAGTTGCATAATAAACTGAATTTATGGCAAAGAGGACAGAAATTCTGTAGACCACAGTGATTCTGCTGCCTGCCACATCAGTCTGTAACAATGATGCACGAAATAACCTGAGGGGCACCACCATGAGTGACCGAATTCTTCTGCTATAATAAGAGATGTCAGATTTTCAATTAAAACCTGGTGAATGAGGCATGAAGCAACATTTTGTATTGAAGCTTCTG
This sequence comes from Aspidoscelis marmoratus, assembly GCA_014337955.1. Lineage (NCBI taxonomy): Eukaryota > Metazoa > Chordata > Lepidosauria > Squamata > Teiidae > Aspidoscelis > Aspidoscelis marmoratus. Next base: position 8,796,849 of record MTQE01001134.1, on the reverse strand, counting down.
CCTCACCTTCAAGGAAAGCATCACGGAGTTCAGTGCACTAATCAGACCTGAAAATTACAAAACTTGGAAGCATGGGACAGATTGTGATTTGAAGTATTAATTGTCCTTAAATATTAATTGCTTAGGGCTCGTAAAAAAAAACATGTTTTAAAAACACAAAAATATAAACTCAACTTTAAAATTTTAAGTAAAATTGCAAACTTTTCTTAAAATAATTTGTAATAGAAATGGCTAGGTCAAGGATATCACTGTGAATATTAATTACAAAACATTTAGTTGTATTTAATGAATGTATTAACAGCAGGTTTTTGTGAAATGGATGAAAATATGCAGGAATTATCACTAAAAGCTTGGGGATTTATGTTCAGGGTACCTTTTTATATGTTCGGCTGATTTATTTTTGCTAATGTGTTAGAGCATTTTTTAGTTTTGATATAATATGAATTCCTCTGAATATGACACAGGCTTGCTAACAAAAACAGCCTTCAGTACCCTTAATAGCAACAAAAATCAAACTATGGTTTCCAAACAAACATTAAAATAATCCCACCACCCACTTCCTCAACTGAGAAAGGAATTGTGTATGATCCAGTATCTTGTTCACATTTATTATAGAATGTAATCCAAATTCTAAATCTAACTCTAACAACAAGGAACTCTGGCAATCTACAGAGTCTTCACATTGGAACAGATCTTCCAATATTCAAAAGTAATACACGGTACTAAAAAGAGCAGTTTTCATTTAATTCAACAAGAGGGGAAATTACAAATAGTATACTGTGGAAATGGAAAACTACAAGAATTTGGGTGCCTTAATTCCAACTAAGGAAGTCTAGAATCAACAGCAAGCCTAATGTTGCCTGCTTAGCATATGCTGTGTCACTTGCTGACTATACCATGAGAAAGGAAGCCTCTTTGGCGAAGATATAGAAGAAGCAATGTCTTCTGGGAATTTTGCCAAAATTTGTCACTGTCAATCACATCCCCAGACTCTCTCTGAAACTCTCTGACTCGGCCAATGAGCTGGCAATGTCACAAAGACTGTTCGTGAATGTACAAGAATATGCAATCAGACACCCTCTGTATAAACAAAGGATCGGGTGGCAGCAGGAACTAAATGCCAGGGCATGGTTAATGTGTTTGCAATGTAGAGAATTCATACTGTGGTAAACACTTTCTCCTCTTCAAGTGAAGGAAGTACACTCTAAATATGGCATCTTAATGACAGTCTAGGAAGGGCTTTAACTGGTAAGAAGGATTATGAACTAAAGTCTGACTCTTGTCTCCATATTCAAGACTTGGGAATTTATTGTGGTCTTCCAGTTGTAAAGATTTTCTCTTCAAATCTTCCATATAAAAATGCATCTCCTGCTGAGCACCGCATTTAGTGGGACACTTTTTCGGAAATAAAACCATGGCTTAATATGACACACAAGCCTTGATTTCATAACAAAAACTCTCCATGGTTTGAACAGAATGTGGTTTCAAGCACCTAGCAACCAGAATTTTAAATTAAAAACAATTAATTCAGATATATCCTCTTGCTTAATTCTTCTGGAGTCAAGCAGTTTTCTGCGGTAGTTGTGCAAGAATCCTGATGATTTTACAAAGCTTTTACAAGATTTCAGCACTTTTAAACATTCTGCAGAGTTTCAGTAGTCTGCAGTTATAGTACGTAAGAATCACCAGAATGGATCCCTAGATATTGCCTTCAAGACAGGGAGGATACCTCTACAGGCCATTTCCAGGGATTCGACAGCAGGTGAAGGTTCTAGCTTTATCTTCTGCTTGAAGCCCGAAAGCAACTGGTGGGCCACTGTGTGAGACACGATGCTGGACTAGATGGGCTGTGCCCTGATCCTGCAAGGGGTTGCCTTATGTTCTTAAGAATCAAGAGAACTGAATGTTTTGCATCCACAGCTATGCTAACATTATGCTTATCTACTGTCATTGGGCAATAAAAAATGAAGACAGTTGACAGTATTATTAAAATTCGCCTCCCTTCTTAAAAATACAAGGTGAGTTAGAGAATATAAAACTTGGAGGAGGATTGTTCACATGACCTCACTCTCAAAAGAATTAACGGAGTCGGATTGGCAGGGTCCAATGCTGAGCTGAACCTTACAAAAGCAAAAACTAGCGCAGCAGTGCTTGAAACTTCCTCTTGGCATGTGTTATTTGCTGGTGACTGTGACAAACCCGGGCAGCACATTCAGAGGCTGCTATAGCAGCAAGAACTATTTCTGACGTGGAGTTTCAAGCACTGTTGTTCTGCTTCAGACAAGCACCAAGCCCTGGAAAACTGGAAGAGGGGATTGTCTAGCACTAAGCCAAATCTGCATTCTACAACCCAATTCCTAACAGTAAAAAAACCCACAGGACCCAAGGTTACAACACCATCCATTCAGACATAACTGGGAGGACCGCCCAAAAGTCAGTTCTTAAGTAACACCACTGTTTGGCTGGATAAAGATTCCATGGTCAGGATTTCCTATAAATAGGAAGCCAACTATGAAAACATTTCATCTTTAGTCCTGGTCTCAGATATTGGAGACACAAAGATATGCCATCAACTTTGACTATTGGCTCAGGACTAAATTTTATGGGAGCACACATTCCTTTAGATTTAACAGCCCCAAGCCATACAAAGTTTTAGATGTCAGTACTCTGAATTGGGTCCAGAATTGTACAGAAGGATAGCACATGCCTCAATTTAGGCATTCCTGTTGCCACATTTAGCAATAATACCACTTTGTGTTTAAAGGCAGCGCCATATAGAAAGCATTACAACAATCTAAATGAAAGATTATTAAAAGCATAAATCACCACTGTCAAGCTATCCACATCCATATAACCAGGTTATTAGCCAGAGGTAGCAGAAGGCACTTTTTGCCCCACAAGTCACTTGATGCTCCCATAATAAGGCTGAATTAAATAGGTCAGGTCAATTAAGAGAAGTGAAACCTCATCCAGAATTGATGTACATTCCACATTACAGAGCCACTTACAAACAATGACTGTATGTTATCCATTTATTTCCCTAAACTAGACCATTACAATAGTCAGTAATGGTTCAACACTACTGTTACCATTCTCTGTGCTTGATATAACAGAAATAGAACCAGGTATTATTTGCATACTGATGATAGTTCACTCAGTACCTCTGACCTCTCCAAGCAATTTCAGGTCAATGTTAAGTCACCTGAAGAATGAGATGGTCTTCTGCGGAACCCCACACTTAGAAACTAAATACTCATTTCCCAATAATACTCTTTGGCACGACTATCCAAGAAAATATCCATGCACAATCAACTATGCTGAGGAAAAGGGCTTTGGGGGTATACCAATAAACTGAAAATAATTTTCAGGATCAGACATCACTGCATGATGTGAGCCAGGCTGAAGAAGGAAACAAAACTGAAAGTGAAACTGATACTAAGGTACACTAAAATAGCTATTTTTAAAAAAATACCACATACATGTTACTGTTTAGCTAATTTGTTTTATGTTTCATAGTGAAACCTTCAGGTATAGACCGGGATGGATGGATGGATGGGACTGTTAAAAAGAAATAAGCAATTATTTTACAGAAATCAGGATGTATCCTAAGCTCAAATGAACAAACCCTGAACATTTATACTTCAATTACCTTGTTTTACTTTTACAATGAACTTCTGAACTAAATTTTAGTTTCAGATTCAATGTGTCTGACACTTGCTTTAAAACCTACTAAGCCTCTAGTCACAATGCCAGTTTTGTTAGTACCCAAATTTATAGCATGAAAGAAAGAAAAAAAAAACTTATTCCTTAAGAGCAGGTAAAAAGAAATTTCTTACCTGAATAAAATGTGTTGATTTTGGCAAGTTCCTTTTCACAGGTTTGGAAGAATTTCTCTTCAAACTTGGCAAAATACCTCTTCACAGTGTCTTCATCTGTGACTGGTGGAGTGGGAAGAGACAAATTAACGAACAGAACAAAGAGCAGAAATCCGTGCCACTTTTAATTTTGTTCCTTTAAAACATAGTAGCTGCGATAATATTTTTCCCGAGGACAACCGCTCCTGTGGAACTGATAAGTATGTCAAGAAAATAAAATCATAAGGAAGAAACAGATGCCTGAAAGTTGATTGGTTATTTCCCCTTCCAGTTATCACACATTACCCTTAAACAGGTGGTTATAGGAAGGAGAGATGAGTAGTGACGTATCCAACTATTTCTCAAACAGCAACTGACATAACCTCAGACTTTGTTTTTGCCCATTCATACATACTCTTAAAGAAGTATTCCCCCATTCTACTAACAACAACAAAGTTGTAAGGAATGTATGTGCAAAAAAAGCATTATATATTTTGAGCATTATATGGTCTGGTAAGCGTTTCATAAGAGTGCTAACAACCTATGTCAATGGCAGTTTTGCAGATTATTTTGTGTTGAGGACTGGACAGTGAAATGAGCTGGTCTACAAGATTAACTAGCTGTTAATTGAAATCAACTATTGAGCAATTCAAAACTGTTCAGGAAAGATGCTCATAACTTGTAAAACTGTTCTCCATGAATCAATTTATAAGGCCATAGTTTTAAAAGTACTATGAAATATAAATGTCACAACGCCTTAAGAAAGGGATGGAGAATTTGTGGCCCTCCATTTGTTGCCAGTATCCAACCCCTATAATTCTTAATGGAAAATGGGGCTGACAGGTACTAGAATACAATGCTGTATGGATAGTCACAGGCTAAGCCATCCCTGCTCCCACAAAAAATGAAATAAGCTTAAAATGGAAAAGGTTGGTTTACATCCCAATCTGAATGAAGGGTAGTGCCAAATAATGTTCAAACTACTGAACAACTGCATTCATTTCACACACTAGTAAGATAATGCTCAAGACTGTGCAAGCAAGGCTTCAGCATTATGTGTATCTAGAACCTCCAGAAATGCAAGGTGGTTTTCAAAGAAGCAGAGAAATTAAGAGATCAAATTCCTAATATTTGAGGGATTGTGGATAAAGTGAGGGAGATCAGAAGAACATCTACTTCTGTTTCACTGAGCATGCTAAAGCATTTGACTGTGTGGATTTTTTAAAAAAATATACTTGAAGGCCCAGCCCAGACTAAATGAAAATATAGATCAATGTTCTGTCACTTAATATTTTATATTTGGTCATTGTGTACACACATTTGCATTTGTATTTCCATTTTTGCAAAAATATAGTATTTTTCCTTTGTTTTTTTCTTGACTACATCAAGGTGACCCTTACTACTAGTTTACAAATTACATACTGGTCATTTATTGTATACATTTCTGAGTGAATGAGTCATCATTATATGCCAGTTTTTATCATTACTACTGTTGAGTGAACTTTTGGTTTAAAATGCATTTTATTTACTTCAGATTTTCATATGCTGCACTATATGTTTATTTATCCTTTCTACAGTGTAAGTTTTCAGGTAATTTGGCATTCCAATACAATTTTTTAATAATATAACCCACTGAAGAAGGCATTCGTGTTGCAAAGCAAGAAGATTAACTGATTAGTGGAAAAAGCGTTTTTTTCTACTGGATACACTGGGGATGGTTCAGTGTACATCTCTTGGGCATCATATTATCCTTCCAACTTAATACTACTGGAGTTTGAATTGTTTTTTCCTTACTCAAATCCAACAGATATATTCCACATACATGCACATTTGTCAACTGAATGGACAAACACTTGCAATTTTCCTGTCCCTAATAGTATCTTATAGCTCTTTGGAGATCATTCCTTTGACTCTTCTCTCTCCATTCATGTAAGATCTTCACAAGAACTTAGGCAAAAATACTATTTGCACAAGGATATACTGCATTTGTTTGGTAGTGTGGTCATTCTTTGACACTGATCTGTTCCAGTCCCTAGACCACAAAGTCTTGTTGAGAAAGAGTTGTAAGAATAGCGAGTCTCTTTTCCCACTGTTTTAAATAGTTCAATGGTTATTTCATTTATGCCTGGTGCTTTTGTCTGGCAGCCAATTTAATGCTCATTGTACCTCACCTTCCAAGTTCTTGAATATATCCTCTCTCTACAAATGGTTTTGTCATTCTAGAACACTGTTTATAAAGGCTCTTAGTTTAACCCTTCCATTCTTCTTTCACCTCATTTGCCTCTGCCAGATCTTTGCCATGTTTACTCTTGAACACTTCTACTTTAGCTGTAAGTTTTCCTATAATTTCTCTTGACAGACATAGAGCACTCTAAAGTCTTCATGGAAAGTTGGAACATTTTCAGAAAACATAGTACGGTCAGCACATTTAACTGAAGAGTGGTTAATTTCTAATTACAACAGTAATTTACGATGACATTTAAAAAGTGCATAACTAAAGCATGAATCAGATCCCTTCAAGCTGTTTTGTACACAACAAACCAAAACAAAATTTAGAAGCATTAAAGCAAAGGGTTCACTCCTTGCCTCACTTTCCCCAACACTGTGAGGTCTGCATTATTGTTGCTCGGTACCACCAAGTCAGGTCCAATTTTTGCAACCGTGAAAACCCCCTACGCAGTTTTCTTGTCAAAAATTCAAAAGCAGTTTGCCACTGGCTACTCTCCAGGGGAGGCTGGGAATCAAACATGTGATCCTCTGTTTTGCAGGAAGTTTGCTTCACACTGAACTATAGCCACTCTCTGTGTGGTCCTTAGCCCAGAGGAAATCCCTTTAAAAACCAAATATCTTGCAAAGTATGGCAAAAAGTAGACAGGCTGTGTACTATTTTACAAACAAGAGTTTGAAAAATAGGAACATCCCAAAACCATAATTAGAAAAAGCAGGAGAATTTATGTTTTTTCCTATGCCAATTATATTCATAAAAATTTGTGGCTACTGGAGATTTCAGTTTGCACAATGAAGGACCTAAATATATATATATAAATAAATAGTTTAAACAAAGATTGTATTTAAATATGTCAGCATTTTCAATTATTGATATAATTAGTTTTTATCTAGGTGAACAATATTCTCTTTCAAGCAACACATTTTGAAAAAAGATACACTGGTTCGGTAACAGTTAGCCACAATTACCCTGTCAGGCCACCCCACCCCCAGCGGGCACCACAAGGGAAAAGCACCCAGAACCGGAAGGCCTATTTCAGCCTCCGTAGAGCACTGGAATAGGTGCATGACACCCCCGGAGCCTGTCCCAAAATGTAGGGAGGTGGGCAGGAGGCATTTGGTGGCATCGCATGCCTATTCCAACAGTCTCTGCAGACTGAAATAGACCTTCCGGAGACCAGAAAAGCACTTCCGGTTCTGGGGTTGCACAACATAACCAGGTAGCCATGGTAGGAACCGGAACGTATCTCCAGCAGATATGGTGGTCCAACTATAAATGGAAGGTTAGTCACACCTTATAGGATCAGTGGAGAACTAAAGAGTTGTTGTAATAGCAGCAGAGGCAGCTTGGGCCAACCTGTCAACCCTTGTTTTGCTTCTCCTACCCAATCTCAAACTCAAGCAGAATTCAGTCTTTTCAAAAAGGATGGCTTCCCCCTTTGGAAAGAATCCCTCCTAAACGTAGGTCACTGTTTTTTGTTGTTGCTTCTTCCTTCTCTGTCATTATCAAACCAAGAATGCCATACCAAATCAATCTGTATTGCATTTTCTTGCAGCTCCCAAGTTTTAATTTCATCTTCCTGATGGAAACAGGGGCTGGTGAAAGAGAATCATCACCATGTTTCTGAAAGTCATCCAGCAAGTTGAAAACTAAAACAATACGTAAGTTCATAGTTCACAAGCTTTTCCCTTATAAAGAATAAATATGTAAATATGTGCCAACTATTTAGTAGAAACTGTCAATAGTCCAGAGAAAAACACAAAGCAGAGCTCTGATTTTATGCACAGTTTTGCTTTACGGTCACATACTGTAAACACCTAACGGAACTGGATTAAATTAAAGCCAAGCTATTTAAAAGCTTTTCAAAGCTCTTAATTTTTACTCTGTCCTCACAGAGATGCCTATTTGCCTGGTTCAGACTAGAGCACAGGGAATAGGCATTGCCAAGAAAAGTCTCTATGCAGCTCAGCAGTTTAACTCTGCTGGAACAAACTCTACTGCAAAACACTACTGTGTATTTATTTGTTCAAATAACAGGGACAACGATCTAAAAGCCTTTCTACACTGCTAAAAGGTTGGTCCTGGGATGAGCTGCTCTGTGAAAAGGGATGTAGCTTTCCAGGGGAGCGCAGCTGCCAGTTTTTAAAGAGTTCGGATTTTCTTTTTCATACTAGCTTGTTCACAGCCAGGACATGTAAGGAATATTGTAATCTCTCCCCCCGCCCCCCAAAAAAGTAAGTTATCAACATAATATGTGGGGCTTGGTGCACAATGGCATTTCCTCTTGGTACCAGAACACAAACCTGAAGAACCCATCACATAACACTGACAGAAGTTGTTTCAATACACTACTGAAATATGAATGTTATTATAACTGCTGAAAGTTAAGACCCACAAAATATACCACGTATGAGCATTTCTGTGGGCCAGCCGTGGATGCAAAATCATGAGAAAGTCCCTATAAAGAAGCTTTCAAGTATTCTTCCTTGTGAAGGCTGTTTAAATAATCTGACTGAAATATCTTTTTATTTATTTTTTTTTACATTTCTATCCCGCCCCCATACCTAAAGAATATACATTAAAAGCACTTTAAAAATTCAACAAATCTAAAACAACACACTCCATGTTTAAAATGATAATATCTGTACCTTGAGGGAAAATATAATCACCTCAGCCAAAGGCCAGGGCAAAGAGGTGTGCCTTTACCACCTTCCTAAATATATATAAGGAAGATGGCATAACACACCTTGAGGGGGAGGCTTTTCCACAGTCTGGGTGCCATCACAGAAAAGGGTCTCTCCCGGGTGCCCACCCGCTTCACTCCTGAGGGTGGTGGGACAACCCGGAGGGCCTCACTGCTAGATCTTAAGGCACAAGCAGGTGGGTATGGGAGAAGGCATTCCTTTAGATATTTGTAGAGATGCTACGCCTGTCTGCAAATTCTTTTAGTTGGAATACACAGCTCAGTTGAGCTGTAGTTTGGTATTAGCAACAAGAAAACTAGAATAACACTGCAGAACGCAATGTGTCTAGTCAAGCTTACTAGGATATAATAGATTAAAATGAAGCTCGGTATATGCATTTCATGTAACTCAAGTAAGACTTCTTGTGAATCAAGTTCTCTTCCCCTCCTTACTGGTGTAACAAAATTCCACTTGTATTTTAATACTAAAAATGTTTAAACAAAAAAACAGAAGCATAGAAACGTCTATGTTAAAACTGATCTTCATTTCCGTTCTAACTAAACTCCTCACACTCAAGTTTACATCAGTCTCTAATCTGTTTATTCCTCACATCCTGAATTTCTCTCATGACAGTGTGTTGTGCACTTCCCAGTTAACAAAATGCTTCTTCAAGGATCTGAAACAAGCAACAGTTTGGAGGAAAACTATCATGGGAGTACGGACAATGCATGCTCCAGAAAATAAGTAGAAGGGTGCAAACTGGGATGCCAAGCAGATAGAAAGAGCTTTTCTCTTTCAGAGTCCACGCTAGTACCCATATACCAGGGAGTGGGAACAAGGGCATCCTTGTGTTCCAGAGAGTGGGTGGGGTGAGTGAAACACCAGGAGACACAAAGGAATGCTGGTGGCACTTCAGTTTGTTCTCTCACTCCCTTTCAATCACTCACAGACACATTGATTGACTGACTGATAAGATTATTTACATCACTGGCTGATTCAAAACAATATAAAAGCAATATACAAGAGAATAACATGCATTCATTGGAAGAAAGAAGTATAAACGTTAACAACACTAACTGAAAGAGTGTTGCATCCTGGACTGGCATAAGAACATTTTGCTATATCTGAGCCAGTTTGGTCTAATGCAATGGTAGGCAAACCGCAGCTCAGGAGCCACATGCAGCTCTTTGGGCCCTTGAGTGTGGCTCTTCCAGCTTAGGAGTACCCTAATTAAGATAATAACAATGTACCTACCTATATAGTTTAAGTTTTAAAAAGCTGGCTCTCAAAAGAAATTTCAATCACTGTACTGTTGATATTTGGATCTGTTGACTAATGAGTTTGCCAACCACTGGTCTAGTGGTAAGGGAGCCAGACTCTTATCTGGGAATAGCAGATTTGATTCCACCCTCCTCCATGAAGCCAGCTGGGTGACCTTGGGCTAGTCACCGCTTCTTCCGAGCTCTCACAGCCCCACCTACCCCACAGAGTGTTTGTTGTGAGGAGAAGAATAGAAAGCTTTGTCAGCCGCTTTGAGTCCCCTACAATGGTTGAGAAAAGTGGGGTAGAAAAGCCAACTCTTCTTCTTCTTCTATATTAAAAGAAACAAGGTTCTGCTGGTCAGAGAGCAGGTACTGGACGTAAAATGAATCAGACTAACCCTGAGCTTGTGATAGCAGAGGAGCTCCAAGCTGCAACCAGACGTCTCTACAGAAGTGGCAGTACAGTAAGACTCAAGATTCTGTTTCTACATCTTCTGCCTCACAAGGGCAGTGCCTGCTGGCAAGAAGAGTTTTAGAGTATTTCCCTTTTAAAACCAGTGTTTATAAAGTGTTAGATGTGGCTAGCAAGAACGCCCCTCTAAGCTTGGGAAGAGATGATTTGTTGTAAATATCTAGTGGTTTCATTCCAGAAGAAGAAAACGTCTTTTGGAATGTGAGTACATCCTTACCACTCAGGGGAACTTGGTTAAGTCAGGCTAAAACATGATGGCTCTTTCTGCTCATTCACTACATCATTTTGCACATCTTTCAAAGGAGGAAGTTACCCACACTCTTCAAGTTTAGTTGCTATATGACAGTCACACAGTAAGGCTGCATTACTGAGATAATTAAAAGGGAAGCACAAAATATCTAAGGAATAATCAATACTCGTTTGGGAGACAAGAGATCTTGCTACCTGTAAACCTTTTAAAAAAGAACCTCCTAGACATGCTGCAAATATAATCAAAGGTGTGCATTTCAAGAAATTATTTTATTCATTCAAGCATGTATATGCTGCCCTTCAACCAAAGGTTATGATGAGTTACAATGAAGGAGATTTATTTTTAACAGATTTCCTGAACTATGACCACAGGCCAAAACAGTGTAAAAAACCATCTTGGTATAGCTGCATGGGGGCAGACAGAGGTGAGACTTAAAATGATAAAAACTGTGCTGCAACCTAATTTTAAATACACATCTATAAATGTTTCTACTGCTTTCACCAGCAAGTTCTCATCATCCCTACTGAAGGGGAGGGTAACCAAAAGGAATATTATCCAAGCTAGCTAAAAGGTGACAATCTAAAATATTAAAAACTTGGTCCTATCGCTGTCTTCAAAATAACCTGAGCAAAATTTTTTACAGTTGTGCAAATGCATTCTGATTGTTTCTGAATATTTTGTAGCTTTACAGGGGCTAGTTATACTAGTCAAACCTAATCCTGCTTAGATAAACTTTGCAGTATACAAATGCAACAAAATCTGATTCGAATTGAATACATTTGAAACTATTTGTTTGAATGCTAGATTCGAATCTGAAGATACGAATGTCGAAAACTTTTGTATATGTATCTGTATGCATTTCGTTCGTGTCCCGTTTTATCCCATATGCATCCTGTATTATAAGTGCAAATGCGTACAGATATATATGAGATTTGTACGGATACATATGTAATAAATACGTATCTGTACTTTTGAATCTTTTGAATTATTCAATCCAGTGTTTTGGAACATTCAAAATCCATCCGAATGTTAACTTCAACTGTGAAGACATTATATTTGAATTTGAATGTCCACATTCGATCAAATTCAATCGAATTTCGAATGTTTAGAATATTCATGCACATCCCGACTTTGCATGAGTTAGCAACAAGAGGCATTAAAGTTAAGCACTGTGGACCTGTGATCCAAGAGTCACTTAAATCACTTCAAGTATCCTAGACTTATCTGATAAAAAGAACACATTAATTGCAGAACAACCCAAAATCTTAATGTCTAAGTGGCAAAAAGGACATCTCTGGGAAAAGGAGGAAAGTTCTCAATAATTAGCTTTGGAGAACCCTAAACTAATCACTTTTATGGCATGTCATCACCCATTAGTTGCTTCTGTCACCAAAAAACTGCAATGGAAACAAAAGAAGTGAGACATTAATTTTACAGGAACTGGTGACTGCATAGCCTGAAAAATCAGTGGATAAAAAGGGATCTAACATACTAGAGAATTAGACTAAGGATTTATACCAGCTCATATCATCTTTGAGAAAATGGCATAACTGACTGCTCACTACATTGGGATGTCACCTAAAATACTAACTTTTGCTTTATGAAGAAGGATATGCAAAACAGCTGAAAGGGCTGTTCAGAAGTGTAGTCTAATGACATTACGAAGCCTGTATTTACAATGTTTCTTGATAGGAGTAATGCGTAGTCCTTCCACATATTCATTATCCAAGCTGTTTCCTACATATCTATAAAAATAGTTTGTTCTTGAGAGAGTGACACAATATGCTATATTTTCAAGGATCTGAAACGTTAAGTGTCTTTGATTTCTAGGATCCAATATGCACTTTGACATTAAAGGTATCTGTCCACCCTCTTTTGTTGATTTCTACTATTTTTGCCACTGCACAGGTTGTATTGTGTGTTTTAATTAAGAATTGTACAGGTAATAGCAACAAACAACAGATGAAGGCGGGCGTTGACAGCATCTGTGGAAATCCATACAAAGACAACTGATGCCACAACAACAACAACAAAATCAATGAAAAGGACCCATTTCAATCTGGCTTCAGGCCCGGTTATGGCACGGAAACCGCCTTGGTCGCCCTGGTTGATGACCTTATCCGGGAGAGAGACAGGAGGAACGCTACCCTGTTGGTTCTCCTGGACCTCTCAGTGGCTTTTAATACCATTGACCATGGTATCCTTTTGGAGAGACTACGGAGTTTAGGAGTGAGAGGCAATGCTTGGCACTGGTTCTGCTCCTATATCCGGAATAGATCTCACATAGTAACTGGGGGAGACACTGATTCAACACCCTGGGAACTCACTTGTGGGGTTCCTCAGGGGTCAATCTTATCTCCCATGCTTCAGGTATTTGTAGCTCAAGCCATTTAGGGCCTTATTAATTGGCAGTTAAAACCCCTGAATTGGGTTCCATAATTAATTGGTAGTCAGCCTAGCTCTTTAATGACTAATGCAATGTATGTTCAGCCAACAGTTCTGGACAGCAGTTTCATTGCTGTATTCTGCACCAGCTGCAGAATCTGACCAGTCTTCAAGGGCAGCCTCACACAGAATGCATTACAATAGTCTGGAAGTAACTAGAGTATGGATTACGGTGGCTAATCTGTCTCTATCCAGAAAGGGCCATAGCTGACGAACCAGTCAGAGTTGTATAAATAACTGTCCTAATGCTGGTTACAAATTTACAGTATTAGAATAATCACTGACCTTATTTGACATTCAAACTGCAGACAGACCAATGCCAGTTCTATTCAAACACAGAGACGCTTCTAAAGTATCCCACAAGGATCAATTAATGGGGCCACTACAGAATCTTTTAAACATATTGACCTCTAAAGCAGTGAATGAACTAATACAAGATCATTTTGAAAAGATGGCTAAGCTACTCTTAGTTTATTATAGTATTTTAATATTAATAATATTACAAAAAAATGATCAAGGAAGGAAAAAAAAGGATATATAAACAAGGAGAAATGAACTTGCTCGAACTTTAAAGATGTCCTGTTCTCAAAATAGGGCTCTATTTTTAGTTAGGCAGTCTGGTTGTAGAGAAATTAGGTATCATTCATCTGGTCAAATAAGCAAACGCTTTAGCACATATAAGTTCAACATTGCCTACCAAGTAAGAAATTCAAATTTTTTAAAAAAATCTAGCTTAGTGTTAATATTGTCTAGTGTGGTTCTGCACTGGTGTGCTGTACTTTAAAGTGATTGGTCTGGTTAAGGATCCCAAGCACCAGGTTATGAAGCTGCCTACAGTCAATCAAGCTAAAAGAGAAGAAAAGGTCCTTGTTAGCCTTTGTGAAGGTCACAGTAAGTGTGCTACTGGAAGCACATTTGATGAGAATGAGCTAACCACAGGATATATAACAAAAATGGTAAGGCAAGTTGGTTCAGACTAGCAAGTAGTGTGGCAGCCTCAATCAGAACCCAATCCAATTGCCCACTATGAGTTTCTATCAAGTGGATTTCACTTTCCATGCTATACAGGTGATAATTACAAGTTCATAGTGAAGGAAATTCCTGACACCTCTGTAGGTTTCCCCCTTCAATGTTCAGCTTAGGATCAGTCTTGTTAGAAAACAGGACATAATCCTCTCTGTGGAATTTTTAAAGAATGATGTCACAGCCTTTTTGTCTTCTTATAAAGCTAAATACCTAAATATCTACTTTTTGGAGCAATCTTTATCCATTATAAGCAATGCTAACATCACAGAAGGCTGAAGCAGCAAGTTATTCATGCATTTGGTGCTAACTAATCAAGGCTAAGCAATTGTAAACTAAGTAGAAGAGGAAAGATCACATTGTAGATCTCAACTTACGTGGCAAAACTCTTGCCAAGCTGTGATTCTAGGGTGATAATCCATAGTGTGAACTTTTGGAAACACGCAGTGGTTTAACAAAAGGGAGAAAAGTCATGTTTTTCAGGTCTCTTCCAGCATCCTATAATTGATAACCAATACAGGGAAGGATGATTCTGTTAATAGACTAATTTTGGCTTGTACCAAATGCACTTCTTCTTACTCATCTAAGATGTATTTGAAAGCAAATAAAATCAATGTGACAGATAGCCTATTCCTGTTTTGCTTATTTGCAGGTTTCAACTTTCATGGTCTACTAAATTTGTTGTTGCCATTCTTTACAAAAATGATTAGGAAACTGAAGAAATACAGTAATAAGAAATCTAAAGAAATCTAAGTAGAGCTAGAAACACACTAACATCTTAGAGCCTTGGAGGCACTGTTAATTGCTACAATTACTTCTCAATTGTCCAAAACCCTCAAAAGTAATTTAAACTTGCACAGTGCACCAGCCTGATCTTTTTACTAGTTCATTATGCACTGTGAATTACTCCCCAAAGCTGAGTAAAATAGTAGAAGAGGAAAATCTACCTTAGTGATATTTTAATAGCTCCTTTAATGGCATAACCTATACTCACAAATAAGCAGGTTACAGCACTAACTGGCATATTCTTCTTTTAATAATATGTTATTAAATATGAGGCAGAAGAAAGTGAAACAGCAAAGATAAAGGTTTATTAATATAGCCCCTTGAAGACTTGTCAGAATAAAACTACTCAGGATTCAGTGAAAAAAGACATTAATGGTCTATCAGGCTTTGTAGGGCTGAACACAAGGTGAGTCTACATTCTCTAAATGGAGTTTTGAGCGAGAACAGAAAAAGACACTAAGCAATATCTGTACTTCTGTAGTAACAAGTGGAAGACAGAGGTATCACTGGCTACTAGAATGGATGATTAAGTACCACCTCCAGGTTGGAGAGACAGGCAAGGTTGCCTCTAAAGGAGATCTGCAAGGATTCCAGAGTAAGTGAAGGTTTTGCCTTTGTCTTCTTCTTGAGAATACCCACAAACAATTGGTGGGCCATTGTTTTTATAAGAACGTAGTTCTTATAAAAACATCAGCTTCATTACTATTCTTCAAAGCATTCTCCTACCTTTCTCCAGTCTCTTTGAGCTAAACCTGAGCTCCCTAAAAAGATATAACAGTTACTATATTTTTAGACAGCATCTTTAAAAAAATATGACCTGAAGCAGAACACATTGGCCTTGAATCTCACAAACCTACAGTACAGGAACAATCAGACATAACTCAGGAATCTTAAAATGCTTTGTTAATTTCATCTTTATCTTTCCAGATATGCACTACAGAACAGAATCAAATGAAAAAGAATGTTATCTCAACCAAACCTTCAGTTTCTGATTTCTCCTTTTTGCAGTGTCACAGATTTTTGAAAATCTCATGTTTTCATTAATATTTTAGTTCAGCTGTAGCTTAATACCTCAACATTAACATTCACAAATACATGAACATGCATGATTTTTCCTCATAAAATAAATAAAGCTCTCCTATTAACTTTTCACATGTGCATGTAAAAGAAAACAATGGCATAAAAGTTATTAATCAAAGCAATAAGAGGAAGAATCGCGTTTTATGGGTATTTTAGCTTTGTGTTGATATTGTCTTTTGATTGCAATCTGCCCTGGGATATAAATCCTACCAAGAATGAATGAATTAATGAGGAAGAAAGAACTGGACAAAAGGAACTAGATCTACTGAAACAGAACTGTTTGTTCTCAAATCTCAAGTTGGTATTCAGATGATTTTCTATTCAAGAATGGCTTGTCAACTGAACTGCCAAGACTATGTCTATTTGCTACAGGGTTTGGAAGAAAGAAATCACTTACTTGTATAAACAATTTGGACAAAGAAAGAAACTGTTGCCATTTCTTTCTTTCTCTGCAATGTCACAGATGTATTCCTGCAAGTGGCCAAGAACATTCACCCTGCTGAGAAGAATTAGGGGCGCCTGTCCTCAGAATTAAAATCTCAATTTTAATGCATGCATACTTGAATGATTATAACAGGCCCTGTTATTCCATATATAGCAATTCCTTTGCACCCTCTTTTCTCTTCTGCCTAGAGGACAGATAAGTACTCCAAAGATGTATATGCAGTACATTCATGTTTGTACATTTATATTACCAGGCGAAGCAACCTGTAACCCGTCCTTGTTAGCCATGCCAATCACTATGTGATACTGTTTCAAGCAAACAGATATCAGGACTCACAAGGTGACCAAACAAAACTGCCTAAAATCTTTCATCCAGTATCACTCATTGCACTGAATTGCATTACTCTACCCAAGGTTCAATGAATGTATAAAAACCATCCCTGGTAACATGTTTAAGTATACTGTATGCGAATGATACAGAAAACGTGAACACTTCTGAAATATAATAGTGTAAATTATAAAACTTACAGAAGGTAATTATCTATCCGGGACATCTAAAGGCCAAAAGTAATAATTTACTTTGGCTATAAGTGAAGCCAATCCAGCCACAGAATTACTATAAGATTATGTAATTAACTACTTCTAATTATGATAATTGTGTTAAAATAGCAAGGTACAGGACAAATTATTTACTTTGGGTACCTGTCCATTAGTAGATCTCATGAAACATGTACAAACATCTCCAAGGACTCCAGAATATAATTTCTGCTTTTTCATCTTATATAGGTTTGGTAGCTCAGCAACAAGAAAATACGAGAAAAGAAATGAAAATACAGTTAATTCCCAAATTCTTTTGTGACAATTGCCATTTGTTATTTACCGTCTCACTTTCTTAATCTTCTCCCAATAAAAGTCAGTTATTACTCAATCTTCCTACCTGTGGTTAATAAATTCCTCTATAATTCATGGAAAGCTAATAGAAAGGTTATAATCATTTTTATCTCCTACCAACCCCTCTATTTAGATAATCCAATTCTCAATAATTAGTATCTTCATCAATGTTCTTTGTGCAGTATTCAAGTAATCCCACTTTTTATATACCCAATCCCCATTTCTCATTTCTCCTACCTGATTTGGATTGCCTACTATTATTAAGTCCATACATAAAAGACAATTCTATCAGAATGGCTCTTGAACTATTCATGGACGACAAGTATATGAATGGCTACTAGAACAGAATGGAAGCCTCCAGGTTGGAGAAACAGGCAGGATACTTCCCAAAGTCCATTTTCAGGGAGTCAAGAGCAAGTGAAGGTCTCACATTTGTCCACTCCTTGAGAATGCCCAGAAGCAACTGGTGGATCACTATGTGAGACAGCAGGCTGGACTAGATAGGCTGTGGTCTGATTCAGTTCCTCTAGTGCATCATCACCCAAGCTGCCCCACCCCCATCGTTGGGGGTCTCCACAACATGAGGAACTGCATTAAGAGGTCGTGGCATTAGGAAGGTTGGGAACCGCTGCTCTAGTGTCTTTATATTCTTATTAGCTTTATCTTGACAAAAGTAATAACTACTGCCCAGTTGCCATTTTCTACAAGCCCTGGAGAGTGTGGTGGCTACCTAGCTGCAGGCATGCTTGAAGAAAATGTGTTATCTAGATTCATTTCAATATGGCTTCAGGCAAGGGTACAGCACTGAGACTCATTTGGTTGTCCTTTTTTCAGGAGTGGGACAGGAGTAATGCAAACCTGTTGGTTTGCCTTGATTTCTCAGTGGCTTTTGGAGCAACTTCAGGGACTAGAAAGGTGGAGACACTGTTTTACAGTAGTTCCTATCTCAGAGGTAGGCTCGACAGAGCAGCCCTGGGGACCTTTTGCTCAACAGTTTGGAAACTCTTGTGTGGAATTGTTTAGGTCATTAGATTTGGAATTAGGTGTGTTCAATATGCTAGTAAAATTCTAATTTTTAATCAGGAGAGCCAGTGGAAGAGCTTGAGCACTGCCTGAAACCAGTGATAGGCTAATTATGGACCAGTAAATCAAAACCGTGACCAGACAAGAGAGAGCTACTGCATCTAGAAAATTTTGAGGGAAGTCAACTCTGAATGGTTTTGTGTGTGTGTTTTCACCAGAAAGATGATTTAGGGTTCCTTCTGATTCATTGTTCTCACTTAAGGCTTAGGTGTCAGAAGCAGCCAGGAATGTTTACCTTCCCCTCCAAAAGGTTCACTAATTTTGGTCCTTCCTGGATAGGAACAACTTGGTCATTTTGATCCACACTCTGGTAACTTCCAGACTAGACTATTACAATGCACTGTACATAGGGCTACCCTTGAATATGGTCTAGAAGCTGAAATTAGTGCAGCATGCAGCTGATGGTAGACTCCTAACAGGATGCACATCATGTCAGTCCTGAAAGATTTGCATTGGTTGCCTATTAACTACTGTGCCCAATTCAAGGTGTTAATGTTAAATGGCTTGGGCCTTGCATTTCGGAAGGAGTGCTTTCTTCCCTATAGACCTACTGATGCATTAAGATCACAAAGGGAGGCACTTCTTGAAGTTCCGCTGTCCTCAGATTTACAAAGGGTGTTCTTATGTGAGAGAGCATTTAGGTAGTGGACCCTGGACTTTGAAACAGCTTAGCACTGGAGGTATGCCATGTGCTAACACAGCATGGTTTCCAGAGCCCGGGTAAAACATTCCTCTTTACCCAGGCCTTTGATGCCTCCCTCCCTCTGAATGTTATCCTGCTATGGTGGGAAGATCGTATTTAAAGCATATGTGTGTGCGTGTGTTTATTAAATGTTGTAACACCCCCTGAGAAATAAAGGATGGGATATAAATATTTGAAATAAATTGTGAAATGGAGCGCGGTATCACAAACGGCAGCATAACTTAAGTTTAATCTAGAAAAGCATCTTGAAGAGAGTAATATTACCATGTGTCAGACATATTAATAAACCAAAAGGAAGCAGATCCCAAGTTCTATATATATGTGGGATTATTGGTAAAGTTTCTGCCAAAGTTGTCACTATTACCTACACTTTTCATAAACCGTAACAGTTTAGTGGCAACATATCTAACTTTTGATGGAAAAATCAGTTTCAATTACTAAAGCCACCAATCATATCCAGGCATGTGTTATTCAACAAGTTGCTGCCAAAGAGGACTAAGTCTGGAAGACCCCAAGCCCTATAAGTCATTACAAGGCCTAGGAACCCCAAGATTGCAACAGGCCACATGATGATACTACCACAAAGTCAACATGGCTCCATGCCCTCCAGGCTGCTGGAATGGGCCTGGAAAGAAAGCAAGGGGAATGAGTGAGGAAAACTATAGAGGCAGGTACATCCTGTCTGTAATCTCCACCAGGCCTCACCTTCTCCTCATCTTTGTAGAGGGCCAGGTTTATGAGATATTGGCCCTTACAAGCGGTTCTTTTTGGCAGGTTCATACACCACAAATAGCACATAATCTTCTTAGAAGTCCATGTCTAATCATAGTCATCCATTTAACCAAAATAGCATTTTAAATGTCATCAAGGCCTGTCAATGTGACATGGCTATTTTCTTGCAGATCTGCGTTTCTAAAATCCAGCAATATCAGCTGAGCCCTCTGTTTGAAGACACCTATCCATTAGTTCTGGCCATGACATGGATGTATTTGCTTTGCTATCATTAAATTGGCAATATGCACAGTGCAGGGTTTTTTTTATTTTATTTCTGAATCAACTTACTATAATTAACATGAATAAGCAACAGTCAAATATAGAGAGGATTTGCTGCACTCTACCAATTAAGAGCACTAAAATTACTAGTTGGAAAATTTTAAGTAGACATGCTGGACAGCTAAGTTTTGAAGTTGGCGCCAGAAACCATAACACCCTACACCAAAAAAGCCAACTCTACAGTAAATGTGCCAGAGATGAGCTATGTCAGGCATTTACTCACTTGGTCTGGAACCCTAGCATCTATTTTGCAAACTAAATGAAGGGGTTTTCTGAAGCAGTTTACACTGAGAACAGTCGATTATAATTAAAGGAATGCTTCTCCTCTTTTGTTAGTCCAAGGTTTTAAGAAAAATTACGAAGATGCACCTCAGATTAAAAAAGACAGAAGAGACAGCCAACCATACTGGCAAGTACAATAGTGGTCTGCGGAAAATATTAATTTCAAATTATTTATCATAACTCCAAAACTTTCTTCTATACTGTGTTCATGCCTACAAACACCTATAAAAATCTTACATTGCTTTAATTAGCACAAGAATTCAGATACGTTGGAAAGATCATCCCATATTATACAGAGTGATTATTTTAAAATCCTATTTCTTTTTACTTCAGCTATTCCAGTTTGCAATACTTAGCAACATCAGCTTGCTAATGTTGGTTTACATCAGGGGTCCTCAAACTACGGCCCGCGGGCCACATGCGGCCCTCCGACGACATTTATCCGGCCCGCCGGGTGTTTTTGACCCCACTGGCTGTACTGCTATGAATTTATTGATTTTTTTTAAAACTGTATTCCGGCCCTCCAATGGTCTGAGGGATAGTGAACTGGCCCCCTGTTTAAGGACCCCTGGTTTACATATACCAAACAGCTCTAAGTGTTAACAGTTCCAAAAAGAGGAACTGGGGATTGTTATGTGGCAACTTAGGTGTCATCTGCCACTAATGTGCAGGTAAACCTAAGAAATGAGGAGAGAAACAATGATAGAAGTTAATGCTTATCCTCATTTACAAGCAGAATTATCTTTGCTCACCCTAGCAGATGATCTTTTGTGGGAAAGAAACAAAGAGAGTGTAACTCTTTTGATCCTCAGTCTCTCTGCGGCTTTCAATACTATGGAGTCCTTCAGGAAATGGGAGGGGGACACCATGTCATTGTGGTTT
Organism: Aspidoscelis marmoratus; assembly: GCA_014337955.1. Taxonomy (NCBI): domain Eukaryota; kingdom Metazoa; phylum Chordata; class Lepidosauria; order Squamata; family Teiidae; genus Aspidoscelis; species Aspidoscelis marmoratus. The sequence continues at coordinate 8,775,428 of MTQE01001134.1, read as the reverse complement.
TACATCTACCTGTGGGGATGATCTTATAAAACAGCACTGAAGGACTGCATCTGTGTCCTTGGCAGCTAGGCTGCAAGGTACCACAGCAAACAATTTTGTCACCAATGCTAAAATAAGAGACACCCCAGTCCAAATTCTCCATAACATTTCATTAAGGAGAGGCTGTGAAGCAGGGCCTTCATACAGAGGTGAACTGGATGAAGGTTAATGAAATGAAGCTGAATCCTGTCAAGACAGATAACACTCTGGGTAGGAAGTATCTAGGTTCAAGAACCAGGGACCTTGCCTGCCCAAGTTGGACTTGCACACCTTTAGAAGGAACAGATGTGGTTTATCCTAGCTAGGATAGCATATTACCAGAAGGAAGAGGCACAGAGTTTGGTCAGCTCTACCACTGGAAGTTCAGATAACCTCTATAGCTAGGAGTGGCCATCACCAGCTTCAGGTAGTATGATGGACTGGGATAGTCTGGTCACTATCTTAAGCACCTGTACTGGTTGCTCATTAGCTACAGGGCATATTCAAGGTTTTAATGACTGGTATATAAGACCCTTAAAAACTTGGAATCAAGAACACCTCCTGCATTACAAACCAGGAAGAGCCCTGAGATCATTTTCAGAAGTTCTCCTGTGGGTCCCCAAAAATAAAGAATGTCATCTCGTGAGGACCTGCAGTCAGGCTTTTTCTATGACAGCAGGTACTCTGTTGAATGTCCTCCCCCTCTTGATATCCACAAGATGCCTATTTACTGCTTTAAGGTGCCAATTACCGCTCTTAGGTGCCTATTAAAGATGTATCTCTTCACTCAGGAACTCCCTGTATGAATGGGTGTTTTCATCCTATCCTCCTCAATTTTTAATATGCTTTAATATCACTGTGTTTTTACTCTGATTTTTAATGTGTATTTTTGTAAGGAGCTTTGATATTTTAGGAGCAGTTCAGAAATATTTAAAATAAAATAAAATATTCTGAGCAGGGGATTTCTGGTGTTTTCTTGGGGTTATGTAACATCTGTAAGAACTAAGAGCCGCCCTGTGGGATTAGGCCACAGCATCCTGTTTCAATTGCTTCTGGGAATTCTCAAGGTGAAGACAAAAGCAAAAAACTTCAGCTGCTCTGGAATCTCTGGCAAATGTCTTTTAGGGGTATCCTGCTTATTTCTCCAACCTGGAGGCAGTATCTAGGCATCCATTCTATTAACTCATTGATCCATCTATCCTCCATAAATGTATCTATTCTTTTCTTAAGCTATCCAGGCTGGTTGCTGTCACAACCTCTTTTGGTAGTAAATTCCACAGACTGATGACCCTCTTGGTGAAAGAAAAACTTCCTCTTCTTAGTCCTAATTCTTCTGCCCATCAGCTTCATAGAGTGCTCTATTTTTTTTCTCTATCCACCTTTTCCATACTTTACAAGAGTTGACATCCACTCACACTGTGAACAAATTATTACCAACTCTCCATATGTACACTCCATATGCCCCATCCATTGCCAAGAATGGATTTTTTTCAAATAACAAACAGATGCTTAGCAAAGACAATACCTCAGAGCAATTAACACAGAAAGGCAAACCATTAGCTTTTCAATTTACCTCTTATGGCGAATGAAAACCTACCAAGCTGAAAAGTTAAGGGGACATTTACTTAGCAATGTCAGTTCACCCTTACTGCACTAACCCCCTTGACTTTGAGCAGACATACCTTGAGGCATGAAAAGGCTTTACATTTAACAGGAAGATATTATACTTCCTTTCTCTGAGTTTTATGACACCATTTTTAGAAACTGATAAATGAGGTACAGGAAGACTTTTTTATCTCCTTCCATTCCATCCCATGCTGTTGGGAAAGGGTATACAAAAGGTCAGGCAGAAGCAACTCCCCAAATTTAATTAACTTATTCATCCTGTGACATGTCACATGTTATCTGGCTTGGCAGCTTTCAGTCAGCAAAACTGGAAGCTCATACAAAAAGCTTCTTCAGTACTGCTTTTGATTTTCAAAGCGCTTCAAACAGGTTGTAGTGGTGAGTGAGGATATTTACTTGCACCTGCTTGCTTATCTCAGTTTTTCAGGCACTGACGTGAAACATGCATTTGATGGGGATAGGCAAATAAGGAATAAATCTTAAGTCCATTTACTGCCTTACCTAGCATAAATGTTAGCTGGAACAGTAGACACAAATCTCAAAGAGATAGACCACATTGCAAGTTGACTGTCTCCCAACTTTTGATTTTGTTTTGCTTTTGGAGAAAAACTTGGACACATTTCCACTAGACATATTAGTCTATTACTGGAAACATTATTTTTAAGACAACCTTGCCAACACACTTTTACCAAAATCTGCTTACCATCCCATCATCTAGCTATGCTGAACAAGTGCTACTGTATGGCCCCAGTTCACTGGTGAATTAATATTTATGTACCAAACTTATATACTTAAGTGCTAAACAACAGCACAGAACTCTTCAATTTGCTTACTTTTCCAACCTTTTGTGCAAAATAAAAGGGAGTTAGCCATTCCCCCCTCCAGAGTCTACTTCAGCTTGCTAATTACTTGGAAAAGGAGGACTTTTCAGGTACTGTATATACACATACAATTGAGTTGAAAGGAGATAGAGAATCTGAAGAAGCTATCTGGTAAAATTTTTAAATGATCACTAATGTTTTACCAATAGATACATCTCAACATGCTGAACAACCAGATGTTTCCCACCCCTCCAACAGAGCATTTAGTATAAGATATGATGATCAAGTTTAATTGTGATTTATTGTAATTGCCTATGGGCTGTCACTAACACATACTGGGAGATTGTGGCTCCCCTCCACAGGTCCACCAACCAACATCAATAGACTGAGTGGCAAAACAAAGTTTTATGCTGCCTTTCATGAAAAAAACCCTCATGACAGCCTACAGCAATAAAACTACAGATTGATAAGACAAATAGTCTTGTAGAACACAATACAAAGTAACCTAAATGCATTCAGAGTAGCCACCCTTAGAGTAATGTAATTTCTTCAAAGAGAGATTATTATTTTTCCAAAATAAGCAGTAAAATGCCTCTACTGGTTCTAAAAAGTCTTTTGTTTTCTTGTTGCACATGTTTAACAACAAACTTTCAAAGCAAACAAACTTTGAATTCTTTTCAAATAATTAAAAAACTACAGTACTTGTTTAGATAGAGTTTCAAGAATTCTAGATCTCTTCTGTTACATTTTAGCCTACAGATATCCCAACACATATTTTTCAATGACTACCCTTCAAATGAAAATTTCCACCTGGAAAACAAAGGGTTGCTGGATCAGTCCTTAGCCTCTCCCTGGAATGAGGCAATGGCAAACCACTTCACTATACCTCATTATATCTAACTGGAAACTATCCAGTGAGGACAGACTACTGTCATACACTTGGCAGATTGGGGCTTTGTACATACAGATTACCTTGGTAGAACATTCCACTTTGATCATGAGACGTTCACCCTTCATTTTATTGGATACTAGGATATGTACTACTGTGACTTATCATTATGCATCATGCTTGACGGATGATATTGTTAAGATTTGTGTAGTTCAAACATTGTGACAACAATCCTACCTCTAGCATAAATATTCTACAGTTCAACACTTACTAAAGGGAATGATTCAGAGCTGTTATACAGTATTTTTAATGATTACATACTCTCCCTTCAAAGATACAAAATTTATTTATTTATTTATTTTAAAACAAAGGGGCATTCGACTTCATGTCATGACATACAAAGCAGCTTTTTCAAGCATGAAATAAAAAATAGGTCAGCAACTCACCAACATCAGATCAGCTTTAACAAGGACGAAACAGATACCACCCCGTATAAAAAATTTATACCAGGCCTTTTATCATGCAGGGACTAGTATAAGACTTCACTGTTCAAACACTAAATGTCTGACTCTGTTATGATTTTTCTTTTAATCTACCCACACTTATTGCCCAAAGCAATTGCAGCATCCTTAAGCAGACCTAATGACCTATGAAACAATCTAGCACAAAGTTTACGTTATTTTCAAGATTCAAGTATTTGACTTTCATGATCCATCTCATACAATTTTTAGTCAAGGTATTACTAAGTGCAAACTCGAAATGTCTTTCTCTCTTATACTTGTTGCCTCAGGGGTATGTCTCCTCACAAACAAAAGTCAAAGAGAGACTACTCATAGAAATTTTTTCCCTCACAAGCCTTACTGTGCTTCAACATATTACTCCATCCTTCAACTAAGCCTGTGATAGAACTGTACTCACTATACTCATACTAAGTCCTGTAGGAAGTTCAGAAGGTGGGATGATGATAACTGTGATCTGAAGCTCCTTACATGGTAACAGTATTCCTGAAAACGCAGAAAAATCCCCAGTGCTCCCTACCACACTGGGAAACCCTACAAATCTTTCTTTCAAAGAAGAAGATGTCCATCCTAATTAACCAAGGTTCCCTGAGGCTAAATAAGGCATAAAGAAGGAGTAAGGAAGATGTCGAAGCAAACATCCAAAGTAAATAATTTAATGCTGCAAGACATAAAGATATTCCACTTCAGATGAACTTATAGCACTAAGGTAATCCAGGATATGCTGTCATGGGGAGTTACTATGAATCCTAATTTCCTAGCTGGAAATCCATTGTGGCTTTAAGGCTGGAAAATCTGATTCTGCATCGTAAGCCTGGTATCAGGGTGCACCATTAACAGATCAAAGAGGTCCAGCATTCCATCCTATGCTAGGGTGTTTTTCCACTGTCACTAGAAATACCCATTAAGTACCCATCTATTGACAGTGGAAAAACACCCCTGGTCTACTTGTGCCAAGGAAAAGAAGACATGCAAAGAACACATGTTAAAATAAGGGTCCAGTTACTTCCATTGAATATATATTTCTTGTTGCTACTATCATTACAATGGACCCTGCACTTGTTTCAAACCAATTTATGGAAGGACAGCATTTATACAGCATATGTTCTTCCATTGCTATCTTGTCTGCACCAGAGCTATGCAGTTAATCACGACCACTCAGTTTTGGAAGTGTAACTTCCACCAATCTAAACCAGAACTCTGACAAGCACGGTTCATATACTTTGGCTACATCCCCAAGCAACTTATTTGCCTCTCTAGTTTCCCTCTACTGTCCCTCTATTCCAACGGACTTTAAAAGTGTCATTCAATACTGGAATAAGTGTCCGCATGAGGCTCGGCAAACTGCACGTTTAAAACGCACCAACCATCCCCACGGAAGTGCGTTTTCTTTGCCCGCATCTTTTTCTCCCCACCCCCTCTCTTGCTGATAGGGTGCTGGCGGGAACGGGGAGGGACTGCAATCTGCGCGACCACAACCAGCGAGTCAACCCCTGACAAGTCCAAAGGAAAAATAGCCATCCGTATTCACAAGCTCTCCATCTGTCTCCCTGCCTGCAAAGGCAACCGGGCGGAAGCAATTCATTACACTATTTACAAGATCTCCAGCTGCATGAAATGGCTTCCCGTGCTGGCAAAGGCAGCGGCTGCAGCCACCAACCACACGATCATGCGCTCACTCATTTCAACACTTTCACTCTGATCACTGTCAAAATCCACCCCGTACAGCAGCAGTGACTGTAGCAATCCACACACTTCACACCTTATAACAATGTTGCAATTCTCTGCAATTCTGGCTCTTTGAAAGTTCTGACCTTTAGAAAGGGAAAGGAAGGGAAGCTACTGCAGTTCTGGGAGATGTGTGAATGTTTTATGGCTGTGTGTGCAGGCGGCAATCCCCACCCCTTTTGCCATGGAGCGTCCCCATGGTAAATGCTGGTAGGAAAACCCACGTCTTCCAAAAAGTGCTCTGGTAGTCTTCTTTAAAGGGCACTTTTTTCCCCATGGATTTTCCTCCTTTTGTGCCGCTGGAAGCTCAGAGAAAAGCCAGGCATGGGGCGGTCAGAGGCAAAAGAAGCTTTTTAACAGACTTTTTATTGCTTGGGGATGGGGCCACAGACTCCCCATAAAAAAACAAAATAATCATCAGCATTACTCTTTAAACTAATCTGGACATTTTTACAAATCCTATATTTTATGTGAAGATAATATTTGATTTCCTTGTTTATTTTTTAAAAAAGTAATCATAAAAGCAGCTATCCAAAGGGTCTCTGAGACATCCTTCCTGCAACAACTCTTAACAGTATGAAATTGGCATCACTGTCAGGAGCAGCAACATAGTATTTTTTTTTCTTGTCACAAATTAAGATTCATAAACAATGGTAAGAATCAAAGTTTATTCGACCAGACAGAACTATAAATTCGCCCCAATATTCAAAATCCGGATTAAGGGAAGTACCCATTCCCTAGATCCGGATCTTCTTAGATCCGGATTAAAGGAGCACGGTGGAAAAATATCCCTATGTTCCACATGCTAGCACGAAGCATGGCAGCCCCTGCTGTAGAGTGCACTAGCATGTGGATGGCAGGCCCCTGTTCCAGGATATATCACAGAATAAGGCCTAAGGCCTCAGTTTACCAGTGCATGAATATTGATAAAAGTGGTGGTGGGGGAATATTTTCTATTCTGCTTCCTAAAGGAATCATTCAGCAATAAGAATAATGTTTTGATGGAGAGTTCCACAGAAGTTAACCATCAAAAGGAGAAATCATGATATGTGACTCTTTACACAGCTAAGCAGCAGCAGCAGCATTGCGCTCAAACCCAATAGCAGACGTGGGGAAAAGGCAACAGTGATGACAAAGGACACGATAGCAAATTTTTAAACCAAACCAAAAAGTGCATTACTACAGCCATTCCACATTAAGAAAACGTTTCACACAGCTGTGCTGTGCAGTTTTAGACAGGAAAATGTCATGCAGGTGAGTGAGCAAGTCAATCGAAGTGCCCACTAGGAGGCCATTTTTCTTTAACAGCACTATTAGGAAGCTAACCGTGCGTGTTGCATTCTTGTCACAGAGGAGCCAAAGCTCAGGATGTTATCTTCCAATGCAAAATCATTACAAACGAGTGGCGAAAAGCCCTTGCTAATGGAAATGCAAATAACTCAGATGAGTTCATACACATCCGTTCAATTTCCCAGTTCAACCTTCTTACGTATTCATTATACCCAATTTGCTTTGTCTTCATATGAAAGAAGCCCACAGGCTATGCCCTGTTGCCTTTGGCTAGTTAGAAACATACATAAATTCAGATTCTCTAAGTCGGGGCCTTCTGGGAACAGTCACTCCTATGGAATAATCAAAGTGATTTTAATAGAAGAGAAGAAAGATTTATTTAAGGTGCACTAACTATGTACTGATTGAGCTGCCTTAAATACTGAGCATAAAAACTTGATTATTTTATTAATTTTAACCAAATAACCAGATTAACTCTCCTGTTTTCTTTTTCCTTTACATCTGCTGTGTGTGCATGTAGAGGGAGGGGGGAATTAGCACTGCTTCTTTAGAACCAGATAGGTTTTTGAAAGAGGTCCAGATGCTAACTTTCCCAGCTGTTTAGACCTGATATTTCAAAAATGAGCTCTTTTATGCATTTTATGTGCTTTTAAATTGCTGAAATCCACCCTAAGACCTTAGGGTATTGTTAAAAAAAAGAAAGAAAGAAAGAATACAGTTCCTAACCATTCAGGCAGATAATCCAAATAAATCATTCACAAGGCACACTTTACAATTTCACTGCCACCAGGAAAAGCTGAAGAGGTTGGGCAGAGATGCAAACATGTCTGCTAAGTAAGTGAATACACAGTCATTAGACTGTCCAGTAATATCTTTTACTGAGGGAAAAATATGACTTGTTTTGCAAGCATGAAGAATTTATTCATTCACTGTGACACTTCCTACTCATTCTTGTGTCACCTAACCATTGTTGCATGCTGTCCTCAAAAATTGTACCAGTAGTATCTAAAGCAGAAGCATCACACTAATTTCAATTAGGTAGGGTTTGGGGGCAAAGTAACTATAGATGCTTAGAATAAAGGGCTGCAAAGAGCCACGGGCAACATCGAGTCTGCAAGCTCATCAGGATGACGCTTCAGAATATGTTTATTTCACATGTACTTCAGGAAATCTCCTAGGAAATACAATTAAGTCTCTCTAAATCAGCGATCATCTGCTACACTGATTAAAAGCCATTTGGGATTAATTAGGCAGTCAACATATGTAAGTAAACAGCAGGAGTTCAGAAGAGAAGGTTGGTACTTAACATGCACAGTTTTTCTTGTGATCTGATGCGCTGAGGATCCCTGGAACTATAGGCAATGTAGTTCCTCATTGCTTTCAGAAAGAGGAAGAGGAGGAGACTAATCAATTAGCCCCTCCCTTAACTGGCCATTCTCCTGCCACAGGGTAACTGGGTCCTTGCATAGAATTTGTATACATGCTACCAGTTCCCTAGTTTCCTCCAGTGATTATAGCTGTTTTTAGCAAGTGGCTTCCACTACATGCCTTGAAAAGGGGAAAGACCTGACCATCCTCCTCTCAAGATCCACCTTAAGGATCTTAAGGATACAGATCACCAAGAAACAAATCTCAGAGATTATCATTTATAGCATCTATTATATCCTTTACCCTTATTCTATTCCATGTATTTGTTAGTAGGGTCACCTAACTGTCCTAATTTTAAGGTTGATGAAAGCCATTCATTCAATTGATAATGTCCAAAAAGAGTAATGCAGCTCTTCTGCCAAACAAAACAAAATCTTATATCTTAGTATCTCTGCAAAACTTGTTTCATAAAGGCCCATTAAATATTTTGCAGACATTATTTATTTGGGATCTCTCTCCATAAAAGAAATCTACTCAATTATATGTCAGGAAGTCCATCTATCTCAACGCTCGGTTCTTACTGGTCGTTCTGATCCTTTTTTCCCTATTTTTTGAAAAGCATCATTGACCCAATTCAGACTCCCAATTTGTTCTTAATCTTGTTTTTATCAAATCAGCTTGCTATCAAAACCCATGTAAAGATAAGCTGGTTATAAGCAAGTTATGCCGTTTTTTCATGGCATCTAGGACAGTCTACAAAGCCCTGGCAGGGAACTGGCTAACTTAAAATCTTCTGAACCCAAATGACACTCTTCTACTGATCTAGCCCTTCCCTAAGAAAGTTTCATCAGATTTGTTCAAAAGCATACCTTTGCCAGATTTTGTTGGATTTTTACTCCACCTTCCTCTGAAACTGGCAAAACAGCGCAATAAAATGTACTCATGAACACACAGTCCTAACCAGTAAAAGATGAAAACAGAAGTTCAAGGACAGTTCAGAAAGTTTTCCCCCTTCCTGTACTCACTGAAGAGTGGAACACTTGACTGTCACTTCTGACTACTTTACTGAAAGCCTACTTTATTGAAACCTATAACAGCCACTCAGGTGGAAAAGCTCCACCTGTGCACTTTTGACACCATCTTCTTGTATTACAAGACCCAAAGCTCAAAACGATGGCAAGACAAGAAAAAGGGCTGGGAAGAATTTATACTTCATTACTTCCCAAAAGATCAAAGTGAGAATTTTGCAGTCCTATCTACTGGAAAACAAGGAATTCTATTTTAATTCTGGGGGAGGAAACAATGTAGAATTATTGCCCTATTTTACAATTACTTATAATGCAGAAATTTAATCATTACCATAATCATCTCAAGATTCATTAAACTGAACACAGCACATTTGTGTCTCAATTTTTTAACTATAATGCTGAACAAAATTACCTTTTTGTTGCTACAGAAATTCATGTCTTTACCAACTGTTCAGCCTGCCAATGGTGGCAGGCAAATCAGAGGCATGCCATGTAGCTTCAGTCTACCCTAGACAACTGCCATGGGGCATCACCATGCTGGTGGGCTTGGAAGGACAGTCTGGGCACCCCAGTACACACTGTGTCCCACAGCTGAAAGTTTTGGAAGGAAAGTGCTGAGCTTCAGAGCATCAGAGTGCCTAGGTCAAGATGGCAGCTGTGATACAAGGCAGCCATGGCCACCCAGGAGCAAGCTTGGCTCTTCCCTAGCTAATCCAAGAGAATGTTCACTTGCATAGTCAAGGCCAAAAAAGTATGTAAGGAGCACACAGATGTGAACTAAGGGTTTTCTGTATACCGTGTTTGCAATTGCTATTTTGAAGAATCAAATTTTTATTGCCCCAAACTACTTTACAAATATCCAGTAGAAAAGCCTTACATAGAGTTCACTAAATAACATCAAACATGGGTTATCCATTGGATGCTTCTGGCAGCAATATACAAATCAGCCAAAGAATTAGACAGTCATGTCATCTCAACAATTATTGTGACATAAATATATTTCACGTAAGAATAAAGCCATGCAACTTAAAAACTACTATATAAAAGCAAACAAAAAGAGAAATCAAGAGAAAAAACACCTTAAAACATCGGGTAGTCTGTATCACTATCACAACTATTTAAATACAACTATTTAAATATATTTTCTTTAGGACTCCCATCTTACAGGAAGCAAGTAAGGCAGAAACACGTGCAGGAATCATTGTTTCAATAAGTTGATTAAGCATTTTGTTTGCTATGATTCTGCGATGCTGTTCATTGTTCTAAGCCTTTTTATCAGGCTTACTGACTACACTATTCACCCAAGCCAAAATTACCGGCGTATAAGACGACTGGGCATATAAGACGGCCCCTAACTTTCCAGTTAAAATATAGAGTTTGGGATATACTCACTGTATAAGAAGACGACACCTGGCGTATAAGACGACCCCTGACTTTTGAGAAGATTTTCCTGGGTTAAAAAGTAGTCTTATATGCCAGAAAATACAGTACTTCATATTTTTTCCTTACAACTGATTCATATTTTAATGATTAATGGCCACTCAAAAGAGCTCCTTAATATCTTAAATTTACAACTTATAATAGTTTCTTCTGAAAAAAATCTGATGAATTCCAGACACTGGCTCTTTTTCCACAATTGATATTGTTTCTTCTAGTCCTATATATGCTTAATACTCCTGTAATTTCCTGCATCTGATGAAGTAGTTTCTGATCTATAATACCTCATGCCAGCCTCCACTATACTTGTTAGTCTGTTTAAATGCTACTATCCTGCAATAATGTCCAAAAAAAGCCTTGCATACCGATATACGTGCCCCTTTGAGGTATTGCTGGTGTATAAATGGGAGAATTGTTTCAAAAATGAAAATAACATTTAGCATACGTGGCCTTTAAGGAGCTAGAGAATTCAAGCATTTTTGTAGCTGTTTGGGAACAACCTTGGTTCTTCAAGTTCCTTTTAGAAAATCCCACAATTTCCTGAAGACAAACCTAGTTTCTAAATTTACCGTTTTGACTCCCAAGTATAAAGATGCAACTAATTAATCACCCCAATCAATAAATGCATACAATTCTAAAGCAATAGCCCTTTCTAGCATCCTACACCTTACATTTATTCACCCATGTAGTACAGAAATAGCAAACAATCTTTTCATTTATACCGCTTGAGAGGAAACAGTTTGGTGGCAGGATGGCAGTGTGACATTTCAAGGCCTCACTTTTGCATGCCTGAACTGTGGAATCCAGAACGGGTAGGGAGAAAGGAAGATTTTACCTGGTACACTGCAAACAATTTGCACCTCTACAAAGGTTTTTTTTTCTTTTAAAAAGAAAAACAGATCTTTCATAGCAAACCTGCAACAATCCGCATGACAGATTACAATTCCCATCAATGGCTGTGGCCAACAATATCCAAAAGGTTAGAAATTTTCCATGACTTCTCTAGAGCAATTCAAATGCTGGTTGTTAGTAGGAAGTCCCCATTCATTCATTGCTATCCAATGCCAGGAATAGATTCATAAAGAGGAACGACATCAATGGCTACTAGCTATGTATATTGTCTCCACCAAATATATATATATATTATCAACAATTATTAAGGAGAATCCCATTGTGCTTCCATTCTGATTGGCTACTACGAGAATAGGCTCTTAGAATAAAAAGGTCATTGGTCCAATCCATTCTTAAGGTCTTAAGAACCTGAGCAGCATTAAACCTAGAACATTACCTACGTACTGAATAGGGGTGTGCACAAATGCAATTTTCAACATCCGATTTGATTCAAATTGAATATTCAAATGTCCAAATTCATATGAATAGAGAAAAAACAAATGTATTAAAATCTGAACCGATTCAAATACATTCGTATATATTCATACGAATACTCATTTGATGATACGAATGTTGACAGCATCTGCATGCATCCCGTTTTTATCTGGTACGCATTCCTTTTTCATCCCCTACGGGTACGAATAAGATGTGTACGGATATAATGGTACATATCCGTACACATTCAAATGTCTGAATTATTCGAAGAAATGATTCAAAATATTTGTATTCGTTAAAATATTTTAAAAATCCGAATGTCTGGACATTCAATTCAAATTCAAATGCATAACAAATATTTTCGAATATTCTTGCACATCCCTACTACTGAACTTCTTACAATTCCATTTCTTTTAGCATTTTGCCTCAAGGAACCATGCAGAGTTCCAATGTTTACATATATCTGCACAAAGTTCAAAATATGCTGAATTTTTGAAATTCTTCATTGCTACTTTTTTTTTACACATTTATAAAGTGCACCTTATTGGTGCCTGCTAAGCTATGCTTGCAGCACATACAGCTGAAATACAATATTTAATCTGAGTGTCATCAGCTACTGCAGTGAAAGAAAAATCAGTTTTGAGTTGCTTAATGGTCTTCACTCAAATGTGGAAGAATTTAAACCTTTTAACTATTATATTAACAAATGTCTTAAGCCTCACCAATCAACGTTCACTGGAAGCACATCCCAGCTGTGAAACATTCAACAGCATATATAACAGTTTTCTAAAATTATAGAGCAGACTTCCTGGGACATTTTGGCAATTACTGAAAATTAATTTACTGCATACACCTGCATACACCTCCTTACTTTACTTTCGAGAAAATCCTGCTTCCCAGGTTGAGATTGGAGGTCTAAGGCCTTGAGAAAAACACCAATTTTAATCCTCATCAATACAAGTGTGTTAGTTTTGCATTCTAGTCATATGTACAAATTGCTGTACATTTTTTCACCCATACTGATGCCAAATCCAGTCGACAATCTTGATAGTATCAATGCAAAGGAACTGAATGCATTTCAATAAGGATAAGACCTAAGAGTTAGATTAAAACCAAGAGCGAAGATAGGCTGGTGTGTAATATAGGAGTCAGAATGCCAAACCAGCACTGGGATCTACTCAATCACTGAAGGTCTCTGGGTGACCTTGAGCCAGACACTACCTCTCAGCCTAACTGACCTCATGGGATGACTGAAAAGATCAAAAGGGACGAAAGAGACTGATGCTTGAGGTATTCAGAAGACAGGAGACAAGTGTAAAATATAATAAAAGTACAATATCAAAAAATCTGGAAGTCAACCTTCTAAGTATTGATTCCTCCACTCTCTGAATTAACCCGTACTGCTACTTAAAAGACTAATAATCAGTGTGAAATGTCACAAGTACATAAACTAGGAAGGTATGGGAGAACAGAGATATAATATATTTACAACACTGACTGTTTTAATACCCAAACATTATCTTCTTGTCCTAAAGATGAATGGCAAAGGGAAAACAAAATAAAACCTGCTTACCTTCTATAGAAGGGGCTTGGTCCTGAGCTGCGTACAGCATCTCCTTGAAAGCCTGCCAAAAAGCAAGAGAAAGTTAAAACTGGCAGTACAAACACAGTAAGTTACTTTGATCAGCTTCTCTCAAATCAAGCGGCAATTAAAGCCCTTTCATCTCTAAAGGCTGACATCGAAAACCATGGAATGTGAAGCTAATGTCACTATATTCACTTCCAACATCAAAGATGATCAGTACTGAACATTTACTAACACACATGCTACAGGCAATGGCTAGCTACACAAGACAAAAGCCTGCTATGTTTCCAAAAGCTCCCATTATCTGAGAAACATCCTTCAAATAAGCTCGGCTAAAAAATAAATTCCACATTTCTAAGATCACTCAATGAGAAGAAGAAGAAGAGTTGGCTTTTCTACCCCATTTTCTCAAAGTGGCTTACAAAGCTTTCTGTTCTTCTCCTCACACCAGGCACCCTGTGGGGTAGATGGGACTGCGAGAGCTCAGAAGAGAGCTGTGACTAGCCCAAGGTCACCCAGCTGGCTTTGCGGGGAAGGGTGGAATCAAACCTGGTATTTCCTGAAAAGAGTCCAGCTCCCTTACCACTACATCAAACTGACAGTAGGGTGGGATGATTTAGTTCTCCTGCTCCCTAATTTCCCCCTCACACTGCCTGAATATTACAGACAATCTTATTGCATCATTTAATCATTTTTCTGCATGCTGTGTAATGGAATTGCTTAGCCCAGTTGCTCTGGAAGCCTTGACCACACCTCCAACAGCATTTCAATCATTCATCTTTCTCTTCCTCTGACTGCAAAACATCCAGCACCATTTTCATTGTTTTACCGCCCATGTATTTTCCTACCATTCTCACAACAACAGTGGCTATTTACTGTGTTAATGGGACGAGGTCAGAGGCTTTCAATCTATTTGCAACAGTGTCTAGAAATCCCATCTATTACCATATTCCCCACCATGTTAAGGTCATGCTGTATGTTTATTTAAGGTCTAATTCCACTGGTTTCACAGATCACTTGAATAAAGCCACTGTTCATATTCTGGGCAGCTCTATTCCAAACTCTACTGATTATGAAAAGTTTCTGCAATACAGCTACTGAAGAAGGTTAAAAAGTAAATGATGAAATAATTATCACCACTAATTTCCTAGCAGATTTCCTCTCCCTATCGCTAGGTTGTAACGCAGGAGAATTAATTCAGCCAATATATCTAAAACAATCATAGTTTCAAAAGCATATAATAATTCGGGTTAAAATTCTGATTTCTCAGTATCAACACAATGTTCCTTTGCAAAGCCAAATGGTAAATGTTATTCTGCAGAAAGGTTCAACATAAGTGTTTGCATTGCTATAAAAAATACAAAAGTTGCTACATGCTTGACCTAATTTTATTGGTCAGGATCTAACTTTGTAAAATGTCAAAGTTCCTATCCTTTCTCCAAAATGGTCAAGGGTCACAAAGTTTTTTTCCTTCACATTTAAAAGCGCAGTTAGAAGGCCAAGCAAAACTTCTCAGAGGCTAAAACTTAAGTTTTAGGTTTAAATTGACTGTTTTAACTGGTTCTGTTTTAGTATTTATCTTCCACCTTATGTCAAACGGAGTAGCAATAAATTAAAAACAGAATAACAGAACACTGAAATTCAACTAATAGACTTTCAAACTAATGCAAAAGCAATGTTCCTCTTGACTAAAGCCCAGGCCAGGGTTAAAAGGTGTAGTCATCATAATGAACTAAAGCAGCGGTTCTCAACCTGTGGGTCACAACCCCTTTGGGGGTCAAAATACCCTTTCAGAAGGGTAAGGGCAAGTCTTGTGCCACCCCTCCCTCCACCTCCCAGCTACCCCTCCCCCATTGTTGGGGGGTCTCCATAACATAAGGAACTGCATTAAGGGGTCACGACATTAGGAAGGTTGAGAACCACTGATCTAAAGGTACATAGTGATGATAAATGATAACACCTCAGAGGAAAGCTCATTGCACTACCTGAGGGCTATTGGAGAAGAGACCCTTTCCATATAGTCCTTGAACTACAGGCATCTGAATACGGCAGCATTGCCAGGATTTAATGATTTAATAGCACAGGTGGATCTAAATGAGGAGGCAGCACTCTTTAGTTATTTGGGGTCCAAGTCATTTAGGGCTCTGTAAGTTACTGCCAAGCTTATTGGCAAGCAGTGCAGTTCCTTTAGGATCAAAATGATATATGTCCAAGCAGAAATGGCCACCAACATTCATGCTTTTCAGTTCTGCACTTCAAGGGTACTTAATGGGTACTTCCAGTGACAGTGGAAAAACACCCTTTATTTACCGGGGTTTTGAACTGAGCTATGTTTACTCAGATCTGATGTTTTCGTTCTTGTACCTGCCTACATAAAATATTAATTACTCAGGAGTAATACCTAAGAGGATGCTCACCAAGGCCAGTTATCTAGATTAATGAAGACAGGGAAAACAATTTTGCCAGCCGCAATATTGTAACAACCCTGTAACTTACACAATGGCTAACTACTGAGAGAAAGAGAGTAGCAAACCTCCACCAATGTTAATCTATATTATTCTGTGCCCAATTTTATACTTACTAGCTACCACCTTAAGTTCTATTACAATATCTAAATCAATACTGACTCATTTTTTAGTCCTCATTTTTAAAGTCAACCATTTCAGGCTTGTGCCATTAAAGCTGCCAGAAAAACTACAGACTTGACTATTCCTGACCAATATAGATGAACTTCATCCTAGCAAATCTAGTTACCCTTCCCCGTCTAAACTCTGACCTTATTAAAGCAATGAATGACCAACAACAGCCATAATTTAGAGAGAAGCAAGCAGCAGACATAACACATACTTTAGCAAAATAGATAACAAAGTCTAAAAGGACAAACTTCTATTTGTTAGTGATGACGAAGCAGGGGAGCAAGTATCTTCTTCTCTTAGGTTTGGTGGTCAAACAATGCAAGTTTTTTCAACTTAAAAGGAGCTTTGTACCTTCTTATCAGAATCACTGATTATCTGTATTTCAGTTACTTGCACAGCACGCTGCCTTTTAAGGACAGTGTAGCCTAACACAAAAAGCTTCACATTGTCTTTAAAGCTTGATTTCCTGACTGGCAAACATATGATTGTACAAACTCTTTGACACCTCTCTGGCTTACTTTCTACAAAGTCAGATAAAACACAGAAGAACTGAACTGCCAAGCATAATAAGATTTTTTCTCTAGCACTGCTAACTTCACACCCTGTAGTAATCATTCACACTGTTAAGCTCCAACTAACATTGCATTTGCACTACTCAAGCTGAGAATTGCACTAATCTGTTATGTTCTAAAAAGCATGTTTACCACTTAAAACTTTGTAATCCATTTCATTCATTCATTAAATTAATGCTGGGACAAGATAATGTAAAATCTTTGTATCATGCAATGCTCTTCAGAGTACTGATTCCCAAATCAGTACTTTCACTGGTATACATTTAAATTCATTCAAATTATTTGCATATAACTTTCCACAAAATATTGCACAAGTTGGTTTACAGCGTTATAAAAGTATAAGAAGCCAGTATAATAACATAAAAGTCATCATAAAAATATAACAAATCATGCAATCAATTATATCCCAAATAATGCAATATTAGAATGTAACATATAGCAAACTATTAGAAACAAAAATAAAAATAACATTCAAAACAGTAGGCAGCAGGAACAGCTTCATTTTGTCATCAGGACAGCTAGCTCAGCCCAATCACTTTGAAAATTCCTACCAAAATGCGACACACGCACATTTTAAATATTAATTCTTAAATATCAGTACAAGACTACTGTATAACATTGGACCAGGATGCCAGTTAAACACACAAGATCATATAATTATGCCTTTACTGCATCTACAAGTAGATGCCTAGCAGCGTTCTGAGCAGGGTGGATTTGATTTAAATCAAACTGATTTAAATCATGATTTAAATCACTAGTCAGAAAGGCTTGATTTAAATCATAGTTTTTACATAAACTAATTCTTGCTACTTTAATATGCAAGTAGATGAAGATTTTGCATTCATAGGTTTATAGAACAATAGGATTAAGGTCTTTTTCTCAACTCTGTTCATGTTATAACATTTTTGCTGTGAAGAAGAATGTGATCTCTGCTGAGTCAAATTCAGTTTTGAGAACTGCAAAAATAAACCAAGCATCTGTGATAATATAGGCAGAGAAACTGCCCAATAATCTTACAAAAACCTCTGGAAGAGCATGACATTGTGAATGGATTAATTACCACAAAAAAATTAAGCATAGGGTGTTTTTCCACTGCCACTAGAAGTACCCATTACGTTCCCATTAACGGGTACAAAAATGCCATTATGTACCCATTAATGGGTACTTAATGTGTACTTTTAGCTACAGTGGGAAAACACCCATATTCAGCCTTATTCTACATAATTATTCTAAATGCACCCTCCGGTTCCCCCCATTGCACACTCTACTGTTTTTTAAACTGTTCTTGTATCTCTTTCTCTCTCTTTTTTTTTTCAATATTATTATTATGCTGTTTTTTTAAATTTTGTATTGGTTTTACCATTGTTTTATACAGTCTTTATATGTGTGTGTTTTAAATGTTGTGAGCCGCCCAGAGACCCTTGGGTATGGGGCGGGATATAAATATAAATTAATTAATTCCTCAAAAAGCATTTTATTTTTAAAAAATCAGATTTAAATAGAAACGATTTAAGTAAGTCTGATTTTTTTTATTTTTTAAAAAAAGTCATTGATTTTTATCCACCCTGGTTCTGAGCAGTCATTTGAAGTGGGCTGTTGTCATTTGGCTTGCAAAACCCAGTGCTGGAATCTTCAGAAATGTGGAGTAATAAATCTGCAAGACCCTTCCAGGAGAAAATTGCTTCCCTGCACATGAACTTGAGCACCATCCTTTTTTGTGAAATCATTTTGTTTTTAGCCTAACATGCCAATGAGACTTGAAGTTGCCCTGGCTATGACATGTTTTCTGGATCCCTGGCCACCTTAGCTTATTAAAGCAAGCTGGGAGGGGTGGATGGATGAATCCAAGGAAGTTGTGAATGTATCTTTGTCTAAGGAAGTGGTCCTGCTGGCTTTGAAAGAAATGATGATTCTTGAACCTGAAAGGGGAAGGGGGAGGCAGCAGCAGAAGAGAGTAGCAGGAGGAGGAGTTGACTTTTATACCCCACTTTTCTCATCCTTAAGGCAACTCATAGCAGCTGACAATGTTTTCTGTTCTACTCTGCACAACAGATACTTTGTGAGGTAGGTGGGACTGTGAGAGCTCAGAAAGAGAGCTGTGACTAACCCGAGGTCACCAAGCTTGCTTCATGGAGGAGTGTAGACTCAAACCAGGAGACTACCTTATAAGAGTCTGATACTCTAACTACATGACCAACAATTCATTTCAATCTGGGTTCAGATCTGGTTTGGGGACAGAATCAGATATAATCCTGAATAAGGTCAAGTGCAGAAAGGTCCTAGGTCACCCTGATGGACAACCACTTGTAGGAGAGAGACAGAGAAAGTGAAACTCTGTTCATCCTGCTTGTTCTTTCAGGATTTGATATTGTAGATCTATGTGATATTGTAGACTTGATCACCTGTGTAAGATGATAATGAGCATCCCTGCTTTACAGTGATTCCTGCCCACAGCATTCAATGTTGATCTCAGAGAACAGTGCGCCACAGCACTCTGGTAGCTAAATTGTTGGGTGCCACTGGGAGCAGTCATCATGAATTTTGAAGTAAGCTATTCCACTATAGGAGCTGGATTATCAGAGGTCTGAAATATTCTAAAATGATGATCTTTTAAAAAAAGGTTTGATTGTGTCCTATAATCTGTGTTCAGCTGTATTCATCCTGAGGCTTGCTAGAACAATACACCTAAAAATCCTCCTACCCACCCCGTGAACATTCACTATAAAGTTTCACTCTTCTGAAGGTCACTTATCTCACTAAGGAGTTCTCTCTCTTTGACAACATAGGAACTTTCATTATAACTCACAACTCTGAACAATATCAAACACATTTCCTGTTTCATGGTTGTAAGAGAAAGCCTGTAATCATTGAATCAGTAGTTACCCTTCTTTCTCTGCCTGCATTCAAAGCCAGTTACTTATTCCGCTATATTTTGATATTCTGGAATAAAGCATGGATAATCCAGAATATCCATGCTTTATTCCAGAATATCAAAATATTGTACAGCAGAATAAGCAACTGACATCTGGATGTGGCCTACTGTTTTAACATGCTGCACTTGTTCTGAATCTGAGCTATTCTATGGGTGTTTTTCCACTGCAGCCCTTAGATCTGGATCTAAGAAGATCCGGATCTAAGGAATGGGTACATTTCTTAATCCGGATCTAGTAGATCCGGATTAAGGGAAGCATCCAATGTGTTTCCACAGGAGGTATAGCACACATTAGGAATGGGTGCTAACACCCTTGCTGTGGAAACAGCTTTTACACCCATCTGGGGAATCCGGATCGACCCACAAGGGGTCGGTCCATTACCCCAGGTGTTTTGGGGGGCTGGGGGGGGCAGTCTTCAAAGCAGCTTCAAAGTGATTTCGAAGTCACTTCGAAGTTACTTCGAAGTGAATGTGAAGTCAACTTCGAAGTGACTTCGAAGCCAATGTTGGGGGGGTCCCAAAGGTGCATCCCCTCCCCCTAGCCTTCTTTGGACCCCATTGCCTGTTTCCAGTAGAAACGGGCTCCCTTTAATCCGGATTTTCTGGGAGAAGACCCCATTGTAGACCCCTTTAATGGGGTCTACAGAAAATCCGGATTAAAGGCCAAAATGTACCCATTAGATCCGGATTTCCCTAATGGCAGTGGGAACAATCAGGTCCCAAATGGGTGCCATAGTGGAAATGGGGTCATCCAGCTCACACCCAAATGGGTCCTAAATGGGTGCAAAAATGGGTACTTTTGACAGTGGAAAAAACACCCAATAATTGACAATATTTGCTTTACTCTTCATTGTTTGTAAACTACTTTTAAAAAACCAGATGGAACAACCAAAGAGAAAAGATGTAGCTCTTCCTACTACACCTCCTCCTCCATCAAAGGAAAGCCTTTCCAGCTACAGGGGATGTCCAAGCAGGTGAAGCCCTCAAAGGCTGCTCAAGAATGTATTTCAGCTCTTCTGCTCTCAAGTAACAAGGTTAATTATAGCCTTTAAAATATTAAAAACAAACAATTTTCACGATCTCGCTGTGATACGAGAAGTCATAGCGAATGCTCCATATAGCATCTAATATAAGTGCACTCTTCAGATGGAATGCATTACTGGGCTTGCATCTCACAATATTCCACAACAAAAATGGCTTGTTGATTTCATGGACTCTTTCTGAGAAACATTATTGCTGGCCGATTTTCTGTTGTAAAAGACTCCCAATGCTAAGAAAGCCAGGACAGTAATTATCCTAATTGTTGCTCAACTCCTTTGAGGCAAGATTAAGGAAGAATTGTTACACTGACCACCAACAACCACATCAATGTGTATGGAATCTTACATAGTAAAAAAAAAACCAGTCTCTTCACAGATGTTTCTCATTTTACGTAAGAATACCTCACCTTAGGATCTTCAAAAGAACAGCATTTGCAACAACCTAAAACTTCCAGGAACACTGTATATCGTTTATTATGATATCAAAACACTGCAAAACTATACACTTGCCAAACTCCAATTGGCAGAGACTGAAGTTTCCAAAATCAGCCCACTTACTAAAGCTTACATTTCAGTTAAACATCCAAGAAAAGCCTTTCTTCTTGATTGTTTTAATTTTCTCATTTGTTAATAAGGATCCAGAAAACAAGCTTTTAGTCAACTAAAGCATTGATTAACCCTTTCATATTTTCCAGTGATATCTGTTCAAGGGGGGTGGGTGGGGGAAGCACTTGGATCCATTCACTACTCCATTTCTTTCAGGTTGCATTCATCCTGCTGTCATGTGATTTCATTAACAGGCCGAACTGGTTCTTTTGAGGCTTCTCTACTGAGCTACCTTATGCATGGTTTCAATTCACTGCCCCCCCCTTTCTACCTTCACCATGGCCACTGACATATGTCCCACAGTACCAAAGCACCATTTCTGGGTACTTGCCTATAGGTCCTCCTATATGACCACACCGCTGAGATGTATAGCTCCACATCCAGAAAGGCCTCTAGAGCAGCGGTTCTCATCCTTCCTAAAGTCGCAACCCCTTAATGCAGTTCCTCATGCTATGGAGACCGCCAACCATGGGTGCGGGGCAACTCGGGTGAGGATGGGGCAGGAAAGCGGGAGACTCGTCGCAATCCCATTGAAAGGGTAGTTCAACCCCCAAAGGGGTCGTGACCCACAGGTTGAGAACCACTGCTCTAGAGTGACCAACTGCATCTAAGACCTTTCTGGCAAGTGCCTGGCAGCAGACTGAAATCCAAACTTTGAGACCACTTCAGCTTGCTAGTGGCATTAGCAACACCCTCACTAGCTCAAATTCAAGCCACAGTGGTGCATTAAAACCAGCTCATACACACCTTTACCAGTTTGGGGTCTATAATATGCATTTTAAAAAATATGTTTAAAGACTTCTATAAATTTAATTTAAGAATATCTAATTTATTATCTTGAAAAAGGAAGCCCAAGAGAACCCAGAAGATGCAGAATTATTCCATTAAAACTCAAAACCTTTAAAATGGATGTGGCATTTCTCCAAGGAGGTCATGCAACAGGTAACTATAAACTTTTACTTATTGATTGGGCAGCCTGTATGACAGATTTTTCAACAAACATGGAATCTGTTGCCATCTTGATTCATAAATATATTCTTTTTATGTCCCGCAGGTGATTTTTTAGTGTAAAGGGGTTTTCTTTTCTTTCTACTATCTTGGTTATAACCATGATAAATATTTACAGGCATAACTTGGACTTACCTGAACGAATCTTTTCACCACTTATCACATATCACCTATGCTTATGTAATTATGGGAGTGAGCTTTTATATCCCCCTATAAAAATACTGATCTATTTAAATTTACAACTTAAAAACGAGCAGATTCATGGGCATTTGGTGTTCCAATACCTTCCTTTTCGAGGATAATTTAAAAGCCAAATAGCTACAGAAACATTACAATATTTTAATCTTTGTGCAAGAACTGCTGAATAGGGGCATTTAAAGTTTCCAGTCCAAGTCAAGTTGTTTCAGGTGCATCTTAAGAGACTAGGAAATAAATAAGAAAAGTTTTTTTAAAAAAAAATCAAGCTAGCTATATCCACTACTGTTTCTTGAGCACCCAAAATATTTTACGGCAAAGAAAATTATCAGAATTAGGATCTGCATAGCTCTCTATGGAATAGCTTATGAACACAGTGTTTTAAGAAACAAACCAAAATGGATGTTTGGGATTTCTTTAATTTAATAGAATTAAAACATAAGTCTCAAGGTAGTGAGTTTAAAAAGTAATAGCTGTCTTTTTTAATCTTCTCCTCCCAAACTGTTAATTTCATGAAGCCAAAGATAGCAGATTACCGTAAAAGCATAATGAAATGTGGAATACCAAATTCACAAAAGCCAATTTAGTGTGACAGAGAAAACAACTTTGAACACAATGTTTTCCAGACTATGCTCCCCCTTATCACTAGTTCCCAGAAAGCTGGAACATGGATGCTTTACAGTTGCATCACAGTTTCTCTAAGTTTAAGAAGCACTGTTTTAAAATAATACATTTCCCTACTGCCCTTCATACCTCCACAAAAAGGATTAGAACTCTAACGGAGCAAGAGTTACTTTCGATAGAAGTATTTAGCACATTTACAACAGTGCCTCTGTGTCTCAGCAATGTTATTCACACTTCTCACCTGGTATAATTCTAGACTTTTTTCCTGAGGGAGAACTGACAATAGTGCTGAAAAACAATTTTTACATTAAGCAAAATACAACTGCATTTTCCTGATGGTCTGAACAACCACATGAAATAAAGAAAGCTTTCTCATAGGCCTATTAATTTATATATGCCAAGACCACCAAAAATTGCAAAAGTGCTTAGTTATAGGAGAAATTTTAATTTATAAATTTTGGAACTCAGCTTCCTAAATATTTATCTCAAGATTTATAACTAAAGAAGCAGTGTTCTTTAAAATGCAGCTTTTATGACAGCTTGTCCTTCCTGAAACTGCCATGGCAGTGAAAACTGAAGGCTAACATTTAGACAACAAATGCACATTTCTCCTCTTGGGAATGCAAATTAAATTTCCAAAACAGTAGATAATTCTGATTTCACATGACTATATATCCAAATCCTTGTAAGAGAAATCTAACACTTTCTCTAATGTTCATCAGGTATTTGAGGCTCTTTCTTCTCCTAAGCAAACATGATACACACAGAAAAACATAAATACAGACAAGTGATCCTATATACGTGAACCCCAAAATAAGAGTGAAACAGAACAATGTTGTTTATACTTAAATTTTGGACAATTTCAGTTAAATTATTATACAGTATCAAAGTATAAACAATGACGTTTTAACAAGGGTTTGAAGACACCTCAAGCACCAATAATTCCTGAACTGAAGAGCAAATGAAAAGCACACTATGCCTGCCATCATTTGCTAGGATATAAAAGACTATCGGAAACTTATACTCCCTGCCTCCCAAGAAAGATTTTAAGCCTATGAGAAGGTTATATTGGCTTCATTCACTGGCCAGTAAAAAAGCTGTTGCCAGGTGACTGCTGCCACCTTTCTATGAAGAACAATCTATTCCAATTTCCAGTTAAATTATGCTAAGTGGTAGGGTGGGTTCTTTGTAAAACTCCACTGGGATGCCTGTATTTCAAACAGATGCTTGTAAACAACTTTAAATATGACTAAGAGGCAGCATACAAATCTACATAAAAATAAATATATGCAAATCCCAGATATAACCTGAACCCAGATAAAAGCTATCTAAAAGAGAAAACAGGTAAGACTCAATAGCAGAATGACACTAGGAGTTTCAAGATAGCAATTTTTTTCCCAGTGGCTTTTGGAAAAGAACCCTTTCACAAATTAGATATGAAAAATGAAAGGTGCCGTATTATAGAATGTAACAAAAGCATAAAGCCCAATAAACTGTTAAAGAAGTGAACAGAAGGTGATGCCACGAAAACACACATTTTTAAAGACTAAATCCATTAACTCTCCAAAGGTGTCCAGTATGAAGATTTTAATGGCTAGCAGGTCAATAAAAATGGCATTTCCCAGGAATTTTTTTTGGGGGGAGGGGCTTGACATGCTCGGTCCTTGTATCCTTTCCAAGGGTCACCCTCATGTTTACCAAGATGAGCTTACTGTGATCTGCCCAACACATGCTTCGTGGTTTTGCTCTTCATGGTTCATCCACTGATAACCCCGGCTAGCACTAATGAGAGCCAGGAGTCCAGCATCACATGGAAAGTACCCCCATTGTTCCCTACGCATAAAGAGCAGCACGTAATCAAAGATAGCATTTAACAGGTTCAAGTTACTCCCCATTTCCAAGTGCCAAAACAGGAGGGCATCAGTAACTTGAGGATAGGGTGCCACCTAGCTTCCTTCTGAAATGCTTGGCAATTAACCTTAAAGGCTTGCTTTTCCCAGGTTCCTTAGCAAAACTGATATCCCAAACAAGGGACTTTGAATCCATTAGAAAAACAACCACCCTGCAGCAGAGACATGCCTCACACCCTTCAACAAAGGGAGACTCCTTGTCCAAAAGCTCCCACACCCCCTCACTGCAAACACACATTTTCTGCCTCACCAGCTTCCTAAAAGGAAGTCTTATTGAAAAAAAAACAGTCATGTTTTAAGGAAATCTGTGAAAAGAGGGTGGTAAACAGATCAGATCGGGGGTGGGGGGCAGAAGCTATAACCGTATGTCCTCCACGCAGCACTGCGAACGACGGTGAATGCAGATGAACAGGGCAGAGCCATCAACACAGAGATGGGAGGAACCCAAGCAAATCGAAGCAGAATGCAGCACAAGCCACTGAAGTCTCTGCTGGCACCATTAGCATCTCTCACCTGCCCCAATCGAGATGGGGGGGTGCTTTGATCATCTCAATCAGGGGCTTTGACATCTGACCACTCACAGCCCCCCAACCCCTGAAAGCAAAATCCTTCCATTCTCCCTGCTCTGATTCAACCTCTTATTCCGCTGTCCGCTCTACCTCTTTCTCACCATCCTTCCTCTCCCCCAGTTAACACCCACTAACAAAGCAGCGCCCTTGTTTTGCCCATGTTTATTTATTAACTGTATTTCTATCCTGCCCTATACCCAAAGATCTCAGGAAGGGTAGCAACACCCAAAATCAGACATATATTAAAACAACAGTATATATTATATACAGCATATAAAACTTAAACGACTTGGGCCCCAGGTATCTAAAGGAACGCCTACTCCCATATCGACCTGCCCGTGCCTTAAGATCTGGAGGGGGGAGGCACTCCTGATTGTCCCACCAGTCTCAGCAGCAAAAGGGGTAAGCACCCGGGAGAGGGCCTTCTCGGTTATGGCCCCCAGACTGTGGAAGAGTCTCCCCCTTGAGGTGCATCTATCACCTTCATTGTACACATTTAGGATGGCAAAGAAGACACCCCTCTTTGCCCTGGCCTTTGGTTGCATGGGAGATACACTTTTCCTTTCCCACTTGCAGGTGCTATTGTGTTAATACACACTGTTATTGTTTTTAATAATGTCTGATTTTAAGTGTTGTTGCCTGCCCAGAGACCCCCAGGTAGAGGGAGGGAGGGATTGATAGAGGGGACAGGGTGAGGGGAAATATAGATGAGATAGATAGGTAGGTAGATCAATCAATAGATAGATGAGATAGGTAGATACATAGAGGGAGAGGGGGAGGGGAGAAATAGATAAGATAGATAGGTAGACAGATAGAGGGAAGGGGAGGTATAGATGAGATACATAGGTAAGTAGATTAGATAGGTAGGTAGATGAGACAGGTAGGTAGATCAATCAATAGACACAGATAGATGGGATAGGTAGGTAGATAGAGGGGGAGGGGAGATATAGACGCGATAGGTAGGTAGGTAGGTAGAGGGGGGAGAGGGGGAGGGAAAATACAGATGAGATATCGACAGGTAGACTGATTACATAGGTAGGTAGATGATGGTCAGAGTACTGAAATAGTAACAGCGTCTGCCCCCCCCGCTCCCCCTCCCCCCCCCAAGGGCAGCGGCCGCTCCCCGTACCTCATACTGGATGTACTGCTTCCGCCACTCGGGGGTGATGTGCGCGGAAAGGTGCTCGGCGAACTTCATCCTGCTCCCTCGGCGGGCTGCTCAGTCGCAGCCTCCCTGCCGTGCTGTGCCCGGCCGAGCCTCCTCCTCCTCCTCCTGCTTCGCCCTCGCCTTCTCCCTTCGGCCCTGTCCGGAGCCGGCTCAGCGGAAGCAGGACGGGGGCCTCAGCGGTGCCTCCTGGCGGCGCTCCTGCGGGCAGAGACGGACCGGGGCTGCTCTCGCCGCCAGCGCACATGAGCCCCTGCGCCGCTTCGCTTCTCCCGCTCAGGGCCGGCGGCTCGGCGCTGCCGCTACTGATGCCGCCACCGCCGCCGCCGCTGCTGCCGCCCACTGCGGCCCCGTCTCCGCCGCCGCCGCCGCCGCCGCCGCTTCCTCCAGCGCTCCCGCAGCCGCAGCAGCAACTGCCGCCTCCGCCGCCATCTTCCCTCTCCTCTACCCGCTAAGCCCGCCCTCCCAGCCTAGCTTCGCTTGACGTCATCGCCACGGTAACCGCCTCTCCCTCCCCCAAAAGAGCCGCGGAGGAAAGGAGAAAAAAAAGACAAGCTCTTTGTTAGCCACGCCCATTTATCCCCCTTCCAGCCCACCCCGTCAAAGGGGCGGGGCCAGCATCCCACTTGTCCTCCCGGGACACGCCCATCGGCCTCGCGGGAGGCTTCGGGACACCTAACGGTCGGCCACGCCCCCTTTTCCGCGCGCTCGCGGCCGCTGACGGACGAGAGGCGGCACGCCTCAGCGGCTGAGGGAACCGTTGTTCCTCGTGCCCTTGGTCGGGATAAATAAACTTTATTTCTGTAAAAAAAACAAAACAAACTATAGTTCCTTTCATGATTTGCATCCAGATAGCCAACAGTAACATTCAGTGAACAAAGCGCATCTACATTTCTGATTTAAAACACACGTCCAAAGGGACGCCTTCCTCCATATCGACCTGCCTGTGCCTTAATATCTGGATGAAGAAGAAGAGTTGGCTTTTCTACCCCGCTTTTCTCACCCATTTTCTCACCCATTACAGGGAACTCAAAGTGGCTGACCTTCTATTCTTCTCCCCACAACAGAACACCCTGTGAGGCAGGTGGGGCTGTGAGAGTTCAGAAGAGAGCTGTGACTGACCCAAGGTCACCCAGCTGGCTTCATGGAGGAGGAAGAACAAGAAGAGTTTGCTTTTCTACCCTGCTTTTCTCACCCATTTAAGGGGACTCAGATGTGTTTAGACGAGCTGCAGACACACATCTTTACCCTGGCCTTTGGTTAATTCCACCTATCCAAGCTTTATTTCCTGGGCTACTGTATCTCAGACCGCAGCATCGAAATGGACCTGAGAAAAATAGCAGATGTGCTAGACTGGGAAACTCCCTCCATAAACACACACACACAGGACACCATGTACAATGCTTCCTTGGCTTTTCCGATTTTCTATATAAAATTCATCCCTGGCTTTGCAGACTTAGCTGCCTCGCTCAGATCCCTCTTTGGGGGTGCCATGGTTTTAATGTTCAAAATGTTATTGGTTTTAACGTGTTCATTTTATATGTTGTAACCCATCCTGAGACCCTTGGGTATAGGGGAAGATAAAAAATGCAAATAAATAAAATTCCCTTTTCACTTTCCTTTTTCTTTTAACCTATACAATATTAATCTTTTACTTCTCCGCTACTATTCGACTGACTGAATAGAGAGTTTACGCTGATCAAGGCAAGGTCTGACTTCTACAAAGGTTCCATTCAATAAAAAGATGACAGTTAGGGTGGCTCAAACTGAGCATGTGATTCAGATAAGAGTAAGAAAAGGAGTATAGATCCAAATAAATAAATAAGCCATCATTTCATTTTGTAAAAAAACTAACAACTGGATATGAGAGACAGAAATCACATATGGCACACTTGACGCTTCATAATTTTTGGTGCCAGACTAGTTTGAAGTCAGTCACATAGCATCTGTTTTCCATGCTGAAGATTTTTGGATCAACCCCAAAGAAAGCTATGGCAAAGCTGTATAGATGCCTGTGTAGCACCAGAAGAAGTGTGAAAACAAACAGATGACATACAGTGGGGCAAAAATATATTTAGTCAGCCACCAATTGTGCAAGTTCTCCCACTTAAAAAGATGAGAGAGGCCTGTAATTTTCATCATAGGATGTTTTTCCACTGTCACTAAAAGTACCTGGGTGGAAAGAATACAGGAAATCACATTGTCTGATTTCTAATAAATTCATTGGTATCCTTAAATAATAGATCAAGTGCACCTATTCCTTAAATTAACTGAAATAAGATAGCTTTAGGCTGCATCCAGGCATCTCCTATTTATTCCACTATATTTGAGTATTCTGGAATAAAGCATGAATATCCCACAATACCCATGCTTTATTCTGGAATATCCTAATATAGCAGGATAAGTAAGAAAGTCCCCTGTAAGTCAACAGGACCAACTCCTAAGAAAGCAAGTTTAAGACTACAAGCTTAAAGTAGAATGCATACCACAGCAGTCCATTTATTCCTTAATAATCAAATATTTTATAGACATTATAGACAGCCTTTCTTCCCAAAAGACAAAGATAGCAATTATTCTCTTTCATAAGAACATAATAAGAACTTAAGAGGAGCCCTGCTGGATCAGGCCACAGCCCATCTAGTCCAGCATTCTGTCGCACAGTGGCCCACCAATTGCCCATGGGCATCTTAAGCAGAGACAAGGGCAAACCTCCTGCAAATGGCCTTAGAAGCATCCTGCTTGTCCCCCCACATTTATCTTTTTTAAAAAAAAGAACCAACCCTGTGAGGTAAACTATACAGAAAGGCAACACCTGAACCCATATCACCCATTGTATTTCTGTGCCATGCAGAAATGTCAGTCCTGCACTCTGACCCAGAGCAGACCAACTGCAGCTTTCTTGGCTTTTCTAAACCATAGCTCCCATCAGCCTCAACCAGGTTTAGCCCAGGGCAAATTAAAAAGGGGAAGCTTAGTCACAGCTGGAGGGCCACAGCTGGACAAATTAGGGCACTATAATTATATAGTAATGGGGACATGTGACTTGGGTCCCAGGGGTGATGTGTCAGAGGAAGAAAAAACAAAGCCAGACAGATTCTGGTGTGATTTCTCAACTGAGAAGTATGGGAGATACTGAAAGCTGGAATTATTATTACTCCCTGTTTGTAGATTTAGGACTGGGTATCAAAGGAAGTAATTCACTTAAAGACAGTGAGGAAGATCTTGCCTGCTATATCTCATAGCTCAGATAAATGAACACGAATTAGTAAATCTTGCTCTGGTGGCTGCTTAAAGCTGCCAGGGTCTCTGGAAGTAGATGTTTGCTATTAGCAAGTAAATAGCTTCCTGCTGTTTCTCCTACCTTAGCTAATAATTGCATATTAATAAGGAAGCTGTACTATGTTATTGTTATAATCTTCTACTAGAAAAGACGGTGCACAACAAAGAACCTACACAGTTGTCATTGCATGGTGGTGTTTCCCAGTGGACCGCACCCTTTAGTATTTTATCCATCTCATCAAATACACCCAGCCAAGCAGAAACAGCTAAAATGGAAAGATACCATATTTCTTTAAAATTCCTCCCACGCACTAAATGCCAGGTATTTTTTCCAACATGCAGTAGCACAAAAGGACAAATCAAGCCACTTACATGTATATTTTTTCTTAAAGCAATACACCAAAACCCAGCAAGAATGCTTTTCCAGTGTCAACGAAGTAGAAGCACGCAAGAGACACCACTTACTTCAGTTCAAATGGTTTGATTCAGTCACTAAGACGTTATTTTCTTTTCCTCTTTGAATTAGATCATTAAGGGCATACTCTGTAATCTACATATGCACACATATCTTAAGGTACCCATCTGCAAGTGGAGATGTCTTCACATAACTTTATTTACCATTTATTTATTTGTATTTCTCTCCTGCCCTAAACCCAGAGGTCTCCATGTGGATCCATAATAAAACTTTATGGAGATGAATGGGACAACAAGAGCATTTTCCCACTAGCACTAGAGTACCCATTAAGGACCCATTTGAGGACCCTTAATGGGTACTCTAGTGCTACATGAAAAAACACCCAAATTTGCATTTGTGCAAACGGAGCCACTTGTAATGTGCTAGGCTTCAAATTTGCTTCGAATGCTCATCAGATGTCCATCAACAGCGGCACCCATGCCCGATCCCCACTGCTACCAGTCATCAACTCTGAATCCACCCTGGAAGTGACTGAGCAGCTGCTTTGCCTAGCAGAAGTTCTGCCTGAACACCACCAGCAGGTCTATTCCTCTTCCTCACCCTTGCAGATATAACAAAGCTTCAAATGAAGGCACAATTTTTTTTTTTGCTTCACCTGAAAAGATGAGTCTTCGAATGCAAAGTTTCAAACACACGCAATCCACACAAATTGCAAAGGTGACAAACATTTTCCACGCATCCCTTCTTGGCTGGCTTCCAGTACCCTCCAAAGTGAGCTCATTCTGAATGGCTGCCAGCAGATGTTAAGGTAGAGCCCGCAAGGGATGGTGAGATGCAGTTCTAAGATCTTATTTAGTTCCTTCATTGCCTTTTGCTTTCTGGAGGCAGCCTTTATATCTGAGTGCTCAAATACACAGAACAGATATTTTCATACATAAGTCATAATGTGTTGCTGTTGAGGGAACATAGACAAGAACTCTATGCAATGATAGCTGGTTAGATTCTCGAATTTATTTTTATTATAGGAAAGTTATGTTCAATCTGAAGTTACAAACACATGACTGAATATGATAAATTTATGTTCCAGAAATGTGGTAACTGCAAAGGCTGCACAGGTTTTCACCTGGCTTCAACCTTCCGTTTCTCAAGCCTCAGAGAAAAATAGGTGTGGTTGCTTTCCTGTCCCATGGGCTTGTAGTACACACTCAGCACCAGCAGGGTGCTGGACTCATAGCCTTGGGGCTTAATGGACTCCGGCCGCATGTTCCCCGTTCTTCTTTTCCTGGTTGAGGATCCTCCCTGCCTCCCGCCACAGGATGTGACATCCGAAGGACTTCTGGCCTGCTCACCTGACACAGCTCCACCTATCACCTCCCTGGACTGTGCCTTTACATCATTCCCACCACGCCTCCACTGACTGCTGTATTTAAGCCCGGGAAAATTAAACTCGTTCCTCTTTCCAGCTCATCCTGTCTCCCGCCTAACTTCTTTTCCCCTGTGCT
>MTQE01001134.1:8733132-8743180 GCA_014337955.1 Aspidoscelis marmoratus | reverse complement strand
TACTTTCACAACACCCAGTGATCGTACCAGTAACTACTGGTACCAAGTATTGTTACAGCTATTGGGTTGTAACCAAGCATCGCTGTGGTTTTCTGAACTGCAGCCAAGATCGAGGTAGCCATAAGCTGCCTCCCCCCAGGTTTCTCAGAGCCAAGGATTCAGGTTGCAGAGCCAGACTGCAACACAGAAAGTTAAACGATATCCATGTATGCAGGCAATATAGGCAGCTTTGAAATTAGCAGAATAAAATCTTTTGTTATAAGAAAATACACAGCTTACCTGTACACAGGAAAACTGTGCATCTGAATATGCAGCCAAGACATGCAAAGCCACGACACACTGTCCGGACTCCAGCAGCCTTCCTGCAGTTCCTCCTCAGCAGCTGCGATACTGTCATGGTCAGCCAGGAGGAGGATGGGGAGGACTCAACTTTCTCAGGTACAGGAGGAACCTGAGGTGGTGCCAGGACCCAGTTCTGACCCCCCAGCCCCATTGGAGCCTGGGGTTCAGCAGCCCAGCCTTACCACAGCAGAAGTGCAGGATGGGGGAGACATGGAACAGCAGAGCCCAGAGATCCCTAGCTTTAGGCAAAGGAGAGCAGAGAAGGAAGGGTTAAGACGATCAAAAAGACTTGCAAAGAGACACGCAGATCACCTACAGCTGTGAACTGAATCTGTAAAGATAAAACACTGGGCAGACGCCCAAGCCCTTTGTCAGAAACTATTGGTTTTTCTTTAGAGAAGGCTGCCATATCTGACCCCTAGACCTTGAATACTTGGCTACCTTGACTTCAGACCGGACTGTTGCGTTGCTCTCACAAACCCTGGACTTGGACTGTTTCTCAACTTCTTCTCTCTGGACTACGTTTGCTGTGTTGCTGAAACTGCCTTATCAGGTGTGTTCGTGTGTGTGTGCTGGCAGCTTTCCCGGACAGATGTACCAATGGCTACTAGAATGGATGTCTAGCTACATCTTTCAGGCTGTGCGGACAAGCTGGATTCCTCTAAG
Organism: Aspidoscelis marmoratus; assembly: GCA_014337955.1. Classification (NCBI taxonomy): domain Eukaryota; kingdom Metazoa; phylum Chordata; class Lepidosauria; order Squamata; family Teiidae; genus Aspidoscelis; species Aspidoscelis marmoratus. The sequence goes on along the minus strand of MTQE01001134.1, from coordinate 8,742,172 downwards.
TCCATTTGCTGGGATTCAAGAGCAGAAATCGAGTTTGCCCTTGTCTCTGCTTGTGATGCCCGTGGGCAATTTGTGGGCCACTGTGTGGGACAGGATGCTGGACTAGATGGGCTGTGGCCTGATCCAGCAGGGCTGCTCTTATGTTCTTAGGGACTAGATGGGCTATGACCTGCTCCAGCAAGGCTCCTCTTATGGTCTTACAGACTAGATGGGCTATGGCCTGATCCAGCAGGGCTGCTCTTCTGTTCTTATGAAGGCTTGCCCTTGTCTTCTGCTTGAGATGCCCATGGGCAATTGGTGAGCCACTGTGTGGGTCAAGATGCTGGACTAGATGGGCTGTGGCCTGATCCAGCAGGGCTCCTCATGTTCTTATGTTCTTAAAATGGCTCAAAAGTGGCTTTAAGGTAGTAATGTCCACATGCAAATGCCTTAATGCACATTAAAGGCCTGAAATTGCACTTCCCAAATGCATTCTCTGGCTTTTAATTTGGACTAGAGAAGATATGGGAACACTAGCGTTCATATTCTACCACCTCTAAGCCACTTTTGAACTGCTTTTTAAATGTATGCTGATACAGCCTACGATTCTTGTATATACATGGCTGCAGAATTGTATAGGATTTTAGTATCCATGATCCATGAATAACTTCTTCATGGGATAGCTCTGGAGACCATCAGGGTCTTTGGGAAATGGGACTTTAAAACTGCACGTTTCTAGCTCCCTCTTTATCTTAGTACATTTTCCTGTTTGTGGGGTTTCTTAGCATAGACCTGTTGTAAGTTATGAGAGATGACTTCTCCCTTCCTTTATTTTACTGTGATAGCATAGTTTGCTGCAGATGACCTCACCCTTTACCACCACAAAATGATGTCTATGTCTGACATCAAGGCACAAAAGCCTACTCCAGTATGTTACTGTATTGATTATTGTGCTAGAATTGAATAGTGTAGTATAAAGTCCTGTTTAATTAGAAGTAAACCTCTCTCCAAGTTTAAAATGCTAAAATGCAAATGTTCAGAGGTGTATTTTTAGTTGTGGCCACCTTTGCTCCACAACTGAAGTGAGACACTAAAACAGTACGATCAAGCACTGAAAACAAGCAGATGCCTATTTCTTAAAGGCACACTGGACTTACAATTGCTTGTTGCATTCCACCTTTGTTACTTAAGCAATAAAGTCTCCAGTCGTCTTCTGATTAATAGTTGTCTGCTATGTGTATAACTCCATGTTTTTCACTGCACATAAAGGTTGTGTCTCCACACATGGTTCAAACCACACTGGAGGAGCGTCAAAATCTTCCCATCTCCACAGCACCTTATGCTAAAAGGGTATGAAGGCTTCAAGTTTGCATTCACACCTAAGTTTTAATCCTGTTTCAGTACACCTTCAGAGCAAGAGAAAAGTGACCAGTGATTTTCTTTCCACATTATCTATCCCAAAGGTGAATTTTCTGAGTTACACAATGTCAAAGGAAAACAGCTTCTCACATGGCTGATACGTTCTCTCATTCTGAAAGAGGACTGAATGTGGATTAATTCTTTGGTGTGGATGCAGCCCAAGTCAGCTCTGAAATTAGCTTCTCACATACTGATCTGGACCCTCTTCACAGTAAAATACTTCTCACTTTTCCATTCAGGCCTTCTGCAGTTAGCAGTCATACAGAAGGCAGGAGGCAATAGGGGTGCGTACAAATATTCAAAGGTATTCGAAATGTGATCAAATTCGCCCAAATCTCAACATGCAAATTTGAATAGAATGTCCATAGATGTGAATTTAAAGATTTGAATGAATTTTGAATTTTGGATCTATTCAAATTATCCAGACATTCATATGTGTATGGGTTCATACATAACGCGTTGCAGATATGCATCTTTCCCACATCCATACACATTTGTAGAGACCAGTACCGGACGAAACAGGTTGCATACAGGATAACTATGGGATGCATACAGATGTATACGGATGCATACAGTATGCGTAGTGATGCGTACGGGCACACATGAATGTTGTCGACATTCTTAAGTGCAAATTTGAATAAACAATTCAGACAAATAGATTTGAATTTGCTCATTTTGAATCGAATTTGGTTAAATTCAAATTTTAAAGATTTCAATCAGATCGAATTTTCAGATATTCGATTCATACTGATCTGAATCCTGAAAATTGCATTTGCGCACACCCCTAGGAGGCAATCTAAGCACAGGTGTGAAGACTTCAGAATCCCAGCGGAGCTATTGCCAGATTTTGCAAAAATAAGCCAGCCAATAAGACACACCTGGCTTTTTAAGGTAAGGTTGTATGTAGGAATAATTAGGCTGGGTAATTACCTGGGCAGCCTGAGCTAGTCATAGAATCATAGAATGGTAGAGTTGGAGGGGACCTCCTGGGTCATCGAGTCCAACCCCCTGCTCAAGGCAACTCCTTTCTGAGGGTGTCTGAAACCTGGAGATACCTGGAGAGAAACCCAGTCCAGCAGTGTGGTGGGCACCACAGAGACATGCCCACAATATAGCAAGTGACCAGATTACAGGTGTCACCTAGGGGCTGAAATAGAGTTAGGACTAACCAAGAGGGAATGGATGGATGCTGTCATGAGTGGTTGGTGACTGGAAACATGCAGTGACTAATTCAGAAATAGGACTGATACGTAGACCTTGGGTGTTTTTCCACTGTCACTAGAAGTACCCATTAAGTACCCATTAGTTAGTTAAGGGAAAAACACCCCTTAACTAACTTTATTCTATGGATATTAATTCAGAGAAATTCATAGTGGTTTGGGCTGAATGGTGAAATAGGATTTGAAATGTTGAAGCTGGCAGCAACCAGCTCCACGTGATGGCTTTGAGTGGATGCATCTCATGAGGTACACACCTGCCCTGCTTCAATGCACCTGGAAAGTCACAGGTGCGGTCAGCTGCCTTTTCAGGAGCTTTAAGCCGGTAGACTCCAATTCGTACTTCCTCAAGTCAATTTTTGACATCAAGGTCCTGTTCCTGGATATCGTTGCCATCTTACATAGGATTACCCTGGTATTTATGGATTCCTCACCTGTAAAAGCCTTGAATTACTACACTGGAAACTACTTGTAACTCTAGTTCCTCAATCTTGTGATCCCGAGGCTGAGATTCTTCCATTTGGATTTGCTGATTCTGAGTCATAGATCGTGCCTTGATTTCTTAGGCCTTTCCTCACTTGCCTAGTTTACTGGAACAAGCTGCTCAGTAGTATGCTTTTTCTGTATGAGACTAGCACCATTCTGGTCTGGAACTGTCTTAAGGGCTCCCTATCCCAGTTTGGAGGTGTATCTGATTGAAAAGGGCTACAAGTATGCTAATGCTGTTTGTCCTGCTCCAAGGATCAGAGCTTCCACATTTGGTCCTGAAGAAGGAAAACACCATAGGCCTGTCTTCAGAGTTTGCATAAACTTTGGAGATAAGCTCCAAAGCTCACAAATGCTTCAAAGATAAGCTCTGAAGTTCGCATAAGCTTCAAAAATGAGACTGTGGCATTTTCCATTGGGCCTTATCCAAGCTTAGCAACCCACGTGGAGGTAGTTCAGATTTGCCCTTGCACACCAGATGTGAGAATACTGAAGTGGTGGGGACCTGGGGCAGTTGCAGAGAAGGATAGGTGGCGCTTGTGGTGGAATGGGACAGGCAAGTCTCCATGTTTGGTTACTGTCTCAGGGGCTGTGGTCACACTTAAGGTTTAATCCAGGTTCAGTCCACTTTCAGAGTGAGAGAGTACACCAGCAAAGTGATAAGCTGCTTTCTTTCAGTGTTTCTTTCCGAGTTATTTAACTCAGAAAAGTCACCTTTGGGATAGATAACGTGGAAAGAAAGTTGCTGGTCACTTTGCTGATGTATTCTCTTACTCTGAAAGTGGACTGAAGCTGGATTAAACTTTAGGTGTGACCACAGCCTCTGGCTGTTCCTTGGTTTTTGCTCTCCAGACCTATATATGAACTTCAGCTTTGATCTAGCCCTGTAAAGATACAGCCTTATTCCTGAGGAGATCTCTGCTCTCTGACATTACTATGTTCCTCTAAAATTCTTGCCAAGCTTTATTTGGTTTTGCCCAATGCCCTTTAAACTGCTAAATGTCTCTGCTCTGCTAAAGCTGCAAATATCTCTGGTCTTTGCACTGCTTTAGGTTCTCTTTGGTGTTACTCTTTTCTTCCTCAGAATTCCTTTTCTGTTGTCAGCTTTGCCAATGACTGCCAAAGGGCCTAGTTTTGTTGAGTTCTTACTTTCAGTTCCTTTCTCTCCTCCCATCTCTAGCTGTGGACTCACTTCAAACCAGCAGTTGTATCTTATAAGAACCACCCTTGTTCTGACTGCAATAGTAGACCAAAATCTCTGGCTACAGAGGTTCTCGGGAGTGTCTGCAAGGGTGTTTTTCCACTGTCACTAGAAGTACCCATTAAGTACCCATTAATGGGTACCCAATGGCATTTTCGGAGCCGTTAATGGGTACTTAATGGGTACTTCTAGTGACAGTGGAAAAACACCCACTCTCTCCATCTGCTGAATTGTGCTAGCAGTGAGGATACTTTCCCATACTTTTGAATCAATGATACAACTAAACAGAAACCTGAACCAACTGCTAAAGCACTCTATCTAGAATGCTTGGACCACAGGACTTATGAACCCAAATTATTATAGGTTGATAAACATTAGGGATATGCACAAATGTTTTTTTTGCATTCAAATTCGAATTGAATCAAATGTCGAAACATTTGATTAGATTTGAATGTTTAGAATCTGAATGCAAGAAAATCTGATTGGAATCGAATACATTCAAATCTATTCGTTCAAATGTTAGATTCAAATCTGAAGATACGAATGTCGACAACATTTATGTGTTACATGTATCTGTATGCATTTTGTACACAACCCGTATGCATCCCGTTTTCATCCCGTATGAGATTCGTACAGATACGTATGTAATACATACGTATCTGTACTTTCGAATGTTTTGAATCATTTGAACGAATGTTTTGGAACATTTGAAATTCATTTGAATGTTTAAATTCAACTGTGAAGACATTCTGTTCAAATTCAAATGTCCATATTTGAACGAATTCGATAGAATTTTGAATGTTCAGAACATTTGTGCACATCCCTAATACACATTTGCCGAACTAATGACAAGGAAAGTTATTTCAGGATTATAGCTGCAATCAAAAGAATAATGTTAGTTTCAGAAGAATTATTTTGGTTTATTTGCAGTGCAGTATTAACACTTTGCATTTGTCGTATAATGCCAAGTCTGGATTGCATACATCTTTGGAGAGTTCTTGGGTGTTTTTCCACTGTCACTAGAAGTACCCATTAACTACCCATAAATGTGTACTTAATGGGTACTTCTAGTGACAGTGGAAAAACACCCCTTGTCTTGTCTTTAGGTGTTCCTGCTCAGATTGCATAAGGAGCTGATTGAAGGTCAGGCAAATATGTGTTCCAAAAAAGATGGCATGCGTACCTTTCCAGGTCAAAGGATGAGTGAGAGAACATAAACCTAACTGTCAGGACATTTCCCCTAGTGAAATGTAACAGCAGGATCAGGGCTTACATCTCTAGACCGCCATCCTGAGCTGAATAATAACAGGTGTTTTTAAATCTCATATCCTGTTTCTAGCAGTACATAGTCATAATAAGTAATGTGAGAAACGAAAGTTGTTATGGGAAGCAGGTCAATGTGACACTGAAGAACAGTTCCCTGCTAGGATTGGTCTAAGGTGCTCACGTGGAATAGAATGTTTCCTATAACCATCTATTGGTTCATCTGTATGTATCTCAGTTTTCAGTAATGATGTAGAGTTATAGCATATATTCATGTAATAGTGGTTAAGTTGTATATCTTCTATTATTTTCATATATCCATGCATTTATTCACCATATATACTCTCACAAGCATATATTTTGTAACGATCAAGCAGTAAACCTTCCAGTTGGAATGCAATTCTTGCTTGTGAACTCCATTCACACACGCTGTTCGCTGTGCATTTGCTGAATGCAAACTCTGCTGCGCTACATACTTCAACACGTAACGTACATTTTTGACGGCAGACACCCAGAAGGTGTCAGGAACCATTAAACAAGCAAAGCGACTACTCTGAAGTTCTCCTGAGCAGCTGCTTGCAAACATGTCATTTGGTTTGAGTCACACTTTTGTTATAGTATCTTTATTCTTGAGCATTTAAAGGATCTAACATGAATAAGATCTAGGTCATTCCAAATAAAGAATCCGTTTAAAAAACCAACACACCAATGGCATTACTTAGGGAAAAAGAATGGAGAAAAATGGCATACGAAGAAACAGCATGAAGGGGAAAAGTTGCAAAAAAAAAAAAAAAGCTTGCATAAAGGCAATGGAAAACTTGTATCTGAACTGTGGAATTAAAACCTGTGAGGAAGGGGTAACATGGTTGAGTGTCTCCTATTAATCCTAATGGTTTGATATGTAGGTATGCAACAAAGGTCTTTCATACCTCACTTGGGGTGTTTTTCCACTGTCACTAGAAGTACCCATTAAGTACCCATTAATGGGTACTTAATGGGTACTTCTAGTGACAGTGGAAAAACACCCTTGTTTTAAGTCCTGCAAACCTAACCATACTGTAGAGTATTGGTGTGATTTCTGCAGTGATTTTATTTCCTCCGAGGTGTCCTAAACATGTGTAATCATACAACATAATCCTACTTTTCAAATTCCTTCTCAAGCAAGCAGCAGGTGGATATGTGTGGTATTCCCAATATAGCCCTGAGAGAATGATAGGTTTTAACCAGTGTCTGGAAGCACCTGTTGTGTTTGCTTACCAAAAAATAACTTCTTCTATCTGGGTGTTAGCTTCTGGTAAGGTAAGTAAGTCCATAAAAAGCACTACAGCTAGAAACCCCACAACCAGGGCTGCATTTTCCAGCAACAGTTAAAAGCATTTCTCATCCATTTTTTAAGGGGACTTGAAGCGACTGACATAGCCTTCTATTCTTCTCCCCACAACAGAATACCCTGTGAGGTAGATGAGGCTGTGAGAGCTCAGAAGAGAGCTATGACTAGCCCAAGGTCACCCAGCTGGCTTCATGGAGGAGGAAGAGGAAGAAGAAGTACAGTTGGCTTTTCTAGCCCATTTAAGGGGACTCAAAGTGGTTGACAAAGCTTTTCTATTCTTCTCCCCACAACAGACACGCTGTGAGATGGGTGGGGCTGTGAGAGCTCAGAAGAGAGCTGTGACTAGCCCAAGGTCATCCAGCTGGCTTTGTAGAGGGCAGAATCAAACCCGTTATTCCCAGATAAGAGTCCAGCTCCTTAACCACTAGACCAAACTGGCTGTTTCTGGCAAGGAAATGGCTCCTTCACATGTAGATGCTTCACGTGTAGATGTTCCCTCACGTGTAGATGCTTTCTTGTTACATTTGAATACGGCCCAAGTCTCTGTTTACGTAACAAGCCAGGAATATTTCAAGACTTTCCTTCTTATCAGAATGTTCTCATCTGCGTTCCTCTACTATTAGAAGAATAAGGGTCTAGTATCTGACCACCCTCTGTTTGCTTGAGTTAATTGTAACTTCTATGGAAAAATATTTACTGGGCACAGAAAAATAATCCTTTTGTACGTGAAAAGCTTGGAATACAGGTTTTACAACAAAGGCCCTTTCTGTGCTGGGCCTTATTCCAGATTATATCCTGCACTGGGTACCTGCCAGCATGTGCTTGACAGGTCTCTATTCTGGGATATAACCTAGAACAAAAGCCCAGTGCAGAAAGGGCCATGCTCAGTTTGAGGGCCTGTCCTTTCAAGTATAGGGCAGCAGATATTAGGATTCAGGAATCTGGATGAGAACAAGTGAATTCTGGTCAATAGAAAATGATCCCGGAAACGTTAAATGTTGCTTCTGCCATACCTGAATATTAGAGCCCCCTCCCGTTATATAAATGAGACCATGTGAATATAGGCATAGTGCCTTGCATTCTGGCATTGACAGGTAGTCTCACAAGGTGTGGTTTATCTTTCTGTAAGAAGGCTTTTAAGAAAATAAAGGGTTTAAGCAATGAACATTTGGCAAGGTGGCAAAGTATAGATTCCCATGTTTTGTCAAGTTTATTGAATGATTAGTCTTTTGACCCTTTTAATCGCATAAGAAATTGCATCCAGTAGAAAAAGTAAATATACAATCACCTTTTCCTAATTGACATGTCTTGCACTGGCAGGCCTGTAGAATGTTTTCTCGTGGTATACCTGGACCAGGATTTCACTGGCCCACCTAATAGAAGGTATCTTTTTGCTTGCAAATTTTAGGAAACTTGGACCTGTGGCAGTGTCCAGTGGATACCTCCCCTCCCTCACAAATTCAGGGAGGTATTGGGATGATGGACTATGTGATCTGTAAGCTACCTATCACCAGTGTCTATTTTATCTTCTCTGCGGTGAATGCATTAGAGGTAGAACCATTTTCAAAAGGTTTGTATCCTGGGGGAGTTTGTTCAGATCCTTGCTAGGGCATTTGAAAGAGAACAAAAGGCAGTAAGTGCAAAGCTTAAGCTCAAAGGAAAAGATACAACCGAACAATTACCCGCCGTAATGCTCTTCAAGGAGAGTTACATTCAGCCTCCCATGTAGTCCTTGATCTTGCTGAAAAAGACTTTGTGTTTTTCCAGAGAAAATGACAGGGGGATCAGAGGAGGGCGGGTGGGGCAAGCTACAGCTTTCTTCTGAATGTTCTGCCCTCAGAGGGATCTTACCTGCTGAGAGGACTGTTGCTTGGCTTGAAAAGAGAAATGTGCGTTTCAGTGTGAGGATTGGAGAGAGAACTGAAAGAAACACGACACGGTAGTAATAGTGATGATGAAATTGTCCAAGCAGGACATTTCCAGAGGGTTTGGTGAGTTTATCACATTGCCTAGCCACCGGGAGAGAGGGAGGCAGGGAGGGAGGGAAAGAAAAAGGAAGGAGGGAGGGAGGGAGAGGGGGAGGGAGAGGAGGAGAGAAAGGGGGAGGGAGAGACATAGGAAGGAAGGGAGGGAAGGAGGGAGGGA